>JACGCM010000971.1:0-1200000 GCA_014058105.1 Kingdonia uniflora | reverse complement strand
GATCGTTGTGACTTCACAAACCGTAAATCCCACTAAGGCTTCTCTGCTCCAGTGAAGCCTATCAAAGCTTTTTCTTTTGGTATGATAGACCAGTTTTCGGACCCGTGAATCCTGTTTGGCATCCGTTATCACTCCATTTTTAGAATAAGGGCCAAAATCTTAGGAGCGCCTTAAAGAAGCACGCGGAAGGCTCTTAATTGTTAGGCGTGTCCATTTTATGAAAACCTTTTAGTAACTACTAATGATCTAACTATAAACGCATTGTAGGACATACAATACATACTCTAGCTCTCAACTCCATGATCAATTGTAGTAATTGGGACGGTGAAAGAGTTTAACTAACTAATTCGACTCTGAACCCCAACTTCATAGCAACATCAAAATGAAATTCTAAAACGTATTTTACACATTACAGTTTCCCTCATTACTAAAACAATCAACTACTACTGACTACTGTGATATCAGAACTCGGATTTATGGTAATGTGGACGCGGATACCCCCTTCGATGACTAACATCGCACAACTCCTCGGATACATCTCCTTTATTCTCCCACGCGTACTCCTCAGGGGACTTTGACAAAATCCGTCTCATTCGCTTATTACTGATCCCTTCAATTACATTCACCTCCTGTGTCCTCGAATATTCGTCCGAATACGAACCATCTGACGATGAACTAGGACCGTACTCATAATCATCATACACACTCATCGGACTTCCGTATTCAGGCGAATTTGCAAACGGAGGAAAAATATCGTCAGATTCCGGCGAAGGTGCGATTTCACCAAGATCATGAAATCCAGTTTCAGGAGGAGAAGAATCTGGACCGTCGATTCTAGGTGACAGTGCAGGCGTGATCGATCTCTCACCGTTGGATTTGACAACATCAAGAATTCCGCTTAAACCATGAACAGCAACATTTCTCCCATAAAACAACCCGGGAAGAACAACATCAACTCCATTCACACTAACAACATCACCACCCTCACTCGATCTTTCCACCGTAACATATAAATCTCGATTCGCCGCAATAGTTGGAATCTCCGATCCATTAGAACTCGAATTCGATCGAAGATCAGTGATCGAGAATCGGCGAGGAAGGACGTGGTACCGAAGAGTGAGAACATAATCTGAGGCGGTGGCGGTCATATCGAGCGCAAACAGAGACGAATCGGTTGGAGCAAAGAAGGTGAAGGACGTACCAGCGAGGATCTCATAGTGGATGTCTGATGTGGTGATTGCGTTTCCGAAGAGATTGTAGCCTTTGATTCGGAGGGTCGTGAGCATCGATTCGAATTCTGGTTCCGGGATTGCGGTGATGGGTTTAGTGAATGTGAGTAGTGAGAGGAGGAGGAGCATGAGAGTCATGAAGGTCGACGCCATTAATGGAAGAGAGAGAGAGGTTTTGGTTTCTTGGAGAAGAAGAAAGAAAAGGCGGTTTCAATTCTGTTATTTCGCGGTCGTTTTTCTTGTTATCTCTCGAATCTAGAGCTCATGTGTAATTCCAAGTTTAGCCCCTTCATTTGTTATAACGGAAAGGGGAACCGCTACTTGAATAGACCATTTTTAGTTTAGATACGAACCCCAACCCAATGACAAATATGCCCTTCCCAATGTTAAATATTTACAATTTTTCAAACATTTTTTTACTTCTCCCACACTCCAAGTTAGATTGATTTAATAAGATTTTAGTTAGGTTATTTAGTTAGTTTTATGTTTAGTTAGGTTATTTACTTCTTCCCTCCATTTCTCTAATCTTCCCACCATCACTCTAGTATTCTTTCCTAAAACATCACTTTGGAATATCCTAAATAAATCATATTTTGGGCGAATAATTTTTTATTAGGAGTAATTTTTTATTAATAATAAGATCTTAAAACATCACTTTACAAAGTTTAGTTATTTTTTAACTTTTTCAGTTTTGGGCGCCCAAACTGTGTGACCAATTTGTTATTTTTTAACTTTTTCATTTTGGGCACCCCAACTCTGAGCTCGAAATTACAGAGAGTTTGGTGTCTTTTTTTTTTAAAGTTTTGGCCACCTAAAATCTATTTGGAGTAGCAGTTCCTAATTCGGCCCACCCAAAACCAGAAGATCCTTCTCTTCTCTTATCTTTTCTAGGGCTCCATTGAAAAATGATAATCTCTCTCTCTCTCTCCACTGCGATTAATGTTCGTCATGGAATCAATGTCAAGTTCACGCTAATGTGCTTCAACTTTCGATATTGGGTAAGCGAGTGTGCCTTCTCTCTTGCGCTTCATGCTTTCCTATCACAATTAGGGTTTCTGTTCCTCTCATTTCTTCTTGATTTTAAACTGAATTTCGATTATCTGCTTCATCAATTTCACTTGTCTTCTACTGCAAATTAGAGTTTCGACCTTGATCGATTTTGTTGTTCTACTGCAAATTGGATAGTTTGTATTGTGATTGCAGTTTTACTTGGTGATTGAATTGTGTATGTTCTTGGATAGTTTGTCACATTATTGTGTCTGTTATGGCTAAGAAAAAGCTTCTGCTCTGCACAAGAATTATGAATCAAAAGAAAACTGTTTATAGGGTTCCCATCACCCCTAAGAAACTGGCTTCAAAAAAGAATTCCAGAAAATCACCTATTGCTTCTGCAACTTGACCTGATCCTAAGTGGTGGGCTAAACTTGATACTTTTGAGCGTCTTGCCAAACGTCAAAAATTTCCATCTCGTATTTTCAGTGATGAGACTAAGTATGAAGATTTCAAATTTATTTACTCTGGAAAGTCTGGTATTGCTGAAAGACACGTTAATTTTAATGAATTGAAATGGTACCTGTTTAACACGTGGTTCCCTTTCAGACACGAACACCCCTCTTATCCTCTGTCAGGTTCTGCACCGATTATGACTATTCGATTGTTCTACTCCTATGCGGGTCAACTTGAACCCTTCAAGATTTTTTTTTTGACAAGTCTCTATGGCGAAGATGTACGCATTACTCCAGATCTTATCTTTGAAGCACTGTAATATCCTCGTGTGAAAAATGCTCACGCATTTCCTTATGCTAGTGTTTGTGACTCCCTGTACATTCCTCAACTTTTCAATAAGCGTTACCAATCCATTGTCGGTAATACAAACGCTCCACTTTGTTACCTTCGACATATATTTCAAGTTCTTTCTCACTTTATTGAATGCAATATCTACCCTAGGAGAGGACACTTTGATGATGTTCATAAGGAATCTATTCAGTTAATGTGTTTGTTAGCGCAAGGTGAACCTATTGATATTCCTCTCGTGATCTAGGATTATATTACTAAGTTTATATCGATGTCGAATACTCGGAAACCATTGCCTTTTGGTAGACTTATTCGACGGATTTATGAGATTAAGGGTGTTTCTATTCCACCTCAAAACTATCAATACCCTATTGGCAAGCTTGATCTTCGTCGTCTTCGTCATGCTCAAGTTCCCGAAAATCTAGGTTTTTTTGAGATTGGGGCATATGGACTTCCTGGGGAACCTCGAGAGTGGTGCACGGATGTTGACGATTGGCTTACTATTTATCCTACAGCCGCACTTTCACCTAAAGATGCAAAGGTTTGTGATGTCTTCGAGAATGAGGAAAGTTGTATGCCTTTGCTTAACAATTTAGGTGCTGCTGGCGTTGCAACATGTAATCTGACTGATCCTATTGTTACTCGTTCTGATATCCCGTTATGTCCAGCGTTTGCATCCATTCCTCATAGTGATTCTGTTGTTAGTATTGTCCAGTTGGTTACTACAACAATGGGATCTAATTTTGCGGTGTTGAACAAGGCTGTTGAAGATGCGTTAGCAGGGATGAATGCGAGATTGACAATAACTTGATATTGTTGTCTTAAAAGATTGAATAGGGATTGAAGGACAAATAAGATCGGGGACTCGGTGCTGCATTATTTTTTGTAGTTGCATTTTTGGGGTATCAAGCTTTCTTTTTGGAATATGGTTGGTGTTAGTTGGCCACTTTTGTTTGCACTTGCACATCTGCATTTTTCTAGTGCATTTGTTCGGTACTGTTATTCTCTGTTATGTGGTCATTACATCTTCCCATTACGCTCTTGTCGTGTGTTTTGCATGTCTACATTCTTCCTCTGTTTACAACTTTTATTATATTGTGTATCTTTCTGTTTCGATGATTTAATCTCTTGGACTTGTCATTGGTTGAGCTAGTTGTATAGGTGTTTGTTGTTTTCACATTTGTCCTCCACGACAAAAAGGGGAGAAGTGTTTTGGAGGATGAGTTACCTTTAGGGTATCCAAGCTATACAATTGTACTCTATTATTTGATGATCTATAAATCAGATATGGTTTCTCATTTTTTTTGCAACTCTAGGTGTTTTTGTCACAAAAGACAAAGGGGGAGATTGAAGTTCTATATTTGTCTTTGGTGACTAAAAAACATAGTTGATTATGTCACGATGAACTTACATGAACAATCTTCAACAAGATCATTTCAAGATATCCAAGTACGAACAACATTACAAATCCCCGAGTCCCATTATCTTGAGTTTACACTTCATCGAGTTTATCGAGCGATCTTTAAAACTTTACTTGAGTTTTCAATAAACAATGAGTTTTGCAAACAAATATTCCATTCAAGTTTCGGTCGCCCGAAATCTGATTTTTGGGAGTCGAATTTGAGAGTTGTTTTTAAATATGAATTTTCTCGGGATTCGTAATTTTGGATGTTTGGGGTTAGTAAAACTTTGAGGGTGTCGGGTTAGTAAAACAAATATAAGTGGGATTCAATTATAACTTAAAGAATTTAGTTTGGTAGGCCATCGCCTCACTGTCCTCAGCCTATCTTGATGAAGAAAATCCTAGGTGGTACCTTCACCATGCGCCCCATTAAATATGGGATGCGCGGAAAGAGTGAATCCGTTTTAATAAGCTCTTGAACCTTAGGGTAGAAGCCCCGATCTTATACTCGGATGGTGGACATACCCATAGCGCCATGGTGTACTCCTGGGTGTAACATTATTAGTTGACTTGTGCTATTAGAATTGGAGGTTCCATCTCAAAACCAATTGGTAATTAGAGGAGTAGCTTTAGGATTTTATATTTTAAGGTGCAAGGCTCTATATGTCCGATGTGGAACTATATATTTTAAGGTATGTCTTATAATACCTCACCCAAAATTGATTGGCTGCATAATCCCCAAGGACGTTATAGGAGCCGCTCCCCTGAATGAGAATGCATGCTTTCATTGTGAACTAATCAGACTGTTTTCAATAATCAAAAAAATAATAAAAATGTTACAAACTCAAATTTGATAAATTAGGTGAAACCATGTTATTTTGGTCTCGTTGATGCGCAACCAATTATTCTAAAACGGACCATAGGACATTCAACTAAGTGGAGCGTCATTGTTGTAAAGCCAAATTGAACTGCATTCGACTAAAAATTTGCAGTATTTCCACAAGAAATAGTGCACTTGAGACTGAAAATCCAAGTAAACCAGAGATTTCTGAATTTTATTTACAACATCGGATGAGATATGCCTAATTACATGTCTCTCTAAAAGAACAGCAGAAAAACAACTGCCGAAATAACAACCAGGGGTAAAAATGTCAACTTCACTCTACCCTCAAGAACAACCGTTACACCATGCCGTTAACATCTAACAGAAACCAATTATTAATCAGATGAGATCGTCGTGACTGATAATACCATCATCATTACCACTACGCCACCTGTTGTAAGCTCCTCCCTTGTGTCTCTTCTCCGATCGTTTTGGACGCTTGAGATATTGCCGGTGGCGTCGTTTCTTGTGTTTCATCGCCACTCTTGGGGTCTCAACCGGACCCGGATACGAACCCACTGGAGCCCCACCTGAAATCGACGGAGACGAAATACCCGAATTCACCCAAACCTCCTTAGCTCTCAAAGCAAGAATCCCCTCCAACCCATGAACGGTGATGTTCTCCCCAATGTAAAGATCCGGCATCGACACCCTAACGCCGTTAACACAAACAGAACAATCCGTTCCCGTTGCTGCTGCTGTTGTTCCCTTATCGTTAGAGATCAAGAGATGACGGTGAGATAACAGAGAAGTGAGATACGAACCATTACGGAGACCTCTGAGATCGGAGATCGTGTGTTTTGACGGTGACACGTGGTACCTGAGTTTCTGAACGTAGGTGGACGCTTCGGAGGCGAGGTCGAGCGAGTAGAGAGCGGAGTCTACCGGGGAGAAGAGCGTGAGGGGTTGTTCGGCGGAGAGCATTTGGTAATGGAGGTCTGATGTGATGATACCATTGGAGAAAAGATTGTAACCGTTGGATCGAAGAGCCGCGATTGAGCGATCGAGTTCTTCGTCGGAGATTGCACGTGAAGTTTTGGCGAGGAAGAGGAAGAGGAGAAAGATAGAGAAGAGAAGAGAAGGAGACATTGTTGTAATGTGTTTCTAGAGAGAGAAACTTAGGGTTTTAGAGAGAGAAAGAGGTTTTCGAGTTCTTGTTTCTTGGCGGGAGGGTTTGTTCAAGTGTAGTTTATAACGAATCTTGTATCAGCATTGCCAATTGAGTTAACAATTTGGAGAGGCATCATTGTTGGAGTTAACAATTTGGAGAGGCATCATTGTTGGAGTTAACAATTTGGAAGAGATGCTCAAATATGAAGGGCTCAACAACACTGCTCTAATAAATGGTCATACTCTGTCTGTGCCTTTCAACCGGATATCCGTAGCCGGTAGATCATCCTTTCTCCCGACCCCAAAAGCAAGGAGGACAAACAAACTTGGAGCGGGAAATGAGAACAGAAACTAGTACGGCTAGAAGCTAGGAGTATGATAAAAGACCAAACCTGGTTGATATTTGAACTCTAGTAACGAGGCTAACAACTGATAACATTTTCACGCAAATGATAAAATTTATGCAATCTTTGAACCGTATGTCACCAATACATAAATACTTCCATCCATAGTACAAATGCTTGTGCTTTCCCATTTACCAGTGCATCATGTATGAATCCATCAAGGTTCCTTTCCAGACAAGCAGCTACTGATGCTGGTTGTATGTTAGATAAGAACACGTCATCACTCTCAAGCAGATGATAGCACTTCGTGTTTCTTCAAATGATGGAGTACTCGAAATTACACTTCAGAGTAACTTAGGAAATATCAATATTTCATGAATGCCTTTTGACTAACCTTTCTCAACCTTGTGTGGTTTGGCATTGACATTGCTTCAACCTCCTCACATTCAATGCCCAACTGATGCAATCGAGATGGAACAGACAAACGCTCTAAATTTTTTACAAACATGGAAACACATGCACTTATATGAAACTCCAATATCACCCATAGCATCCATCCGGGGGATAAAAGTCTCCTAACTAAGCTCATATCAAGTAGACAATAGAATAACTTTTCAATTTCAAGACACAAATGGAGTCTCATTGTCTCCGCCACAGAGGAGATTCCTCACATGACCAGTCAGAGAGCAATGACGCCCATAACAAATGCTCGCTAAATATCCTCCATACAGCAAGCAATGAATGCCAAGCTGAAAGACACCACTCCTGTCTCCTTTTCTTTCCGAAGCTTCAACTCCACAACTGCAACAGCATATATCCACACAATAACAGCATGGACATGTTTCAGTTGCAAATACCGCAGCAACTCCTACATTAGTTGTTCGAAGCCATCCAAAATCAACAGGATCCTTGATATATTTCAAGTACTGGTGCCCTTGAGTCAACAAGGGCCACACATTCAAAGAGATCCTCGAAACACAGTCTGTAAAACCTTTAGATATCTTCTCAAACTCAGTCTTTGTTGAGAAAGTTTGAGATCTAGAGAAACCCATCTCAGATTCCAACTTTTGCAACAATGAGCACTTCCCAAGGCTTTGCATTAGTACAGATGAGTGGCTGATATCTGATAGTCTCCAATTAGCTAGTCTCAATAAGGACTCCCCCGTGCTTATCCAGAAATTGCAGGCAGTAGCAATTAGAGACGATTCAGAGAGGAACAAATGGTGAACTGCACCAGCAAGCAACAATGAGTACGCCACACTAGTCCTGCTTAGATCAAAAGCCTGGATCGTATGGCAGTCTGCTTCAACATGTGCAGCCAAGAGATTATTCGCGCGGATCTTATAGGCAGATGCTAATGTCGTATAGGTGTTTATAGAGAGAAAATGCAAGGGATGAAACTTGGGAGATAGCAGAGATGGGTCTATCTGCAACTTCTCTTCCCAGAATCCTTGAATAAGCATGAACTCAAGCTTATTACAGCAAGTTTCAGGACTGCCATTTGACAAGTACTCCGATATTGCTTCATCAAAAAATCCAGCAAGTTCTTTGTATGATTCATCTGTATCGAAGCTGCGATCCCAGCCAAGGTTTGGAGCTGCATTTTCCTACAGAGCACCACACTAGAAGCATATCAGACTGTCTATAATTAAACATATCAGCAATTTATTGCCTGCATGATGTGTGTTTTACGACTATTAGTTTAGACAACTTGGGTAACTCGTAAGTGTCAAAAAGAGGGGGGGGGGGGGTGATTTGCTCAAGTCTTACTTGCAGAACACGGTCCACATAAGTTGGTTGCAACGCACTGCACCTTGTACAATTACAAATAAACTGCCACTGCAACCACAAATCTGTGCGTCTGGTTGCCTGAAAAATTTAAAGAGGAGCATTGGAATAAAAAAACCATGAAACAGATGGTTACTGCAAATAGATGAACAATGAAAGTTGACATTTACCAAAAAAAAATGACACTTGCCCCATTTAATTAGACAAATTTGACACTGACCCCTTCAACTCTGGATTTAAAACCCCAAATACCACTTGTTGTTTGCCAACCATTGTCTACATACAGTCAAGGTAGACTACGTGTAGACTAAGAAAACCATATTCCCAAAACAACAGTTTATTTTGATAATCAACTTTGGTAATAATATCTAAAGTTTATGCAATGAAATCAATCACTCCCTCCAGCTTCACTCACCGTCATATGTATTAGCTATGAGCAACATTATAAAAGCCGTAACCTACGTGCAAGAACAGGAATAACATGTTTATAAACATTAAATAGCAATTTCCTGAATTACCTTGGGCTGCAACAAATCAGTGTAGGAAACACACACTTCCTCGCCTTCCTTAATTGGCTTGATGCTTCGTACAATTATTCTTGGTCCATAATGACATAATCCTGCACTGAAGAAAATTCAAAATGTAGAACATAAACACAATTAAACTATGCAAACTTCATATTTCATCCATACTATAAATTAACTAAATGCAATAAATAGATAGCGGGCAATACCTATCTCTTAAAATAGTTACATTTTTCACTATCTCCTCATCACCAAACGCACTAATCCGCAACTCCTCCTCCGTCCCACAATCCAATGCTAATGTTTCAGACCCAACTAACGAAAACCGATAGCAAGCATTGGGCGAACAACTATGATTGATCCAAGAGAAACTCGGACCATAAACCGCAACACCCACAACAAGTTGTTCACTAACTTGCACCTCCACGGCATTCGTCAACACCTGACTCAACACACTCTCCTCAGCCACATTATCATCAAACCCATTAAAATCCCCATCTCTCATTCTCCTAGCGAGCGACATTAACCTCCCACCCTCCCGAACTCTCACCAACCCATCCCTAAACTCCTCACTCTTTTCCAACATTCTCTCACGATTACTCAACAACCCATTGATCCTATCGGGTTTATGAGTTCCAGGGTGTTCTTCGAAGTGGTGCAAGAGGCGAAGGGCAGCGCGGAGGTCGGAAGTGTCGCCCTCCCATGTTGTGGGGTATTGTGGGGATTGAAGGATGTGTGAAAGGAGATGGTGTTCACCACTATCGAAGTGGCGATGAGAGTCGAGTTTGGAGCAATGGGGAGAGCAGTAGTAGAGAATGGAGGAAGGGTTTGGGTTTGAGTTGGGGTTTGAGAGAGAGATGAAGCAAGAGGAGCAATGAGAGTGGAGGAAGGTGTCGAAGAGAGAGAATGATAATGGTGGGATTTGAGGTGTGAGGTCCAAACCTAGGGTTTCAATGGCTTCCGAAGCTCTCATCTCCATCTCTCTCTGTGACCGTCGTTGTTGGTGGTGGACTGCATAGCGGAAGAACGACGTCTCAATAACAGTGTTTACGACGTTTTTTCTGAAAACGACATATTGGTAAGTATTATATATTGTGTTAACATAAGAGTAATGAAGAGATTAGAGATTAGAGGGGAAGAGGGAGATAGGGAAACTCGTTTAGGAGAAGAGAAGAGATTAGAGATGGGAAGAAGAGTGATGAGCATGCATACATAAATTTGTAATTGCGCCTATCGATTCGTTTGGAACATGTACAATTTGTCCATTTCACTAGAATTGACCACACACCACACACCACACACCACACATTATGCACAAATAAAAAAAAAATCAGAAACAAACTGTAGTAGAATATTGTAGATTACGCGCAGGGAAATTCATGAACCAATTTCACTAATTTACGTTAAAGGATTTCCATTCAAATGTCTTCTTTTTTCGATGGTTGTTCAGACTTCAGAGCACAATAAAAGCTGTAAACTATCTTACAATTGTCAAATATCACCACAATCTGAACAAATTTCACCCAATTTTTTTTGGTAAAAACTGCGTGCAAAAAAGAAAAGAAAAAAAGGGACGGATTTTGTAGCCGTATTTACCATCAAATTTTTTCACTTCGGTCTCCCTCAAAAAGGAAGAGATTTCACAAGACTTCAGGAGAACCTGATCCATCTGTTTGTGACTGTGAAGCAACACAAGAGAGTTCCGAGAAAGTACTGCAAGATCCAGACATTTGTAATCTGAAACAAGGAGCCAGAAGTGAGTGGCTAAATATAAGCAATCCATATAGAGCATTCATTGTCTTCTTGGGCTGAAGGAAAAGTTCTTAGCTCTCTAAAGCTGCAAACGAAAGGAGTAGGCTTTTTAAACTATTCGCCAAAAGCCAAAGTTAAGAACGTAACGGCGTATTTAGCCTTTCAAATGATCTGTCAGTGAAGAAATTTGCCAACAAGAACATTTACTTGTAAATTTTTGTAAGTCTGAGAATGGGATGTTGCTAATATTTTAGTTCTTCGGAGTTGAACATTCGTTACATTGATTATGGATGTTCTTAAGGACTCGGCTACAAAAAGATCGAGAAAAATGGCTCACCATTTGAATTATTGCTTAACACTCAACACCTTCTCTATCCGTTCAATGAGCGGTTCAGCTGCCAAAGCCCCTTCCTGAAAGTTGCCAAAGCAAAAAAAAAAAAAACGAAGATAAAACGTTGAGAAAAAATAAACCAAATCCAAAAGAAGAGTATACTGTTAATCAAGATGGACTATGGTGTGCACCCTTACCAGTCGATTAACATCATCACATGGTATTGTGCCACCACAAAATTAAGTTGGATGTTAAAAGGGCACAAGAGCATCTCCATCGTTTGTTTTACACTAGTAAAAGGTCTATGGGTCATTTCAGTTTTTTGTCAAAACGCAAATACCCAACATACCAAATCCTGTACTTTTTCTGCACATGCTTGTTCATTTCAGTTTTACACTAGTAAAAGGTCTATGGGTCATTCAGTTTTTTGCCTAAACGCAAATACCCAACATGCCAAATCCTGTACTTTTTCTGCACATGCCTGTCATTGGGCAGTACACCTAATGCATAGTAGTGGGCTTCACCCATTCAGTTTATTTTCTGGTGTCTAAATATACCAGGTCGAATGCTAAAATTGCGCAGTTTTAGAATTTTGGTCCAGTTCTCACACTTCCAAGCAAACCATTAGAGCAATTTCAGTGGTAACCTTGTGAAAAGAAAAAAAACTTATTTGAGTCCGCCCTATGTTAAGCTCAGCAAAACCTAGCGTATCTCTAAGTGGTTGAATTTAGATTATGTAGCATGCTAATACAGTAGTCTTTGGCATATGGCTTTATTTTTAAACCTGCATGCCTGCTAAATAGGTGTGCCACGTGAGATGAGCTTTCCTCGAGGTCCCAGGAAATGCCCCTTGCACAGACATCTCAGAGTTATTTAAATTTTTACACATTTCCGAAGCTTACCATTTAAAAATGACTTTTAGGCTAGACAAACCTGAACAAAGTTTATGGAGAATCAGAGTTTTTCTTAGGGTGCAATTGGTTCCAGGAAATAGCTCATCATCAAATCTTTTTCGTATGTTGGGTTGGAAAAAGGAGTATATCTATTCTATGGCGTTTTCAGCATTGTTAAATGGCACCACTAGATAAGATGTTGGTAACTCCGATATATACATAAAAAGTTAGTCATTCCGCGAACGGAGGACAGGCCCATCGGTTCCTTCGTTTTCCTTTTTTTTCACCAAACCAAAAATACTCTTTCAAGTGTTTTTGAGTTTGACATTTTACAGCTTTAGCAAGCGATTGAATTACTAAAAGAAATTTAGAATTATACTTACAAAGCGGTCAAAGGGCTTCCCATCTTTGAATATGATGAATGTAGGTAGAGCCTCTATATTGTATTTACTAGCGATGCTTGTGTATTTCTCTGTGTCAATTTTAACCACTCGAATCTTATCTTTCAGTGCAGCACTGACTTGCTCCAGAACAGGAACCATGAATTGGCAAGGGCCACACCTGAAAAGAGCAACCAGGTTAGACCAACATCAACATAAGATCCACATAATATCTACAGCTTGTCTTGGGATAATTTCAGTTTAAGACTTTAAGTCCATCATAAGACTACTATCAAATTTCCAAGCACAAAGTTTTTGTGTTTTGAATTACTCACTATTTCATAATTTTGAATTCTGCATCTGACCATTATACGATCGAAACTAGACTAAACGTTTCAATTAAAAGTGCCAGAGCAGGAGGCATGTCAAATTTAGAAATTTTCAGGGTGTAAATCTTTTAATCATATAGTGGGGTCAAATAGCCAGCTAAAAGTCTCTAACTCTAAAGAATAACGACTAATGAATGAAAAAAAGTATACCTGCCACAATGCCAACTATAAATAGTTCACAACATAAGTAGCCCACCCTTATGTTACAGGAAATAGAACTTACCATGTTGCGTAAAAATCAACCAATACAGGCTTGTCAGAATTTGCCAGTAAGTCATCAAATGAAGAAAATGTTTCTTTCTTAGCTGAAACCTGCAAACAAAATATAATAGAACACTGATTTAAAAAGATTTTACCTTACAACTCAGCCAAATATCTCGAAAGTAACTAAACGAGGACAAATTAACATTGAATGTATCCTTTGCAGTTACGTCATTTATAAATGAAGACAATGTCATTACAATAGCAAAATTACATCTCATAGTAGATTTTTCTCCATTTGCAAGGCTAATGGGCTCAGCCAAATATCTGAAAAGTAACTATAGGAGGACAAATTAACATTAAATATATCCTTTGCAGTTAAGTCCATTATAAATGGAGACAGTGACATTACAATAGCTAACTTAAACCTCATTGTAAATTTTTATCCATTTGAAGAAAATTCGACTAGGCTAATGTTGGGGAGACTTTAGCTCATTTCAACCCATTGGAGGTACTGGATTCAAATACTCCTAAAGGAAGTCTGAAGTCTGAACCCACCAATGTTGAAGAAGAGTGGGAAAAGATATAGTTGGTTTTAACTCTCATAGTAGGTACGAACATTTCCAATGCTCCAGATGATAGAAGGGAACATTGCGTAGTAGGTTCTAATGTGCAAGTAAGATTGTGGCAAACATGTTCAAGACTTCAAGCCCATTTTTTAAGTGCTTATTTACGAAGGTACTTATATTCTTTCAAAAAATTTGTAACACGCCGTAAGCAGTAGGTTTAGGGGTCAACAAATTAGTGTAAGATGCATCAGAGAGTTGTGTTTCAGTACTATTCCTTATGGAGGCCTTCTGGGGTTTCTAACGGAATTTTGTAATATGCTCTAAAGGGATATTGGACTAAAATACTTGTTGTATAGGCATTCGAAAGTTTTACTTGAGACTTGAGAGCGCATTGTAATTTCTCAAAATTCGTAGTAAAGAACAACGTCCCACGGATTTTCATCCAAAAGAATCGTGTTCTTATGTTGTATGAATTCTTTATAGCATTTAAGCTCCATGTAGAGCTCAATCGCAAATGAGCTCTAATAATTAGGTGGCGTTTGTTTTTTCGACTGACTGCAGTCAGAGGTCTGAGTCTGACTCTAGTAAGTGATTTGGTCTGAGTGAAGTCATTTAGTGCCGTTTGTTTTTTGGACTGACTACACTCAGACTCTAATAAAACATCTAACTGAGCCTCTCTCCACTCAGATCCAATAAGCCAGTTGAATGGGAGGTCTGAGTCTGAGTGTAAAATTTGTCCCCAAATTGTCCTCACAAAAAATCTAAATTACGAAAACCAAAATCAAATTAAACTCCTCTTCAGACGAAATCGAGCTCATCACCTCTACCAACTCTCAGATCACCTCATCACCATAGCTCATCACCTCTACTTCTAGCTCTCAGATCACCTCTACATTCACCTTGCTCATCACCTCAGAAACTAGAAACCCAAGCTGAACTTGAGAACTGTGGAGAGTGTGCTTTGTTGGGGTTTATATGTTTGTTTCAATCTTAAGCTAAGCTCAGATCACCTACGTTGTTGTTGTTGCAGAGGAGCTAAGCTGAGATCACTAATCGCCCCAAGGTGAGATTCTCTATGTAAATTTGTTTGTTGATTTGATAATGATGTTGTTGTTCATGATGAAGAGGGTGTGATTTGTTGGGTTCTTTGATAATCTGCTTTGTTACACCCATTCACGTCTTTGATTGTTGTTGTTCATGGATTTGTTGTTGTTCATGGGTTTGATTGTAATTATCAACCCCTTTTCTTCAATTCAACCAACGATCACTCACTTCGTCTTCATCAAAAACAGAGACTTTTGCAGATGTAATCCTTGATCTATGTTTTTCATGATGGGTTTGATTTGTAAGATGATTGCAATGATGGGTTTGATTTGTTGCGTGTTATGTTGTTGTTGTTGTTGTTGTTGTTAGATAACACCCTGTTTTAAGAGACTTGATGTTGTTCACATGATCAAAATCTGATTTTTTATTTATTTATTCTTTAATTGTAATATGTAATCAAGTCTCATGCGTGTTGTTTTTGTGGGATTTGATTTTATAATGATTAATCCAAGTTTGGTTTGAGCTTATTCATGAAGAAAAGCATCCTTTTTGTTGAAGAAAATCTTTTGGTTTTCCTATTTCTTCACTTTGAGGAAATTCTTTGTTTGTTTTAGCTTACTACAAGCTATGTTTCTTCTTAGAGGGGTTTGATTCTGATCTAACATGATGTATCATTGAATGTGTTCTAATTGAGATTGCATGGTTTTCAGGTGTGTATGTTTGTTTGTTTTTTTGATTTTGAGATAGCTATGATTTCACATGTAAGATGTGTTTACGAGAATCAAAGTTTATGTTGCCCTTAAATCTCAAACATCAATTTTAAATGGTAATCTCAATTTCTATAAAAAAAATCTCTAGTATTAAGCATGTAGAATATTGTCTGAATGTTGTAGAGATTCCAACTCATATTGTGGTGTAGAGATTCCAACTCATGAACATGTAGAATATTGTCTTGAATGTATATGTTCTTGAATATTGTCTTGAATGTATCTCTCATTATGTCCATTATCATCTGCAATTTGAACTTTTGTCTCTTTGACTTAGTGGTTAATAATGAACTCCTTGATGTCTTCATGTTTATACAGTGTCATCATCCTGAATATTCTCTTTTAAGAGTTGTTGAGCTTCTTCTATTTTCCTGGTGAGCTTGTTTCTATCCTCTTTAAATTTATTGAAAACCTTCAGTTTCCATATGTTTTTACTGAATAAATATGTCATCTGCAATATCTCAAGTTATTTTTAACTCTGTCCATATGTACAAATAATGGATAAATGCTTTTCTCTGTCCATCTGCAGAAAACTGGACATGCTTGTTTATGCCATATAGGGAGTGCAAGGCTATGTTGTTATGTCCATTCCTTGTAGAATACAATGCTTATGTTGTTATGACCATTCCTTATAGAGTACCCTAAAACAATGATTGTTTAAAGTTGCAAAAAACTTGTGTCTGTAGTGTGTTTGAGAGAATTATGGTAATTCTTCTTCTTTGATGTTGCCAAACAATTAGGGTTTTTTTGTTCACCTAAAGATTATGTTATTTCTTTCAATCCACAAATAGTCAATATTTGGTTTGTTAATGGATAGTGCATTTTGTTAATAGATAGTGCATTAGTAGTTGCTTATTATTTGATACTATTTTGTTGATTATTTGATATTATTTTATTGATTATTTCATATTATTTTATTGATTATTTGATACTATTTCTTGATTATGTATTGTTAGGGACAATGAATTAGGTTCAATGTGTTTTATGTATTCTTGCTATTATTATTTTGTACAACGAGATAGTGAAACGAAATAGGAGGGTCCGCTAATCTCTCACTGGCATATGTCCAGGAACTCTTAGAAGGTCCTAGAACTGCAGCCTCTTTCAGATCTCAAGTTGCCCACTTCAAAGATACTGGACTGTTGAAGGATAGTAAGCATATAGATGTCGAGGAAAAGCTTGCAATATTCTTACACATCATTGCACACAACATAAGGCTGTAAACACCTACAACCAGTAAAGTCTTCAATGAATGTCTCGATGCAATGATGAAATTTTCAAAAGAGATGATAGTGCCTACTAACTTTGATGAACCACCAATGCCAATTACACATCATAAAAGACTTAGGGAAGGGGTTTTCAGAGGAGTTGTAGGAGCACTAAATGGTACACTAATTCCTGCAGGTATTCCAGTAAAGGATCAAATACCTTACAGAGGAAGAGGTGGAGGGAATTGCTTCCAAAATGTGATGGCCATATGCGATTTTGAGATGTATTTCACGTATGTTGTTGCTGACTGGGAAGGAGTTGCCCATGATTCTAGGGTTTTGACAAAGACACTGAATAATCCAGCCCACAACTTCCCCATGTCTCCAACTCGTGGTAATGGTCATTTTCTTTTTGTTTATGCTTATCACTCTTTGTACGTCTCCTCATGTTACTTTCCTTGTTTCAGAGCAATATTATCTATGTGATGCTGCCTATGCAGAAACAAGAGGTTTCATGGCCCCTTACAGAGGTGTTAGGTACTGGTTGAGTGGTTATAGGCAAGGACAAAGGCCTAGGAACCCACAAGAGTTGTTTAACCATGCGCATGCTAAACTAAGAAATGTAATTGAGAGAAGTTTTGGTGTGCTGAAGGCAAGGTTTTTTATTCTCAGATCAATGCCTTCTTATGACTTCCCCACACAGAGAAACATTGTGGTTGCATGCATAACAATTCACAATTATCTAAGAAGGGTTTCTCTGAACGATGAACTCTTTAAACAGTTTGGTGTGCTGAAGGCAAGGTTTTTTATTCTCAGATCAATGCCTTCTTATGACTTCCCCACACAGAGAAACATTGTGGTTGCATGCATAACAATTCACAATTATCTAAGAAGGGTTTCTCTGAACGATGAACTCTTTAAACAGTTTGAGGGTAATGATGTTGGGGTTGAGGGAAATGAAGAAGTACATGCTGAGGAGTTTCCACCTAATGTTATCTTATTTGGGCAAGTTGAGCATGCAGCAGCTATAACTCAAAGAGATATGTTTGCAACACAATTAGCACTAAGCAATGCTAATGCCGCTTTTGTAGAGTGATTTAGTTTATTGTAAACAATAACTCTTTAACTATGGTTTTGTAATATATTGTTTATGTTGGGACAACATCTATTTATTAATGACATTTCTTTTTGTGGTATTTTGTGTTATTGGTGGAAAATAATATTCAGTTCAATGGTGACTTATAACTGCATTTGTGGGACTGGGGTTACATTAATTTCTCAAAGCTCTGACAATCCAAATAGGGCATATTGCAAATGCCTTTACGCGGTATTTTCTATATTCTATTTTCTATATTCAATTTTCTATTTTATTATCTATTAGTAGTTATTTATTTTATATTTGCATATTTTAGAAGATAGCTAGGGATTGCGGGTTCTGGTGTTGGGTGGATGAGTATTTGCCTTGTCCTTGTGAATATAGTCCATATAAGCTGCGCTCTGCAACTGGTAATAAAAAAATATTTTACCGTTGCTTACTCTCAAAGAGTAAGCAGGGGAGAGGTTGTGGTTTCCTCAAGTGGTTTGATGAAGTAAATGGTGAATCGTCTACTTTCACTCCAGCTACCACTACCACTCCTACCTTTGCTACCTCCACAACTATTAAAGATTTAGAGATCAAGTACAAAATAGAGTTGGTTGTGGCCCAAGCTAAAATGGAAATGCTTCAATCCATCACAGAAGACCTAGCAAAGATAAATTTAAAGAAGTAGTGTGTATAAAAGTTGTATGAGTTCTGCTTTGTTGAACATAATCTCTTATGCTATGTATGAATTTTTTTAACTTGATTCAAATTGGAGCATCTTTTGGACTATGTATGAATTTTCTTAACTTCATTACATGTAAGCCAATTTTATTATTAAAATATTGTGATTTTTCCACTTCAGATGCCTTTCATTAGAGTACAACATCCTTTGCATTTTGATTACGTCAAGGATTTGTGGTTCATAAAGCAAGCTCAATATGAGATTGACACTTATGGCACTGATGAGAGTGACAATCTTAAACTGAGTTCATTCAGGAATATGAGGGAGAAAGGCATTCAGGAATTCGAACGGGATGTCACCCTTAAATGTTTAAGACACAGATGGTGGTATCTGAAGAATAATTATAAGAATTGGGTGACCCTAAAAATAACTAGCCGGGGAGGGTGATAATGAAGTAACTGGTACATTCAACCTTACTGAACCTAGGTGGGTTGAAATCTTAAAAGTTTTATCAGAAGCAAGGAAGTTTAAGCATGATGTGTTGCGACATAGAGAGAAGATGACTTTGTTGTTTTCTAGTTTGATATAATAAATTTGATGTTTTCTAGTTTTTCAGTTCGAACTCTCTCTATTTCTAGTTTGATGTAATAAATTTGGCATGTAAGACAATTTTATTTATGAAATGGTGTTTGATCAAATTTGTTGTTGATAATGTTTATTAGTTATTGGAGCATCTATACAAAAATGGAAAGATGTTTTTAATGGATAGGTTGTTTAGTTTTTGTTAGTTTTTGTTTTGCAAAGGCAAGCTAGGGATAAGTACCCATGAAGCATATATACAAAAATGGATAGATGCTTTTAATGGATAGATGCTTTTACCTGAATCAGTACTTATTGGTGGGCTAAGACCATACATTATGAATCAGTACTTCTCCATAGATTCTGTTTATCTAGTGTTACAAGTATTACCTGTTATAAGCATTACAAGCATCTGCTTTGTATATGCAAAGCGAGCAATATGGATTGTATATCCATATTGTTTTGGATATACAAGCATTACAAGCATCTTGGTCCCACACATTTTTTGTTCATTTGGGAGGAATCTTTCTGGATAGCTTTGCTCCAAGCATTATAAGCATCTATCCTGGATATTAGCATTACAAGCATCTGCTTTGTATATGCAAAGGGAGCAATATGGATTGTATATCCATATTGTTTTGGATATACAATATGGATTATATATCCATATTATTTTGGATATATAAGCATTACAAGTATCTTGGTCCCACATATTTTTTGTTCATTTGGGAGGAATCTTCCTGAATATTAGCTTTGCTCCAAGCATTATAAGCATTTATCTTGGATATAAGCATTATAAGGAATCTTCCTGGATATTAGAATTTTTTGTTCATTTGGTCCCACACATTTTCTGTTATTCTGTTATCTTATTAAACCAGATTCTATAAAGTGATGCTTTGTGTAATCTGTTATATCTGTTATCTATTATATAAACTCACTCTCAGATTGCTCATTTTGTTATGCTTTGTGTTATCTGTTATATGCTTTGTGTTATCTGTTAACCAGTCCAAACTTTCCCCATTCTTCCCAATATAAATACACATACAACTCACTCTCAGATTGCTCAAACAAATGGAGACCTTGATATGCTTCATGCTTGTTCTCTCCACTCTCTTCAGTGCCCATGTTTCTGCTGTACCTCAGCTTCTAGATGGTAGCAATCACTCCAAGTTTTTTTTTTCTTCTCATTTTCATTCATGCTTTACTCTCTTTTATCTCATGAAGTTTTGTGAGTTTTGGGTGTGACTTTTTTTTGCTAATTTTTGTTCCAAAATGTGGTCTTGTGAGTTGGAATACTTTGGGGTTTGTGTTTTTGTATTTTTTTTTTGTGAGCATATGTAGGTTTGGTTCCTAAATGTGAGATGTGATTTATGAGTTTGGTTCCTAAATGTGACATTGTCATCTGTTTTTAGGGGTTTTGGTTGCGTGGGTTTGATTGTTATATCAATGTATATGGATCCAATGTCATGTTACTATTCATTATTAGTATATTTTTTATTTTTAGATTTTACCTTCATTGTTCATTTCATTGTTCATTTCACTGAGCTTGGATCTTGAGGTTTACCTTTTATGAGTGGTTTTTTTTGTAAGTCAATGATCACATATACTACTTGTAAATTGAGTTTTTGAGCTCCCACTCTATTGTTAGATATGGAGGCATATAAATATGTTTACCTTCATGGGGTGACTGTGATTTGGTTAATATTGCTTTTGGGTTCTTATATATATTTTTGTTTATTTGGGTTTCGTTTTTTGTTTGTCCTTCAGATTTATTAATGTTCTAAGAATAAGAAGCCTTTGATTCATGTTTCTCTTACCACTACTAATATGAATATCCCTTGTTTTCTATAGCTTTATCTAGACAAACTGGTTTACCCAAAACACTAGCAACATAGCTTAAAGCCAACATAGCTTTATCTAGACAAACTGGAGACTGTTATCTGCATGGGTATGGATAGCTGTTATGCCCATTATTTTTCCAGGTGCATCTGTTATAGACCATAGCTATGGCTCATTATCAGTGGATAGCATAAGATGCATCTGTTATTTTTCCAGCTGTTATGCCCATTATCAGTGGATAGCATAAGGTGCATCTGTTATAGACCATAGTTATGGCTCATTATCAGTGGATAGCATAAGGTGCATCTGTTATTTCCAGCTGTTATGCTCATTATCAGTGGATAGCATAAGGTGCATCTGTTATTTTTCCAGCTGTTATGCCCATTATCAGTGGATAGCATAAGGTGCATCTGTTATTTTTCCAGCTGTTATGCTCATTATCAGTGGATAGCATAAGGTGCATCTGTTATTTTTCCATCTGTTATGCCCATTATCAGTGGATAGCATAAGGTGTATCTGTTTGTGCATGGCTCTTCTGTAGCAGTTTAGACGATAGCTACTATATATTCCATAAAGAGATGCATCTGCTTTGTATATACAAAGGAAGCAATATGGATTGTATATCCATATTGTTTTGGATATACAATATGGAATATGAGGCATATTGTTATCTGGTGACTTCAAGTACAAATACAAGTCCTTATATCGTGTTTGGTTATCTGCTGATTTTTTGCCTTAGTTGAACAAGTAACATCTGTTTTACTAGATTCTGTAGTGCTAGTAATCTTAGGAGTTTGTGGAAGATCTATGGAGAACTGTTATCATAGAAGACTAGAACTGCCTAACTGCTTATAAGGAACATCTCAATTTGGTTATCTGATTATAAGGCACTGTTATCCATAGTCTGTATCTGCTTTGTGTATCCAGAGTTTGTGTATCCATAGTCTATAAGTCTGTATGTGCTTTGTGTATAACAGTTTATAAGTCTGCTTATCTGTATCCACTGTTATCTATCCATTCATCCATCCATCCACTGGTATCCATAGTCTGTATCTGCTTTGTGTGCAGCCTCATAACCATAACAGTTTATAATAGTTTCTGCATATCCAGTTTATAACAGTTTCTGCATATCCTGTCTTCATGTTTAGGCAGTTTATAACAGTTTATAACATCATATTTGTATGGCCTGTTTATACAGAGTTTGAATATCCAGTTTGCATATAGAAGTGCATCCATTTCATTTTTTGTATATTTCAGTGCATCTGTTATGCTTTGTATCCATCTGCAGAATCTTTTGTATTTGTGTAACTGTTTTGTCTATTTGTTTTGAAGGTGCAGTTATGTCGATACCACCAAAGAAATCAATAGGTTTTTCAAGCAACATCCAGATTTTAGACTTCACTTCATCCTGAAATGTCAGGCACAGATAGACTTGAATAGAGTGTCCGGAACATCTCTGAATACTATAGCTTGGAAGGCAGTGGAAGAAGAGCTCAACAGCATGCAAATTTTTCATGTTTTGAAACAGAAGGAACTGAAGAACTAATGGGATTACATGAATAAGCAATGGCAAGTTTGGAGAGGGTTGATAAACCGGACTGGCCATGGATATGATCCTATATCAGGCACTTTTGATTGGCCTGAAGATGTTTGGGAAAATATCATTGCGGTAAGTTAATGCGAATAATGGCATTACAATTTCATTATATAACAATAAATACTTATGTTTAAACATCTATTTACATGTTTGTTTACAGGTGAATTTTGAGGCGAAGAAGTATAAGACTGCTCCTCTTTAACATAGAGATTTGCTAGAGAAATTGTTTGATGGTCTATCTGCTACTGGGGATTTTGCATGGTCTCCAGGTATGGCAAGTGTATCACCCTCCACCCAGCAGACAGAGTATGTTCCTCTACCTGATGATATGAACGTTGACAATACACAAGTTCCCCACGCTGGAGTTGATTATCCATGGGAAGGTGAGGCCATTTCGTCTTATGATGTCCCTATCAGTCCAGTAAGGGAGCCTACTCCTGGTACTACTTCTCGTACCCAAGTTGGTGTACGAACTCAATCAAAGGGGAAAAGATCAGCTGCGGCAGTTCAACCAGTGGAACCAACGGAGTTGGTCCAATCTCTGATATCTGCATTAACTGCCCAAGGATCTAGTTCTACTTCTGCTAGTAATGACGACACCTCTTCTGAAGTTCTGAGAGTATTGAAGGATATGGTCAGTTCATATGAGATAGATAATACATTATTTTTCAAGAGTTTGAAGTTCTTTGGAGGATCCAATGAGCACACTTACAGATTGATGTTTCTAGGGCTTGATCTAGCGTGTTGGTTTCCTTGAAGCCCTTTTGAGTTGATTGGAACTTATATGTTTGAGTATTTGTAATAACTCTTAAAACTCTTATATTTGCTTATTTGTATTAACTTCAAACCAATGTTAATCTTTATTTGATTTTATGAACCAATGCATATTTGTGTTTGTTATATATACAGGTTCTTTCCTATGTATTTGTGTTTGTTATATATACAGGTTCTTTCCTATGTATGTGTGTTTGTTATATACACAGGTTCATTCCTATGTATTTGTGTTTGTTATATATACAGGTTTCTTCCTATGTATTTGTGTTTGCTATATATACAGGTTTTTTCCTATGTAATTGTGTTTGCTATATATACAGGTTCTTTCATGCATATTTGTGTTTGGTATGTATATGTGGTGTTGGCGGTGGTGACAGAGGGGTGGTGGTGGTGGTGGTATTGGTGATGAATAGGTGGGGGTGTTTGCTTATAAACTGAGAGGGGTATTTTAGTAATTGCCTATTTTAGTCAGATCTAACTAGCCAAAAAAATAAACACTCCAAGGCATCCAATCAGACAGTGAACACCTCTAAGTGGACTCAGACCCACTTAGACTCAGACCCACTCAGACTTAGACCCAAAAAACAAACGGCCCCTTATATCTAGCTAAACGCAAATGAGCTCTAGACCGAAATAGTCATATTCCACATAATCCCATGGATATCCTCCTAAAAACAATTGAGACCATAAACAGCTATTTCTCAAGTGGTCAGTGGCAAATGCCCCCAAAATAGTGCACTTGATATATCACTAGACCGAATTCGACCGTATTTCAACAACTAGTTTTAGAAAATAACACAAGTACATAATCTACTTCCTTATAATCACCATAACCTCTTAATGTCAATCATTCATAGTTTACGTCATCAAACAAATTTCACATCTTATTGAGCTCAAATGTCAAACCCCATCAACCAAATCACCCCTTCTCAACATAGTTCTCTACCAAATTAAACACAACAAAATCACAAATCCTGAAATTTTGAACCCCAAACTACTAAATTAAAATAAACCTAATATCAAAATACAAATAAAATAATTACCCGAGGAACAATTCGACGATGTTGAGAAACAGAGAACTGGCCTCTCTTTCTGCTCCGGAGATTCCAAAGCTGGTTAGGAAATCGCAGCGAATTCGACACAAAGAGCTTCGAAGTTGAGAACCCAGTCGAGCTTCGGTCAACGGTCAACACTTGAAATGAAGCTGTGGTCACTGAAATCGCCATTAGAGGTCCTTAAGTTGCAGAGATGTTGGAGTGGAGAAGAATAAAAGGAAGCGTGAGAGCAATAGCTTTAGAGATGAGCAACTCCAGTGGTTTTTGGGAGTGGATGGAGACAAATTAATTTTTGGGTCTCAGCTCCTTTATGGTGAAAAAATCGATGAAAATTTTATCGAACAATCCAAAATAAAAAATAGGGAGGCGACCAAACCATAGAAATTATCCTCGCGATTTTGTAATGTGCCATTGAGTATCTTAGTCAGTTGGAGAAAATAATGTAATGTGAGATGTGTGTCAGGTAAAAAACAGGCACCATTCGAGCAGTTTGAAGTGACGTTGATTAAGGCTAAAAGTATAGCCTCAGCATCTAACCGTCTATAACAAGAGAGAAAATAAGTGTTTTCTTCTTAGTCTCCGTCCTCATTAAGATTAGGACAACTTTCTCCAACCTCTATCTCGAGTCGTCTTCACTTAACTATCTTATAAAGTCCCTCAGTTCGATTTAGAGTATCTCACGTTGTACCTCCTGTGAAAAGTTTGAAACTCAAGTAACAACACACATGCATCGGAGACTTAGGCGCCTGATGGTTTAAATTTAAAAAATATATATATCAATCGCGCGTACCTCCTCAAATTCCTTTTATCATGATTGTAATAACCTATTTTCGTATTGGACGAAGATAGTGCCTTACACCTTTGAAATATAGAATGTTAGCTAAGAACTGAAAGTAACTAACACGAGATTTAGCGTAGAAAACCTTTGAATGGGTTAAAAACCACGACCTATCCTGAGGATTTAGAAAGAGTGAGATGTTTATAGATTGCTAGCTATTACAAAGAGAGAGAGGGAGATGTTAGAAAATGTCCTTCTGAAGATCTGTCAGAGAAGCTCCTTTAATTTGTAGCTCTCTAGTCCTATTTATAGGTCTTATAATATAACCGTTATTACTTTAATAAGAAACGTTACAATATATGAGTTTGATGAATCTTTTATGAGGTTTTTTGTAACGTCTTGCTATCTGATAATTGTTGATCATGTAACGGATCTCTTTATGACCTTAGCTGTAACTTCGGACTGTTGGTGAAGATACGATCTCTAACGATGTTCGTATGTATACGAACTGTTGATGGATATCTGAGTATCTTCTGCCGTGCGATGTTACTAGATGCTTCAATATCCCCGAACTATAGATGAGGAGGTCTGTATTGTAATCTGTTTGCCCTCAATCCATGGTTGGTTATCAGTATATTTATTCGAATTGTGTGAGCTCGAATATCGGACTCAGTACGAGGATTAGAAATAAGCTCTTTCAACTGCCCCCTCTCAGCCAATAGCAGGAGAAACATGTGTAGTGAGTGGTGTTAGTTGAGAAGTCCAGTCGTTTTGTGCTAAATACTGCATTGATGACTTTCTATTTATCTGGAAGAATAATTGTTTTGACTGTTGGGTTATCTCAAAAGTTCTGCTTGAGATGTGTGCTTGTGACAAAGACTTTATTAGAAGTTGTGGTATGCATTTAAATGCTGCTGATATAAAATATGGTGACCAGTTGCTATCACTGTTCACCCTGGTTTAACCTGTCAGTCGTCCGAATTTGTATAAGTAGTAGTGATGGTGACTACTCGCCGTCAGGCTTATGAGGATAGAGTTCAGAACATGATGACAATTCTGCAAACTCGTTATTTTGGGGACCAATGTCTTTCTCTGCCAACTCCAATCCCTGTTCCTCCAACTTTTCATGGGATGTCGTGGGAAGAAGTAGAGGAGGCAGAGGATGATTATCAGCAAATATGGCAATTCCACTACGTGGTCTTGCTTGCTGCTTACCATCGGGTCTGTCTGCGGATGCTTGCAGAGGATGCGGTGGCGGCAGAAGATGAGAAGGTCGGGGTGTCGTCTGTGAAGTATTGTCGATATCCTGCAAAAGATTGGATGTTGTAATGGTGGAGGTGGTCCTTCATCTTCAGCGACTATGAAGGTGGTGGGGGTTACGGAGGAGTGGTGGGATTAACTTTGACTTCCGTCGTTGGGGAAGTTGAGGTATTCCAGTTCTTCTGCTGGGCCTTCCATTTCTTCTATTTAAGTGTTGCACTGTCATTTGTAAAATAAGTTGTCTTTCATTCTGTAGAAGAAATAGCTGTCTGTAGATCTTGTAATCTTGATTTTCGAACTGAATAAAATATTTGTCCTTGTAAATTGCTTGTCTTGAATAATAAATTTGAACTTGTTGTATCTTGTCTTCTAAGTGTTTGAAACTTCTTGAACGAACTGTTGTAGGACACTGTGTAACAATTCTCGAACTAGTCAAAGATTAAATAGGTTGAAAATATGTAGATCGAATTTTTGCTGAGTTGGATGAAGTATATATGAACTACGTAGATCGTGTTATATATTTGTTACCTTTTTGAGATATATTGTTGTCATGTCTGTTGTGGTGTGTTCCGCGAACTTCTGCTAGATATAGAGCTACGTGAGGCAGCAGTTCAAGAAATCGCGCTGGATAAGCTTGCTGAAGAGGATGAGAGAGCTGCTGGTGGGGAAATCATTCTATGTGGTGAAGAGAACCATCCGTCTGTCTTAAATGTAATTATATGTAAGGTCAGATGATTGACCATAATAAAATAATTTGTTTTTGTTGAGGTCGTCTTGTCATCACTTTCTGTATCTGTGATAAAGGTCGAATGAAATATATTTGAAGCAGGATTCGTTGCTAATTTTCTGCTTCTGTCAGATCAAAAATAAGGTAAGTGACAGCTGCAATCACTGTACTAGGGTTTTGAATTGGAAATCATGTTATAAGTAACGTAGCAGGATCGTGCAGTCGCAGAAGGTTGTTGTTGTATGGAAGTGATCGTGTTACATGATCGGTACAAATCTTCTTGGGCAGTAAGTCCTTAAATTTAATAATGGCAGAGGAGAGAGACAGACGTGATAACCAAGCACGTTACTCTAGAAATCATTATGAGGGCAAAAGAAAAAATGTGTCTGCAAGGAGAGATGATGCTGACGCGTATCCCAAAGAGCCGCCATTTCATAAACTGAGGGATAATGTAAAATCTTATCTTTCTCCTTCTCACAAACTATATTTAGTTGCAGAGAGAGAAAAAAGCATTTATAAAGAGAGGAAGTCTTCAAATTTCGATCGTAGTCCACCGTTATACTGTGATCTTGCTAGGAAAACCAACGTTTTGCCGTCTGAAGTGAAGATGGTGACCAGAAACAACGACTGCTACTCTTCTAATACGGGTTAGTAATTATGTTTCCACCTCTTTTTTGTTGTTGTAAATAGTGTGTTTGTTGCTTGTCATGGTAAATGGTGGTTGCATGTTTGAACTGCTTGATAGATTAATAAAGTATTGGGTATGGCTAAGGTAGGAGGCCTGTTTGACTATAAAACGCTGAATAGATTTTTCCTGTATGTGGTAGATGCGTTCCAAAAATTTGAAACCAAGTAGTAAAGTTGTGGTATCCTCTAGTAGTGAGGAATCATCATCGTCTGGCAGGACTATGGATGATTCGGAGGTGAGGGGTACTATAGCTATTGATATGTGGGTTGTTGTTCATTCTGGGGTGAATGAGGGATTGGAAGTAGGGGTTGAAACTGAGGAATTTTTTAAGTATCCCGCTGATGTAGTCATAGGGAAGACATTTTCCAAGTATAAGAAAGACTTAGATAGAAAATGGGGGTATTATCTGATGAATGAAGGGTTATGGTTTAGGACTCTGGTGAGACCGGGTGGTAAGATAGAGCATTATCAAGTACCTTCCCTGGATTAATGGCAGATAAATATGGGTATAGTAGATGATGTAGAAATTGCTTATTACAACGGCACTGGTGCGAAGGTCGTAGAGGAAGGGTTCCTTTACTATCTAAACCAGGTCGTTTATGGGTTGAGTATTCCCTTGACCTTTTTCCAAAAGGGGGCAATGAATGCTCTAATGAGTTGCCCTGCTCAATTAAATGGCAATGATTTCGAGATGATGAGGGTCTGTGAAGCCCTTAACAAGAAATGGAGAGATGGTGATATCGCAAGACAGTTCGTTGCGGACGATGTCTTAAAGTATTATAAGTTGAAATATGTGGAAGGTCAGAAGAGTGGATACTTGTATAGTGATTCGGCGAGGCCGAAATTCTTTGATTTTGAATCTGCTGGGAGACCCTGGTGCGACCATCTTGTGATGGTGAGGGGTAATTGTATGCAAGTGCCTGGGGAACCGGCGCTCGAGCTAAAATATATGAATTTTAACGAGAGTAAGTGTCTTCATTATGCCTGTACTTCCTCTTTTAATTTGTTGCAAGCTGCTAACATAGTTTGTTGTTGATTTGGCAGAACCTAAATCAAAAGCTATTGTCGATACGTCTAGTCTGTTCGACGTCGTATCTCAGGAAGGAACTGATCTGATCCAAGTACTTGGAGAGTAAGGTATTCGTAGAGATAAAAGGCTGAACTCTGTAGTTTCAAAAGTTCAACGAGCTCGTCAAAATTGAGCTATGGCTACTTCTGACTCTGCTTTTGATGGGGTTATAGAGATTCCTGCCTGTGCTACGGGTACTTCGAGTACACAAAATTGATGATCTAGAGGAAAAAGGTTGTTGCCCCTTTTTGAGCAAACAGCTCCTGTACAGACGATGCAGGTGGGGACTGAGGTGGTAGATGCTGCTGTAAATGTGGCACCTCCTGCAAAGAAGCAGAGGCAAGAGGTGAAACCTAAACGAGCTTCTTCGAAAGAGCTCGATCTCGATGTGGTGGGGCAGATGTCGCAGGATCTGGCAAAGCATGATCCAAAACGTCTGAATGCTCAGATTAAATCTAGCATGTCACAGGTATGCATGATGTTGTTGTTTGACTATCTGTGTTTGAGAAACGACCTGATTGATAATTATGTTATGTTGTACTTATGGTACAGTTTTCTATTGCGTGGGAATCGGCCTTGGAGGTGTTGATGGCAGGTGTTGAGGACCGTGCTGAACTTGTTCGGCAGTATGAGGCAGAGAAAGCTACACTGAGGGAACAGTTTGAGAAAGATCAAACTGTATTGTCTAAGCGGTTGAAGGATCAGATGGAGAAGGAAAAATTGTGCAGAAGGAGCAGTTTAAAGCAAAAACTGTTGTGTTGAAGAAAGAGATCGAAGATGCTACAAAGAAGACTTTCGACACTGTGCTGGCTGCTCGAAATAGTCTGATTCAAACATTTTACTCTTGGAGGTTAACTAATGATGATGTCAATCTTGCTATTGCTGGGAAGTATGGTGAGATAATCTTCCCATAGGAGGATGCCTCTCCAATGGCTGATCGGCCTTCTGAGCAGACCCCGGCTTCTCCAGTGGCTGATGCTACAACCAAGGAGGTAGCAGGAGCTAAATCTTGATTATGTAGTTGTAACATTGTTTTGAGACTGTCTGGTCGAATTTTTCCTTTGTATTGGTGATAGATCTATTTTTGGCTGAGACTTGAAAATTTTTGTTTTTTGTTGATATATGTTGTTTTGATGGTAAATGTGTAATTTGCATGTAAGAGGTAGTTCATTTGAGGGGAAAAGTGAGTAAGATGGAGAAGGTCTTGAGTCGAGCAAAGGATTCCATCAATCGTACTCAACAGGTACACAATAAACTTGAATATGAGAGACGTCTTCATAAGTCCAACTTTGATAACACCTTTAAGGAGTTATTCGAGCTTCAATGTAGATATGGGGAGATAAAAATTGAGAGGGATGAGGTTTTACGGAAATAGAGCGATAGGTCTGTCTTATTCCGAAAATCCCTTAAGGATAAGCAGTTCGTAGATGAGAGTGATAAGTTAAAGTGTCAAAGGTCGTTATTGTCTTTGACGCTTTACTTTGAGGGCGAAGTTGATAGTGAGCGGGGCTTGAAAAAGGCCTATTTAGAACTATTAACTAAGAGTGGTGTAGTGCCAGACCCAGCTCGGGTGAAATTCTTAGCGCAAGAAGCGCGTAATCGTCATAGTATAAAGACGAAAAGATGTTCAGCTCGGGCTGGTATATCAATCATATGGGGTGGTGTAGGTCCATTACTTGATGAGTTTAACTTTTGTAGGGGCGAAGAATGATGAGGATCCTTTTCTTCAATATAAAGAAGGAAGATAGAAGAGTCCAGACACGTTTAGAAAATGATCTGAAGCATGCTCGTAACGAACTGGAGAGATGTAAAGAACATAATGCGCGTCTGGAGAAGGAAAAGGTGGAGTGTAATAAGTTGTTACAGAGTTCGGAGAAGAAAGTAAAGTTGTTAGAAGTACGTTTACTAGATACGCAGAAACGTTTGCAAGTGTCCCAATCGCGTTTGAAGAGGTATCTTACTCCAAAGCGGGGAAAACGTGTTGGTGAAACAGATTATGAACGTTAGATAGTTGATGTGATCGAGTTTTACGGGGGCGAGCTCGAGAGAGTAGAGATTGAATTTAGACGTTGTATCTCAAGCTGTGGTAAAGATGTTGAAGTAGAGAATGATAAAGTTACAAATATGTGGTTTGCAAAAGGTAATGAGGGTGGAGGAGGTTCAACCTCGAGATCGCGAGCTGGAGAGTCTGAGAAGGAGGAGGTTAAAGATCTGTTACCTCACACACGGCATAAGACTCGTCATCAAGAGGTCGTAATCTTTGATGAACCTTTGCAAGTAGATGTGAGTCGTAGTAGGGTTCCACCATAAGCCAACTAAACTTTGACATTTAATTGTGCTTTGTATAATGTAGTTGAGTTGTGTATGTAATTGTAAAAATAACATCATATCTTGATATTGTAATAAATGTTGTTGAATGATATGTCTTGCTTGCATGAATATTTGTTGATAGATGTATGGCATTTGTAATCTGTTCTTCTAGGTTGAAGTCAATAAACAGAACGAACTGTCTGCTTTATCCACATCAAATAATGAACTGACTGTAGAATTACAGCAGTATTCGTTGGTGGTTGAAAATATGACCTTTTTGAACTCGAAGCTGGAGGCGGATATGTTGGAACTGCAGAGTCGGCTAAATACTGTGACTGTAGAGTTGTCATGTAAGGATGCAGAGATACATACTGCTAATAACAAAGCCGAACTGTGGAAAGATTCTTTAAGGAAGAAAAAATTATAAACCATGACTGCGAACCAACAAGTGCTGGATCTGTCAAGTACGATTGAAAAATATAAGACTGATATGTTGTATCATAAATCAGCAGTAACAGATAATGATAATCTGTTAAAGAAGCAAGATGCTGAACTCTGTAATATGCGAGATCGTCTGAAAAAGTTGAGCTGGGATTTGCGTGAGGCTCGAGATTCTTGTCAGAGAAAAAGTGACCGTGCCAGAACTCATGAAGAAGCATGTACAAAGAGAGATGAAGAGATGAACGTAACCATCAATAAGTGTAACACACGGATTGCCGATCTAGAGCGGGAAAAACAAGCCTTGGAAATAAAGTGTATGCAAGGTAATGTGGTTTATGAGGAGCTTGATCTGAAGTATAAGGAGTTGCAAAAGTTGGTGGATGCAGCAGATAACGATAACGAATATTATCAGGAGTTGTGTGAGAAGTTGCGACTTATGAAGCTAGAGATGCATTGTAGTGTGCAGATAACAAAAAAGTATAGGGCTTCATTGCTGAAGGAGAAAGAGTATCTGGTAGATCGATGTAAGGATCTTGACGGCGAGCTTACCAAAGTGAAGACCGAGCTTGGTGAAGCTATGTTGTTGAGTGCAGATAATGCTACATTGCGCACTATGGCTATGGTGCATGCTGATATAAAGAAATTATGGCAAGAGCGTGATTCGATCTTGGCTGCTTCAACTGAACACGGTATGGAGTATGATATGCAGCTAGCGCAGTTATATTTTATAGATAATCTGATACCGAGAGTTATGGAACTGCTGAATGCGTCTCCTACTGTAGTTGATGCTGTTATACCTTTCCCTGCCTTACTTTTGTCTGGGCCTGAGGAAAGTTCGAATGTTGTACTCTCTATATACACAAGAGAGGGAGATGTTAGAAAAGGTCCTTCTGAAGATCTGTCAGAGAAGCTCCTTTAATCTGTAGCTCTCTAGTCCTATTTATAGGTCTTATAATATGACTGTTATTACTTTAATGAGGAACGTTACAATATATGAGTTTGATGAGTCTTTTATGAGATCTTTTGTAACGTCTTGCTATCTAATAATTGTTGATCTTGTAACGGATCTCTTTATGACCTTAGCTATAACTTCGGACTGTTGGTGAATTTACGATCTCTAACGATGTTCGTATGTATACGAACTGTTGATGAATATCTGAGTATCTTCTGCAGTGCGATGTTACTGGATGCTTCAATATCCCCAAACTATAGATGAGGAGGTTTGTATTGCAATCTGTTTGCCCTCAATCCATGGTTGGTTATCAGTATATTTATTCGAATTGTGTGAGCTCGAATATTAGACTCAGTACAATGATTAGAAATAAGCCCTTACAATGATGATGCACAGATTGTCGTCTGCTTATTGCTTTTATAGCCTTGTTAATAATATTGGTGACAGGAGCACCTAGAAACCAGTTCCCCGTGCTTTATCTAATGAATCCAATTACGGGAGACAAAATCGTTCTTCCATCTTTAACCACATTACCCTTTGTTTCCTTGAGTTGTTGGCTTGTACAAAAAGCTTCGTTCTCTTCACCTCCAACATTAGATAGTTGTGTTTGTCACGGCCATTGTCAAGGATAACCAAAATATGCAAAGTTTGATATGTTGCAAACTCGGGGATGAAAAGTGGAATGCTGTATACAATATCCAACATGATTTTATTGACGAACCTCAGTTCTTAGTGTGTTTATAAGTAGTTAGCAATAGTCTTAGTGTGTAATCAAGACTAAAAAAGTAGATAATCTTAGCTCTTGGGTTTGATATGGTAATGAAAGCGCCAAAGGGGCGACCCTTTTGTAAGCGTGCAAGAAAACCTACTCTTGATTGTACTCTTGGTGTTGATACAAAGAAGAAAAGAGATTCAAACATGGAGATGTGATGTGTTCCTCTTGCTTTACTAGAATAATGATGACCACAAGGTTGTAGTTCTTGTTTGAAACTTAGGAGAACTCACTTCTCTTCATATTTTGTAGGCATTTGAGGACCACCTTAGATACAATGCTCTTAGAAATCATTAATTACTTCACTTGAAACACCATTTTTTTTTTTGAGAGATGATTGAAGATCTTGCACGGCTTCCTTGGCCTGTGAAAGAACGTCTCTGTTAGAGATATACATCCATAAGCATGAGAGGTTTGTAGATCTCGTTGACATATTTATCGAGTCTTCATTGTGTAAGGAGCAATTGCAGTAACTCGTGAACGCAATCATACAAATTAATCTTTAAAGTCACTCAACTTGTGTTTGTGGCAAAAAAAAACAAACACACACACACACACACATGGGGGTTGATGAAGAGCAGGCCTCAGAAGTCCTTAATCCATAGGTTTGCTCTTCCACTTTTAGAGTGAAAAAATATGGTATCCAGTGGCGCATGCTTATGGATCGTTCGAGAATGATGAGTTTTGGGGTTCATAGGAAAGATAGACATATTTTATTCTTGTATGAGTACAACTTCTCACGCAACCAATATATGTTTTATTAGGATTACGACTCAAAATAAGGGAAAGTCGTTCAAATGAGTGGGGAAATCATTCGAACGGCAGAGTTTTCGTTGAAGTCGTTCGAACGACCTCATGACTCGTTCGAATAAAAAAGGCTCTGTTTGTTTGTTTCTAAGTTGGTTTTGAAGGGGATTTAATCCAAGGTAATAGATTATCTCGTGATACATACTTTGGAGATGACCTAATGGAAAACCTATAAATATTGAGTGTATGTTAAAGGCCTCTGTACAGTAGAATTTTTTTTTTTTTTAGAGAAATCTAGGGTTTAGCTCTGGAGAGATTTCTTAGGTTTTCTTTATAGGGTTTTTTGCTGAGGATTATCTGTAAGAGTAGAGGTGAGGTTGAGTGATCTCTATAACTTCTTGTAACCCTAAGTGATAATATATTTGTCGTGCTTGTCGGGGGTGGTTTTGATCCTTTGGGGTTTCCACCTAATTTAAACCTTGTGTATGTGATTATTGCCTTTGTTTGAATTCTTCGTGATTAGAGTTGGTTCTTCAAGTTCTTGTTAAATCGTATTGTGCTTCCGCGTCGTGATTTGCCCCCTCGGTTTCCCAACATTTTTAACCACAATTTCTTAACTATAATCATAGAATAGCCATTTGCGTAACTGTAATATGGAACACGAGAAAATCATGAATATGATAACTTATTTAGAAATTCGATAATTATTTAAATAAGGAAACATATTCAAGCATGTCAAAATTATAAGTGTTCTTGGTTCAATGTTTATTTTGTTGAATTTCTATTTTAGTCGGGTTAGTTTTCTCAGAATGACTAATATTCTTGAAGTACCACAAAGTTTATTTGCAGACCGAGTATAAACTCATCAAAACGGCTCAACTTACTACCTATTCATAATTGATTAGTTTTGAGCGGCGGATTATGATGTGTCAAAGACATTGTGCTTTTGATGCTTCTTTTAATTGTACGTGGCAAGAGCTGCATAAAGCAGGACAATCCTCCAGGGGATCGAACTAAGTAGTAAAACAAAATGGAAAACTTTTTTTGGGTGGTAGCTCATAATCAAAACTGCGTTGCCAATTTGCAGGGACAACAATCTGAAGTATCATGGGAAGTTTGTAGGAATAAAATATTATCAACTATGATCAATAACTTAACATTAAAGATTATAATAACCTCTTTTTCTGCTTTCTGTTTAATCACCTGTTCTTGAGTGGAGTCTTCCCTCAGATTGACTGCAGACCTCAATGGGATGGTTTTTTGTATGTAGACTCTAAGATGAACTTCCTCTCTATTTAACCTGATAGGGTTAGAGTGGTCTTCCCATTATACCCTCAAACCCTAATAAAGAGTAACACTAGGTCCCACGTACCTTAACTTGGTGTAACAATTGGGCAAGGCCAATAACACCTATACGACCTATTAACATATGTGCTCGTGAACCTGAAGAGTAGTGCCGGTATAGATGGAAAATCCAACAATCTCCCACCCGGTGCTAACTTGATTTTAAAAAAAATATTTTTAACCTGATTCACGGTTTTTTATGAAAAGCGGATGGCCATCCTTTGTTTTTTAAAACTACGTATGATAATTTGTCGAAGACAATGTTACATCGAACTTGACTGTCACTCTACGACTACAAAGATGGCTGACACGGTTTACAGACAAATTTTGGTCAGGCCTTTGGGCACATGCCTAATTCATATCGTGGACATCAGGCTGGCAACCTCAATAACTTTTAAGTATAATTTCTTTACTTGTGGAGTTTAGCGTGTGAATGACAAATGTATACCTTAATGATGTGCTGGTACATTTCCATTAGTGTCCTGCAACATGTGTTTACCAGACACATGCCATTTCAATACTTAGACAAACCGTAATGCCAAGACCATCGCTCATACTGAAATGAAAGCCAAAGGATGTGGAGCTTACCCATATCCAGCCCAAGCAAATTTGAGAAACCTTTCAGTATTCTCTATAGGTACTTGATACTTAGACAACTTTTATGTGATGAAATCACTCATACCTAAACTTTATTGCAATTGCATAATTTAAACTGAATATGTGCACATATAATAACGAATCTAAATATAATAACAGCTAAATAATTATAAAATCAAATCTGAATGTCGACTAAATAATAACTGAGAATAACTCCCACATGGATAAAGAATCCTAATACAGTAACAGTATCTAAAAGAAAATAATAACTACTCCCACCTAAAAGAGTGATCCTCAAAGATACTCTAGCAAAATCTGAGTCAGAGTAGCCCAAAACCATAAGTGTAAAATGTCTCCCACTTTGATTGACGTATATACAACGATTCATTCGCATTCGACTGCCTTAGATCCTTCAGATAAATGTGTCAACTCCCACACAAAGTTGTGAGACATATAATCTATCTCCTCCGTCATGGCATTATGCCACTGACCTACAAAATAACTAACTAAAGCCGAACTAAAAGATATTGAATCCTCGAAATTAAATAATTCCCCTTCAACTGAATAAATATGAGAACCTGAAGAAATGGCTTAACGCCTCTCTCTAGGGGAATACCGAGTAGGAGAAAAAATTGAACTGGAGGTAGAACGATAAGAACCTGAATAGGAGCTACGACGGGGTCTGGAACTATAATCGTTACAATGTTAATATCAGATAAATGCGGAAGCATAACAACACTGATCAGAATAGCAGTCGGACTCTGAGTTTCCGAACCCTCCTTAAAAAATAATCTCTCTATTAAGAGTACTGGTAAAAGGATCTCCCTCCTCTATGAAATGAGCCTAAGCACACTCAACAATCTCCATGGGATAAGAATAACAATAAAACCTGAAACCTATCAATCTCTCTGGGAAACCAACGAAGAAATAGCTGACAATTTTCGAATCTTACTTTTTGATGTTCGGGTTAAACAATTTTGCCTTTGCAGGATAACCCCAACCATGCAAGTGATTAAGACTAGGATTTCTCTCAGTCCATAGATGATCCAGGAGTAGTGTACTAGGCTACAATACCCTGAACTAACAAAAACTAATAAAATGGTCCCTAATATTGACCGTCTTGATCGATCTTACCATAATACTCTCCTCCTCGATCTGACCGGACAACCTTAATCTCTAACAACGTCCTAGAAATATGACCTAGTCGTTTGCGTCATAACATCGAAGATAGCTCAGAACACTAAAGCGTTTAGAAGTAGAAGTACTAGCCTTAGAAAATAAACATAATAGTAAAGCCTAAAAGAATGATCAAGAGATAAGACGATGTAACCCATAAAATGAAATAAATAAATAACTGAAAGAGTACAACCGAGAAACTGAAACTAGAGATCATCTCATCGAAGGAACATACAAGGTGCCTATCAAATCTAAAGTAACACCCGTGTCTAAACAAAGTAAAAAATGCCAACACCTTTAATGAAAAAATATCAAACATCCTCAAATGAAAACTGCTCCTCAGGCCTTGTCGACCGCTTGCTGATGAACCCCTCCTTTCTTATTTAGCCAGTTTTTGTAAGAATGATAGTCCTGCTTCACATGACCTTTCTTCTTGCAAAAGAAATATTCTATAGTTGATGAAGTAGTTGCTGACAGAGTCGCATTTTGCTTCCCATTTTCATATCCTGAACGAGAACTCTGCCTTGGACCAGACTGGAAACTATTCTTCTTTGTAAAACCTTGAGTCATGAACTTCTTCTTTCCCTGAGAATTGATGGACAAGTACTTCATGGACGTAGTCAGATGAGCCAACTCTGCTTTACCTTTCTTATGTCGTTATTCCACAAAGACCAATGCTGCAATCAATTCATTCATTTCCCAAGTCTTCTCCTGATTCTGGTAGTGAACTTGGAACATCTCAAAACTTTATGGAAGATACCAAACTGCTAAGTGAACCATCAATGTATCATCAATAGTGAGACCGAGTTCTTTCAAAGTAAGAACTAACTTGGAGATCTTAAGAATGTGCGAGCACACATTTCCACTGCCGTCATACTTTAATGATAAAAGCTGAGATAAGTTACTGTACTGCCTTTCCGTGACGGAACCTTAGAACTGTTTCTTAATAATATCTAACAGTTCCTTTGTGGTACCTCTCTTAGCGATACCGCCCCGCATAATAGGATCGATAGAAGAACGGATGATGAGATTTGCCATTTTATTGGCTTTGACCCATGCATAAGCCACTTTCTCAACATTAGAAGAGGTATCCGTAAGATCCGCGGGATTGGCTTAAGTGAGAACGAAATCGAAATCAAGGTAGCCTAGGGCAATATGGATTTTGAGCTTCCAGTTAGAGTAGTTAGGGTCCGTTAAGGTCTCAATATTAGTTAGTTGGTTATGGATCATAGGGTCCATAGCTGCATGAACCAATGACTTATATTTGTACGTGAAAAAATATATATTTTTATGCACGTTTAACTTGACCTGTAAAAGATCTATAACTTGATGTATTTAATTTTGATCCTACCTAGGATTAGGATGGTCGCGTCAGAGTGTATATAATATTTTTGGTATGGATTATGCACTCTGCGGGTACAATTATATATCATCAAATCCCTCATTTGGGTGGTGATTTGACATACATTGCCCCCTAGTTGGTGATCACTCACGCTCAAGACTAGACTGGCCACTAACAGTTTGATTGAGACACTTCCTCACCTTTGGGCAGAGGGTTATCCTCATTTCCCTGTACCGTGTAGCCTATCTTGACCCACTAATTAATTAGAAGTTTCTTAGCCTCCTTTGGGTGGTCTAACAAATTCAAGCTTGATTAGTGCAAAGTAGTCTTAATGAGACTTTACAAGAGAGTCTTAAAATTGGGAAAAACATTTAAGTTCATGGATAAAACTCCTTTGGGTGTATTTACCCACTTTATATCCTGTATTCCTAACGACTACTTGATCTCACTTAAACCCCATTGGAGATCCTTGAGCATCAACGCCCTATAACCATTAATGATAGATATTATTATCCAATTAAAAATAAACATGAATGATTCATTGCTAATAATCACTAAGTATTAATGGTAATCCCTTAACATGTTTGACATAGGTAATGTTACAATTTCATATCAGATATATAAGTCTTAAAACGTATAATTGCAACCAAGCAAACTATTGACACATGCAAAATGATAAAATCATTGTATGAGCAGTCATTATCATGTATAATCAAGAATCGCCATAAAGGACAGATATATTAGCAGGGTTTAGAGAACAACAAACAACAACCCAAAAAAAAAGAGTTATCTACGATCCTCAAACGTTGGAAATCTTCGACTAACAGAAATCCCCTCGGAAAGCACAACTGATTTTGGTAAGTAAATCGAAATCATCAAAAAAGCAAATCAGCCAACAAATTAACATCCAATAATAGGTTAATCTGCAAACCAATATGGAGAAGAACATCCATGATTCCTAAATCAAACTCAATTACCACCTCTTCAAAAAACAAATTTCAGAAGACCCAATGAACCCTAGAAAACAGCTCCTGCAGAGATTCGATTACTGTGAAAACTGTTCTGGATTGATTGTTGTTTAAACCCCACTATTCCTCAAAACAGATTTTGGAAACCCCAATTACAATACCGCAAAATCAGATCTGTAAAAAACTTGAAGAATATGGAACAAATCATGGATTTTCCCAATTCCACATCTGATATAGAGATCTCCGTCACTCACCTCTTCAAAAAACCCTACTGCATACAAAGATTACACCACGAATCAGCTCGAATTAAACCCTAATAGGCAAATTTTGGAGAGAGATTTAATCGAATTAATCAGTGGAAGAAACTCGAAATTAGAACTTTGGATCTCTGAACAAGGTTAGCTTATCACAGTCGCCTTCCTTTGCTGTTAACTTTCTGCCACACAAACACAATTAGGCTCCCAATGCGAACTCAGATTTGAGTTCCCCCAAGAAAGAAACAGATCTCGCTCGATTTCCCTCAAGAACGAAACATATTTTGCCAATATCCCCTAAGAACGAAGCAGATCTCGCCAATAAAAGAGATGAAGAAAATCTCTCTCTCTCGATGCAATGGAAAGGGAGATCAGATGGAGAAAATATCAAAAAAATAATAATAATGGTGGAATAATGGAGAGAGAGAGGAAAACTTGGTAAAAAGAAACGTTTTGTCTTCTCTCTCTCTCGGGAAGATAAAACAGTTATAAAGTAAAATCAGAGAAAACAACTGACAACAAATCTGTTTTGCTTAGCTTTCTCAAGTCAAATTAATCATAGAGATTGTGTACTCTAGCGATTGATACCAATTGTAGGAATAAAATACTATCAACTATGATCAATAACTTAACATTGAAGATTATACTAGCCTCCTTTTCTGCTCTCTGTTTAATCACTTGTTCTTGAGTGGAGTCTTCCCTTTGATTGACTGTAGACCTTAATGGGACGGTTTTCTGTATGTAGCCTCTAAGAGGAACTTCTTCTATATTTAACCTGATAGGGTTAGAGTGGTCTTCTCATTATACCCTCAAACTCTAATAAAGAGTAACACTAGGTCCCACGTACCTTAACTTGGTGTAACAATTGGACACAACCAATAATACCTATTCGACCTATTAACATGTGTGTTCGTGAACCTGAATAGTAGTGCCGGTACAGATGAAAAATCCAACAAAGTCTTCTTAGTTTACAAGATTATTTTTTTGTTCAGGTCAGGTTTGTGTTAGTTCAATGTAATATTTAGTTTTTGACAAATTGGTGTAAGAAGATTCGAAATACAACTGTTAATGTAATCAAAATTGTTATGTAATCCGCTCGTAACTCAAATCACATATGCTCGCGTTACTTGTCCAAGTTGAGTGTTAGCATTTGCGGTCATTGAAGCTATTTTAGACATTAGAATTAGAGATAAACTCAGGCGAGGGAGTTAGAAACCGTGAAAACAATAAGATGACATTCGGTCGTTCTCCACCGTGTGTGCGTATACTAGAAAACTACCACAAATAACGGGTTTTGGGGGGATGCTATAACGCGATTCCAAATTGAAAACCATTCAAAAAAAAAAAAACATTCGCCGCTCTCACCCTCTGTAAGATCTCTCTTTTCGGGTTTCAAATGTGCTTATTTAATGCATTTTAGGGCTGAAATTTACATTTTGATTGATCTATGTTGTTAGGGATTTGATGTTGTTGAAGGGGTCGAGTTAGATTATCGATTCCCATGATGATTTGGGTTTTAATGGATTCTAGGGTTGATGATTTTCATGGTTTGGGGTTACCTTATTTGGTATCGGTAGTGATTTGGGGTTTGATTTATTGATTTTGGGGGTTGTAATGTGTTAGGGTTTTATAGCAAAAAAAAGAAAAAAAGAAATTGAAATCTTAGGAGGATGTCATTTGGGATTTTGTTAGAAAACTTAAATATAACAAAAATACCCGATATTTCGCTCTTGTGCAAAGTTTGATATAAGATGCTTCTAAAGCTTGTGTCTGTGATACTGAAATTATTAAACTTTACAGTTACTGGGTTTTGATTAGATGTTTTAATGGTAAAATATAATAGTGGGAGCTCGGGGTAGACTAGTTTATGGTTCTAAATGCTTGTTGTGGGGCTTTGTAATGTAATTTGTAAGCTAGATTGGTTAGTTTTTATTCCTATCTATGGGACTGGTATGAGTAAATTTAATGTGACTATTGGGAATTACCAAACACTGTTGAAAACAAATGGGCAAACACTCGTTTTCCTTCTTAAATCTATTGTGATTATGCAATTTTATATATATCACGATGGCCGATGGGAATCTTTTGTTTGTGATTGTCTTATTGTGTTTTTAGTGTTCGTTAGTAGTTGGTTCTTAAGGTTTAAATTATTTCTTTATTTTGCACCAAAATACAAATTTCATGGTTCATTGATATTATGAAAAAAACTTTCCGAAATACACTTTTTATCTTGTAAATTAGCACTTGAATTAGTTCATTTCTTCCTATCTGCCTTTAAATGCATCATTTTACTAGTTTCTTTTCTTTTGCACTCTGCTTAATATTTTTTGTTGCTCAAAAACACTGACATTAGGTTTATGTGCTTGCAGCAACATGGAGCCTACAACACAGGCTTTTCAACACCGCCCAATTTCGATTAAGCTGTGGCCACCTAGCCAGAATACGAGGTTGATGCTCGTGGAAAGGATGACTAATAATCTTTCTACTCCATCCATTTTTTCCAAGAAATATGGTCTTCTTAGCCGCGAAGATGCTGAGGAAAGTGCCAAACATATAGAAGATACGGCTTTTGCTTCTGCAAATGAACACTATGAGAGGGAGCCCGATGGTGATGGAAGCTCTGCAGTTCAACTTTATGCCAAGGAATCTAGTAAACTTATGCTGGAAACTCTCAAGAGAGGCTCGAGCCTTAAGGTTAATGGAGAAGTGCCTGTTTCTAAGGAAGTTCCTGTTTCTGAAAATGTTTCTTCTCCTCGTGAGATATTTTTTGATATATCAGGAGGTAATCGGGCTTTCATTGAGGCGGAAGAAGCGGAGGAGCTTCTAAGACCATTAGCAGGGCCAGGGAATTCTTATACCAAGATATGCTTTAGCAACAGAAGCTTCGGACTAGGTGCTGCTCGTGTTGCGGAGCCAATCTTGGTGTCCCTCACGAGTAAGTTAACGGAAGTTGACCTATCAGATTTTGTCGCTGGAAGGCCAGAAGAGGAAGCTCTTGAAGTCATGCAGATATTCTCGTCTGCACTCGAAGGCTGTATATTGAAATCTTTGAACCTGTCAAACAATGCTTTGGGCGAGAAGGGTATTAGGGCATTTCAGGCACTACTCAGGTCTCAGAGTAGCTTAGAGGAGCTCTATTTGATGAATGATGGCATATCTGAGGAAGCTGCACAAGCAGTATGTGAGCTTATTCCTTCCACGGGTAAACTAAAAATTCTTCATTTTCATAACAACATGACAGGAGATGAAGGGGCTCTTGCTATTTCTAAGATTGTGAAGAGTTCTCCTGCTTTGGAGGATTTTCGTTGCTCCTCCACAAGGGTCGAGTCCGAAGGAGGAATCGCACTAGTACAAGCACTAGGAAATTGTACTTTTTTAAAGAATCTCGATCTGAGGGACAACATGTTTGGGGTGGAAGCAGGTCTTGCTCTCAGTGAAGTTATTCCTTTACATGAAGGTCTTACAGAAGTTTACTTGAGTTACTTGAATCTGGAAGACGAGGGGGCAATTGCTCTTGCAAATGCCCTCAAGCAATCTGCCCCATCTCTCCGAGTCTTGGAAATGGCGGGAAATGACATCACAGTTGAATCTGCTTCTACTTTAGCTGATTGTATTGGAACAAAGAAGTTCCTTACTAAGCTGAACTTGTCTGAGAATGAGCTAAAGGATGAGGGGGCTATTCTGATTGCGAAGGCATTGGAAGAGGATCATGAGCAATTGAAGGAACTGGATATGAGCACTAATCTCATAAGGAGAGTCGGTGCTAGGGTTTTAGCGCAAGCTGTGGTACATAAGCCTGAATTTAAGTCACTTAATCTCGATGGCAATTTCATACCTGATGAAGGAATTGATGAACTGAGGGAAATATTCAAGAAGTCTCCGGATGTACTTGGGCCCCTGGATGAAAATGACGCCGAAGGAGAAGATCATGGTGGTGATGATGATGAGGAAGCCAATGGTGATGAAGATGAAGATGAACTAGGAAAGAAGCTTACACAGCTTGATGTCAACCAAGACTAGGACTCTACAACTGCGAGGTACCTTAACTTGGATTCTTGTTTCCGCAATACTTTTGAGAAACTTTTACTAATAAAAGCAAAACGTTTACCTTGCAGGTATTCTAAATTTTGTAGCAGTTTGGATTTACATATCACCTGCTCCTAGTAACTTTTTTTGGTCAATGTTCTTCCGTAGCGTAGGTATGATGGGCAAGTGAATTTTTTATTTTGCGCGTCTTCTTACCTCTTAGCGTTATTGCGTGGGAAAAATTTGTTGTTAGAGGATATGTTTCCTAGTTAATGGACTTGAAACGTTGAATGGTATGTAATAGCTGAAATTAGATTCAGATTTCAGTAACTCCCCGTTTCTGGTCTTAGTTATGAAATGTTATCTATTATGTTGTTATACCCATCAGGCATGCGTTGTTGACTGCAAAATGCTGTGTGGTTGCATGAAACTTGCCTCGGTAATTTACATTTCCTTCTGTATGATGTAGAAGTTATGGCATCTCCCATAGCTTTGATATCACTAGTTTTACAGCGTCTTTTGCAGTAAACCCTATGATCATAAGGAATGAGGCCACTAAAGCTTACTCTTGAAGACAATTTGATTTTTTTTAACTAGAGGTATCCGGGCCACTGCCAGTCCCGTCAATTCATGACTAGGTGTTACCCTATCTTGCCATTGGGGAAACAGGTAGTTGGTGAAGACAATTTGAATTTGATACAGTTGCAAAAACTCAAATGAATCTTTGTACCAGTAAAGCGCCCCCATTAGCTTGGTTTGATGTTTATGGATTTGTCGTAGATGTTAATCAGTGCGAGGTTGGTTACGGGTGCACTAATTAAATTGTCTCTGAATCATTGAAAACTCAGATTTTTACAAAATCCAAAGCATATAAACTCAAAACTATTGAGTTTTGACAGCCAATTACGTACAAAACTATGATCCCCTTTGATCCTACTTATATAAACTCAAACCCTTCTTTCAATAGTCTTATCAAATAGCTTTTCCTTCACGATATGGGTCGTTCAATTGCTATTTCCTCGCTCATTGTTATTTTTTTTGTGGTAAACGACAGTCTTCTATGTAAAGCTGACCTGATGGACGGATTCACCCTTGTGCCTTTAACCGATGCAAACTTCGTCATACAGAAACCATACAATTTAGCACGGAACCAACGTTACAATTACAAAGATGGAGTGCGGAGTTTATGGGTCTATAATGATGACAAGCCATTCAAGCGCGATACCCTGACGTTGCCTAGAACTGAGGTTTACATCGCAGTAAGTTCACACATCCTACAGCCACATGAGTATCTTTGTTGAGTTAAACCTATATTTTATTTTATTTTATTTTTGGTGTTTTTTTTTCTTTTTCTTTCAGGGTCATGACTACCACTCGGGAGTCTGGCAATTCGAAGGCTATGGTTATGTTCCAAGAGGAACCTCGGGTGTGTCCATCGTTCAAATTCATGGTGCGAAAAAAGTAGCTACAACACTTCAGTTGAGAATCTACGATGGGAATATGTACTACTACACATATGCTGTGGTTGCTACAAATCTCTACGACAAATGGTTTAAGGTGAACGTGATTCATGATGTTGATATTGGAAAGGTGAATGTTTACATTGACGGTGTTCACAAATTCGAGGTGAAAGATCAGGGTCCGGGAGACTTGTATTTCAAGTGTGGGGTTTATGCCACTAGAAATGCAAGCCACTATATGGAGTCACGGTGGAGAGATATCAAAATATATAAGAAATGAAAATGAAAACTGAAGAATTATAATCTCTGAATGCAAGTCAGTTGATGCCGTAATTCTTGCAGTAATCCGTACGTATCTTGTAATCTTGTCATATAAAATGTTGTTTGATTTAGATATTGTACCATATGCCTAGTCTTGCCCAATAAGATTGATTCCAAATAATAGGCACTCTACAGAAACAACTGAAGAAAGATCATATCTGATGGGTTAGCTTTTCTTTAACACTGACTGAGGTGATGCGGAGTTTCACAGTAGCTAACACTGCAGCAACAACACTTTCAAAGAAGGAAAAACGTCTCTGAACACTGTACAATTTCTTTCCAAAGCATCCAATAAAGACATGAACTTTTGTAGGAATTGCATGCCACAATCACTTTCTAGTAATTGAAGGCTCAACTATTCTTCGAAAAACTCCATGCCGATTTACAAATATAATCTCCATCAACCGATACATGTTTAACGTCTTCAATTGAAAGTTAAATTAGAACAGCAAATCGAATAAGAAAGCGGTATTCCCAATGTAAAATAATACGTAGATTAAAGATTAGAGGTATTTTGTATGAGAATATACACAAACTAAAAACGTTAAACAATACATGTTAACTAAGATTAACAATAACTGAAAAAAGAGCCTTTTAGTTGTTTTTTTCATGCTTAAAATTCATAGAAAGTAATACCAGTACAGCTTTGTCTTGTAAAGATGATCAATACTTTGTTCTCCCATCACCCTCGATGATCACGTCTTTGAAAGCCCCGCCGCTGGGGATCATAGGTAGCACATGTTCTTGATGAGGTACAATCACATCTAAAAGGTACGGTCCAGGAGTATCCAACATTTTCTGAATTGCAGCTCTCAACTCGCTTTTCTTCGTCACACGAGCAGCTGGTATATCACAAGCTTCTGCAAACTTCAACATATCCGGAAATATCTCAGACTCTTTTGACGGGTTTCCAAGATAAGTATGGGCCCTGTTTGCCTTGTAAAACCGATCCTCCCATTGCATAACCATCCCCAAGTGCTGGTTATTTAATAGCATTATCTTAACCGGAAGGTTCTCAACCCGTACTGTGGCTAGTTCTTGAACATTCATCATAAAGCTTCCATCACCATCAATGTCTACAACTATCGCATCAGGTTTGGCAACCGCAGCCCCCATTGCAGCTGGTAACCCAAAACCCATGGCACCTAATCCGCTCGATGTTAGCCATTGACGTGGATGTCTATACTTGTACCATTGTGCAGACCACATCTGATGTTGCCCAACACCAGTGCTAACAATAGCCTGCCCATCAGTTAACTCATCCAAAACCTGAATGGCATGCTGAGGAGGAATGGCTTCTCCGAAAGTCTTAAAGCTCAACGGGTAATTCTTCTTTTGTTCGTTAAGCTCCTCTCTCCATGCAGCAAAATCAAGTTCAACCTTCGAAACCTTCTCCTCTAACAGCCCGTTCAATCCCTTTAGCGCTAAATTAACATCGGTGCAAATCGAAACATGGGGTTGTTTATTCTTTCCAATCTCAGCTGGGTCAATATCAATATGCACAATCTTAGCCCTACTAGCAAACGCTTCAATTTTGCCCGTGACACGATCATCAAATCTAACACCAAATGCAAGTAACAAGTCAGCCTTATCCACGGCATAATTCGCATACACAGTCCCATGCATTCCAAGCATTTGTAAAGACAAATCACCCGCACACGAGTACGCCCCAAGACCCATCAACGTACTTGCAACAGGTATACCCGTAAGTTCAACAAACCGTCCCAATTCTTCACTCGAGTTCAAACACCCACCCCCAACATACAAAACAGGTTTCTTCGACTCAGATATCAACCTAACAATCTGTTCTAACTGGTTAACATCAGGCGATTTAGGTAATCTCGATTTAAACCCAGGTAAGTGCATTGGCTTATTCCAATCAGGAACCATCAACTGTTGCTGTATATCCTTCGGTATATCGATTAAAACAGGTCCGGGTCTTCCCGTACTTGCTAAATAAAATGCTTCCCTAACAATCCTCGGAATATCTTCTACATCAAGAACTAAATAATTATGCTTAGTAATAGACCTGGTTACCTCAACAATGGGTGTCTCCTGAAACGCATCAGTCCCAATCATCCTCCGTGGAACTTGCCCCGTGATCGCTACAAGCGGGATACTATCAAGCAATGCATCAGCAAGGCCGCTAACCAAATTAGTCGCGCCTGGTCCAGAAGTAGCAATACAAACACCAGTACGACCCGACGCCCGGGCGTACCCCTCCGCCGCAAAAATCCCACCTTGCTCGTGCCTCGGAAGAACGTTACGGATCGTTTCCGACCTCGTAAGCGCTTGATGGATCTCCATTGACGCCCCACCTGGATATGCAAACACATTGATCACCCCTTCTCTTTCAAGTGCTTCGACTAGAACATCCGCGCCTTTACGGGGTTCGTCAGGGGCAAATCTGGAAACAAACCCCTTTGGAGTTGGGGTTGGGGTTGTTATTGTGGTGATGGGGGAGAAATCAGAGAGGGTGTTTTGGATGATATGAGAATCAGGTCGTTTTGTGATGGATTTGGGGATTGAGAGAGTGATTCTGGGTTGGGGTTTTAGGGAATTGAAAGATGGGAAGAGGGTTTGGCTTGGAATTGAGAGATTTGCAGCGGTGGACGCCATGGTTGGAGGAGGAAGAAATTAGGGCTTGTATAAGAACAGAGTACAGTTGGAGAAGAACAGAGAAATGGGGAGGCGAATGTTGATGATAGATTTGAGAGAGAGAGAAGTCAACCGTTCAAAGGTGTAGGAGTCGGATTTTCTTTTGTTTTAATATCTCATACTACGATAGCAATGGGGCGGAGAGCAAATCCCATCCCATCCCATCCCCCACTTAAGTTCTCCACTCCCATCCCCGCCCTAAAACCCATTTAATTTAAGCAGGATCCCTACCCCTACCCCCACCCTCACCCCCACATTACAAAACTAAATCCCACTCCCGCCCTATTTAACTAATAAAACTATTTTTTCAATAAAAAAATAATATATATATATATATATTAATGGTAATAACAATAAACTATTTAAATGGGGTGGGTACCGATTTTTTCGAGGTAATCCCAAATCCGCCCCGCTTCCCTTCGAATTTTAGTTATACATCCCATACCCGCCCCCGTACCCAGTTAACATATCCTAAACCCACCCCGTTCAGGGTGGGTCAAATTGCCATCCTTATATATCAAAATATGGGTGTTGATAATGACACCTCTTTTATATTCCCTGGCACCACTACGCGCACGCACTCCAGTCTAAGTACTGATTTGCACTTAGAAATACCAGGGATAACTGGGGAATACATCGGTTCCCCAGAAATATATTAAAAACCAATAGTGGGTTGGTGTACGTTTTGTGTATGCAATAATCAAATTACAAAAACAAAAACTTCTTTGTATGCATCTGGTGTAGAAAAGTTAAAATATGGAAAGATGAAGGAAAATGTGCCTGAGGGATTAGTCGTTCAAATAATAATACATGATAAATTTTGTTCCATATGTATGTTGTCTTGGTTATCCACGAAGAAAATGAACTTTGTTGTCAAAGCTTGTATATTAACTTCGATATATATATATATATATATATATATATATATTTTGTAAGTTGTTGAGTTGAGTTAAGATTCGTGGGTACGACTACTCTAGTTGGGTCGACGATGTTCATTGATGGTCTGTTCACTAGTTATTGTGAAAGATTACGGAATTGTGCGACTCATACTAAAAGTGTTAGGTTCACACAAATTCCCGGGTTGACTTTTTTCTCCTCAATGAAGTTTATTTTCTTAACTTGCTAATAATGGTCATCTTGTTAGGAGTTGGGTCCAAGCCTAAACTAGGAACCCAACTGGGTTGGGGTATCCTATTGGACTCCTAACAAAGCCCATAGGCCTTTAGGGTTATAGAGAGAGTTTGAGATGGTTAGGTAACTTATTCAATAGGGTTATCTCCTTTTGTATCACGTACAGTTTTACAGTTCTCTATTATCAATAAGAATTCTCACTCTCAATTGCTCTCCAAATATATAAAACTGATAATTTTTCGATAATATTATATTTCCTAACACGTTATCAGCACAGCACGTAAGAAGAGAAATGAAAATTACTCTCCAATCAGCGTTTCAGGGAAACTTTACAATCAAAGAGGTATTTTGCAATTTTTTTTGAATTTTGTTTCAATTTTTTCCTAGTCTATGTTGTATGATATCTTAATATAGATTAATAACAATTTTTACTATTTTTTTTGGATTAAAAATAGGCATTTTTGGTATTTTTTTTACCCTAGAAACATGACTGTTTTCAAATCAAAATTAGTTTCTCTGTGGACATTGGATGGAGGCGAGACCACTTTGGCTGGAAAGCCTATCTTGAGAGCTTTTCAACGACATATGACACGTCTCAGGAAGATGTCCCAATCGCTAGGAAACTCAAGATAAAACCAGGCAATTTCACAGCCAAAAACGATGTGATAACGTCAGCAAAATAAAATAAAATAATTAATTTTTTTAATAATTATATGTTTGATGACATCATCGTTATCCATGCTAACGTGGCATGACACGTAGTAGGCACGTGCGTGACACGTGCTATGATGTAAATACCTCGTATCTATATGGGAAACTAGATACGGATATCTACATGAAGCTACATGGGAATGTATAAGTTTTTGGAAGCAATTAAGCACGACACACGAGGTGTGTACATAATGAAATTGGAAAAAATTATTGTTGACTTGAAACAATTAGGGCCCATGAGATATAGTAAGTTGACTGAGTACTTAAAGGTCAGAGACTTTGTAAATATCTTTATCTGTCAATGTGTTTTTAATTGGAACACATAAACTAGCTTCAGTGCCATCATAATAGAGTACTAAATGATTTGGATATCATTAGTCATTAAACCTCCGGGGGAGATCGCAAGGGCCACCGAATACCTTGGGAAGGAATTCAAAATATGAGACCTTGGGAAATTAAGTAGTCTCTCAATTTGCAGATCGAACATTTTGATAGTGGCATACTCATACACCAAACAATATATATCGGAAGAGTTATCTAACACTTTATTATGGATGTAGCACACGGTGCTAAATCCTTTATTACGCATCCATCACTTGGGTGTGGACAACGATATCTTCCACCATCCTAATGGGGGAAAAAACTTCTAGGGCCCTGATGCCATAGTTAGGAGGTGCTTTGCTATAGTTAGTTGGGTATATTGGACCCAATGACTTATTCACAGTTAACTGTTTGGCTTGCCATAGTTTTGTTCCTACCCAAAGGTACTGGATTGAGATCAGGCATATTCAGAGGTATATGATCGGTATAAAAGATTGGGGTCTGTTATACTCGAAATGGTAAACGTGAAAGTATAGAGTACACCGATACAAAATACTTTTCAGACCCACATAGAGGCCATTGTTAGATGGATTATGTGTTTATTTACGGGGATACATAAAGATTCTTGGAGATCGATGAAGCAGATGGCGATAGTTATACCTTGAACCATGAAGATTCTTGCACTTCATGAAGCTGGCAGAGAATGATAGTTGCGCTCCAAGATACATTTCATTAACCAAAGTTGTGGTATGTTATATCTAGGATAAAACATCGACTATATATGAAGACAATTCAGCTTGTATCATTCAAGTCAATGGCGATTTATCAATTGCGACAGAATGAATCACATTTCATAGAAGCCATTCCAATCTTATGAATTATAAAAGGCGAATGAGGTTGGCGCCGTTGAAGATATTTTAGAAGACATTTTTGCAAACCTAATCATGAAGACTCTTGCACCACTTACGTTCAAGCAGCTAGTACCCAAAATTGGCATGCAAAAAACTTATTTATCAATATCTCAGGGAGATCGACGTCAGGAGGAGTAGTCCCAACCTGACGTGGATATATGCGTGTTATACTTTTTTTCCTGATAATGCAGTTTTTATCCTAGAAGGTTTTACTGACTGGAGGTTTTGATGAGGCAACGTATATCCGTTCGCAGCCCATACAGGGAATAAGATTGTACTATTTCCTTGCACAACTTTTTGCCCAATGGGGTTTTGCTAGGCAGAGGTTTTAATGAGGCAAGTCGTCCTGGTATGGAACACCCCAAAGGGGAGTATTAGGTGTTGGGTCCAAGTCCAAGCTAGGAACCCAACTGGGTTGGGGTATCCTATTGGACTCCTAACAAAGCCCATAGGCCTCTAGGGTTATGGAGAGAGTTTGAGATGGTTAGGTAACCTATTAAATAGGGTTATCTTCTTTTGTATCACGTACAATTTTACAGTTTTCTATTATCAATAAGAATTCTCTCTCTCTCAATTGCTCTCCAAATATATAGAACTGATAATCCTTCGATAGTATTATATTTCTTAACACATCTGAACTAAAAGCAATAGTAAAACATTAGATCATTACTCTCACTCTACAACTCATTGATCTTCACATATACATTACCTGTGAATATTATCTAGAATCAATCCCATATATCATGCAATCAAATATTCACCTCCATAAATCATGCAATCAAATATTCACCTCCCATATATTATGTAATAAAATATTCCCTATTATCTATGTATTCCTCTATAAATAGCCATTGTAATCTTTGTAAGTATAATCAAGTAAAAAAGTAATTACCAGTTTCAGTTCTCTATTTGTTTATTCCTTTATGGTGTCAGAGCTTCTTTAAGGACTCACATCCAACGATCCTAGATTTTTTTAGATTTTTTGTTGTTCTTCTTCTTCCTTTTCCTTCAAATTATTCAATGGCAACATCATTGAACAATAACCCAACTTTTATGATCTCAAATATCTCTCAGCTTGTATGTATCAAGCTTGATTGCCATAATTATTTATTATGGAAATCGCAATTCATGCCGGTGCTTATAGGCAATGAACTCGTCAGTTTTGTCAATGGCACGCATCCATGTCCCAATGAGTTTCTTCCTGATTCAGAAGGGAAAGAAACTGTTGTCATAAATCCTAATTACACGGAATGACATTGTCAAGATTAAAATCTCCTAAGTTGTATTAATGTTACTCTTTTGGAGGCTGTTCTCCCTTATGTGGTTGGCCTCCCAACTTTTGAAATAGTTTGGGCTACTCTAAACTACCGATTTTCAGCCTTGTCTAGATCCCATATAATACAACTCAAAGATCAAATTCATTCCGTCAAGAAAGGTACATTCTCACCTTCAGAGTTTCTTTTCAATATCCAACAACTCTTAGATCGATTGGCATCCGTTGGAAAGCCGATGGATGATGCATATCTTGTTCTAGTAACTTTCAATGAGTTACCCTCGGAATTTGTTGCTTTTAAGACTTCGGTCAAAGTTTGACATGAACCAGTTACATTTGATGAATTGGATAGCCTTCTTATATGTGAAGAACTATCAATATTTGCATCCAAAACCTCCCTCCCGCCAACTGAATCCACAACCTTTATTGCCTCAAGGGGAATGTATCAGCAATCTCTGGGTCATGCTTCCTTTCGCCCCAATCCACCATACAATCCACAATGTGGACGAGGGATAGGTTGTACCTATAGTGGTCGAGGTGGATGTTCTAATGGTGAATCTCACACAATTATCAACACTAATCGATCAACGTGTCAGATTTGCAATCGTGTTGGTCATATAACGATAGATTGCTACCATCAGAATGACAACATCTTCCAAGGAAGGAACCCTCCACAACAACTTACAGCTATGGTCGTGACTACAAGTAACCCAAATCAGACCTGGTATATCGACACAGGGGCTACAAATCATGTTACTTCATATCTCTAGAACATTTATCTCCATTATGAATATCAAGGAAGTGACAAGCTATCCGTAGGTAACGAACGGTCAAGGGTTGTCTATTCGTAATACTGGTTATGCCTCTTTACATACACCATCTGCATCTTTCCACTTGAGAAATTTTTTACATGTCCCAACTATTTCATCAAATTTGCTCTCAGTTCATAAATTTTCTATAGATAATAATTATAGATTTATCTTTGATCTAAATGGTTTTTTCATCTAGGATTGAACATCGGGGAAGACACTTTTCCACGGCCAGTATGAGAATGGCCTGCACCCGTTCAAAGTATCACAAAATCAACTCAATAAATCTCCAATGACGTTGATTGGGGAACACATAACTATCTATCAATGGCACCAACGGTTAAGCCATCCTTCATCTTCTATTCTAAATCATATTTTTGTCGAACTTCTAGTCAAAGGAAACAAATTATCCTTACCCTTTTGTAGCTCTTATCAATTGGGTAAAAGTCTTTGTTTACCTTTTTTTACCATCAATGAATAATTGTTCCAAACAGCTTGAAATTATTAATTCGGATATTAGGGACCCGCACCTGTTAATTCAATAAGTGGTTTGCATTATTATGTTGTCTTTATTGATGAATTTTTAAAATATTGTATGTTGTTTCCATTACATACACGTGATCAGTTGTTCGATGTATTTGTCACCTTTAAGTCTAAAGTTGAAAATATTCTCAACTGCAAAATAAAAACCCTACAAAGTGATGGGGCTGGTGAGTACACAAGTGATAGATTTAGTCGCTTTTTGACTAAGCATAACACTTCTCACCAGCTATCATGTCTGCATACTCCCGAGCAAAACGGGACAGCCGAGTGGAATCATCGCCACATAGTGGAAACGGGTTTAACCTTACTATCCAAAGCTCACATGCCTTCATCATATTGGGTTGAAGCATTTCGTACTTCAATCTTTCTAATAAATCGAATGCCGAGTCGTGTAGCCAACATGAAATCTCCATGGGAAATTCTTTTTCTAAAACAACCAAATTATACTTTTTTATGCACCCTTGGGAGTGCTTGTTATCCTTGGTTATGTCCTTATAACAAACACAATCTTGAGTATCGTTCTGTTAAATGTCTATTGTTGGAAAATACAAAAGAGCTTTGGTTTTTTTTTTGGTTTGAATGGTAGGACTAAGTGTTTAGTCCCACATTGGATATGAGGGAAGCTCAACTCTACTATATAAGTAAGTTTAACACTTAACTTATTGTGATGTGTGTGAGAGTTGGTGGGTCGCACGCGCATGTACGACCCATGTGTGCAAACTAGCTTGGGTGCATGGGCTACCCATGGGCTTGCTCGACCTAGGAACCCACTTATTATTATAAGTCTATGATTGGGCCTTGGGGGCCTTGGGCCATAGGCTCATGCTCATGGGGATTCCTTGGAACACTTAGTCACTTTTTTGGGTTTGAGGTATGAGTTGGGGTGTCTCCAACAGACGTATCTTAAGGTGTGACTCTTGGTGAAGAGACACTGACTTGAGGTGCGACCTGTAGTTACTCGTATTATTTATTTATTATTTATTGGTATATATCCCTTTTCTGCATATATTCCTATCCATTTAGCATATGCAATTATTGCCTTACATTAAGTTTTCGCATATATTCTGCATATATTCCTTCTATCCTTTATGCATCCATTTTATTCCTTTTGGGCAGGTTTTGGAGTTAGATTCATTTTCTGTGTTTCGGTGGTTATTAGGAGGAGGTGGTTGTGTTGTGGCTTTGGGAACTCTTTGTGGGGTTGGTGGTGGTGTTTTTGGTGTGATCCAGGGGGGGGGGGATCTGTGTTAGGATTCTTGAGTTTTCTCAGTTTTCACTCGAAGAAATCTTTTTGGGTGTTCTGGGTTCTTTATGTCCTATTTTATTTGAACAGACTTTGCCTCTGTTCGAATACATAGCTACCTGTTTCATTCTGTTCGAACAGGATTCCTTATGTTTGAATACATTCCTGCCTGATTCATTCTATTCCAATAACTTTTGTTATGTTCGAATAGATGTCTGTTTAGTTGATTTCCTTATGTTCCATTCTCTTCGGACAAGTTTATTTTTGTTCGAACAAGGTTCTACCTGTTTCATTTTGTTCAAATAGAAATATATTCTATTCGAACAGAGGTGCGTTTTTAGCTACATGTTGGGTCCTTTAACCTCACTTTTCTTTTATTCAAAATACTCTCTCACACTCTCCCCCCCAAATCAAATCCCCTCTTTCCCAAATTCGAATCCAATTCGTTCCTTCGCTCACCAATTCTTCGTCGTGATCTTCGCCTTTATCCTTGGTGAGTATTTCCCCTATTTTCTTTCCGTTCTTTTTATCCGAATAGAGGTTGGGTTGATTTATAGGGTTTGGGTTATGGATTGGTTTACTGTATTATTTGATTAATTGTTGTTATGATTGTCTGTTGTAGCTTGTCCTATGTTCCATTAGCCGTATCGTTGATTCTGGGTTTTGGAGTTCCAGTTTTAGTTTCGTCAGGACTCAGGATTATTATCAGGCGAGTCCCCTTCATTTTTAAATTCCTCTACTAGTTAATAGATGATGATTAGAGTAGTACTCTGTGTAGAGAGGTGCATGTGATTTAGTTATGGTATGATATTATAATTCTTAGTATAAGTTGTTAACCTATATATTAGTTATTCTGTAACTTGGTTTATAGTTTGCATTGAACCTTGGGTTTAGTTAGAAGATGTTAGTGTGGTATTCTCGTAGCTGTGTTTTTGTTATTGGTTTCGGTCTTCTAAACACTGATATTGGTTAGATGTGGTGACGGTTAGGTTGCTGTCTCATCTAGGTTTAGATGGTGCAACTGAGTCGCTGTTCATTCTATTTTAGGATTGTTTGCCACGCTCTTATGCAGGTGGTCGTCCTATGTGTGATGTTGGGTTTACGGCTATTGTGTTGTAATCCTTGGGATATGCTACATCTTTTAATCATGTATAACTCTTTTAACTTAACGAGATCGGATACATAACACAGCTCTACATCGGTTAACCTCCGATAGGATCGTAGGAGTCCTAAATCGGCTTAAAATAGTAGGTGAAGAACTGGTTACGAACACTATCATACCTTTAATACCCATCCGGGAATATGGGAAGGTATGTGAAAGTCTGAATCCGGTGCTAGACTTATCCTCGGTGAGGTTGAAATTCCTTGGAATGAAAATAAAGTTCGGACGTTGGCTTCATGGGTTGAAAAGCCTGGAACACTTTGATCAAGTGAGTATCCACTAGCTTGGTCGAGCTTGACAAATATTGTACCCATTGTATCCCCTTAACAGATCTCTTTAAGATAAACATGCTAGTGGTTGATCAACCAATATTATAATAGGATCTTGAATACGTTTTAAAACATTTAAAGCATACATCATTTGGGATAATTGTGGGATTATCCTAGTTCATCATGTCATATCATATCATCATCACTTATCATTATTCCTTGTCACTACTCCTTTTCTCTAAACTCCTATCTCTATTCTTCTATTCTTATAACTCTATATCTGGATCATAGTCACTTAGTTTACTATTCATTTACTTTAAAACTTTCTCTATTTCATTTACCTTACTCTCTTCTCTTGTACTAGTCTTATTAGTAGGTTATTTAGCTCTGTTGGGTTTAGTGAGCTGTGGTTTGCTCACTCTTGCTTTGTTCCCCCCTTTTAGAGGTTAAGTAGCTTGGATTGTTGTGAGCTTCAGCCTGATTGGAACCAGTTTTGCCACTCTAGATTTTCTTTAGTTTAGACATTCTTGTATGTGATCTCAGCATATGCTATTGTACTTTATTCGAGATATTGCATTCTAATTTCAATCTGATATATATATATATATATCTATCTTTTGCTTCCGCTTTATTATTCTTCCTTTACTCTGATGATTATTGCTTTAAGTGAATGACTGAGCCTGGACTTGTCTATAGTTCGGTTGTTCGTGGGGCGAATCTGTGGATTCCCCAACCTGCACAGCTTCGAATCTAGTAATTGGTCAAGCTTACCGATTATTATATTTTGGGGCATGACACGACCCTTGGCGAAGAGTCACCTATGCTCTATATAACCCAACTTTGTTTTTAATTATTTTCATCAGTTTTTCAAAGTTTTTTCTTAAGTCATTTTCAAGAGAGAAATCAGACGTAATCAAGGTTTGTTTGGCAGAGAGATAGATGTGTTTTCTTCTCTCTGCGACTGATCGTTGTATCCTGGGAGTCAGGGGCCTATATTCCTACAAAGCACTATGGCAGGGGCAAATCTATCTTAAGGAGATAGTGTGTATACACTAGACTCGATCATCTCCTTAAGAGGTGTTTATTTGTTCATGCAGATTGGTTATTGCATCTATTTCTTGGTTACAGTCTTGATCATAAAGGATATCATAAAGAAAATAAAAGCAATGTTGCTCCTCCTTCAACCCATATTATTTCACATCCCATGATAACTCGTACTCGAAATAGCATATTTAAGCCCAAAGTACATTATAGCACTCAACACCTGTTACCTATGGCTCTTGTTTCAACTCGAGGATCAAGTGAACTTATATGTTTTTCTCAAGCCACAAAACTTCTAGAATGGCGGGCTACAATGTCTGTAGAGTTTATGGTTCTTCAAAAACAAGGAACGTGGACACTCGTTCCCCGTTCTCAAGCAAAATATCAAGTTGGGTGTAAATGGGTATACCTCATTAAAAACCATTTAGATGGATCTATAGAACGTCATAAAACATTCCTAGTTGCCAAAGGGTTTCATTAACAACCTGGTATAGACAATACATAAATGTTTAGTTCGGTTGCTAAGCCAACTACAATAAGTATAGTACTCACACTAGCAGTTCATTTTGGATGGCCTCTCCGCGAACTTGACGTCTACAATGCCTTTTTACATGGAATACTTCGTGTAGAAGTTCACATGCAGCAACCGCCGGGATTTATTGACCCACAATTTCCAGATCATGTGTGTCATCTACATAAGTCTATTTATGGATTAAAATAGGCTCCACGAGCTTGGAATTATCAGCTCCTTTATAAACTTCCTTGTAAAAGTTTATTTTAAGGTCAAAATCAATTTCTTTTGATCTTCTGGTTGCAAGTATCTGATTAAAATGACATCTAAGATGATCTCTGTTAGAAAATAAATCGAGATATCATAGTCCAAACGAAGGTCTGAGTAGGAGTAAATGGATCATAGCTTCTACCAATTACGTAAATCAAATAGTATCATTATCAGGAAAGTCGGCTAACGAATACCACAGATAGAATAGTAACCGAAGACATATCCCCATTCGGGAAAAAGTCAGCTAATCATAGATCGTCTTGATCTTGTTAATTATGAACTATTAGGCCAGATTCCAAAATTAAGAAAATATTCGAAATCGTGGAAAAACTGTCATTTCAATAATATGCACAATAACATGATTCCCCCCTTCTTGTTGCCCTTGGTATAAGCCGCCAATTATGTAGTCCTAAAGAATCCTACTATATAAACTCATACATACTTCTTAATAGATCTACTAATCTCGCTTTTAAAAAAATGGATCTTGTTGTAACCCAATGTAACTCAGTGGAGAGATGGAGATAAAGGAGGGGATGAGAGAAACGTGAGTTTCTATTGAATGAAACATTAGGACCAAATGGGGTCCTTATTACATATTTATAACCTCAATGGGTGTCTCTCTATAGCCAATTAATGACCCTAACTAATTACTAACTAATCTCTTAGGCTTCTATATGCGGGCTTCCAAACCCTTCTAACTTGGGCTTGGACCCGGGTTATAACAGATATACTAATCTAAACTATAATCAATTCATACTTAGTAACGTATGGAGAAGGTATAAAAACAAATACCTCTAAGTACAATCCTCTTACTCGAGATTCAACGGAAAGAGAAAAGTCATCTCTTAGTTCCTACTAGTACCTAATGGGTGGTAACAAACGTGTAGACCACGAGGGACTTCCCCTTGTATATATAGCACTAGGCGAGAAAGATCTTCCTATTATGCCCTTCTAACATTACAAGGGTAGCAGCCATGTCCCACCGACCTATATTACTTGAAACACTTGGGCATACACCCAATATTTCACTAATGATAGATACTGTATGTGTTGCAAAACCGGTTAAACTAAATATGGTACCGGACATGAGGATAAAATCCTACAATCTCCTACCCAACACTATCATTTTTTGAAAAAAAACATTTTACCAGTTCACAATTTTTAAGAAATCGGATGGCCATCCTTTGGTTTTTTGAAAACCACACAAGGTATTTATCATTTGCGTTGTTGCACCTAAAACTAACATTCTACCACTAGTAAGATGACTAACACGGTTCACGGACAAATTTCGATTAGATCTTTTGGCCTATATATATCTGATTTGTAGCGTGGATATCGGGCTAACAACCCCAACAACTTTCGAGAGATTTAGGTGGTGTTTGTTTTGCTGCTTTATCATCGACCGTCGGTGATAAACTAATTGAGCTGTTGAAAAAAAAAATTCAGCACTTGGTTTTGTGGGTTTTTTTGTTGCTGAAAAATATTTCAGCCTAATTTTTTCAGCACTTTTCAACAAACACTTGAGAGATGTTTTTTTTTCTAGCTCATATCTCCCCTCTTTAACCCAATTTTTCCCTTCTCTATCTCCAAACCCCTCAAGAAACTCACAAAGAAACTCACGACAAAACGATGAAATGGTACCCATCTCTCCCTCTACTCTATTTTTATGCCCTGAGCCTCTTTTTAGTAATTAGGGATTGTGAAACCTAATTAGGGTAATTGAAATTGTGAATATTGTCTTTTCTTATTGCTTATCATTACTTTTTAGATATTTTTCATTGATTTATAGGCTATGAATATTCTTTTAAGTTGTCATAAGCTTTATTTTAGGCAAACTGCTACCTTTTTATTTATTTCTCAAATCATGGATTATATGTTTGAATTTCGCATAAACCATTTTGTTTCATTTTCAAGTTGTGAATATACTTTTATGGTGTCATTGTATTTTATTGTGAAGAGGTATTGCCGATTTTGAGGTGATGCTCCAAGTTGTGTTCTTTTATAACAAGGGTATTTAAGATATTTACTAACTTTCAACACTTGGACAAATAACACTATAACTTATTCAGCATTTCATCATTTTATTCAGCACTTCAAAACATTCAGCATTCAACACTTCATCACTTTATTCAGCAATTAACACTCAGTACTTACTAACTTTAAAAAAAAAATTCCCCTTACTTTATTGGTAGAGCTTGGTGTATAAATGGAAAATATTCGATGAGCTGTGTAAAATACATTTCTATTACACCACCAATTTTACTAAATTACCACGAATAAAGTCTGTGGTAATTGTCATTTTACCACGGATAAAGTATGTAGTAGAGGTCTGTAGTAAAAGGTGCGTGCCAACATTTTTTCCATAGACTTTATCTGTGGTTATCTAGTTTATATTGCTACGGAGTAAACCGTGGCAATTTTTTTGCCATGGAGTGTCTGTGGTTATCTAATTTATATTGCTACGGAGTAAATCCGTGGCAATTTTTTTGCCACGGAGTTTGTCTGTGGTTATTAAATTTATATTGATACGGAGTAAATCCGTGGTAATTTTTTTGCCACGGATAATATTTATAGTATAATTAGGATATTTACCACTGCTTTAGTCCGTGATAATTTAATTTTTATTTGTTTTTTAAAAAAATAGCCACAAAACTTACAATTCAGAAAAACAAATTGCACCTATTGTATGCACATATATAAACAAAAACACACAATTCATTAACTTGTTTCATTTATAAATATTGGCCCAAAAAATCCAGGTACACTGGCTACAAGCTATATGCATGTTCTTTATAATAAATCCAAAAAAAATCATGGATTGAGAAACAAAAAAAGGAAGCGGAGTGGCTTCAAAAGCAAATGATTAATATAGCGGTGTTCAAACCATGAAAATACGTAATGCTTCACTGGCATGCGTGCTTTCCTAAGAACTGCTAAGAGCTTTGTATAAACAAATCTGCAAGAGAAACAACCATATCAAGAACACAATTTTTCTTCCATCAATGAACAATTTCCCTAAAGCAGCCAAATATATTTATAAGGGAAAAACTGGAATTTTACTTATCAAAAAAATACACTAAAGCAACCAGATATAAAAAATACCTATTTTTTTTAAGTTTGTATTCGCTTCGATTGTAAACCCATTTCATAACAGACAACGCATTGCTCCAACCTCCACGAACCTGACCAAGTCTACCAACGATTTTAAGTAGATTCTGGATGTGACTCCTAATGAATTCAACAATCAAGATATTGATAGATACATAACATAAAATTCAAATTAAATAAGAAAATATGTGAAAATGTTATTATTTTACACTATGTTATTCACATACATATTGCAAAGATGTCAGGTAATTCTCATATGGCTATGTTATCCACATTTTTCATTCACAAGTCATCACATTTTACCTGACACTATGTTATCCATATTTTTTTATTCACAAGTCTCATACCTTAGGCATATGGCTAATTTTCATAGTAAATATATTTACGAATATAAAATACTAGCTAAAAATTTTAAAGTACATATGCTAAGTGTATACTTTTTCCACATATCATAAACGACTAATAGAATGTAACTACTTTATGATATAATATACTTGACCAAAAATAATCATCGGAAAAAAGGGATCAATAAGTGTCTCCATATGAAACAAATTTGGTATGTGGTAGGTAAACTAAAACAAATTTGGTCCTTACGGCTCCATATGATCTGATATATAAAGTAACTTAAGAAGAAAACACACCTTAGCACTTTCGTAGATCCCTTGAAACTTGTTTATACTCTTGATGTAGTATGGGAGAAGAGTAGTTTGCCAATCATTAGCAATGAAGACAACATCATCCCCTTTGTATAAGAGGAATAATGGTTGATAATTAAGTAAAAGCTAAAATATGCAATTTTTCTTATAGAAAGTTGTGGCAACAACTTAAAAAGACAAAGAATAAAGCTTATACCGTAAGGTCCCGAGAAAGACTTGTTACTGTTGAGACTCAAAACCCTTGGAGCTTCTAAGGTTACCTAGATATCATATTCAAACATACAAAAAGAGAGCAAAAAGAATTTACGAAAAAAATGTCTTACAATTTACTTGGCACAACAGGCTAAATCGAAGTTGGTTATCCCTGTAATCCTTTCTAGCCGTAGGCCATAGACTTTGGATGCAGTTTTGCCCCAAACCTTCTCGAGGAAAATAGGTTGATCCATGAAAACACGATCAACTCCTCGTTTATAGCAGTGGAAAAACTGAATGGTTTCAATTTTATCTCCAACTTTTATCTGCCAAAATGAAATAGCATTAGATATTAAATTCACACTTGATTGGGATAAGTAATATTCATGATATAATTTTTGCAGATGAATTACAAGAGTGACCAGGAAATCACCTCAACTGAAACAGTTGTATTCCAAATGTCTTTGTATTGATTGTAACACGGAGAATCCGTCATAACCCGATGCCCATTATCCTAGAAAGAATAGATTAATAATTCAAATCAGTTATTTATGTTCTCATCAAGCTTACATACACGAATTGAGCTCAAACTCAGAGAATAGAGATCTCAACTATGTACATTGATGGATCAAACAAAAATATTGAGAAAATAATCTATACCACCATGGCTGGTGGAAGGCCTCCAAGAACATCACCAAGTCCTCCAGTTTTGCTCTACGGGCCTACCTCTGCCTCAACGAATCACCTTCGCATATGATCGCTCCACAGGCCTACCTCTACCCACAATGAACATAACCAACAACAATGCAGTCCACAAAACTACATTTATAATTGGCATTTCATTGAACAACTTCCGTGCAGCAACCACAATATACATATAGATTAAAAGAGTACCGCCTACATACACATCAAACTCCACTCCCATAAACCACAAAACCCATGACTATATCTCCCAAACCAAACATCCTCAGTCATCCCAACCGCGCCGAGAATGTTAACAACCGTCACCCAAACACCCCCAAAGACCTCAACCTCATGAAACAATGTAACCCTTTCTTCCCTTCATTGGCATAAACAGCCACCAATGCATTTCACACAAAAGTATCATTGTAAAGTCCAAATTTCAGAGCATGGGCAGAAGGAGGAAATGCAGACGAACATGTTGCATGCCCCATTTAGCATTCATCACTTTGAAAATCATAAAACAAACACCCCATAAGAATAGAAAGTCAAATAAGAAAATTTGTGATTAGTGATTAGTGACTAATCACAGTGCTCCTCATTTGGACAATAGCAACAGCAAGTGCATATGCCCCATAGCCACGACGACTGCTCAGATCTATCAACTCTTTCTCAGTACTCTTGTTCTTTGCAGATACCTTAATCCATCCATCAATATCATCCTGAAAAAGTGTACTGAGAAATTTTGTAAGGAAATCAGACTTGTGGTTCATATGTTACCATGCTTTTATATAAGATATGAAGCATAAAATAGAAAACTGCCACTGTTTACTTTCATATCATATACATATATACTTTTTTGAATGTTGCTTTGTTTTGTCTCAGATTTTTAAATAATTGTGCAATGTCAGGGTTGAAAATTGTATTTACTTTGCTCAAATACTAATAAGATTCATAAAAATTCAAAAAAAATCAAGTGTATTGACATGCTCATGTCAAACTTTATGGAACTATTTTACTATATTATCACCATGAACCTTTTTAGTGCCAAACACTACACTACCTAAAGAAATAATGAGGAATTCATAAGCTAGATGTTTGTGTCAACTCTATATTATCATCATATTTATTAACATGTTCGTGTCAAACTTTTGGCACATATGGCTATTTTTCTATGTCATTTCCTATCCCTGTAATTAGCTACAATCCCTCCTCTTCACTTCAACAGTTAAACCCTCAATCATAAAGAATCTCAAACGGCATTATTAAGCCTTTAAATACCATGAAGATTGTTAACTGCTTCCAACATGTCTTTGTCATGCCTAGAATTTAATAATTTAATGTAACTCAAGTAAAACAATTAAGAAAAAGAATATGAGATGGGAAACATCTTTCTGACTTACATCGAGATTGACTTGCAGCTCGGCATTGGCTTCTGGAGCAGAAATTGCTCTTACAGCTCGATCGCGTGTTCTAGTTTTCTTCGCAACGCCAGCATTGGCCCTACCCCTCGTAGCTCTAGGCCTATATAGCCACCAATTCTTCAGTTACAAAGATCCTTGAAATATTACTCAATATAAATCATTTCAAAATATACTAAGAAAATCAAAACCAGGCAGTATCGAAACTAGAGAGTGAAGCTCGGACAAAGTAGGACCAAAGTCTGAACTTATAATAAAGACATGAATTGTCATGCAATCAATTTTTTAAGTTAAAATATAACTTATGGATTCTTCCTTCACCTGATGAGGTAAGGATTTGCTGTGATGGTTCATCGATGACAATCCAGGGAGGGGTGGGCGTGGTGCAGTGTTTCAAGGAAGTGACAGTACTGTTATTGGGATCCTTACTATCAACCTGGTAAAAACTGCATCCTGTAACCCTGAATGTACTTCAATTATAGAAGCTTTAGCCAGAACTTTAATTCTGAGTAACAAAAGAATATGGGTGGTCTCTAATTCAAATGTAGTAGTGCAGGGTTTTAACGCGAATAACATTCCTTGTAGATTTAAACCCTTGTGGGCAACAATCAAAACACATTTAACCACTCACAAAATATTTAATTAGTGTAGAGAGCAAAATCTTATCACCTACAAAGCTGCAAAAGATGGTGACATATAGTGGCGTGATTTATGTATATCCAGATTCCAGATGTAATAAGAGTAGTTGCAAATGATTTGTAAGGCCATTGAGTGCCAACTAGGTTGGCATGTCATAATAGCTAATGATGCTTTTGCTACTCTAGTTAGGATCTCTTTTCATAATTTATATATATCCTACAAACCCTTGTAATCTATTTATATCATTAATAAAATAAAAAAATACTCACTTTCAGCCAAAAATATTATGCTAAAATGTGGCTGTTTAAGTCAAGTTTTTATGCTATCCTTGTCAACTTGGATATGATGTAAATGTCCTATAGTCACAAAAATCTTTTCGATCATTTGGTTATAATGAAATATAAGAGACCTTTACTATTAAAAATAGTAATTTCGAGTCAAACAATTTTGGACATCAAAGCTCTACAACTTTTCTTCATCAAATATTTGAATGAGAAAGTTATTGGGTTATTTTGGTACAGATGGGATTTGAAAGATAGTAGTTGTATACATTATATTTTCTTTTTTCTTATAAATGAAGAGGTACACTAATCAGAAGCAACATCAAGACATAAGAGGGGCCTATACAATCACATGAAAAAAAAAATCAATACAAAGACACATTCATTCCAAAGTAAACTCGAACGAGAGTAATTCTGCTCCAAACTAAAACTGATCTAAGCAAGTAGGCTCTACCCTCAAGATAATGAGAGGGTAAGGTTTGAGGATCTTGCTGTGTCATGGAGACCCATAACCATCTGGAGTATCTTTTGAGGGGTTTTACCTCCACCATGAGTTACATTTTTTTTTTCCAGGTTGGATAGTGTTTTCATCAAAAAGAAAGCCCATTCTAAATTCCACAAATAAATCTCAAGAACAAATGCAGAAATATGAAATTCAAGAGAGAGAGAGAACTCATAGTTAATTGTAACTACCCATTGTTATTCGATTTACCGGGCAATTCTTAGGTCCTCTGAAAAATTTAAGATGAACTTAAGGAAACCCTACAAAATTGGGAGTAAATCCTGCGATATGAATCTGATTCTCGATGATAAATTAATAGAAGCGACATTAGAAACTTGGTTTTGGGAGTAATAGAAGCTTAATTTTGAGGAGTGAAGGGGATTTAGGTGAAAAGGGTAATACTAAAGCTGGGAAGGATAAACATTTGGGGAAAAATTCTTGATTTGATGCAAAAGCTAAGAAGCTTAATTTGAGTGGTGAGAAATGCCACAAATCTTTTTCAAATTGCTACGAATAAAATCTATGCCTATTTAACTATAACCAAAGTCTGCGGTTAAACTTAAAAATAGCTGTGGAAAATTAATAATTTTCTTGTAGTGACATCACTTCAAGGTCTAGAGGTTGGTTCTTACAGCCAAACTGTGGAGCTATAGGGGGAGAGAGTAGCCTCCCCTTGGAGGCCAAGGAAATGAAAGAATCCACTGTGTCTACGCTCTTATATAGGTTTATGAAACACCCAAGTTTAGAAGTTTGGACTAGAAGTCTTAGAACAGATCCTTAAGGGATTGTTAAAAGACTGAAGAGAAAGTCTTCAAAATCTTCCCCAGTTTCCTCGTACAATACTTTGTTGTTTGATTTTCTGATATTTAACTTAATAGTTATTTTTGTAGTACCGGAGCTGGCCGTATCTTCACTCTTAAGAATATAGTGTGTTTCTTCCAGTTCCCCTTTTGTGGTGGTAGAGGTGTGATTGACGCTCTTTAAAAGCACATCTGTCAAAGATGTCATGGAGGTGAAAGAAAGCCGAAGCAAGCCCACCAAGACCTCTTTTAAGCCTAGATTTATAATCTTCTCCTCAAGAGAGACCACCTCTTTAATGCCTAGATCTTTAGGGAGTGGCCAATTGGGCTTTGTACATTGTGGGATAACCTTCCGATTATCAATTACAATCAATATTCTCCCCTGAACAAATACTCCATCATTTAATACATTAAACCATATCTTTTTATCCATCAATTTCCCGCAACTGCATCGGTCTAACTGAGAGGTGCCCAAAGAAGTACTATGTTTACCAGAAAAACAATTTTTCTGAAACATGTCATCACACATATAGTACGTTGTTTCCTCCGTATCGTCCATGTTCAACTTCAGATCCCTACATCGATGGCCATACGAATTTCTTGGACGTAGGAGTAATGCCAAAGTTATTTCCTTCTCAAAATAACCTTCTTCTAAACTCTCTAGGCTCTGATACAGAGTGCTCATGGATCCCAATGTTGTTGTTTCCAATTGTTCGCGAGTGAGCCTGACTATTGTGCCCATAGGCATCGTAAAAAATTTGAAGAGAATATCTACAAAATCCTTATCTGATTCAACAAAAACTACTCGATTATGTTTTTTGTCTACCAAAACCTTCCAACTGGTCATCTTTTCATTCTTCGCAGCCATAGATAATAATCCCCAATGCTAAAAGTAAAATCTTGATAGAGAAGACTGCAGTAGCTTGAACTTGGCTCTGAAACACTAAAAATATTTGATTGAAGCATTTACTCAAACAGTTTCCCAGATTGTAAATCGTCGAGTCTATTCGCGCTGAAGTTTTCATTATTCAATTATTGCGTTGAAGCTTGCTCAAATTAGAAAATTATTGCGAATTGAATGGCATGTCAACTTGGAGTTAGAAAGTCTATTGTTGTTTGGAGAATGACATATCAACTGTATGGAAGGAGTTACGCCATTAGGTACTAATTTGAAGTATTTTTATCTCTAGGTACCTCTATCTAATTTAGCTTCAATTAGTGGATTTTAAAAGCCCTAATGGAAAGACTCTCATTCAACTGTACCACAATTCATGGCACAAAGTCCATATAAGACCAATGATAGCTTGAGGTTCAGTACTTAAAATGCAATTGTGCAATCTATACCATCAATTCCTCACTACTATTTTACGACAAGGAGACAACAAAAGGGTATGGTATTACACAAAGCAATTATAAAATGATATATTAGGGTACATACCTTATTAGTTGAAACATATATATGAAAATAAAGCACCATAAAAAAACCCAAGACAGCGCCTATATTGTCGTAATAGCAAGCATAATACTCTTTTCCAGAACTTTACTGCAAGGCACACACAAAAATGATAAACCATATCAATATAGAATAAAACAACTATACTATAAGAGTAAATTTATAGTAACTCGAATAGGATCTCCAAATGAACTTATTATGCAGTTTTGAAGAGCCTATTTGGTTTGGATTTTACATAAGATGTCTTTGCTTATCTCATCTTATTTCAGGATAGAATATTCTAGTAATTCCAATTCAAAACTGACATTGACTTTAGGTCAAACAATAAATTTAATGAAGAAAAAACTAATTTGAGCAACTATACTATTATAACTCACAATGACATTTAGTAACTATATTATTAGAAATTAGATGCTAATTTTAGAATTACATCCATAGATTTTAGAGTTAAGAGAACCAAATCTAAACCGGTCTGTAACTCACGTGTTAATTTCTCAATTAGGGTTTAACAACTTATAAGTTTTCAATTTGATTCAAAATTGTGGCTGAATATGCATCAAAAAAGATTGTGGCAGTGGGTACTTGCAGATTTTACTTCTTCTCCCTTAATCCTCAAAATATACCGCAGTTGATTCAAGTTGCAATTCTACTTATCATACCACTTCACTTAAGCAAATATTAAATGATCATGAACTAACAGAACCCTAAATTTACCAAAATTGACATATGATAAAACTCTGTGTACTCTGTCTGCCCCTCCTTCGTCTTGTGCAGCTGCAACACCTACACCCGCCTCGTCACAATTCCTATAAACACCACAAACATAACAAAACCAAATCAAACAAACACTCTAAACCTGAAATCAAAAAAACCCCAAATCAAACTTTAAGAAGCCTAGCCAAATCTGCATAGAAGAAAATCCCCTCCAACTATATTTTCCAAAACCGGCAATTTCCAAGAACTTTGTAATCACATATCATTCAAACAAAAAATTCAATGAAGATGAGGAGAGAGAGAGATCTAACCACTAACAGCACTAAAAGAAGGAAGACCTTCCCATAATGGCTAAATTCGTTGTCACCACCATAATTGCCGAGCTTCATACAATCAATCTCAATTATATTAACGAGACCAATCAAGTTCTCCATGGTCGTCATCTTTGTAAAACCCTTCAAACCCTAATTTGTCATCCCCAAAATCTCATTCATAGAGAGAGAGTGAGAGCCTTTGAAATCGTGAAGTTTGTAAAAAATGAAAGCAAGCTTTGTGAAAAACCTAATTTGGGAACCCTTGAAATCGTAAAGTTTATATGGAACCTGGAAACCCTAAGATTATCTTTTGAAAAGTGACTGCAATAGTTAGTTAAGTCTTGTTTTGAGTCCATTTGAGTTGAAGTCAAAAGAATTAGAATTACCACGGATACTTTACCAATTTACCACGGGATAAGTCCAATTCAAGTGTACTACGGCTTTAATCCGTGGCAAATCTCAAAAATAGACTGTGGTAATTTTACAATTTTGGTGTAGTGTTAGTATCCTTCAACATGTACTTACCATGTACATGTCATTTTAATATTTAGGCAAACTGTGATGCGAAGACCATCGCTTATATTAAAATGAAGGCTAATAGACGTGGAACATACCCATATCCAGCCCAAACAATCTTGAGAAAACTCTTCAATATTCCCCATAGCTAGGCACTTAATACTTAGACAACCGCTATGTGATAAAATCACTCGTATCTAAAAACTTTATTGCAATTGTATAACTTTAATTAAGACTGAATATGTGCACATATAATAATGGGTCCAAATGTAATAACAGGTAAGAAGTCAAAAACATAACTTAGTCAAAAACATAATTAAATGTCAACAAAAAAGAAAGAAAAAAAAGGGAACTAACTCCTACAAGAATAAATAATTCTAGTATAGTAACAATAAATAAAATGAATAACTACTCACATGTAAAAGAACGATTATCAAAGAGACTCAAACAATCCCATATCCTTCATATCAAAATGTTGAGATAAGAAGGCTTTTTTCCCATGAAGAAAACAAACGTCACTACTAACGAACAAAATAACGCTGACGTTCAAAACAATGAAGGTAAAACATCTCCCACTCTGTTTGATGTATATATAACTGTTAGAAGTAGAACTAGTGTTACTAGTATGTCTAAGGGAACTACAATCTTTTCCCCTTTTATTGTATATAGCCAAGTTTTGAGGGCCCAGTTTGGTTTGCTGCAAATGCGCTTTGAAACAAATATGATGCATTTGCAATGATTTGCATTACAATAATAGTCGGGAGATTTTTTCCATTAAAAGAGGGAATGCAATGCTCTGTGATCCAGGAGGATCTAGGGACGTTTTGAGGTTAACTCGTATGTAAATAATAGATTATCTTAAAGTCGTTCGAACGAAGTTTAGAGTCGTTCGAACGACCCTTTTCCAGCTCCCTGGAATTTGACCCAGGAACCCAAGTCGTTCGAACAACTCCCTATTATTGTTCGAACGACCAATGTTCAATCCCCTAAAATTTTGGGCCATAAACAAATTTCGTTCGAACGAGCATGGATGTCGTTCGAATGAGTTGTCATGTTTATAGGGTTTAAGATCAATTAGCGTAAATTCGTTCGATCGGGCATGGATGCCGTTCGAACGAGATTGACGTAGGTTATTATTTTGAGGCGTGGGATTGCCTCGAGATCCGTTCTACTGGTATTTTTAGTTCCCTAGTATATAAAGGGGACTCAGGTTATTTTTTAGCTTATGTTAGTTCAATAAAAGTTTTGAGGAAGAAGCTTAGGGTTTAGAGTAATTCCATTGTAATTAATTGTGTTTAAGCAATTAAAACTCTTAAATGAATTTTTCCCAACCAATTTTGGTGTTCTTCGTAATTTTTTGCTAACTAGGGTTTCTCTATTTGTATTATGGATTAACTGGTATCAGTTTTCTAATACGATTCTCGAGGGTTGATTGTGGTTTATGGTCTCTACACGTGACTGTCTTAAGCAAATGAAGGAGAAGCTAGTGAGTCCGTTGAAGATTCATCAAAAACCTAATTCGATGAAGAAAAACGATTTGAAGATGGACGATTCCAACGATCGACTCACGACTTTGGAAATGATAGTTTCCGACCTAACTTATACTGTAGGGGAGTTGGTAGAATAATAACGTCTCATGAACCTTGTGAAGGCTTCCGCTTTGGCGATACGGTGAGGCCACTCTCATTGGTGAGGCCACTCGAGGAAGAAAGGGGTTCTGGAGGTGGATGGAGATACGGATAATGCGGAAATAGATAGTGATTCTAGTGATGCCAAATCCGTCAAGAAGCGCTCAGGTTTTGGTAAGTCAATGAATCCTATACGTAATCTTCGTATTGACTTTAAAATTAAAATCCGGTATTTGATGGTTCAGTCGATGACGTAAAGTAGGATAATTGGTTAGAAACCTATTTTTTTGTTTATGAATATTCTAACGCTTAGAAAATTTGTTTCTCTAGTTTGAAATTTGCAAGTCATTCACTAACGTGGTAGAAATCCTATTAAAAATGCCACGAAGTAGGAAGTTTGAGTTGGAAAGAATTCAAGGTTTTGGCGAGGAAACAATTTTATCCAATTGGGTATGAACAGGAGCGATGGTACAAATGGTACAATTTTTGCCAAAGGTTTGGGCAATCCGTACAACAATTCACTACAGAGTTTTATAACCAAGCGTTGGTTTTGGATATTAATGTGGATGGGCATGAGGTGTTCATGAAATATACGAGAGGTTTGTCGGAGTCCATTCGAAGATAATTAAAGCTCTTTAATGTGGAAAATATCGAAGATGCTACCGTTAAAGCAATTGCTATTGAAGGCAAGTACTTGAAGAGTGACAAGAAAGACGACAAGAGCAAGTCGAGGTACAAGTCTACTTGAAAGTATGATCAGAAAGGGGTCCAAAGGAGAAGGGTCTTCATTCAGAGGGAATATTTGTAGTCATTATAAGGCTAATGGGCACATTTCAGATAAATGTTTAGAAACTTCACCAGGAACTTCGACCGAAGGAGAAGAGGGGCAAAAAAGAGAAACGTCCATTGGCCACAACGATTGTGGATCTTCCAGACTTAGATAAGCCAAATCCTAAGCTTACTCTAGTGTTCAAACAACCTACAACTATCGACGAGGCGAATCGGGAAGAACTATTTTATGTCAGTATTCAAGTGAAGCAGAGCTTAGTCAAGGCCATCATTGATCTTGGAAGTCAGAAGAATTTAATTTCTGAGGCAGTGGTGAAGAAGATAGGTTTGGCTACTGTGGTTCATCCTAAGCCGTACGGTTTGGGTTGGATTCAGAATGACGCGGAGTTAAAGATCACCAAGCAGTATACGTTCAAGTTTGTGATTATTGAGAAGTTATTTGATAAAGTGACATATGAGGTAGTTCCATTGGATGTGTGTCAAGTCATCTTGGGTATCCCTTATCTTTGGGACCGAGATGTAATCCTTTACCGTAAAGCTCGCAAGTATCGTCTTGTGAAGGATGGGATGGAGTTTCATATCAATGCGTACAAGGAACATCTCACTACCAATAATTTAGTAACGGTGACTCAGGCGAAGAGGTTGGTTAATGTGAGCAGAAAATTTGTATTGTTGTTGGTGTGACTGGTTTAAGAGAGTTTGTCGACTAAGGTGTTATCTACTTTGGCAATGTCTCCTAAGCAATAAACCGATATGGAGAAATTGCAAGAAGAGTATGAAGACTTGTTTCAGGGCATAGAAGGGATGCCGCACAAGAGGGATGTGGAGCATGATATTACCTTGGTTAATGGTGAGCCACTACCCAATATTGGGTTATATCGGACTTCTGTTACAGAGTCTGATGAGATCAAGAAATAAGTACATGAACTCCTAGAACAAGGAGTTATGAATCCAAGTTGCTCACCTTGTAGTTTACCGGTATTATTGGTATCGAAGAAGGATGGGTCTTGGAGGATGTATGTAGATTATCGGGCACTGAACAAGATTACTATGAAGAATCATTATCCGCTTCTACGGATTGACGAGCTTTTAGATGAGTTGCAAACGACTCAGTTTTTCACCAAGTTAGATCTTAAGTTAGGTTACTATCAAGTTAGAATCTGGGAAGAAGATACTTGGAAGACAGCGTTCAAGACCAAGCAGGGCCTATATTTGAGTGGTTGGTGATGCCCTTTGGGTTATGCAATACCCCGACGATGTTTATGCGGCTAATGAATGAGGTACTTCATACTTTTATTGATGATTTTATGATTGCGTATTTAGATGATATCTTAATATTTAGTCGTACATGGGAGGAACACCTTGGACATTTACGCAAAGTGTTGGGCATTTTGCGATCACAACAACTTTTTCTAAACGGGAAGAAGTACGAGTTTGGGAAGAGGGAGCTAGTATATTTGGGATTTATTGTTAGTGGTGACGAGCTTAAGGTCGATCCAGAGAAGGTCTCGGTCATTACTAATTGGCCTCAACCCCGTACAGTGACGGAAGTAAGGAGTTTTATGGGTTCTTGTCATTACTTACGGAAGTTTATTCGATATTTTTCATAAATTGCCGTACTGTTACATTCTTTGACGAAGATCGGGGTACAGTTTATTTGGGAAAAACACCATGAGAAGACTTTTTTGTTACTGAAGTACAAGATTATGGATGCACCAGTGTTAGCATTGCCCAATTTGCAGCGGCCTTTTGAGGTCAAGACAGATGCGTCAGACTATGCATTAGGGGCAATCCTTTTACAGGATGGGAAACCGGTTGCTTACCATTCTGAGATGTTTACAGGAGCTGTACGCAACTATCTTACCTACGATAAGGAGTTTTATGCGTTATATCAATTAGTGAAATATTAACGGAGTTACTTATTGGGGAAGGAGGTTATGGTACATTCCGATCACAAACCATTACAGTTCTTATCTACGAAGTCCAAGATACAACATGTTCGCCATATGAAGTGGATGTCGTACCTGCAGTAATTTACCTTATTGATCAAGTATTAGAAAGGAGTGGAAAACAAAATGGCTGATATGTTATCTCGACCCCCATTACCAACTATTTCCGCTTTGTTGGTAGCTATGCAAATCAAGCCTATTATTCCTTCTGAGTATGTTTCAGGGTATGATGACGACAAGAAGCTCAGTGTGATTCACGAGAAGTTGCTGCAAGGTAAGACATGCGAGTATATTTTGAAGGATGGTTGGCGACCACTTGTATTAGATTCGAGATGCACATTGTTCCCGGGTGGCATGTCATTTCGGGATTGAGAAGACTCTTTTAAATTTGCAGTGTTATGTCTATTGGCTGAAGATGTAGGTGGATGTTACTCGTATGGTTTATGGTTGTGTGTTATGTAACACATCGAAGCCTTTCAATAGGAAGATAGGACTGTACTTACCATTGCCAGTTCCTAGTCGACCTTGGGAGAGCATTTCAATAGATTTAATGGGTGGTTTGCCCATGACCAGGTGTAAGAATGACTATTTTTTGAGGTGGTAGATCGATTCAGCAAGATGATTGTTCTTATTCCATGCCAGAAGACGGTCACCGGGGAAGGCGCAACGCGATTGTTTTTCAGAGATGTCTGGAGGTATTTTAGGCTCCCTTCTTTTATTATTTATGATAGGGATAAACACTTTTTGAGGCATTTCTGGAGATCATTATGGGGGATGATGGACATTAAGTTGAAGAGAAGTACCGCTTTTCATCTGTAAACTGACGGGCAAGCAGAGGTAGTTAATCGTACTTTGCTACATTTATTACGGGAATTCCATTCTAAGCATTCTAAGACTTGGGATGAGAGTTTACCGTATCTTTAGTTTATGTTCAATCGGGCGATTCATGGTTCCACTTTGAAGTCTCCATTTGAAGTTTATTTGGGGTACTTGCCACAAGCCCTTTTGATTTGGCATTTAGTCTTGGCGATAAGACAGTTTTAGGGAAGGAGGAAGAGGAGCAGGTTAAAGCTCAGTATTTCGTTGAGATGATAAGCAAGGTTTATGAGGTGGTTGAAGCACAGTTGAAGAAGATTCAAGCGAAGTATAAGGCTCGCCACGACAAGCATCGAGTTGAGTGTACTTTTTAAGATGGCGATCTAGTTTTGTTTCATTTGGGTAAGGAACGGCTTAAGGGGGAAGGTAAGAAGCTCAAACCCATCCGTTATGGTCCATTTTTGATACTCAAGGTGACAATGCATTCAAGTTGGATTTGCTACCTTTGATGAAGGTGTGTTCGGTGATTAATGTTGAACATATGAAGCTGTTTGAGCTGTCTCTTTTAGATGAAGACTCTGCAATCGACACTCGCCTGCCGTTAGTTGATGACTTATGGATGGAAAGAGAAGATACGTTGCAGGAGGATGATATTATAGAGAGGAAAGTTCATACTACAAGATGGAATGGTTTTGAATCGTTCTAAGTTGGGAAGACGGGTCAGCTACCTAGTAAGTCGAAGTGGTTCAACAGGGAAATGGGCAGTGCCACATTCCCATATCTCCAGTTCTAGCTTGAGTAGGAGCTTAAGGCTCCTAAAGGGTGGGAGCCATGATCCAGGAGGATCTAGAGACGTTTTGAGTTAAATCCATATCTGAAGAATGGATTATCGTAAAGTCATTCGAACGAGGTTTATAATCGTTTGAACGACCCTTTTCCAACTCCCTAGAATTTGGCCCAGGAACCCAAGTCATTCGAACGACTCCCTATTTTTGTTCGAACGACCAATATTCAATCCCCTAGAATTTTGGCCCATAGAAAATTTTTGTTCGAACGATCTTGGATGCCGTTCGAACGAGTTGTCATGTTTCTAGGGTTTAAGACTAATTAGCGCAAAGTTATTTGAACGGGCTTGGATGCCTTTCGAACGAGATTGGCGTAGGTTGTTATTCTGAGGTGTGGGTTTGCCTCGAGATCTGTTCTACTGGTATTTTTAGTTCCCTAGTATATAAAGAGGACTTAGGTTATTTTCTTATCTTATGTTAGTTCAATAAAAGTTCTGAGGAAAAATCATAAGGTTTAGAGTAATTCCATTGTAATGAACTGCGTTTAAGCAATTGAAGCTTTTAAATAGATTTTTTCCAACCAATTTTGGTATTCTTTGTACTTTTCTGCTAACTAGGGTTTCTCTATTAGTATTGTGGATTACTCTGTAAGTGCAACTAATTCCATATTGATATTTATGTTTGGTTAGGTACATTACTATGTAAGTGCAAATGATAACTATATTTTCTTTATCCCTTAAAAGGTCTTTATTTTTCTCTCCCAAGTAGAAAGCTTAAATACAAACTCTATTGTAAATATTTTTTACTGTAAGCAAAAAAGAAAAGCTTTTGCATGGAAATATAAGTTGTTTACTTTGCAAAAGTTAACCAAGCACATGCAAGAATTTTATAGGTACCACATTGTAATTGTAAATCGAACCAAACACATGGAAGCTGTTAGAAATGCAAATTGCTTATATTTGCATCATGTTTACAGCGAGCCAAACTGAGCATAGGTTGTAACCTAAGTTGTTCTATTCCAATGTAGTCTTTAAATTTCTTGTGCATTCTCTACTTCTCTAATCTTATATGTTGTATCATAGTATCAGAGCTATCGCGAATCTCTCTTTATTATTTGTACTATGATTTTGACTTATTTGGTTTCAGTTACTGCTAATTTTGGGAAACTTGATTTGGTTTTATTGGTGCTGTAATTCAAAGATCCCAAATTTGATCTTGGATTACAATTAGGGCTTCATCCAATTGGTTTTGGTGTGATTATTTTAATTTTTACTACTGCTCAAAGTTTGATTTCAGGAATCTTCTAAATGATTTTGAATCTCTCTTTCTCTGTTAGTTGATTCGCTGCTTCAATTTTTGAATTGGCGTTTTGAACATCTGCTTCTAGTTATTGCTGCAGATTCATTTTCTTTATCTCTCAATATGGTGTTCTCGATTTCTATTTTCTGATTTATCAAGTCTGCTTTCCTGATATGGAATCCATTGACGCGAAAATTTGTTCGGAGTATGTGATCTTGATTTGTTGCTGGTTTTTGTTTCATCTATTAAGGTTGCAGTAAGCATATAGAAAGACTGAGGTTTTGGTTTAAAATTGATTATTGCTCTCTGTAGTACACCTATGATTTGAAATTCATGAGATCTGGTTTGATGGAACAATTTTTGGTATTGTTTATAAGTTCTAGGGCGATTTTTCTGAACTTTGGGTATTCTTATTGAAGCTTGGGGTGTTTGTTCGGAATGGTACAAATGGTCCTAATCTCTTAGTTGTGCATCTAACTTGTTAAGGAGTATGGATCCTTGGAATTTGATATGGGTGTAAAAATATGATCTGTAGAATTCTCATTTGGGGTATCGAAGTTTTAATTGGGAGAGAATGATCACTGATCTCATTGCCATTAATTTATGGTGCCTTGGTATATAGTAGATTTGGGTTTCATAGTTTTGATGTAATGTTGATTTACTTTATCAATGTGAGATTAATAGTTGCTTGGTTTACTTCTTTTTTTGTGAAGAAGGGTTAAGCTTGGTTCACTTTTTTTGTGTGAAGAAGGGTTGAATTGACTGCGTCTTACTTGGGTTTCGATATCGATGACTTTCTATCAAGAGATTTAACACTCTTATTTGGAAATGAAAAATCCGTAAAGAAATAACACGTTGTTTGGCTTCATTTGCAGAAATTGTGACTTGGATTAAAATTTTTTGGTTTAGATCTTGATAGGTATACCCTGGCTCACAATTGGAATTGTTAGGTTCTTCAGTTTGGTTGGCAAGTATTTGGTCACATTAGGTTGGGTTGTATTTTGATTAGTTAAGAAAGGTTTGACTTCGATTTGTTTACAATAATGTTTTGTGGTCTTAATTAGAGTTTTGTATTCAATTTGGGTATTTCGGTGGGTATTCCGATTCTGGTATCTCCTTTGATTTGGAGGATATCGAGTTTAGTTTGCATTCTGGTAGGATCTATTGGTTAATTTGCATCTGGTAGGATATGGCAGTTAGTTTACATCTGTGTAGGATATGGTGGTTAATTTGCATCTGATAGGATCTGACAGTTAGTTCGCATCTGCATAGGATATGGCGGTTACTTGTATTATGTTTAGGATCTGGTGGTTACTTCGCATATGCTTATGATATGGCTGAGTTTTGGTCGCATATGTTTAAGATATGACGACGGTTGGTCACATCTGTTTAGTTACATGTTCTTAGTTGTGCATCGGATATGGAGGGCTGAGCATCTAAGATATTTTTAGGCTTTGCATTTCATTATTTCGGTTCAGAATATTATTCTTTGCGACTGAGTAAAGTTTTAGTGTAATGATTCTATTTGACTATTTGTACTCTTGATGTACTTGCATACCATCTTCAATTTGACCGGGGGGGGGGGGGGGGGGGGGGGGGGGTAGGGGTTAGAAGTAGAACTAGTGTTATTAGTCTGCTAAGGGCACTATAGTCTTTCCCCCTTTTATTGTAGGTTACATATAACAAAGTTTATAGGTTGAAACCTAAGTTGTTTTATTCCAATGTAGTCTTTGGAGTTCTTGTATTTTCTTCACTTCTCTAATCTTATACATTCTATCAATAACGATCCATTTGCATTAAATAGTCTTAGACCCTTCAGGTAAATGTGTTAACTCCCATACAGAGTTGTGAGACATAAGATACATATCCTCCATCATTGCATTACACAACTGTTCTACGAAACTACTACCTATAGATGTACTAAAGGTCATTGGATCCTCAAAATCAAATAAATCCCGTTCAAATGAATACGGCTGGATATCTGAAGAAATTGTTGAATAGGATCTCTCCAGAGGTTCTTTGAAGTAGAACAAGAGGCTGGATTAGAGGTGGAATAATAGGAAACTAAGCGTAAGCAGATGATGGAAGAATTTCTTATAGTGTTACTATGTAATAAAGAACTATAACTATATATGGAGCAATAACTAGGTCTAGAATTGTATTCATCACAATGTCAATATAAGATAAACATGGAAGCATAACAACATTGATCAGAATGACAGTTGAACAATCTCCATGGGCTGAGAAGGACGATCAAACTTGAAATCTTCTGATCTCTCTAGGAAAACAACAAAGAACTAACTGAGTGTACGCGAATGCAACTTACTGATATTTAGGTAAAATAATTTTGCCTCTGCAGAACAACCCCAAACATACAAATGATTAAGACTAGGATTTCTCCCAGTCAATTGATGATAAGGATTAATTGGAACAGAATTGAAAAAGAAATTGATTCTGAATGTACACTGAATAACATAAACACTCTTTCCATAAACTCACTGGTAATTTTGTATGACATAACATGCTAGTCCGGAATAATGACCGTCTTGATCAATCTTACCGTAATACTCGCCTCCTCGATCTGAAGGGACAACATATATAATCTTTCGATCAAAATGTTTGCCAATTACTAATTTTAAAGTCTTGAACATATCAAGTGATTCAAACTTCTAATAGATAAGATGAACAAAGGTATAACAAGAGAAATCACTAATGAAGGTAATAAAGTACTGATAACCACCGCAGGACAGAGTAGGAAAAATGTTCATGCATATCTGTACGAATAAGTTGTAAAAGAAACGTTGATCGTCTAGAATAAAATTTTCTTATCTAAAGTAGTTTGCCATGAATAAAACTAACCAAAGTATGAAAACTAGATAAATATAAAGCATCAGGAACATCACCTCGAACCATAAGATATAACCCAAGTCTGAAAACTAGATAAGTATAAAGCACTAGGAACACCACCTCGAACCACAAGATATAACCTCAAAGAAAAAGATATAGCAAATAATCCCCAAAACCTATCCGCCAAAAAAATTGAAAGAACATAAACTAGATTGGATTTAAAACATGGGAAATAGCTTAACATATCATAGGCTATGGTATGGCTATATTCCCATAATTTTTTTTAATTTTTTTTGAGAATATATGATCGAAAACACTCGGTGTCGTCATATTTCAGTGATAAAAGCTGACATAATGTTACTTTACTACATCCCCTTGACAAACTCTTTGAACTGTTTCTTTATGACATCTAGCATTTTCTTTATGGAGTAGTTTAAGTCTGCCAATGTCTTGATATCAATCAACTGGTTCTGGATCACATGAGGGTCCATAGCTTTGTGAACCAATGATTTATATCTGATCATTGTTTAAATATATTAGTACATGTTCTCTTTGATCTTAAGATAAAGATCGAACAACTTGATATCTTTTATTCTCGATCCAATCCGGGGTTAGGATGGTCGATCAGAGTATAACTTTTGTATTTTAAAATATTTACTTTTTACTCTGTGGGTCAGTATCACATCATCTATTCCCTCCTTTGGGTGGTGATTTGACATGCAGTACCCTTAGCGATGATCGCTCACGCTTAAGACTAGACTAGCTACTTAAAGTTTAACTTTGGAGACTTCCTCACCTTTGGGCCGATGGTTATCCTCATCTCCCTGTATCGTGTAATTTATCTTAACCCATTAATTTGTTAGAAATTGCATAGCCTCCTTTGGGTGGTTTAATTATTTCAAGTATAATTAGTGCAACGTAATCCTAATGAGACTTTACAAGAAAGTCCTAAAATTTGAAGAGACGTTTAACTCCATGGACAAAACTCCTTGGGTGATATTTACCCACTTTGTATTCCGCCTTCCTAACGACTACTTGATCTCACTTAAACCCCGTTAGAGATCCTTGGGCATTAAAACTCTATTACCATTAATGATTTATTAAAATCCTTTAGTTGGGTTACCGTATGCTGGAGTATTATCAGTCGAGCTAAGTATACTTAAATTTGGTAATCCTATAACTTATAATGAATACGAGAAAATAGCATGTTATATAGCATACGCATGCAAAATACTGTATTTTATGATTCAAAATTAGCCCGCAATTTCGAAGGAGTTAGTGTCTTATGTTGATTTAATCCTACTCCAACTACTCAATTAAGTATATACTAAAGTATTAGAGATGAAATAAGAAAATCATGGACACATAAATATATCTCTAATGTAGTTATTTATCTTATGTAAAAAAAGAAGGGAATATTGAAATAAATATGGTGGGTCTATGCTTGTGCCATATGCTAAGAACGAAACTCAACTATAATCAATTCATACTTAGTAAAGAATGGAGAAGGTATACATACATACCTTTTAAGTACAATCCCCTTACTCGAGATTCAATGGAAAGAGAGAAGTCATCTCTTGGTTCCTACTAGCACCTAATGGGTGGTAACGGGCGTGTAGACCAAGAGGGACTTCCCCTAGTATATATAGCACTAGGCTAGAGAGACCTTCCTATTATGCCCTTTTAACCTTACACGGGTAACACCCAAGTCCCACCGACCTATATTAAGTGCAATGCTAAGGCATATACCCAATATTTTCACAAATGATATATACCGTATGTGTTGCAAAACCGGTCAAACCAAATATGGTGCCGGACATGAGGATAAAATCCTACATTGACTTGTTACAGTCTATGTGCTCTTATTCTTAGTTGCAATTTGTCTGCAAGGGAGTCATCTTAAGTGTAGAGCCGATCCCACAGACGTGTTTACCTCTGTGCCATTAAAAGTATGGAACTTCAAATTGTAGAGATCATATAACTTACCTCTGAACAATCAATACAGCTATGAAGATGGAGTACATCGTTTATGGGTATACAACGATGATAAGTCATATAGCCCTGGCAGTACTACATTGCCACGAACTGAAATACGCATTCGTGTAAGTTCTCTCTCATTAAAATAAATTTATTACAATACAAATTAAGTAGTTCCATTGAGATTTCTTTTCATTTTTCGGGGTTATGATTACTCGTCAGGAATTTGGCAATTCGAGGGCTACGGTTATGTCCCAAAAGGAACATCACGTGTTTCCATTGTCCAAATTCACGGTGCAAAAGTAGGAGCTACAACACTTCATTTGAGAATGTATGTCGGGGTCAGGAAGTACTACATATCTTATTAGCTACAGATATGCTGTGGTTGTTACGGATCTCTACGACAAATGGTTTAGGGTAAGCATAATTCATGATGTTGGTGTTTTGGGGAACCGAGCGGAATACATCCCCCGCCGATGTTTGGCTTAGTCTGGTTAATCATAGTAAACAATCACAACAAGAAATAAAAAATCAAATCAACCAAACACACAACACAAATATTTACTGTGGTTCACCCCGAAGGGCTACGTCGACACACACCAAACCAGTGAATCTACTATGTATCCGAGAAACGGTTACAAGCTCTCAAGAGATCTCATCACACTTTGAGATCTCTAACCCTACAACAAAACTCACATAGACTTTCAAGGTATACAAGAGATTAAGAGAACCATCAAGAAATCCGAAGTTACCTCAAACTCACCGAAAACTGCTACGACCCATCGCGAATGAAGCTTCTACGCAAACCATCGTCTTCGAACTATCGTTGTTGTTCCCATCGTTGATTATCTTTTTCTTAAAACATCTCTACTCTCTCCCTTCGATTCACATCTTAGCTTAGCATCGGAGAGGCCCTTCCCCTCTCTTCATCAAACCCCCAAGAGAACTCTCCAACTTCTGCAACCTTGCAAGACCCCTCTCTCTCTACAAAACTTAGCTATGTAGGCTACATTTCTACTAGGTTAAGGTTAAGTCTCACTAGACTCTCAGGTCTCTTTTATATCTTAAGAGACCTAGAATACAAGACTTCTTCAAATTACATATCACGAGGTATTTTTCACGGCTAAAAACAAGATACTACAAATCTCTGTTCGAACATAGATATTTCCTATTTGAACAGAGTCAAGTCTGACTCTTCTGTATTGTAAAAATGAATGTTTTTATTGACGGTGTCCACAAACTCGAGGTGAAGAATCAGGGACTCGGAGACTTATACTTCAAATGTGTGGTTTACGCCAATAAAAATGCAAATCACTATATAGAGTCACGACGGAGAGATATCAAAATCTACAAGAAGTGAACCTTATAAATCGAAGAAGCTTTATATATGTTACATTAATTTGCTATGTTTTTCTCAACTATATATAAATCGATACTTACACGAAGAAAATAATTTACTATACATTTCGTATGGTTCGTACTAAGGTCTATGGGATTAACCTTGTTTCACCATCTCCTTAATGACCAATGCTCTAGCCCTATTAATGGTAACAAGGCATAAATAAACATGTTCTTCAAGCTCTTCCACTTGTTTCTTGAATCCAACGCCACTCTTCCGAAGTTGCTTCACTACTTCTTGTAAAGGATATCTATCTTCCCTCCTCTCTAAACAAAATTGTATCATGGCCTTGCTATGTTCGATCTCATCGTGAAGACGTGTAACGAGCCGACTCATTGTATCAAAGTCCCTGTTAAGTATGTAAGCACCCTTTGCTGCAACGTCTAGTTGAACCCAAAGTTTTTTGAGAAACCCAGTTTGCCATAACCGAGAGTTTAGTATCTTTTTCTTCATTGTCAGCGGTAAGCTTATGATCGCAGGACCCATGAGTAACCCACATAGGGTATGTGCGGCTATGACCGTTGCTAGAACTGCACCAATCCCGCATGCACCCGTTACGCAAATCCCAGTAGTCTCCTTCAAATACTTGATCAACTTGATCTTCCTAGCAACTTTTTTTCTCTTGGCTTTGAGATTGTGCAATACAGTTATGTGGGTTTCGTGGATTTGTTCGAATTCTTGTTGATTAGGGTTTGAAATCGGGTTGTTTACGAGATGAAATGAGCTAAGTTCGGAAATCACATATTTTACTTGATCAGGGGAATAATCTCCTATTGTATCAAGTGCCCTCTGAATGAAGTTGTAGCTAGCTTGGATTTGGTTGATGCTTTTTAAGAGTTTGCCACAGATTCTTGAAGCTTCTGCGCTTATATCAAAGTACTTCTGTATGAGGCCATTGAGCTCAGGCTTCCATGATAATATAGACTTCTCAAGAATTGTTGCTATTGTTTCTTGTCCCGATTCAAGGAGGACGTCGGAGATGCTACACTTGCTGCTATAAGACGAAGATGGTTTTTTCACGAATACTTGAGCCTTGGTTTGGAATTCAGCATAGGACTTCGTTCTAAATACACTACGATACTCCTCATTTACAGTTGAGCTTTCCGATTTCAGATCCTCCTCCCCTTAAAAACAAAGTGGACGAAAAATATTCATCAGCCAAAAGAAGTCTATAAACACTTTATGATCAATATCTAGCAAAATATCCAATAAGAATATGGGGGACAAGTAAAGATATCACCACGCAGAATAAACTTAATTAGATTGCAATATTACTCCTATAGCATCTAGATAGAAAACGGGTCTACTTGTAAAACCCCAAACCCTAACTCGAAATTAACCTGCCAAAGGGTTTAATAGTACTGAGACAACATTTAAGAGAACATTAAGAGAACGTAATTCGAATACTAATGTCCATAAACATGTGTACAACCTTAAAAATAAAAACTCGAAATGAAGATAACATAATGAAGAAATTCTCGAATACGCATCAATAATATTTCAGACATAAAAAGTTTAAATCATGGTCGAAGTTGTTTAGAGAACAATGTACCTTTGGCGAGCTTGAAGGTTTTGAGCCTTGCCCACATCTTATTAAAGGTTATAGTTCTTCTTGTTCAGGTGGTTATGCTTACCGCTTACGAAAGAAACCAGATAATTACTTGTTCAAGAGAGATCTGAAAAAACTGAATTGCTGATGATATATACCACCTTCCACTAAGATACCCACAAGAAAGATAAATACATCATCATCAAGTCCTTAAAGAAGCTCTTTTTGTCTTCATAGGTTGTTGGTGGTCGAACTCTTATCTCTATATATATCATTACATAAAGCGGTTTTCAAGATTGTAGCTCACGCTAGCATTTCATCGTAATCTAAGACACATTACATTACATGATGATAAGTGATATATATATATATATATATATATATATATATAGTTAGAGATCAAGGGGGTTATGTTTCCTCCAAGTTGTATGCAAACTTTAAGCCCAAAATTAATGGAACACACATTGTTATAGGCGTGAAACATCACTTGTTGCTCGCGCCTTTGTTGCCTCTACGCTTTCTTTTGCTCTTTAAAACATATCTTCTTGTTAAAAAGTTATACACAACTTTTTGTGAACTTACAACAATAACATAACTTAAGAACACCCATTGTGACGATTCTAACGATCGTGCTGTGATGATTACACTGGTACCCTTACATATATATCATGCAACAATCCCTAGAGTTTGTTCTTTAGGTCATGGTCGAAAAGAGAAATTATTTGACGATGATTAAGAAATAAACAGCAGCCCTATAAAGCTAAAACTACAATCAAATTTTAGTTTGCAAAACAAAAACGAAGTTTCCAAGCGCACTTTTCAGCAGAAGACTAGACTGATCATTTAACACAAACAACACCACGCTTAAAAAGAACACGATAAACACAAACGACACCATTCCTAAAACAACATTTTATTCTACGAAGCTAAACGAGAATGACATTTCTTTTCACAAGTTCTCTTATTAGTGGAAAAAATGATGCCGTTCCTGCTCAATGTTTTTTCTTCTTCCAGAACAGACATATTAGTAGACGTCCAATAGCCAAAAACAATATTTCTCTCCAGAAACATATCTGTTTAGGCAACAATATTTCACAAAAAAACACATCAAAGTAAATACAACTTATCTTTAGACAATAATATTTCATAAAAAACGACATCAAAGAAACCGTTGTTTACCTCTCTCTCTTTGTGATCTTAGGAGCTTTGGTCACTGGACTTCAAACGCAATCAAGGTGAACTTTACCTCGTTTTAGTGTTGTCAAAGCTATGGGATCTTTTTGTTGTTTGTGTTTGTGTTGCTTAAAAAGCTATAAAAATGGCATAAAAACATAACCCTTTATGAAAGATGTCAAAATAAGAGATACCCATTGTTATTTTTCAACTCAAATCATATAATAAAGTTGAAATAACCCATAAAAATCCAATCTTTCAATGACCCCAGAAAACAAATTTGGGATTTAAGGGGAACTTGGTGGAGATAACTTGAAGAGACAATGTGGAGTTTGTTTGTATTTTGTTTGGTGCTGTTTTGCATTGAAATGAATACATGATTCATGGAAAATATTTTGTTTTAGGATGAATTATTCAATGGGAACTATAGTTTGGAGTGAGATATTGGGTTTATGAGTCTTTAGGGAATGTAAGTGAGTCAGTCAATGAATACCTGATCAAATTTATGAGTCATGAGCGAGTCATGCCGTCTAAAATGACTGCAACAGTCTTGAGTTCGATTTCTCTTTTCTATCTTGCATGATTATCACATATGCCTGGAACTATTTTATAAAATTCGATAGCATCAAGATGGGCAAGTGCTCTTAGCGAAGTATGAGAGATTATAATGTCAAAAGAACATACCTCATACACAGTTTTTTCAACTTCAAGACCTTTGCCCGCTTTGTAGAGCAGGGATGAGGAACGTAGAGTGTCAACATCCTAGATCACAATTCTTTAGTTTCATGAACGGTGGTGGTTTTCAGGTGAATGAGTGCTCTGACGGTAGAGGTCATTGACCACGGAGTCGATGTTTTAGGGGACAATGTCTTTACTGGAGAAACGGGATCAGAGTTGTCCTTGAGAATAGAATATGAAGAGAGTGGTATATGAATGGAACTGGAGAGGAGAGAATAGGCTAACAAAGAGATGAATAGAAGGGGTGCAGGGTACTAGGGCAGGCTCTACCTTAAGACCGCTGAGGCATCCCTTAGGGCCTTCTGGATACCAGCGCTCATTTCGGCCAAAATACTGAATACAAAAATGCCCATTTTGGCTAATTGTTGAATTTTTCCCAATTGTTCAACATGAATAGGAACATTTCCAAAGCGTAGAACAAAAGTGCGTTGAAATTTGAAAAGAAACGACGGAAAGGTCGATAATCATGGATAGGTCGAACAGGTAGAGACGAAGACTAAAACATTAATGGATTTATTAATATCTCCATTCTCCAATATTATAGAAGTTACTTGATAAATTAGGTAAAGAGATGGGAAAACTGCTAGCCCTGTCCAGGAAATATAAAGAGCAGCACAGCAGGTCGTTTTTCTCTCTTTCTAGGAGAGAGTAACTAATCAAAGTTCTCGTTGATGAGTGAGGGAATCTCAGGCAATTTTCCACTGTCATAGTGTACGAACTGAGCAATTCGACCATAGAGATACTTATAGTATATTTTGTCTCTAAAAATTTATTTGTCTCTAAAATTTCTCTGAACCATCCCGAATTTGTTTGTTGGACCCTGCCTGCTAAATAGTCCCGTGATCAAAGTAACTCCCCGCCATCTCTTCTCCTTCACATACAGTTCTAGGCTTTCAATACTTCTTGCGGTATGAGTTCTCCATGTTTGTGAAACGAATTCCCAATATGTCGGCCAAGGATCACCGCTTCTTCAAGTGCAGCACAACTTCCTTTGGCAAGATCAGGAGTCATTGGGTGCATGACATCCCCTGCTATTGTTATGTTCCCGTTACTTAACTTCCCAAATATAAGATTCCATGGCACCCTGATCATTAGCGGTGTCCATGTCAATTTAGACAGATCGGACTGTTGAACTACATCTAGAAACACTTCAGGGATGTCAACTGAGCTCTCTAATACATTCTTTTGTATCAACTTAGGGTCTCCTGATTTTAGCTCATTGTCTGCAACAAGGAAACCTATTATTCGAGTTTGGCAGACATGGTGGGGCAATTTGTTTTAAGAAATCACTCTGCAATTACAAATAAATTAGAAAATGTTAAGGTATGACGTACCTCCATTAGGTCCAGAACTGCTAACCAAGAACCAATGAATCTCCGTATCACTAAGAGGAGCAATACAAGCTCGAAGGCCTTCATTTAAAAACTGTTGGATTTTTTTGTCAAAACCGTGACCTTGAGGATACACAGATAACCCACGGACCCCATCGGCCCGAATTGACAGGAGCATTTAGTCCCAACAAACGTGCAATCATGGAGTGTACTCCGTTGCATCCTATCAAAATCTATACAGCAAAAGAAGTTATTAGTGATCTATGCCTATAGAGACGTGAAAACACAAAAGGCTTTCTCCTAACCATCATTGATTCACTTTCATTTTGATTATAGTCCCATCATCTAAGCGTAGTTTAGTGATGGGTGAAAGTGACACCCTACCGAACGCCGGACAAATCTACCCGAGCGTTTTGAGTTCTGACCTTGGATAAATGTTCTCTATGACTTAATATAGCTGCACGTCAAGTTTCGTTGAAAACAGAATTGGTTAAGGGGGCGAGAAGTGCCAGTATGCTTCGTCTCAAGTTTTGATGTTTACTTTTGGAAACTAGCTATTTCCTTAGTAGCTATATAAAGGAAGAACCTTGGTCCAAACCTCCCCATGACAAAGTAAGCTTTATAGCTTGGTCATCTTGGACCCCAGTTCATGGGCTATCTACAAGGGATAGTCATGAGTTCTCCTTGGCCTAGGGAAGGCCAGGAGACATTGCCTCGCAATGCGGGCCACTTTTCCAGATAGGGCTTAAAAGGTCGTCGCTATCCCCCACGAGCCAACCGAGAAGCACCGCCCCTTATAGATGGACTATGTACCCAGTCTAGGCTCGTCGACCCTTGATATATACATCATATATTTGGAACTCGGCATATTGAGCTATCCTGATTCGCTACAGGACAGATGCATTATTTGTACCTCGTGCCCGCCACGAGAGATTACACTGTAGGGATTATTGAGGGAACCTTCAACGTTGCTGCCTTTACCGAATACATATTCGATGACCCCTCACGAGTATCCAAGATTATTCGAATGTCGCTCTAACATCCGTGACTCTATTCCACTGGTGCCGCCGCGCTAGTAAAGATGGCTTGTACATGTCGGCTGCACGTGCATGTACGTCGCACAACCTCATATTCCGCTGTGCTTCGGGCACTGTAGTGACAGACCCAGGCCGGGCCGTGATAGATGGTATCAGAGCAAGGCTTGTTGGGCCTTTGCTTATCAAAGCTAGACTAGTTTGGTCTAGGCTTGTCAGAGCGTAGATGGGCAGTGCCTACTTCTATCAGAGATAGTCAGAGTTGACCCAGCTTATCAGATCTTGTTAGAGCAGATCAGAGGGATGGTTCCCGAGATGGTAATACAGGATACCTACTTGACAGTTGTTATCTTCAGAGTCAAAGTTGCTCATTACAGATGATTCAAGCACCGTTGTGAATGATTGTAGAGCGAGTTGCCTACATATCAGTTGATATTGGAAGTGAGAGAAAGGCTCCATATCTGAGCGCGAGATTGTTCAAGTTAAGTATACTTTAGACAATGACGCTAAGAGGAAGGACGAATATTTGAGTTGGACGCGATGACCTATATAGTTGGTTATCTCAAGAAGGCTGGTTAGTATAGCAGATACTATATGAAGAATAGTAGTATGGCGATCTAGAAGGTCATTATTTGCATTTGATCCGCACACACACTGCGAAGAAAAGTAACAGTTGTGCTCAAGGACGATGACCCTCAGCAGAGATCGATATGGTCCGTGTCGTATGCCAAGTACTTACGTGTGGAAGCCGCGAAGCTTGGTTAGGTTGGAATTCCTTAGTGTCTACAGAAGATTGAAGAATCCTGGTTGATACTCATTTTAATTGTCCTGAGTTGAACACAGAGACGTTCCGGAGGCGAACGTCATGGTCCTAAATTGAAGCGGCGAGAAGTAAAGATGAAGACATGGATTGAGTCCCAAGTTTGCACACAGTGATATTCGTCAGTGTTGACATCAAGGGTTGAATTTCTCTTGGTTACCCGACATGAACCGCGATCCCCGAGTTTGGTTGTCGCATATCTGCAATTGGTCCTTAGTTGTACGGGATACTACTTTGTTCACTTAGAGAAGGTCGAGTAATGCTTATTCTCTGGCTCTGTAGTTAAGTTTCAGGTTTATCGACGTGCGAGTGTTCTAACCAAGTTTATCCTTGTTGTTCCACAAGATGGTTCTAGATCATTTCAAGCTCAGAGATTAGTAAAGACCCACGTTTTCGAATGATAGTAAGTTACGTGGTTATCGCAAAACCGAGTTGAGCTATAGTCAGTTGTGTGGGTTACCTCAGACATGATCTCAGATGGATCAATGCTCTAGGATGAAAGATCTTGAGCAGAATTAGATGGTTTTCCTAATTCCTTATCACATGGTGGTTAGCGATAGGGATTGAGTTCCCATGCCTCTGTTTGCATTGATGGAGTATCTTTAGAAGATCACATCCGAATGACCGGTAAGAGTTGGCTGCATTTGTAGAAGGTAGTTCAGAGACAGAGAATGGCTACGCTTCAGTTTAATGATGATTGCAGCGGTATGAAGGTTGATCTCCACGAGGTTGATAGCAGTGGGAAGTAGCAAGCCAACAAGCTCAGGGCGACAGGTGCAGTGGCAGTATTTTGTTCCTGAATTTCCAAGTTATACAGGTTGAGTAGGGATAAAGTTATGGAGAAACGCTTCAGCAGTCAATCAGTTATATGTCACAGCTTTGTTTTTGGCGAGGATGTCGAGCTTATTGAGTGAGGGTTGAGCTGTTAGTTATGACGCGGATGTACGCAGATTTCAGCAGGGTCATTACCACCGAAATTTGGCAAGTACAGATGCCAGTATTATGTTCTGCTTGAAGAGTGAGGCAGATTGGAGTCCTCTGTAGTTGAGAGACCTTGGTGACGCTGGAGTAGCGATCACAGTTGAGAGACCTTGGTAATGTCGGAGTAGCAGTCACCCTTCCTGCAGCTGAGTTATGTGCAAATGCCATCTATCGCTTAATAGGTTAGATGATAGGGTACCACGAAGTTGGTAGAGCAGAACGTTGTCACACAGATAAATGTTTTATGGGTTTTCTAAGTTCACACAGGACACCTTTATGACGACCCTCGATGGTTAGCTGGCAGTAGGGTCAATCATAGTTCCCGCGCCTTGGTAGGCTACCACGATAGTTTTGTTGGCGGCAGGACAAGAGTGTCCGCGCCTTGTTGAGAGTATACTACCTTCTAGGAGTTACCCTCCATCGCCCAAGTGAACAATAAGTACCAGTTCAATTCTATACTGGTAAGGCAAGAGTGTCGCATCTTGATTTTGTATCCCAGATGTTAGTAAGAAGGGCAGACGAGGTTTAAAAACCTTTACAAATTTAGTTAAAATGGCAGTCATACAGTTTCAGAGCGCGGCAGGTGTTTCATAGCAGATGGGGAGAGTTTACCTCAAGTTTTTAACAGACTTGTTCCTTATTACTCGCAAAAGAAGAGTGAAGTTTGAAGCTGAGATTCACAGAAGATTGAACTCTCGAGCAGCAAAGGCATCGTGCGACTCTAAGGAAGAACACACCAGTGTGACTCAGTAGAGAGCGCACCTCTTTTGGACGAGAGTACAGATATCCTCATCAGGCTATCCAGAGGAGATGCCAGGTTTGTCGAGTAGAGCGACATTCCAAAATGTATTAGGGGAGAAGGTGCTTTGCAACAAGATATAACGCATTTCAGAGGGCGCAATACTAGGAAGCACCGCCCATAAATTTATCAGAAGACTAAAGGCCGCATGACAATATCCAGAAGAGAAGGCAGACTCCAAAGTTAAATGAAGGTCCAGTCACCGATGCACTTTTAGTTAAAGAGCCAAATAACAAGGTTCAGTCGTGATGACCGCAGTTGTCAGCATCTAGATTAGCAGTTGGGCTCAGTATCTAGTAGTGTAGAAGAATATATAGTACTCTGAACTAAGTACGGGAGAGTGTTAGTTTCTTAAAGATGCAGAAGATTAAATCCTTGTAGAGCTGTGTTGAAGAAAGGTTCTCGAGGAGGGCATCGAGATTATTTTAAGTGCGGGAGGGTGTGACGCCCTAGCGAACGCCGAACAAATCTGCTTGAGCATTTTGAGTTTAGACCTTGGATATATGTTATCTATATATGACTTAATATAGCTGCACGCCAAGTTTTGTTGAAAACGGAATTGGTTAAGGGGGCGAGAAGTGTGATAGGCATAAAAATGCCTATTTTTGTCCTTCAATTTATATTATCTAGGAACATATTTTTTGTTTCACTGGGCCTAATTGAAGTATGTTTGACTATTGCAGGTAAATAAACATTTGTGATCAAACCCTTCTTAAAGCCCAACTCTTACAGGCTAAAGATCTGCTGGAGATGATCTGTTGCCAAGAGCTGTTAGAGATGACCTTGTGCCAAGAGCTGCTGGAGCTGCTAGAAGACTTAGTAGTCAAGCCTAGCTAAAAGGTCTCCACAAAATCAGGAGTGGTTGAGGGAGATGAGGACTTTTAGTTAGGTTAAAGAGAGATAAAGTTGTAGAGAAGAGAGAGTCATCTTTTCTCTGAAAAACCGCTGTAGCTTTATTGTATTCTTCCAGAAAGTATTATATTTTATTGGAGAATCTTGGAAAATTTATTTGAGAAATTAATGATGTAAGTTCTTGTTTATCAATCGATTCATTAATTTATATATCTATTTACTTAATTTGATAACTAGAATTATGATTTGATCTATGCATCCCTGAAGAACGACAACCCTCTTTTATACTATAACACCCGATTTGATACGGTCTATCAAAGTGCCAAAACGCTTTGTTTCAAGTTTTGATGTTTCCTTTTGGAAACTAGTTATTTCCTTAGTAGCTATATTAATGAGGAACCTTGGTCCAAACCTCCCCATGACAAGTAAGTTTTATAGCTTGGTCATCTTGGACCCTGCCTCATGGGCTATCTACATGGGATAGTCATGAGTTCTCCTTGGCCTAGGGAAGGCCAGGAGACATTGCTTCGCAATGCGGGCCACTTTTCCAAATAGGGCTTAATAGGCCGCCGTTATGCCCCACGAGCCAACCGAGACACACTGCCCCTTATAGATGAACAATGTACCCAGTCCAGGCTCGTCTCCCCTTGATATAGAACCTGGCATATTGAGCTATCCTGATCCGCTACAAGACAGGTGTATTATTCGTACCTCCTGCCCGTCACGAGAGATTACGTTGTAGGGATTATTAAGGGAACCTTCAGTGTTGTTTCCTATACCGAATACTTATTCGATGGACCCTCACGAATATCCAAGATTATTCGGATGTCGCTCTAGCATCCGTGGATTTATTTCACTGGCGCTACCGCGCCTAGTGAAGATGGCTTGTACTTGCCAGCCGCATGTACATGTACGTTACATAACCTCATATTCCTTTGTGCTTTGGGCACTGTAGAGCCAGTCCTATGCCAGACTGTGACAGATGGTATCAGGGCATAAATGATTATGCTTACGTCTATCAGAATCAGTCAGAGTTGACCCAACTTATCAGATCTTATTAGTGTAGATCAGGGTGATGGTTCCCGAGTTGATAATACGGGATACCTACTTAACAGTTGTTATCTTCAGAGCCAAAGTTGCTCATTACAGATGATCCAAGCACTGTTGTGAACGCTTGTAGAGCAGGTTGCCTACATGTTAGTTGATATTAGAAGCGAGATGAAGGCTCCATATCTGAGCGCGAGATTGCCCAAGTTAAGTGTACTTTGGACAATGACGCTAAGAGGAAGGATAAATATTTGAGTTGGATGCGGTGACCTATATCATTTGTTGTCTTAAGAAGGCTGGTCAGTATAGCAGATGCTTTATGAAGAATAGTAGTAGAGTGATCTAGCAGGTCGTTGTTTGCTTTCGATCTGCATGCACATTGCGAATAGAAGTAACAGTTATGCTCAAGGATGATGCCCCTCAGCAGAGATCGATATGGTCCGTGTCGTATGCCAAGTACTTACGTGTGGAAGCTGTGAAGCTTGGTTAGGTTGGAATTCCTTAGTGTCTACAGAAGATTGAAGAATCCTGGTTGATACTCATTTTGATTGTCCTGAGTTGGACATAAGAGACGTTCCGGAGGTGAACGTCATGATCCAAATGTTGAAGCGGCGAGATGAAGACATAGTTTCAGTCCTGAGTTTGCACACAGTGATATTCGTCAGTATTGTTGTCGAGAGCAAAGTTTCTCTTGGTTACGCGACATGAATCGCGATCCCCAAGTTAGGTTGTCGCCTATCCGCAGTGGTCCCTAGTTATACAGGACACTATTTTGCTTACTCTAAGAAGGTAAGAAGGCCAAATGATACTTGTTCTCGGGCTATGCAGTTTAGTTTCACAAGATGGTTCTAGATTGTTTCAAGCTCACAGATTTGTAAAGACTCATGTTTCTTAATGGCAGTAAGTTACGTGGTTGTTGCAGAATAGAGTTGAGCTACAGTCAGTTGTGCGGGCTACCTCAAAGATGATCTCAGATGGATGAAGGCTCTAGGATGAAAGATCCTGAGCATAATTGGATGGTTTTTCCCAATTCCTTATCGTATGGTGGTTGGCGGTAGGGATCAGAGTTCCCGCACCTCGTTCTTTCTTTGTATTGATGGAGTATCTTTAGAAGACCATATCCGAATGACTGGCAAGAGTTGGATGCGTTTGTATAAGGTAGTTCGGAGACAAAGAATGGTTACGCTTCAGTTTAAAAATGATTGCGACGGTATGAAGGTTGATCTCCGTGAGGTTGATAACAGTTGGGAGTGGCGAACCAACGAGCTCAGGGCAACAGGTACAGTGGCAGTTTTCTATTCTCGAATTCACCAAGTTACTCAGGTTGAGAAGGGATGAAGTTATGGATAAACGCTTTAGCAGTCAATTAACTATATGTCATAGTTTTTTTCTCAGCGAGGACGTCGAGCTTATTGAGTGTGGCTTGAGCTGTTAGTTGTGATGCGGATGTATGCAGATTCCAGAAGGGTTATTACCACTGAAGTTTGGCAAGTACAGATGCCAGTGTTATGTCCAACTTGAAGAGTGAGGCAGATTGGAGTCCTCCGTCGTTGAGAGACCTTGGTGATGCTGGAGTAACGATCGCCCTTCCTATGATCGAGTTAGGTGCATATGCCATCTATTGCTCAATAGGTTAGATGATGGGGTACCACAAAGATGGTAGAGCAGAACGTTGCCGCACAGATTGATGTCTCATGGGTTCTCCAAGTTCACATAGGACGTATTTATGGTGAACCTTGATGGTTAACTGGAGGTAGGCTCAATCAGAGTTCCCGCCCCTTGGTAGGCTACCACGATGGTTTTGGTGGTGGTAGAACAAGAGTGTCCGTGCCTTGTTGAGAGTATGCTATCTTCTAGAAGCTACCCTCCCTCGACCAAGTGAATAATAAGTACTAGTTCAGTTCTATATTGGTAAGGTAAGAGTGCCGCATCTTGATCTTGTGTCCTAGATGTTCCGTAAGAAGGGCAGACACAGTTTGAAGACCTTTGCAGAGTTAGTTAAAATAATAGTCGGGCAGTTTTAGAGCACGGTAGGTGTTCTATCGCAGATGGGGAAAGTTTACCCTAGGTTTTTAAAAGACTTGCTCGTTACCGCTCGCAAAAGAAAAGTGAAGTTTGAAGCTGAGATTCACAGAAGATTGAACTCTCGAGCAACAAAGGCATTATGCGACTCAAAGGAAGAGCGCATCGGTACGACTCAGTAGGAAGCGAGCCGGTGCGACTCAGTAGGAAGCATACCTCTTTTGGATGAGATTGTAGATATCCTTGTCAGGCTATCCGGAGAAGATGTCGGGTTTGTCGAGTAGAATGACATTCCAAATGTGTTAGGGGAGAAGGTACTTTGTAGTAGGATGCAGCACATTTTGGAAGGCGTGATGCTAGGAAGTACCGCTTGTACATTTATCAGAAGGCTAAAGGCCACCGAACAATATCCAAAATAAAAGGTAGAATCCAGAGTTAAATGAAGGTCCAGTCACCGATACACTTCCAGTTGAAAGGCTGAAGAACAAGGTTAAGTCATGAAGACCACAGTTGTCAGCATCGAGACTAGCAGTTGGGTTCAATATCTGCTAATACAGAAGAATGTATAGTACTATAAACTAATTGTGGAAGAGTATTAGTTTCTTGGAGATACAAAAGATTGAATCCTTTCAAAGCCGCATTGAAGAAAGGTTCTCGACGAGGACGTCGAGATTATTTTAAGTGCGGGAGGGTGTGATGCCCTGCCAAACGTCAGGCAAATCTGCCTGAGCGTTTTGAATTCTGATATTGGATATATGTTCTTTATGACTTAATATAGCTGCACTCCAAGTTTTGTTAAAAATGGAATTGGTTAAGGGGGCGGGAAATGCCAGTACACTTCGTCTCAAATTTTGATGTTTCCTTTTGGAAAACTGGTTATTTCCTTAGTAGCTATATTAAGGAAGAACCTTGGTCCAAACCTCCCTATGATAAAGTAAGCTTTATAGATTGGTCATCTTGGACCACAACTCATGGGCTATCTACAAGGGATAGCCATGAGTTCTCTTTGGCCTAGGGAAGGCCAGGAGACATTGCCTCGTAATGCGGGTTGCATTTCCAGATAGGGCTTAATAGGGAGCTGTTATGTCGCCGTTATGCCCCATGAGCCAATCGAGATGCACTGCCCCATATAGATGAACTATGTACCCAGTCCAGGCTCGTCTCCCCTTGATATATACATCATATATCTGGAACCCAACATATTGAGCCATCTTGATTCGCTACAAGACAGGTGTGTTATTCGTACCTCGTGCCTATCACGAGAGATTGTGCTGTAGGGATTATTGAGGGAACCTTAAGCATTGTTGCATATACCGAATAATCCAGGCAAGGGGCATTGGAGAGCTGTGAAATGGATACTGAAGTATCTAAAGGGAACTCAAGATATGATATTATATTATGGGGGTTCTCAAATATGCTTACAAGGTTTTGTTTATTCTGATATGGCGGGTGACATTGATAGGCAGAAGAACACTAGTGGTTTTGTTTTTATATTGGGAAGCAGTGTAGTTACATGGGTTTCTAGGCTATAGAAGATTGCAGCTTTGTCTACGACGGAGGCAAAATATAAAGCTACAGAAGATTGCAAAGATATGGTTTGGCTTAAAGGGTTGATGAAAGAGCTCAGTAAAGAACAACATTCTCCTAAACCGTATAGTGATAGTCAAGGCACTATACACTTAGTGAAGAATTCGGCTTTTCACTCTATGACCAAGCACATTGATATTCAATATCATTACATTCCCTCGTTCCTTGAGGATGGTGTGTTAAAGCTTGTGAAGATTCATACAGATATGAATTCGGCCGATAAGTTTACGAAAGTGATAACTTTTCAGAAGTTGATGACGTGTACAACTTCTGTGGGTTTTCAAAATTGAAGGTCCGGGTAGTTCGAGCAATTCATTTGGAGATCTGGAGATGGGTTATGATAGATTTGATTTCAATTCGGATTGAAACGGATTGAAAATGAGATTTTCAATGTTCAGATTTGTACTAGTTATGATCGGTAGAAGTTCGAGTTGAATTAGTTACCTGAAGATTCAAACTGGTTAAGTTACCTGAAGTTCGAGCTGGTTATGTTGCTTGAAGACTCGAACTGGTTTTGTTCGAGTTTCTGAAGATGAACTCAAAGTTGGTCGAAGTCGTTCGAATGAGAATGGAGCTCGTTCGAACGAGTTGTCAAATTTTCACATTTTGGATTTGAAGACCGAAGTCGTTCGAACGACTTGTATATTTTCTAGAGCTGGAACCTCTAATCGCTAAAGTCGTTCGAATGAGTTTTGCCTGGTTGCCTTTGTGAGTTCTTCTGAGACGTCAAGTTCTACCTCGAGATCCGTTCTACTTGAATTTAGTCCTCTAGTATATAAAGAGGACTTAGGTTATTTCATTAGCCTATCTTTCCTACATGAGTTTAATTCTAGACCTAGAATTTTATAGACTCCATTAAAGCTTGAGAAGCTTGAAGAGATCGCGGTAACCTGCTTGATTATCTTAGTAGATTGTTCGGGGAGTGGAATTTTATCAGCAAGGGTTTTCCACTTCCCTCCTCTGGGAATTCTTATGTCATTATTGTTCTTGCTTGGTTGCTTCTCATGTTAGGGTTTATTCCACGTATCATTCTTGTAAGCGAAGAGAGAGTAGCTACCTCGATTCTCAACAGATAATGCTTCTCAAAGAAGATGAAAAAAAAACTATCTAAAGACATGAAAATACGAGGGATCTTGCCAGCTGACCTTAAGACTCTTAACATCAAGCTGGGGCACGTTATTAATATATCAAGGTCTTTGCTCAACCACAGTTATATCATGTTGAACTTGACGAGAACATACCCGTGGGATCGAGGATTAGAGACCTCTTACACGGTTCCAGTTGATAAGTTGGTGGCATATCCCCTAATATAAAAACAAGAGTCAAACCATATCTAAAGGAATCCAGACTAAAATTTTAAAAAAGATATCAAAAGGATCTTAATTGATACAAACAACACTACCCCTTGAAAGAGCATCTCTAGCAGCGAGTGTGGGTTTGGGTGTGAATTCTGATACCCTGGCTCACCAAACCCACAACTCATACTCGACCTCTCCCAGCAGCCAGTGTGAGTTGCCAACGTGGATTTTTTTTTAATTTTGAAGAGATTAAAACACCTCGCGGTGTCCTTTTACTGCGCGGTAAAGGGAACATTGCCCAGGGTTCCAAACACCGCCGCTTCAACTGTTTATAAAACTACATTCCCAACTCGACTATTTTCATTTTTACTTCTTGCTCTCTTTCAAATTCCCTGGTAAAAAAATTGTGATTCCAACAAAATTAAAATGCATATGCCAGAGGGAGAACCACACTCTAGTACTATTCTCGGGTTTAGAGGAACAAGATATCCAGAGCGTGCCGTAACTCGCTCGAGGTCCGGAAGAAAGAAAAAGTGAGTAGAATTTGAAGAAGTCCAGCCCCAATCTATACCAAACCCAACCCAAGAAAACTTCCCACGGAGGTGTATTACCCAACTCCCAAACGGAGTCAGTCACATCTATTACACGGGAAAGGTGTATTACCCAAATCCCAGATGGAGTCAGTCACATCTATTATACGGGAAAGGAACTCACTGTAAGTTTTAGTGTAATTGTGAATTTGTTTTTTCCATAAATAAAGTATTTGACAAAATGCCTCAACGAATAGAATTGGGATTCGATGCGTGTGCACGGCACATTCACTACGGTGATCAAAGTGTAGAAGGAGAATTCTACAATTCTACCTGTAAGGGACGCCGTGATAAATATTTTTGGGCAATTTATGGATATACGCTTGAGCAATTCAGATAATCGGCTAATTCAGGCGCTTATAGAGCATTGGTGGCCGACCACACACGCGTTTCTATTCCCTTGTGCAGAGATAGGGGTCACTCCTATCAATTTTAATATGCTGACATCATTATCAATCGGCCAATATCCGATACAGGTACCGTATGACGACACATGGTCTATTTTATCCAATGCGAGGCAATTGCTCCCCAACATTGATTTCAGCCATATAAAGAGTGAGAATGTCAGCATTTCATATTTGAGGATGTACTTGACCATCGCAGCTGATCGAGAGGATGAAATTACTATTGCTCGTACTTTTATCCTCTTCATGATGGGACATTTGTGGTTCCAAACGGCCAGCGACATCGTCCCACTTGGATATCTCGCGGTCGTGGCCGATTTGGACTCAGCGGCCCAATTTAACTGGGGTTCTGCTATTCTTGTTTCCCAGTACCATGGTTTGGATACCGCAGTCACGACCGGGGATGCCATCACTGGATTTGTCCAACTTCTTACGGTGTACTAGCACTTTTTTCTTTTACAAATCAAATATCTTCCAATAAACATTTTAAATATAAATTCTTATTATTTTTTATGTTATTTTGAAATGGAGTATTGGTTCTACGAGTATTGTGGGGTTGGTCACCCTATTGTCAAGGAAGATGCTAAGTTCTTGGCCTATCCGCATCTCAGAGCATGGGAAAGGGGAAATATGAGGAAAACAAATGACCAGGCAACCAATCTGTTTTTGCAAGACAAATACCACATTGACCACCACATTGTTGAGACGATCACCTGGGATCCGTGGCTAGAGCCTGCGGTATCTAAGATAGATGACGCACTGATTGCAAAACTCTTATCCTGTAAGAGGATGCCACTTCAAGTACCAAACAAAAACTGCAAATATTACTTGGGGGATAGATGCTGGAGATAGTTGACTAGCGAGGCACGTATTCCTTTGGATCCTCTACTTAGCATGTCGCCATATAATAGTCTAGTGGCTTTGCTGAAGATGAGACAGGCCGAGTTTCTTGGCTGTAAGCAGTTTGTGGTAGGGGAGGAGCGAGAAACTTATGCCTCATACTGGGCTGAACAAATTTTAGAGGTAGGCCACATGTTGATAGATTCCCAGAGGATGGGGAATATTGATCTGTTCGGACCGACTGCACTCAGAGTAGGTATTACACCCGTAATGGTTATGACAACGTCAATTCATAGCTTGTCCCAGGACTTTAGTTTGCCTGGTGAGGCGGATGGGCCAGACCCAGGGTGGCACATGGAGTGGATAGGGCGACGTGAGATACTCCCCATCGCTCGCTTGAGGGACCCCCCACCCATGTCTTCCTCCTACTGTGCAGAGGAGCTGCGGCACCTGACTCATGGTATGCAGTGACTCGTCCTTGCAGAGTCTGCGCGGGATGCACAGAGGCTCCAGGAATTGACTGATGAAAACGATACTCTGAGGCGGCACTTTGACAGTGCAGACGAGCAGCTATATGTGCATGTAAGTAATTTTTTTATTTAATTATTTTTTTATTAATGTCATATTTATTTTGTTAAAATATTTATAAATTTTATTTGTCTTGTTTAGGACCTACAACTGAGGAGGGGGAGTGATGTACGGGTGGTGCAGCGACCACCTAGAGGTGGCGCGAGGGCAAGGCAGCATGGATCTGGTCCGCGAACCAGGGGAGGCAGTACTAGCCGCAGGGAGTGGGGTACTGGAGATGATTCTGAGTAGATATATGTGTTTTTGATGTTATTAGTATTTATTCTCTCGGGTTTCTATTCTGCTTCCCTTAATTTATTTTTTGTAATCCAAGCTATAGTTTAGCTAGAATGGTTTTTGGGAGAGTTTTTTTGATGTTCATTAGCCATGACTATTTAATGTAGAAATTGATTGAAGTTTTTAGGTTTTTGGTAGAGTTTTTTCAATGTCTATTTGAATAGACTATTTGTCTGTTCGAATAAATTTCTAAAATTTTGTACAATTTGGCACTGAGCAGTTTTATTCGAATAAAACCAAATTTAATTTGAACAAAATTGTCACTGAGGTCGAATAGAAACACAGATTTGGCGGTGAAATGAACACCACGCGGTATTTATTTTACCGCGCGGTAAATAGAATACCGTGCGGTGTTCATTTCAATGATAAATCTGTGTTTCAAGACCCACATCTTCTTCCCCTTTTACACTTCCCTCTGGAAACTTATGCACCATCTGGTATTACACCATTCTCTCAACTCCACAGCCTCAAATGTCTTCTTCATCATCTGATTCATCAATACCCGATCCTCCAGGTTTATCGTCGTCGTCCTCCTCTGACGATCTTACCTTTTATTGTGCGGCAGCAATTTGCGTTCTACACCAAGCTGCAATGAACATAGTAGTACATGATGCAACTTCGAGTTACGGCGGGAGTGTCATGGGCCGTAAGGATAAGAGAAAGATGCGAGATCACCAATTGAGGCATTACAGTATTATACGAGACTACTTCAAGCCGAATTGTACATATGAGCCATAGGAATTTCGACGATGTTTTCAAATGAGTAGAGACATGTTTATGCATTTATTCGATGCAATCGTTGCACATGATCATTACTTTGTCAAGAAACCCAACAACGCTGATACTATGGGGTTATCATCGTACCAAAAGGTATTCGCAGCACTACATTTCCTAAGCTTCGGTGTTGCGGCAGATCTTTTTGGTGAATATATCCAAATAGGATAAAGCACAACATTGTTATGTGTGAAAAGGTTTTGTGTTGCGGTTATAAAAAAATTTGGCGAGGAATATTTTCGAGCACCAAACGCGACCGATGTCGAAACGTTAAAAGCAATCGGAGAGTCCCAGGGATTTCTCGGCATGTTATGAAGCCTTGATTGTATGCATTGGATATGGAAAAATTATCCCAAAGCTTGACATGGTCAATTTACTGGTCATTACCCCAATGCGACACTGATTCTTGAAGCGGTAGCTTCACAGGACCTTTGGATTTGGCATACTTTTTTTTAGATTACCCAGGTCTAATAATGATATCAATGTCCTACAGCAATCAAATCTTTTTACCGACCTGGCTGATTGTATCGCCCAGCCTTACAATTATACAATTGTCGGAAAAGATTATGATATGGGGTATTACCTAGCGGATGGCATATACCCCAAATGGGGAACACTTGTCAAAACCATATCCAATCCGATTACAGTGAAATAAAAATTCTTTGCTCAATAGCAAGAAAGTTGTCGAAAAGACGTAGAACAGGTGTTTGGCATTTTACAATCCCGGTTCAATGTTGTAAGAGGTGTTTGGTGTTTTAAAAAAATCCGATTAAAATGTGGGACCCCCAAGTTTTGAGCAATGTCATGAGGGCGTGCGTAATAATGCACAATATGATCGTCGAAGAGGAACGATGTGCATTCCCATCATACTTAGACTACAATCCGGCCGAGCCCTCAACTATCGAAGGCGAACGATTCGATATTGTATGCGAACGCGGAACAATAAAATCTTTTATATCAAAAATGAACCGGATTCGAAGTGGAGAACTTCACTATGATCTAAAGGATGATATAATCGAGCATTTGTGGGCCGTGAAGGGAAATCTTCAAACTTAGTACTCCATTTCTTGTATTATTTGCGTGTTCCTGATGTAATTTAATGTTTCTCTTAGTCGTACAAGTTTATTAATCATGTTTTTGATACGTAATATTGTTACAGTATTTTTTTTAACACAATATTATTGGAAATAAACATTTCGAAAACACACTGTAGAATTTCGAGCAGTACATTATTCAAACGTTTACATTATTGGTTATTAAACTACACTCTTGGATAAAAAAACTTTGATATACAGCAAAGTTAAATTACATTTCATCACCACTTCAAGTATCTGGTCCGCCCCTCTTGGCCAGACGTTCCATGACATTAGCTTGCCTTTGCAGATAGTATTGCAATTGATGTCCAGAAAGGGTACTCAGGTCTTTCTCTATGATTTTGCAATCTTCCTTTGCTTGCTCAAAATCCATTTTGGCTTGCCAGTGTTACATTACTTATGTTCTTCTTCTTTCCTTTTCTTCTTTCGTTTGTCTCTTCTCCAACTGTAGTTCATCCAGCATTGTTTGGATACCGCTACCAGATGCAGCAACACCATCTATTGCCTTTTGTGCTGCAAGGTTTTTTCTATAGAATTTTTAGCCGATAGGCCTGCTTCTACCCTCATACAACGAGCCATCTAAGTCAAAATTTGGGCCCATAGATTGAAGTATAGGTGGGCCATCGGGGTCCTCCGATAGATTGTTTAATCCAACTGAGTTACCCGGAGAAGAATTGTCTGATGTTCTCCTGGCTATATTTATTGGTATATTCACCGCATGGTTCAACCCATCATCCCTTAGGTTGGCCCATCGCGATTCTCGCGCCAAAATCTTATACGCTTCACGGTGTTTGAAGCCATTACAGCCATTCAATCCTTGATAGATTTTGTGTGCATCATTTTTCTACAATTCACAAAATTACCCAATACAAATAAATAACGTGTATATCCGCAAAAAATAAATGAAATGGAGTTAAAGGAAATTAAAATGTACCCAATCTTCTTCTGTTTTCCTGCTGCAATTCCTAAATCGTTCTTGAGCAACTATCCCCTTGTACGCCACACATTGTGCAGTAAGGGCATACCACTAAAATTTGGTCGACCCACATGATCATTGTGTGGGGCACTTGGGGTCTCTGTTAAAGGCAATGTTAACCTTTTGATAGAAAGTGAAGCCCTTTGTGTAGCCCGATGACTAGACAGAAGATGTTACCCACGCCCTTGTGATACACGTAAAGTCTACTTTTGTCTAATGCATTCTAGCATCATCCGTCTCGTTCAAAAACTCAGCATCTTCTTACACTTGCACACTTTGTTTTTGTTTTGTGGGTGCTATTTTCTTTCTTCCTTTTCCTTTTTCTTTCTGGGGCGCCGCCGCTTCAACAGGTATGGACGCATTTGCGTCACTTTGATTGTGCAGAGTAGATTCAACATGGAATAGGTAGTTTTGAAAGTAAATTGGAGGTTGAAAACCTTGAGGTTGAGTGAACGGATAGGGTTGATAGTACAGGCTAAACGCATGAGGTTACGGCTAAGAGAGTGTAAATAGATTTTAATATTATCCATTACTGGGATCCCCTTACGACATGGTAAACGGAGGTGGGGTCTGTGATTAGAGCTGAGGTTGAAATTGCGATGGGTTTTGGTAGAGGTATGAAGTAAATTGTGATGATGGGTGCTGAGAGAATGGTGTTGAAGGTGGGTGAAGCATCCATAGTTGGAGTTTGTTTCATTCTGTGTCTAGTTTAGATGTCAGCGTTATCTCGTGGTTACTCGTCGTTAGAGATTGCACCTTGAGCGACTACAGCTGGACTGACATTGAATATGTAAGTGGGTTTCTAAATCTTTATTCTAAAAATTCAGGCCTATGTATTTTACAGAGTATGAAAAAGTAATAAGAATGTCTCCTTAAAGAAAATAGAACTTCTATTCGAATAGAATATTTTCTATTCAAATAGAACTTGAAAGATTCCTTCTATTCGAATAACTTTTAATGTTGTTCGAATATTTTGCGACAGCTTGAATTGTATTCGAATAGAATTATTTTTGTTTGAATAATTTTTAGCAATTGCATTTCTATTCGAATAGGTTAATTGTTGTTCGAATAACTTTCATCAGTTTAATTTTTATTCGAACAGAGCCCGTGTTTTCTGCTTTCCTACTTAAGACATACTTACCTTTTTTTTAATAATTGACTTCTTGAAAACCTATTTTTTGAGGGCTTATATTTTAGAGTGAAGAGAGATCTATCTTTGAGAGATTCAAGAGAGAATCAAATCACTCAAACCTTAATCAATCAATTGATCAAGAAACCATATTTATGCATTGAATAACTGGATTGAAGAACTTGAGCGATTCAAGATTGGGAGTTTCGACGTGAGATTAGAGCGAAGCGTTACAGAACGTGGAATTGATTGTGAGGAGTTCAATTAGAAGAGAGGTAACCACGGGATGTGCTTATCGAGTATGTAAGTAATTGAATACTTGTATTTTTGATTTCAATAGTGGATTGTTTAGCTATTAGGTGATTCGATTGCGACCTGTGGGTTTTTCTCCTGAGAAAGGTTTCCCATAGGGTTAAAAATCTTTGCATTGCCTTTAATTTCCATTGCTTGCTTGACATTAGATAATCGTATCAACTTGATTTAGGTTAAGCTTTGACCATTTATTCAAAGGAATTAGGACCCTTTCGATCTAGACCTAAAACGATCGAAATTGGTTAGTCTCAGACGACTAATTTATTTTAATTAGTATCAGAGCGGTTACGTTTTGAGGTTTAATAACCTAAGCATGGATCCCAGATAGTTTGCTTGAGATTAATGAGTTTCGAGAAGTTTGGAGGTCCTATAAATTGCCCTCCACCCTTTGATGGCAAAAAATATCCATACTGGAAAGTCCGAATGATTGCGTACTTAGAATCAATCGGAGAAGATGTATTGATTAATGTTGTAGATTGATGGACACCTCCTACTGAGATGCGAGGTCCACTAGGGAGTTAAGGAGGTCCTTAAACCTAGGAACCAATGGTCAAAAGAAGAAAAGAATATTGTTGGTTATAATTCTAAAGGCCTCAATGCGATCTTTATGGTTGTGAGTCGAAGTGAGTTTCGGTATATCTCTGCATGTACCACTTCTAAAGAAGCTTGGGACATCATAGTTCGAACTCATGAAGGCGATGATACAGTCAAAGAAAGTAAGCTTCAAATGCTTACTTCGTAATTTAAGAATATCATAATGAGTAAAAATGAACCTTTTGACGAGTTCTATGCGAGACTAAGTGATATTGTAAATACTAGTACTGCATTAGGAGCAGTGTACTCCGATGTTCAAATAGTTCGCTAAGTTCTAAGATCTCTTCCTAAGAGCTTTAAATCCAGACGTGATGCTATAGAGGAAGCTCCGGATCTTAAGAAAATGAAACTAGATACATTAGCTAGTAAATTGCAAAAGTTTAAACTCGAGATGAATATGGAAAACCCTGAGAAGAACAAGAGTGTTGCTTTCAAGTCTTCATCTTACTCTTCTTCTTCTAAGGGTATCATAGGAGTTGACAACTCATATGATTTTGATAATGATGATGGGTCTGATCTGGATTCACAGATTGCCTCTATAAGTTACCAGCTTAAAAACCTTGTGAAACAATGCTAATTTCAAAAATAAGAGCAATCGGTGAATCATAAGTCGCAGACTCATGATCAACATAGAGTGAATAACCAGCAGACCAACCTTGATACTAACCTAAGTCAAATTGAATGTTATAAGTATCATAAGCTTGGTCATTATACTCACAGCTATCCCAATAAGAAATTTGGGACCAATCGCAAAGTTATGAATATCATCATTACTTGGGATGACAGTGATGATGAGAATAATAATAATAAGAGTCATCCCCAAGTAGTTAATAACGGAAATTATTGTGCATATCTTGCTATTTAAAATTATGGTAATGATAACAATGACGTTTTTGCACTTGAAAATTCTGTTAAAAATCAGAGTAATCAAGAACAAAATGAGTTTGAATACCTGAATCTAGTAGACTTGTATGCTCATAATCTCGCCAAGTATATAAATCTTGAGGACTTGTATGCTCAGACTCTTGCTAAGTGTATGAAACTCGGTAAACTTAACAAAGTCTTGAAAGATCAAGTTAATACACTTAAGTGCGAACTTCAAGACAAAACTGAGAATACAAGTCACGAGATAGATGTTCTTGAGAATGAGAAACTAGGCCTTCGTGACAAAGTTATGCTTTTAGAAAAATATGTTAATAATGCAAAAGAGAAAATGAAATCAACTTTGGACGAACTTCGTTCGGCCAAACTTGATGTAGTTCTATTTGAATAGAAACTTGAGAAGTTCTGTCATGGGGCCAAGAACATTGATAAAATGTTATGTATGGGAAAGATGGATAGTGATAAAAATGGTCTAAGATATGATGAACTTCTTCCAAAATCCAAGACTCCTCAAATCACAAAGTTTGTGAAAGCAGCAACATCTACTTCGGTACCCAAACATAACATGATATACACTACTCATAATCACTCCAAACGGGTATCTTATTCTCATATTTATTATTGTAGTATATGTGGTTGAAAGGGTCATATTGCATCTTATTATAGATTTGTTGGACCCTATCAACCATATGTTCACCCTTTCAATGGATATAGATATAAGTCATATGTGAATGTTTCTAATGTGATTAGTAAGAATTTGAGTAGATGGACTGTTCCAGAAACATCATCTCAAAAGGTGATTCGTGCAGTTTGGGTACGAAAGACTGATTTGGCACCACAGATAAAGTGCAATGTTGCTCAAATAAGGTAATGAAAATTTATTGAGAAGGGTTTTAAGTATACTTCATTGATTAGGTACGTTTTTTACCCTGTCTCAGTTTGTTTTTGTTTTTGCTTTTATTAATTTTGGATAGTAGGATATTGTCCTGGCTTTTTATCTACACTTTACACTTTAGGAGCTTTTGTATGTAGAATATTCTTGCTAGACTTGGATTTTGTTTGTGTGTTATATTCATTTATGAAATAATTATTTGGTAAACCCACATTTCACAATAGTCATTGAGTCTCTTGTTTAAACTAAAAGCTCATCATGACTAGAACCACGTGAGGATAACTGTAGAGACTTCAAACCTAATGTTATGTGAGGATATGACCTTATTTCCGAGCTTCAAGTGTTATTACATTTACTCTTCCTTTTTGATCTCATTATTTTTGATCTCATTTCGTTTCATTTCTCAATTGTCAAATGGTAACATCAAAGTCAAGTTATACTAGTAATACTTTTCTACTTTTACATGAGGCGAAATAGGTGACAGTGCCCAACCGAAGATATGATAATAAACAATTTTTTTATTACTACATCTTGTTGGCCTTCGTCTGTGCTTGCCCAAATTTTTATCCACTTGCAGCCCCTTATGCCTTAAAATATGCCATTCGTTTTTCTACCCAAATCCTGTATTATTTTACCTATTTGTTCTGAGACTTTTTAGCGAAAAAAAAGAAGGGTTGTATGATTTTTTTTTGAGAAAGATAAATAGAAGAATACAATGTCTCCCCAAATGTCGTTTTCATTATCTTAAATCAGTGACATGAAAAAAAAAGAAAAAAAAGGGAGGAGAAGTGGTATTTTATTTTATGTATACTCAATAAGAACAAGAATGACAGAAGTTGAATTTGGTTTCAAATGAGAAGGGGAGTTAGTGTAACTGTAGTCTCAAAATGTCAACAAAACACCTACTCCGTCATAAGCCTACCCATGCCTACATTATAACCTATTCAAAGACCTATTTGATCTTAAGTTCAGCGCAGTCACTATTAGTGGAGAGTAGATATAGGGAGTCTTTATTAGTTTTAACTTGACACCATATATGACAATTAGGGTTCTTTCCTATGAGATCTTTCAGCTCACAGTGCACTGTTTTTGATGAAATATGATTTTTCCGTTGCTTTATATTCATATTTATATTTCACACAGAGTGTTTGCTAGTCAATTCTCAGTAATTTTGAGTAACCACCAAGAGAGGCCTAAGTTGAAACAACTTTCCAATATAGTATTCTAACTACGACTGAGTAATACATTGAAAACTGGGTAACTCTTTGACTATGCACATACACGCACCAAGTAATTCATTAAGTAATTATTTTTAACACATTGGTAATGTCTTGGTCTTTATAGGATATTTTAGATTCATTGTCTTTCTATCATGCCTTGTGTTTAAGGGGAGTGTTGTTTTCTTTTGCTTACTTATTTTAGAGACACTCCCCGTATGTGTTTTCCTTTTATTTCATTTTAAGGGGGTTATCGTTATTTTGAGAGGAAGATACATATTATTTTGAGGGGGAGATGCATATTATTTTGAGGTATTAGTTTTGACTTTTTTAGTATTTCAAATAGTCTATCTGTTCAGAATATTTGCTCTGCCAATTATAAGAATATATTTTTCATTTATTCTGTGTTCAACTCATGATTTGCTTTTCCTTTTATGGGCTATTTATCATTTGTTCATCTGTGCCAAAAAGGGGAAGAGATGATCCTGACAGGTAAGTCAGGTAAGTTATGTTCTTTTTTCTGGATCCCTTATTTTAAATGAACGGTTACGTGATGTATCTTGTTTAGTGTGTAGGGATTCCAGAATATATGTCATATAAGATGAAAGTGGAGCTTTGAGTATGGATGTTCAGTGATTGAGTCAGTCCATCGAGTTGTATCTTTATTTCTTATAGTTAGTTCTGGTTTTGATACGAAATGAACCAAAGCGGGAGATTAAATCATCCATAGTTGGAGTTTGTTTCACTCCGTGTCTAGTTTAGATATCAGCGTTAACTCGTGGTTACTCGTCGTCAGAGATTACACCTTGAGCGACTACAGCTGGACTAACATTGAACAAGTAAGTGGGTTTCTAACTTTTTGTTCTAAAAAGTCAAGCCTATGTATTTTACAGAGTATGAAAAAGTAATAAAAATGTCTCCTTAAAGAAAACAAAACTTCTATTCGAATAGATTATTTTCTATTCGAATAGATTATTTTTTATTCAAATAGAACTGGAAAGATTCATTATGTTCGAATAACTTTTAATATTGTTCAAATATTTTGCAACAGTTTGAATTGTGAAAGTCAAGTCAAGTTTGATCTTCTCAAGTTCAGTTTCAGTCAATTTTAATTTCCCCACAACAGTATATTTTTCTTTTTCACACATCAAGTTTTACAATAAGAACATCTTTCTCTTTCTTAAGTTTCTCAAGCTGAGAAATAAGTTGAGATTACAATTCCTCAATCTTGGGTTCTTCACTATTATCACTTTCATAATCACTCTGACCTTCAATAAAGTTTTTTAGTTCAAACGGGTCAGAATAATTATTACTAGAGTTTATTATACTAGGAAATGCACAATAGTTACCATTTTCATATTCTTGGGAATGATTATCAAATTCATGATTATCATCATCCCAAGTTACTTTAATATTCATGGCCTTATGGTTACTATTAGAGTTCTTAGTGGGACAGCTATGAGCATAGTGACCATACTTGTGGCATCTATATCATTCAACCTTATTAGGATCTTGATCAGAGTTGTTGTGAGGACGAGTACTTGAGTTTGTTTGTTTGCCATAAGACTTAACACGGTCATGAGGATGAGACTTGTAATTCACATTTGCCCTTGTTTCTCAAATTGTCTCTTTTTCAAAAGTTTTCAAAATTATTGGCTTATAAGAGCAATCTGAGAATCAAAGTCAAGTTCTTCATCATTGTTAGAGACACAGTAGTTGTCAACATCTCTGGTTCCTTGAGAAGACGAAGAGTTGGAGGAAGACTTAAACGCCACACTCTTATTCTTCTTAGGGTTTTCCATTTCCATTTCAATTTTAAACGTACGTAATTTTCCAGCAAGTGTCTCAGGTTTCATGGTTTTAAGATTGTGTGCTTCCTCTATGGCATCACGTCTGGATCTAAAACTCTTAGGAAGAGATCTTAGAATTTTACTTACTATTTGAACATCAGTGTATCCAACTCCTAAAGAAGAGTTGTTGTTGACAATGTTGCTAAGTCTGGCATAAAACTCACTAAATGACTCATCCTCACTCATCCGGATGTTTTCAAATTGAGATGTGAGTCATGCAATTTACTTTCTTTAACAATATCATCACCTTCGTAAGTGCGCATCAAGATGTCCCAAGCTTCTTTCGAAGTGGTACACGCAGATATATGTTTATGCTCACTTTGGCTCAGCGAATTAAAGATAGCATTAAGACCTTTAGAATTATACCCAGATATTTCTTTTTCGTCCTTGGACCATTAATTTCTAGGTTTAGGAACTTCTACAGCAATTGTTGGTTCACCCCGCATAACAGTCGGAGGCACCCATCCATCTTCAATGGCAATCCAGACATCTTCTCCCATGGATTGCAAGAAGGTAATCATTCGAACCTTCCAGTAAGAAAAGTTTGTGTCATCAAAGAGTGGTGGACAATTTATAGAACCTCCAAATTTTTTGAAATCTATTAAATTAAGCAAGTACGTAAACAGGATCACCGCTCAGGATATAAAGCCTACAAACGATTCTGCTCTGATACCAATTAAAATTCTATATGCTCGTATTTAATGTATTTCGACAGATTAGGTCAGAACTATTCCTATCAATCAATGATCTAGGATTGAACAGAAACAATCAAAAGTAAAGACAATGAATTAAAAGACACAAACAATTGTTCACCCTGTGGAAACTCTTTACACATGAGAAAAACCACATGTCGTTGTTGATGAGATCAACAGCTAAAAATCCACTAATCAAAAAGAGTTTAATCTGAATTACACTTACAGACTTGATAACCTAATCTCAAGATTATCTCTCTTCTGACCAAAGCTTCACGTCAAGAATCGCTCTTCTGTTCTCGCAACAACATTTCTTGATCTCCCACCAAATCTTCTTTTGTTCTCTCAACAACCCTTATTAATCTCCCACCAAGAACCTTTTTCAACGATATGTAGGAAGTATTGTCAAACTAATTCAACATCAATATCTGGATTAGAAGAAGATTGATTGATATTGAATTCACTCTTTGATAAATGAGTTTTAGCCTTCTGAAAAATAAAATTGGTTTTTGAAATATAAAGACCGGGAGAGAAAAGGAAACCAAGGTTTGCTTAAATAGTAAAACCCTATTTCTCCCAAGAGTCGTTCGAACTACAATAAAACTCGTTCGAACGAAAATTGGCTATGGGCCAAAAAACCAAGGGATATGTCAACTCGTTCGAACGACAATAAAACTTGTTTGAACGACAATTGAATAGAAAGCTTAATCCTTTATCATTGAGTTATACTTACCTTAGTGTCTTCGACTGAAACAACCTCGAGACTTCACAGACACGAAATTGAACAAATAAAACCTTTCAAGAAGCTTGTGTAGTTGCCCAAAGGAAATCGAGCGATTGGGTGCTGTAAAAAGGAAAGTATGATGAGAGTTACAAAGAATGTATTGGTTAAGGCGTGTTCACCCATAAGGATATATGGACTATAATCAGCTGTTTTTGCCAAGTTAAAATCTCATATACCCATAAAATTCCCATTTAGATGCACCACCTTGGCTAAGATCAGGAGTAATCGGGTGCATGGAATCCCCCTGCAGTGGTTATGTTCCCGTTACTACTTCCTCATGAGAGTCCATAATAGCCTGAACATTTTTTGGTGGCCATGCCAATGTAGATGTGTCCAAGTGCCCAACCACTTCTAAGAACACTTGGGGATATTGGCTAAGATCTCTAGTACGTTCTTCTGCATTAGCTTAGGGGTCCTGTTGTCAGCTCATTATATGCAATGCCACCAGGCGGCCTGGTACCAACCATTGACCCGAGTTGACAGGATCATTGTGTTAGTAAAGGACGATTTAGTACTCTAATCTACATAAACGGAATTCCTTGAAATGTGGAGCTATAAACGAGATACCTATACAATGGTGCCTGTTGGAAGTTCTTCCTCTTGAGCCTCTAATATCTGTCTCCTATACAATGGCAATATGTTTAAGTTAGGCAAACTATCAAAACCGCCCAAGGCAGGACTAGGATGTCTTTAACTGAAAAATCAGTAACGGTGCTTTAGGACTTTAAAAGTTCCCCACTTCCACCCTACTTAATTTACTTGTTTATTCACGAAGTATCTTTTACAAAATCATTTATCATTATTTGATATAGCTAGTCCTATTTGAGATATCTAACTTACAAATTTTATGTGTAGGAGGATGCTTTGAACTAAGTCGTGGATCCACTGAGGGGCCGAGCCGTTCTTATAGTACTGACACTCTGATTACAAAGCAGATAGTTCATGTGCTAGAAAGTTACAGTACTGCTTTGGCACTTAATTGTAGATTACAGACTTGGAAACAGTACATTCAGCCATGTAAGTAGTTGATAATGTTAATGATATCTGCAATTATCGACAATTAAGACTACGAATTCTCATAATATCATAGTTCTCGCAATTTAAGTGACCCTCTTGCATTATCAACTGAAACCTCTATTTTGCAAATCCCTCCCCCACATTTTGCTCTGCAGGGTCCCTCCACTGTATTCGAAAAGGAAAGGATTTTAAAACATGGGGACCCTGTATAAAATAATGTGGAATCTGTCGGAGTATACGTGTGCATCTACATATACTAGTTTTGCTCTAGCTTGATACGTGCTCTCTTGCGTCAGCAGATATATGGTCCCGATAAACACAACTCAATTGGGATAACAAGTCTCAAAGTCACAACTTATCAGAGACAAAGACAGATACAGAGAGATATGGAGATGAAGAAAGATGTTGTGATTGTTGGCGCTGGCATTGCGGGTTTGGCCACAGCTTTAGCATTGAAGAGAGTAGGAGTTCTGGCATTAGTGCTCGAGAAATCGCCTGAGCTAAGGGCAACTGGAGCAGCACTAGCACTGTTTCCAAATGCTTGGTTGGCACTGGATGCACTTGGTGTTTCCAGAAAACTCAACTCCACTTACACCCCTTTTAAAAGGTTAACGAAAGCACTCTTTTTCAAATCTATATTATCATGTTGAGCTAACTTGATTTGATGGTGAATTAGGGGGGTTGCTACCGATGTTCCGAGCGGAGTTGTGCAAGAATTTTCGTTTACGGGTACTGATGGGTACGTTTTAATTTGTTACAAACATTCGTTTTCAACCAATGTGACACCTAAAAACAATGTTTTGGTAAATGCAGGGCTAAGGCTGGACCAAGAGCAGTTCACAGAAGAAAGTTATTAGAGGCATTAGCAGAAGAACTGCCAACGGGCACTATCCGTTTCTCTACAAAGATCAGCTCCATTGAAACCCGCACAGATGGTGGTTCAGCCACCGCTATTCTTTACTTGGACGACGGAACTATTATCAATGCCCAGGTGAGTACGGGTGTTATCTATATACAATTAATTGGGTCAAGGCCTTTAGGTTTTGTTTCTATAAATGACATCTTTTCCTACTGGACAGGTTTTAATAGGATGCGATGGAGTGCATTCAGTGGTTGCACGTTGGCTGGGACTCAATAATCCCGTTAATTCTGGTCGAGGTGCTGTTCGCGGGCTAGCTGTGTTTCCTCAAGGTCATGGACTTGATCATGAATTCCAACAGTTTTTACATCCAGGTCGTAGAGCCGGTTTAGCTCCTCTCAACGACAAGGAGATTTATTGGTTTATTTCTTCGAACCCAAGACCTGGTAAAGGTAAGGCTTGTCTCCAGATACATTTTCACCGGTGTCTGTATTAACGCGCTATTATTGGCAGGTCCCCACTTTTTCTTGGGAGGATCCCCCATTACAAAAACATTGGGACCTTGCCGAAAGCAATGCTATCAATTATAGCACCTTCATTAAATTTGTTAAATATGCATATGTCGAAATGCTTTACACAAAATATTTGTGATCGGAATGATTTCTGGTGATTTTTACAATTGGTGACCATTGGATTAACTAAGTTTATTCGTTCATGCACAAATATAATGTTTTGCATTACCAAACTTTCAGAAATATATGTGATACGGAAATATATTGTGTGTACCCATCAAACACTCCGACAGATCCTGATTACAGTAATTTATTTTCTTTCTGCAGACGATGATATCGCATCATTCGACCCCAAGCTGATACAAAACTACGCACTCGAGATCTCAACTGATATGCCTCAATTGGTCTTAGACATTGTTCGACACACGGAATTATCTACATTGACATGGGCACCGTTATGGTTGAGGGTACCATGGAATATCATACTAGGGAAGTTAAGCAACGGGAACATAACCGTTGCAGGAGATGCCATGCACCCTATGACTCCCGATCTTGGCCAAGGAGGTGGTTCTGCACTGGAAGATGCAGTGGTCCTTGGCCGACATATTGGAAAATCGTTTCATGAACATAGAGGAGTTGTACCTGGAGAAATGTCGAAAGCCTTAGAACTGTATGTCAAAGAAAGAAAGTGGCGCGTTGCTGCCTTGGTCACGGGATCTTATCTTGCAGGTTGGGTCCAACAAAGGGGGTCAGGATGGTTTTCAAAGTACCTTAGGGACTCGATTTTCTATAAGTTGATCTTCAATCGGATTGCTGATTTCGTTGAATACGATTGTGGAACATTGCCCGATTATCCATTCTCGATAGATAACAAAGCTGATTAGAGATTAAACTCTTGTGATTTGGTACCGTTGGATGTTTATTGAAATTTTTTGAAGAATAACGACATTTTTACTTTATTATCTACCTTGATTTATTTTATTTTTTTAGAAAAGTATGTTGAATATAAAATATACCTAATATAGGATATATACTAAATATAGAATTATCTAAATATAAGATATTCTTACTTAAGGCCCAGGTAATTATAACTATATAAGAAGAAGGTCTTCTTCCATTGTAATAATCGAATAATAATAAAGTTAGTCATTCTCGAATCTCTTATTCTTTGTATTAGTTTTTACATGACATCAGAGCGGGTTCGATAATTGAACTTGGTTCTTTCGAATTAAATTAAATTGAATTCCGCTGCGAATTGTTGTCACAAAGCTTAATTATGTTGCGAAGTTCGAACTTACTGTAGCTGTAACAGTTCGAGGTACTGTAGCAGATACCAGAAAATCATTGTAGCACTTCAAAGTTACTGTAGCAGATGCCAGAAAATTACTGTATCAGTTCGACCAATGGGTTCTAATGATGATACAACAATGGTATCATCAAACTCAAACCCTAATTCTCACATTGCCCAGTCATGTATGAAAACTAAAGGTAGTGTTTTAGTTGTAAATTCTTTGAATAGTACTTGGTTCATTGATACTGGTGCATCATATCACATGGTGAACGACTCTAGCATATTATCATCCATTACACCTTCAACCCAAACCTCTATATACACAACAAATGGTGGTTCTTCTCCTATAATTGGAGAAAGTTTCACTGACATATCTGAATCCCTGACATTAAACTTTGTCCTTATTATTCCTGCTCTTGAGTATAATATTTTGTCTGTCAGTAAGATCACTGTTGCACTTACATGTACTGTGACGTTTTGACCTCAATTTTGTATTTTTTAGGACATAGTGACTCGGGAGGTTCTTGGTAGTGGTGTTAGAAAATGCAATCTCTACTATTTGGACCTGACTAATAGTGGAGAGCAGATAATTCATCAGGTGAATAAAGTTGGAGGAATTGAAGAAGCAAAAACTAATGTGTGGTTATGGCATCGACGATTGGGTCATCTCTTCTTCGGGTATCTTCAGAAATTAAATTCGTCGTTATTTTTGAATTGTAGTATTTCAGAGTTTAAGTGTGATATTTGTGAACTCGCTAAGAGTCATCGTATTACATACTCTCCAAGTTTTAATAAAAGTTCAGAACTTTTAATATTATTCACTCTGATGTATGGGGTCCTGCACGTATTCCTTCATTGTCTGGAGCTCGTTATTTTGTGACTTTTATTGATGAGTGCACTCGTATGATGTAGGTATCCCTAATTACCCATAAAAGTGAAGTATTTGAAGTATTTTAAAAAATTATCAGATGGTTTTGACCCAATTCTAAAGGAGAATACAAGTGTATCAATCTGATAATGGAGGAGAATTTACTAGTAATGACATGTCGGAGTTCTTGACAAATAACGGCGTTCGACATCAAACCTCTAATGTTTATACCCCACAGCAAAATGGGTTAGCTGAACGAATGAATAGACAACTGTTAGAAGTTGTTCGTGCATATCTTTTTGGAATGAATATGCTATTGAATTATTAGGGAGAAGCGTTAAAATCTGCTGCTTACTTGATAAACTACACCATCTAGGGTCATTGAATTTCAGACCCCCTTCCAAAAACTTCATGATCTTATCACCATCCCTGCAATGCCAAACTTAGAACCACGTGTTTTTGGATGTGTTATCTTTATTCATATACCTAAACATCAGTGAGGAAAATTGGATCATTGTGATCGAAAGTGTGTATTTCTTGGATATGATGATTTTATAAAGGGTTATCGTTGTTATGAGGGGAATGTGTATATCTCTTTGGATGTTTCGTTTCGAGAATTGGAGGCGTATTTTGTGGGATCTTCCCTTTAGGGGGAGAAACATAATGATGGTGAAGGAAAGTTTCCTATTATTGGGGATATGTTTCAGGAACTATAGAATTTGACGAGTAATTTGAACAAACATAGTAACCTAACTGATGATAAAAAGGAAAGTAAAGTAGAGTAGATGACAGGGGGAGATCAGGGTATTGAAGATGAACTTCATATGAATTGAGAGGATCAGACGACAGGGGGAGGTCAAGCTGAAGTAGCAGAAGTTGCCCGTGACTCTAATATTCTAACACCATCTACCGATGTACTACCGCAGAATGTCGAACCTCAGGTATTACCTAATCCTAACACTGTTAATGATATTCAGTCTAGACGTTCAGAAAGGCCTACTAAAGGTATTCCAAAATCTATTTATGAACCAGATATCAATTCTAAAACCAAATACCCAATTTCTGATTATGTGTCTACCCATAGGTTGGCTAAGTCGTTTACATGCACTATGAATCAATTATCCTCTGTACTTATTTCTAGTAATTTGCAGGAAGCACTATCAGATCCACGATGGAAGAAAACCATGAATTAAGATATGAATGCATTACAGAAGAATTTCACTTGGGAACTTATTGATAAACCCCACAGATATCGTATTGTTGGGTGTCGTTGAATCTTTACTGTAAAGATGAATTCAGATGGAAGTATTGATAGGTATAAAGCCAGACTAGTTGCCAGAGGGTATACGCAGACGTATGGTGTGGATTACGAGGAGACCTTCACCCCAGTGGCAAAGATAAACACTATTCGTGTACTTATTTATCTTGCAGCCAATCAATATTGGCCATTACAACAGTTTGACGTGAAGAATGCATTTCTCAATGAAGACTTAGAAGAAGAAGTATACATGGAGTTACCATCTGAAGTCACGAATTCTGAAGGAGGAAAAATATGCAATTTAAAGAAGACATTCTACGGGTTAAAACAGTCTCCACGAGCTTGGTTTGGACGGTTTTTAAAAAGCATGAAGGCATTTGGATATAGACAAAATAATTATGATCATACCTTGTTTATAAAATGGAAGTCAGAAAAGCTTACTGCTCTTATTGTTTATGTTGATGATATGGTTGTTACTGGAAATGACTAAGTAGAAATGGATGCACTGAAGAACTATTTGTCATGGGAATTTAAGATGAAGGATTTGGGACAGTTAAAATACTTCTTAGGCATTGAAGTTGCAAGATCAAGTCAAGGTATATTCATGTCTCAATGAAAGTATATATTAGACCTTCTTGCAGAAACTGGGATGCTTGATTGCAAACCGGTAGATACACCGATTGAAGCGAATCATCACTTGGGAATGTTTGCCAACCAAGTTCCTTGTGACAAAGGAAGGTACCAACGCTTAGTGGGAAGACTAATTTATCTCTCCCATACTCGATCGGATATTGCATATGCCATTAGCGTCGTAAGTCAATTTATGCATAATCCAAGTAAAGAACATATGAAGGGGGTCTTTCGAATACTAAGGTACTTGAAGAAATCTCCGGGAAAAGGTCTCTTATTCCGGAAAGGTGGTGATATGGAAGTAATGGGATACACCGATGCAGATTGGGCATGAGATATGACGAACAAGATGTTAACCTCAGGCTATTTTACGTTTGTATGTGGGAATTTGGTGACATTTAGAGCTAAGAAGCAAAAGGTTGTTGTTAGATCAAGTGCAGAATCTGAGTTTCGGGGTATGGCTCATGGAGTATGTGAACTACTATGGATACAGAATATATTGAAGGATCTTGGAATTAAACTCATGAAAACAATGGATCTACACTGTAACAATAAAACAGTGATTATGATTGCACACAATCCAATTCAACATGACCGTATGAAACATGTTGAAGTGAATCGGTTCTTTATCAGGGAAAATATTGACAAAAGGTGTATATCATTTCCATTCGTGAAGTCGAAAGATCAACTTGCAGATATTCTTACGAAAGGAGTTTATGGACGAATATTTAACGACATGATTGATATCTATACTCCATCTTGAGGGGGAGTGTTGAATATAAAATATATGTTGAATATAAAATATACCTAATATATGATATATACTAAATATAGAATTATCTAAATATAGGATATTCTTATTTAGCGCCCAAGTAATTGTAACTATATAAGGAGAAGATGTTCTTCCATTGTAATAATCAAATAATAATAAAGTTAGTCCTTCTCGAATCTCTTATTCTTTGTATTAGTTTCTACAAGGTAAGTTGGGGCGTAGATCAAAATATCAAAATCAGTGTATTTATTGACCCCTCACCATTATGATTTTATTATGGTATTTTGAGTTTATCACGATATTTTCGTCACTCAATATTTTAATCCTTAAAGGAAAGAACCGGTTTATACTAAAAAATTTGTATTTATCGATGATATTTTTTGTATTTTGATGTTTAACACGATAAATTGTAATGTTGTTTAAAACGAGTGGAGATGTGAATGAAATATAAGAAAATATTTAGAAAAATGTCCAAGAAATACTGTAGGAGTCTCAAAAAAGATGTGAGCTTGGAAAAAAATAATGAAAATAAAATGTGAAGGAATATGAGATAATCATTATTTATTGAGAAAACCATTATTTATTACAACTTGGTATGAGCAATTCAATTACAAATTTTAATTTGAAGTCTAAGAATTGTCTCATTAAGTTATCGATAAACTAATGCATATACGAGTGACGCGGCTCCCCAAATTCATTATTTTTCGACTATTGATTGACGTTAGAAACATTCCAACAATACTCCTCCGCCTAAGCAACCGACCTTACTGCCGTGGACGCTTAAAAACATCAACTATATATAGTTATAACTTATAAGTTATAAGAGAAGAATCATTTTCTCGACAATGTTTGTTTTTTAGTATTCATAAAAAAATTATTTGTTGTCCTTGGTTTGTGTATTTTAATAAAATATAATATTTTTGTTTAAATTATTTTAATGGATAAGAGATGGAGATGAGGTCATACCTATATGTCTTTTTAGTTTTTCTAGCCCTTAAAGGCATCAATTATGTATGGTTATAAGTTATAACTTATAAGAGAAAAATCATTTTCTCGACAATGTTTGTGTTTTAGTCTTTTGGTCTTCATATATAAGACCATCTCCTTTAAAGTCTTTAAATGGGTGGCCATACATCTTTTATTATAAAATAAATCTCAAACTCTTTTAGGTTTTGAGAATGTTAAAAGTTAAAACCAATTATCTCTTAATACCATCAAACTATTGTAATATTTTGGTGATAAATTGATAAAATTATAATACATAAATGGTTTTATTCCACAAAACTAGACGTTAGTGAACCACTGATAATATTACCAAAATACCAAATTGACAAAAAAAATAAAATATTTATCTAGGTATAATGAATTTATCATAAATATTTTAATCTATGAGTTGAGGGACTAACCCCCATGATATAACAGGAAATCGAGATACAAGATGGGGATAAACTCCTACAGTTACAAGCAAGGCCAAGAGAGCCTAACACAAAAGGAGCAAACTATAACAAGCTAGCTAGTGAACATTAATAGCAACTATACAAAGGTCACACAAGAAGCAGACCCTAGACCAACTAAAATCAATGAAGCATCTCATTGCTATACTGAGTATACTCTATAGTAAGTTGTGTTGTAGTCTTCTCTAGCAATCTTATTTAACTCCTCAAACAACTTATTAAAATTATTTGTGCTCGTATTTAATGTAAGTCGAGAAATATGTCAAACCTATTCTTATCAATCAATGATCTAGAATTAAGCAGAAACAATCAATGGTAAAGACAACGAATTAAATGACACAAGCAATCAATAGTTGTCGAAGAACACGACAACCAAAAATCTACTAATAAAAAAAAGTTGAAATTTGAATTATACTTGCAGACTCGATAACCTCGTCTCGTGATAATCTCTCTTCTAATCAAAGCATCACGCCCTATCGCTTTCGTTCTCGCAACGACTTTCCTTCGTTCTCTCAACGACTCTTCTTGAACTCACAGCAAAGAACACTCTTCTTGAATTACTCTAGAACAATATGTAGGAAGTAAGATAAACAAATTCAACATCAACCTCAAAGCTTTTAGGTTTTTGATCGATGTCAAATTGTCTTTCTGATAAAGGATATTGAGCTCTTTCAAAATAAACTTGGAAAAAAAAGAAGAAGAAAAAAACAAACAAATTTTGCTTAAATGCTATTTTAATTTTTCCCGAGACTCGTTCGAACGACTTCGATACTCAATAAGCCTTCAAAAAATATTTAGTTAGAACTTTGTTTGTTTTTAGAATTTGTATAACTCGTTCGAACGAAACCCAAGGTCATTAGAACGAGTTTTAGAACTCGTTCGAACAAGACCCAAGGTCGTTCGAACGATATGCCCAAAAAAAGTTTTGAAAGTTATTAAAACGTTTTTGGCTCCCTTTATCAAAGTTCTACTTACCAACTTATCTTCTTGGTCGTTGGTTGATAGAAGACTTGTACGACGGTCTTCATTCGTTTATTGTTTTCGACTGAGATAACCACGAGACTCTCATACACGAAATGAATATCAAAGTAGTCCAGCTCCTCTATCATTTTGTAAATTTTCCGCATGATGTATCTCAACTCTCAAATGGCAGGGCTTTCCTTCTTAACAACCACAATGGTTGTGCTAGAGTCTGCACCAATTAACAGCCTCTTCCACCCTTTACTCTTAGCCAGGTCCAAAGCCATCTTAATGGCCTGGACTTTATGACATTACACTGAAATGGGGGGGCTACTACCTGCTGCAGCTCCCATTGTTCATGTTATATTCATTGCAACAACTCCACAGCTCCCCAAATCTTCAGTCAAAGAGTGTCTTTCTATGATCCCATTAAACCAACTCAGCTTGCACCACGACTTCTCAGGGTTCTCAACTTCTCATGCCTAATGAAGTTATAAGTATCCTTCAAGGTCTACCTGCCATGAGGATTAGCAGTACAAATTAGATCACCTTCCATGCCCAAAGCTACATCAGCCAAAAGATTAGCAATATCAGGCATCAATCTGCTCATCTGCTGTGGCACAACACAATCACCATTTCTGTTGCAACATGTGTTATAAGTGAGCCCACTAGGAAACCTGGACATAAGAACCCCAAGGGGATAACAAGGGGACTTCGACAGGGTCCAATTTCGAGTGCTCTATAGCGTGCAAGAATAATAATCATGGAAAGATTTCTCCTTTGTCATACTTAAAATCTCTGGCATTCTTTTGTCATCCCTTTGCTATAGTAATAGATAAAGAACGCCAGCATATTCTCCAACCGAAATCTGCTACCTTCTCTTCTCACATAATCTATATTCAGAATGTGTTTCATCATTTCTGTGATGTCTTCTATGTTACTTTCAGGTATGGGGATGGCAGTTTTATTTTAGTAACAAAGTTTTCACGTATGAGTTTCATTCGTTTACTTAAAAATCTGTTGACATGTACTGGTGCAGTTCTTCACCTGAAAGGGCGACAGACCAGTTTTATGAGATCCAAATGGTTCAAATAGCTCTATCAGCTTTCATCATCTCCCTAAAGACTGGTGAAGGAATTGAGGTTCTTCTCATTCTCATCATGACACATTGACTGAGTACATCATTGTTGTATGACGACCCACCCAAAATTACAAATTTCATTGCAATTAATTTACTACCTGGAGAAAATGCTGTTTAATTTCTCTTTTCTTGGTTACAACTAATCCATTTTTTTTTTCTTTTAATACAGAGAATTGTGGTTTGCATCGATCGTATTTTATCAAGGGAATGGGTTCATTCCAAAAATAAGTCTAGTATACTTAGTTCTATCTATACCATCGGTATAGATTTGCTCAATACTGAACAAGTGGATTTGGTACGTTTTTTAACTCGATTAAGCCTCTCCCTGCTATTTGCTCTACCAAATTACCTATTCGTTAAGATACTGTGCCAATGCGATATAATACGTAGCAAAAATAAGTGTTAATGCCACATATCGCAAGATATTGAGATTCACGAAAGATTGTGACATACGTTATTTCATAGGATGTTGAGATATGCAAGGAGTCGATCGAATTAATGATTTACCTTAATATGGTGCATTGACATTTCAGCCTATAAATCTTGCTAAGTACGACAAATCACAATATTTGCCTGTACTTTGTTGTGCTATGCCGTAGTTGTGCACTAAAAAAAGTTACAAACATTGCAATATAACTAGTGACAAGTGATATTTTGTTAATAATTCATTCTTTACAGGCATCAGTTTTTCTAGAGCAATGGTTTAAAGCTTCTTTGGATCTTGATTTGCTTTCTTGCAAGAAAGTTGTAGAAAAATCAGTGGGGGTTCAAGATGGTATTTCGGAAGAAAAATTTATTGGAAGTCTGGCTTTCCCTACGGCCGGGTTAGACAATTGCTTAAGGTAAGATCTAAAATGCTTCCTATTTATGATCACTATTTTGAGTGGCAATCTGTCAGGTATCCTGTTCTTTAACTTAGGACTGGTGACCCCTGATTTGATCAAGTGGTGATGGCTTCTAGTCGCTATTTTCTTGGGGCGACTAGATTATCACATAATCTCTAAATTCCTCAATTAGGGGTCACCTGACCTAGGCCCACAATGGGGCGCCTCCCTGAATAGATCTTCACTCCACTATTTTTTGCACTATTTCTTGGTGGTTAAGTTTTACGCGGGCCGTTTCAGAACAAATGCATAGATTTGACGAATATCAATCTTGAGGATAATACTCTTAAGTTCTATACCCTGTTGTCAAAATCCACTGCAACATTCTCTAATACGGCAATTGGGATCGCCTTTGAGCAGGTTTTTCTCCTATAACTTATTATGTTTTGTGATGTTTGTTTTTGATTCTTAACAATCTTTTTATATTCATGTGTTAATTGGGTATAGGAACTTTTAGCATATGAAGAAATTGAAAAAAAGAAGGTGGATCTCTTTCAGAGAATGCAACTGAATCTCATAGGCGTTCTCTTGCGATATGTGTATGACGAAAATGGTTATTCTTTAGAGAAATCAAGGATTCTTGTTAAGAAAGGAAGGCTAAGGTTATATAGGGCTCGTGGAATTAATGGCCTGAATGAATGTGTTCAATCTTTGTCAGAAGCTATCTCAACATTTGTGAGCTATTTCCACTTTGAAATATATATATTCTTTTGTTCCCTTCTTAGTAACTAGTATTCTCTTACCAATGATCAGAACGGCATTTCGATTGAAGAATCTTCTAGTACTGCTGCAATATTATATCAACTGTCTACTGCACATTGCTTGCCTGCACTTTGCAACCAAGAGGCTGATCCAAATTCCAAGGTCATAGTTTACAAGGCCGATCGTTATAAATAAGTATCATATGTTTTGTGGTTTTCCTTGTATTACGTAAGATAATTTCTTTCAAATTAAAGGTTAGTTCTGTAGTTTTCATTTAGCTATGTGATTTTTGTCGTAATTCAAATAGGACATCTTGCATGATATTCGAGAAGCAATAAAGCTTTGGAAGGTGTGGTCGAGTGATGTTCAAAATAAATCTGTGACTGGAAATGTGGTGCCACTGTTGTGTTGTATTGCTGATCTCTTATCAATAAAGGTAACATGTTTAATCATCGACATACTGCTATTATCGCATATATTTGGTCGGGTCATGTGTAATCCAGGTGTATACTTATCCATATAATAGTTTTTACTCTTGATGGTATTGAAAATTTCCTAATTTCCGAACTAGTAATCGCTAAACTCAGATCCAACCCATTTTTCTTCCCCATCTAAATTCATTGAGAAAGGATTCAGCCTTTGGCGCTAGGCTAAGTTGAAAAGCATTAGCTCTTTTTGCCAGCGTACCCTACATTTTTAGCTGGATTTAAATTCAGTTTTGTATCAGTGTCAAGCTAGGGCTTCCAGTAAGAACCCTACTTGAAACTTGTCAAATCGTCATTAACTAGTTTTTCAGAATTACCCTAGTATTTTATACTTGAAAGAGGAAGATGGATCATTAAAATACTTCTGAATAACAAATCATCTAATGCTATTATTTAGATCTAGCAACCAAAAAATGTAGGTACTAGAAGGGAAATTGTCTTACTATTGTCGATATATGGGTGGGTTGGGTCTAAGCAAACTAAAACCATAACTGATATAGATCCTAGTCACGTCAACTATTCCCACATCTGGCCATTATATTAATTCCAGTTTGGAGCTCTTTTGAGGACCCAACCCTGCTAATTACGGGTTTCCACTTTGTTGTCAATCAATTGCTTTTATTGTATCTGCAGGGTTACTTTAACATTCAGTACGACATAATCAAGCTGATTATTATATTTTTGAAGAAGAAGGATGTCTCACTTGAGAAGGGTTTGGCCATGTTATGGGCAGATAGAAGGCTTACCCATTCTCTTTGCATTTCTCCAATGCATGAAGATTTCATCTCTAATTCACAGGATTTTGGTACAGATTCTGACTCTGTTAGTTTCTGGATAAGCTGCTGACACGGCCCTAGCCGGGACCGACTCTACAGTGCCCGGAGTGCAGCGGAATAAGGGACCGTGCGGCGTACACGGACGCGCGCTCGGCGTGTACCAGCCTTCTTCACGGGCGCGGGGCGCCAGTGACATACAACCCACGGATGCTAGAGCGACATCCGGATTATCCTGGATACTCGTGAGGGGTCATCGAATATGTATTCGGTATAGGCAACAACGCTGAAGGTTCCCTCAATAATCCCTACAGCGTAATCTCTCACGACGCGCGCGAGATGCGGAAAACACACCTGTCCGGTAACGGATCAGGGTAGCTCAATATGCCGGTTTCCACCGAAGGGACTCATATCTCAAGGGGCGACGAGCCTGGACTAATTATACTGTCCATCTGAAAGGGGCGGTGCATCTCGGATAGCCCGCGGGGCATAGCGGCGCCATATGAAGCCCTCCAATGAAAACCGGCCCACATTGCGAGGCAATGTCCCCTAGCCTACCCTAGGCCTAGGAGAACTCATAACTATCCCTTGTAGATAGTCCATGAGCCGGGGTCCTTGATGACCAAGCGTTAAAGCTCTTTTAGTCATGGGGAGGATCGGACCAAGGTTCTTCCTTAATATAGCTACTAAGTAAATAGTCAACTTCCAAAAGGAAATGTTAAAACATGGGACGAAGCGTACTGGACCTTTTCGCCCCCTTAACTGAATCCGATTGCGACGAAACTTGGCGTGGAGCTATATTAGGATATAGAGAACAAATACATTCGGACAGAACTCAAAACGCTCGGGTGGATTTGGCCGGCGTTCGGTAGGTCGTCACAGCTGCACTAAGGATTCACGACCCCTTCAAATTGGGTTTCGCCAGAAGTTTTCGCTCTATAATACAACTTTACCGCAAGTGCATCAGCAAAAAAGTCATTTGGGTTCTGATGTCACTGTTGATGAAGTCAAGGAGGTTGTTTCAAATCTTCTGAAAGTAAGCTTCCTTGATGTGATAGTTAATATTTTGCGTCTCTATGCACCCTTAACTATTTTATCTATGCCTGCTAAGCTTTGATGTTTTCTGTTGTGATAGAGCCCTGCACAAGACTGCACAAGACAGTTCAGTTTTTCTTGCTGGATATCTCTACTCTGACTTGTGTCAAAGGTTTATCTCAGATGGCTTGTTATTTAAGGTGAACTGCATCAGGTTTTCTCTATCTCAATTTTACTAGAAAAGTTGTATATTTTCTATAGTTTGATTTTGGGTGTACAAACATTTCATGCTTAATAAAAGCAAGCGTTGAAGTTTACTAGCTAAAGGTAAACCTAGGAGGCTTCAAAATGATGTGCAACTTGTATGGGTAAACTCGAAGCCGAGAGGCTCAACCCGAGCTCTGATTAGGCATTTTTAGAGCTAAATTCTGTCTCAGTTTCAAAGATTTATTTCCATGTCAAGACCAGGTTGGACACGCTGCACGGCTTAGAGACCCAAACAGCCCTATCCACTCGAAGCTCACTTTTTAAGCAATTTACTTGGATTAAATTGTGGTGACGGTTTTTTATCCACATAAGACTTGCCATTCAGGTGGTTAACCACTAGTTATACATCTAGGAGGGCTTTCTTTAGATTCTGACAACCTCTTAAGATATATTTTTCAAAATAAAGTCCAGAGTTCATGTATGAGCTTTGGAATATGGGCCTCACATGCTGATACAAATCAAACCAACTTTGGGCTTGGGTCTCGTAATTTCATCTTAGGCTTCGGGTTTGGTCTCGTAATTTCATCTTAGGCTTGAGTCGATTGAGTAAGACCCTTTGTCCCCATCCCAATTTTTAGGGTATTTTCTGAACATAGCTACTCAAAATTTTATATCAACTTGTTTTGTACACTATTAAACCATTGTATTTGTTATATATCCTATTTCTCTCCTTATCAGGCTCTTTCAATTGTAAAAGAAGCCCTTCGCTTCCGTCTTAGGCTCTTAAAAACGAGGTTTATTTACAATTGTCAGAGGAGGCCTATCAAATCCAGTTTAACTGGAGAAACCATTCAACAACCTGAATGTGATCTTATGCACATCGAGGTACTCAGATCTGCAGCTACAAAAATTTGGCCACACTTTACCACCAACTCATGGAAGCTTGAAGACCATAATCTTAGTCAATGGAATATACTTCAGTGCTATCTCGAAAGCGTTTTGCAGGTTAACTTTTATCTTTATTCTAGTTGTTTTTGAATCTAAACTAGGACTACAAAAAGACCGTTTGAAACGCAAGTTTCTGTTGAAAAAATGTCTCCTTCCAGCGCCAATATTAACCAAGGGCTAAGCTAGGATTTCCTCCAGTGGGGTCAACAATGAGGATTCGGGGCGGTAGCACCCAAGGATTTGATTTTGTTCTTTTACGGGTCTTTTTGTTCTTTTTCCCTTTATCCGACTGAATCATTTTCTAAATCATTTTTAGTCGCCAGTTTTATGAGATTTTTCTTTGTTTGGTCGAAAATAATTTATGCTCGCGCTAGAGAAAATAATTTTAGGTTCCATGTGTTTATTATCTTGCAATGTGGTTTAGGGCGGTGGAGATTAAAAGAGGGCACCAGAGTGTGTCAAGAGAGGTTTGAGCCGCGTCAGAATTTACCCAACAATTTTCGTGCAGAGACTTGAGAAGTCAGATTCAAAAGTAAGACCGTAACAGTTTTTTAGTGAGGCTAAAATTAAGATCCGAAACCGCTTTTGAATGCATTAAAATAAAATAAAAATTGAGTGGGGTCAAGAGTAAGGGAATTGAAAAATTGTCTCTTGTTAGCATTTTGATGCAGGAGGATTTAAACATTAAACCCCTCAAAAGAAGATCAAGTCGTTCGAACGAGTTGGAAGAAAAGTCAAGCCAAAAGTTCTTGTTGCCAGTTCTAGGCAAAATTGTCAAGGTTGTTCGAACAAGACATAAAGTCGTTCGAACGAATCGAAGACAAAGGCAAGCATTCTTACTGTCTCGTTTTTTAGGCAAAAATTGGGAAGTCGTTCGAACAACTTATGGGTCCGTTCGAACAACTATCGCGACTACTTCTAAATTTAGGTCGTTTTAAGGGCAATTTGGTTCTATATTGTAACTAGGAAACTTGTAACCTATTTAAGGGCAAGGCTAGTGTTACGCCCCCAAAAATCACTTTTTAGTAATCTTTAAGAACACGAATTCAGAGGTGTAACGTCGGGCATCTCGAAGATGAACCCCAAAAGACGTACTGCAATCTAAATATAAATCGCAAATATGTCTACTACAATAATAAACTACGTTGCGGAAGAAAAATCTAAAAGAGATAAAAATAATTACTAACAAGTAACTAGAACTTCATAACTGGCAAGTCAACTCGCTCCAACTCACAACCATCGTTACTGTAACGATTCACCTGAAAAAGTATATGCGCAAAACGTCAGCAAGCAACGCCCAACAAGTACAAATATCTAAGGTGATAAGACATGACAAACCAAGATAATCATCGAAAAGAGACATGAAGAACCCAACAAAATTACAAGAGAAGATTATCCAAGCTACGAGTCCAAAGGAAGACGGTCTAAGTAAAACTAGAATCCTAGAAAGATATAGGTTATTATAAACTAATCTAATTACTATGATCTAAGAGGTACGGCCGAAGTGGTAAAGGAATTAGGAAGTCAAGTACACAGGTCACTTTTAATTCACTAGGACCACATTCTCGCATCTTTTTGTATTTAACAAAAGCATATCCTTTATTGTCGAGCCAGGGATTGGCGAATTCCTTTTTATTGAGCCAGGAATTAGTGGGTAACGCACCTGATCAGGGTGTTCAAGGAATTTCAACCTACAGGTCTAAAGCCTGATTTTTTTTCACTTTCAGGGATCTAAGCCTACGGGATGTTCGCGAAGCATGTAGTCGAGAAGTAACAGGGAAATGATTTAGGGGCTTGTAACCCTGGGACACTGGCTAGCAGTAACCGAATATTTTGTTTAAGGAATCAAACCCAAGGACTGTAGCAGTATAGCCCTTCTGTGTACATGAACTCGAAGTTGCCCAACAAAATGGAAAGGAAGAAGTTTGAATCCAAGAAGAATCAAATGATTTGTCTGCCCCTGCCTAATCAACATTTGAGACTATTTCAAATGACCTACCGTTCTTACAACCAGATGATTTATCTACCCTCACTTTAATAACAAGGAGATACTCTATCAAATGAAGTAAACCTCCAACATCCAATGATCTATCTGTCATAACCTGCCTAACAAGTATGACTATAACGAAAGGAAGTCCTAACCATGAAAGTAAATCTAAATCGCGTACTACTGAAACATGGGAAATCCCGAGTCTGGATTGGCTATCACAAAATACATACCAAAGAATTAGCTAAGTTGCTCTAGAATAAAAGATTCACCCGAATGTCCATTTGATACAAGGAACCCGCTTACTCCACTCACACTTTAGAATACTAACCTCCTAATGAATAATGCCTATCACCTGGCTTCCTTATCCTAAGTAGATATAACTAATATCTCTTAATGTTCTTATGCTAATATGAGTATAGGTATAAGTAAACTAAAGGTATAATCTCTACAAGTGTGAAACATTACTCTAATCATGTCATATGAGAAGGGAAAAGAGTAATTGCATCATAACCAGGAACTAAGGAACATACTCAAAGCTCATGAATTATGGAGGAATAAAGTTTGAAGATGAATGCACCTTATGGAAACATAATAACAACCTGGGTTACTCAAAAAGTCACCTTATAATCACAAATAAATGCACTTGCCTCGAGGTTTAATCCGAACATCGATTAGAAGAAAGGGGAATACTCCACGAAGCTTTTCAAGAATCGATCCATAAGGTTTTTCGAGAAACAAACCTCCCCCAATCACAGCTCTAATAGATAGGTGAGCATGGTGTTATTTGTTGCTCAGTCTCTTCCTCCCGAGGATTAACAATGGAGAAGAAATGATTAATCCCAATTAATGGTGAAGGTTTTGTAAATTAAAGATATTTGTGTGCAGGATTTCAAGCCAATTAGTGGAGTTTCCAAAGCTAGTACGACTGGGTATTTGCAGCAAGGAGAGGAAAGAAGAAATGGGTATAATGTGGCTGGTTTTTGGGAGAAGTATTAGGAGAGTTGGAGAGGACTCTTCGCGTTGGGTTTCAAGTTGAAAACAGAAGGCTTAAAAGGTTGGGATTCTATGAGACAAGGAGTAACTTAAATAAAAAAAGACAATACATAATAAGGCTATGAGCTGAAAATACGGGTTGCTACAGCTAGGCAATGCGAAAAGAGAGATCGAAGATATTTTCGAATCAATTGGTAATTCAGCTGAGGCCGAAGGCCTTTTAGTGGATGGGAAAAGTTTATCTTGTTTGGAAGGTTTGCCGATATTTGGAGTTGCTTTTCACTTCTGCTTTAGGTAAGGAATCAAATTGCAGCTTTACTTTCCTAATTACGGTTTCCATTTTACCGATTTGTATCTGTTTAGATATGGATATTATAAATCGGCATCTCTCATTTACTTTCACTTTTTCTAGGGGAAATAAATTGTAAGATGCAGCGTTGGGATTCAGCAGAAAAAGAATTTTCAAGCGCCAACAAAATTCTAACAGACAGTGGGTCAAATATTTTATGCCAAGGATGCAAATGGAGCTTGGAAGTTACCGTTGATAAACTTGGTTTAGCTTTAAGATCTCGTGAAACTACAAGGACTTATTCTGATTCTTTGAACTTGTACAAATCAGCCATAGAAAAACTAAAACATCTTGGATGGGCAAATTCTCTTATTGTTGCTAATCAGTTGGAGACTGGAGGCTTTGAAGACATGCAACCTAAAGAGCCGAGAAAACTAAAAAAATCATCTAAACAATTACAATGGGATCAATGTTTGAAGCAGGAGAACACAAGGATGACTCGCTCCAAAAGTCGATTGTCTGATAACATGGGTATGCAAGTACAGGGTGAGCCGGAGTCTGGGGATATTAAACATGACGGTTTTGTTTGTCTTGCTAGTCATAGTCGGAGAGGACCTTCCTTGGAACTGAATAGAAGTTTTATTGCCCAACTTTCTTGTGATGGATCATGTTTTTGTAACAATACAAATTGTTGGAGATGCCATTTAATGAAAGTGATGGAAACAGGAACTCTGAAGGATTTTATTAAGATGAAGTGGGAGATTAACCGCTGGCGGCTTTTACTGAGGCTAGTCATTGACACAGGTACAGGAGATGATACATACAAACACACTCACTCATATCACATATGTGCTTATATAAATACATAATTACCAGCTCTCACAACATTTACTTCCTTGGTCAGGAAAATGCACGGGGTTTTCTGCTGAAATTCCTGAAACACATGTATTGTTTTGGGAAAGTATCTCTTTGCTGGTAAACCTTAGACCATTTAATGGAAAATCCTCATCTATTCCATTTACTCTATTTCTGAAGTTCATAGAGAAAGAAAGACAAGGTGACATCTTTTCCGTTGAGCGTGCAACAATATTGTCTCTTGGTTTTTTCTGAAGAATTACTCTAAAGAGTATCTTAGGTATTTTCTACTCAAAATATCTGTAGATATTAGATACATGCACAGAGTCTGATGGGAGAGTTGATGTATCCACTTACACTCGTCCCATCATCCTTTATGCACATGACATGGGTATGTTTCTATTGTGTATGGATGGCACCTATTGCAATCACCAACAAGACACTTGTTTCACTAGTTGAAGGATGTGCAAATCTCTTCCCGGTTCCCTCTAAGTCCACTAGATGCACAGTAATTTATAGCTTCTATACATCTAATTTAATTCTCTATTTTCTATTTTTTTGTTATTCTGATTATCAGGAATATATTACGAATAGTACCTTGGCTAATGCAAACCTTCATACTATGGCGTGAGCTACCCTTGCTATTTCAAAAGGTGTGCTTTTATTAAGCTCCTCGTTTCTCATTAGTTAGAATGATCCCTTAATAAATCTGTCATATCTTACTATTGTTATTGCCATTCACAGCTTTCTTTCATTTTGCATTGATCATCTTGCTAATCTCCACTCAGTGGACACTTAAACTATATGTATATGTATTGACTGTTACTTTTGATGCTACAGGTTTCTAGGTTGCTTGCTACAATATTCTTACTTCCGATTGTAGGTGGACCTTCTTTGTCTATCTTTTCTGAAAAAGTTCCCTCTACAATTCACTGGGCATCATTTTTCCACCAAGCGTCACTTGGTATCTCTTTCAATAGTAAGATCTTGTCAAACCCAAGGGGACCGCTAAGAGCTTGCAACTCTATGGATTATGAGGTAGTGTCTATTTTTTAAGATATTAGTTAATCCATGAGGATGCTAGAAGAATTAGATGAAGAAGATTATAGGAGGAGATGGAGAGATTAAAACACAATTGGAGAAGAGAGAGGCCTGTGTAATGATTAATACACGACCTAAGTTTTGCTTTATTTTAGAGATATCCAGCTAGGGTTAGTTACAGAAAAGACAAAAATTAAATTAGCAACTCACATAAGACAACATGTGCTAGTGGTAGGACCACATATACCGAATACATGGTTGTTACATAATTATGTTAACATGGTAAGAAGACTAATATCTCAACACTTCTGATTTGTAGATTCTTAGTAGGGTACACTATGGATCAGATTCAAACTGCATTGTTTCAAACAATATCATTAAAAGGCACTGAGGTGCGGGAGTAAGGTGAACCTTTTGTATTGTGATTTTTATTTACAGAGGCTCACACCTTCCTACCTTGCGCCAAACTTTAGAGATAAGCATATATGGATCATATCAAACATATTCAATCTTATTTTCGACATACTATATTTGTAATTAATAGGAATAATAACCGTGTTTGGTCATGGTTGTAGTGGGCATCCCCTTTAGGTGGGAGCTGACCTCTATGGAGACCCTCCCTGTTTCTATTTTCAGTTATTTGTTTTAGTAGAATAATGCATATTTTTAAGGGTAGTGTATTAGAAGGTGGAGGACTCCTAGTTCTATAAAAGAGTCCTAGGGTAGAAGGTAAGGTTAAGTTGAGTTTTGAGAAAAAAGGGTTAGCTAAGTAGTTTCTTTTCAGTTTAATTCAATCAAAAGTAGTTGTCTTTCTTTTTGTTAATCGCTTCCGCCTATTTAGTTTTCTATCAATTGGTACCAGAGCGAAGTTCGTTCTGTGGGGATTTGTCTTATTATTGACTGCTACAGTAATTTTCTGCGTATGCTACAGTATTTTTGTGTTGCTACAGTGAATTCAGTGTAATTAGGGTAATTTCAGTATCTACTACAGTGATTTCTGCGTCGCTACAGTAATTTTATTTTCAGTAATTTTTCTTTCAAAATCGAAGTTCGTTCTATGGGTAAGAAATGACGAATTTTAGTTATGCGATGTATGCTCAAGCTATTGTGCGAATTACGGAGATTGAGGCGTGTATAAGGAAAAATGGGTTGATTGAATTTGATGGAGGAAACTTGAGTATTATCCAACACAAATAATCAACAGAGAGATGCTCAACTGGTGATTGCTATTGTGAGTGGAGAAGGCGATGTTGCGTTAGGAAGTTTATGAACACAACCTCAAGTCCCTAATCATCATCAGATTCAACCTAAGAAAACCCAAATCATGCCAACTCCATTACCGCGAATTCGCTAATCGGAGAAAGAGAGAGAGTTCTCCATTAACCGGCAAACCGGGACTAACACCGGAGTAACAAGAGAGGCGTCCCCGAAGGCCATCATCGAGGGACCAATATCTGCATGAACATAATGTCGGCGACAATGATCGTGGGGGAGGAAGAAGAGACTCATGTGCAAGTCACGCTTGGCGGGAACGAGTCTGACACACACGGCACGCTAATGGGCATGCCCAGGGGCACCAAAGTCACAGGAATTGGCAGGCTAGTTGGCATGTATGGCTCACCTTTAGGCATGCCGCAAAGCAAACAAGGCACGGGCGGAGACAAAGTTGGCATGACCAACGACATGCCTTTAAGTAAGGTACGTTCCTCGCACGCGCCACCCTTTATCTTTTCTTTCGATCCAGGCCCAATCCAGCTGATCTGAGCCCAGGCTCAAATAGCCCCGAAAAGGGATGCGAACCCAGGCCAGTCCATTCCATCAAGGGCCCAACATCAACAAGCCATCGAAGCTTTTCTTGTAGCTTCAACAGTTCCTACTGTGCTCAAATCAATCAAAATTTTGCTTCAACCAACGGCAATACCAGCAATAACAAAAAGTCTGGTCGTGTCTCCGATTGCAGCAACACCAATAACTAGCAAAAACCGATTGATCGGTAAGTCAACTTCAAATCCATTCACGGTTTCGACGACAACTCCGATAGGGACGAACAAAAGAGGCTCCACAACGGCAGTTTTGTTGAGCAGAGACTGTTTAGGGAGCAAGAAAAACTTGGTAGCAGAGATGAAGAGTCACCAAAGTCGCAAGAGAAAGTTACAAAGTGTAGAGCTTATAGACGGCTGTGAGGGTTATCTTGGAGGTGGAGCTGTAAAAGATTGGAGGATAGCAAAAAGAGAGTTACAAAGTGGTACTCGTGGGGAAGAAATAAGAGTGAATGATTTTGTGAAACCAGGGGCATTACATAATTCCCAATCCCTAAAAGCAACAACTAAAACACATGGGCTGAATAAGGTATAACCTACTTCAGCAGTGCACGCAAATAATGTGCCCCATCCACACATACCCCCAGTTATTGATCCGTTTTGGCAAGAGTTTGAAAATCGTCCAACTACGGTGATATACAAGTTTTTGGGGAATTCAGATAGTGCTTCACACAGGCTTTTTGGCAACAAGATAGTATGTCGTTCTGTAGGTAAAATCATTAGGTATGGGAAGTACCGTGGACGAGTTCAGATTTGTGTTCTCTGAGTACGTATGACTATAAAAAGGTCAATGTGGTCAACTGTCTATCCCCTTGAATTTGTGGACAAATTTTTATTAAAGGGGGAGAATTGATAGGAATAATTACCGTGTTTGGTCAAGGTCGTAGTGGGCATCCCCTTTAGGGGCCCTTCCTGTTTATTCAGTTATTTTGTTTTAGTGGAATAATGCCTATTTTTAAGGGTAGTGTTTTAGAAGGTGGAGGACTCCTAGTTCTATAAAAGAGTCCTAGGGTAGAAGGTAATAGGTTGAGTTTTGAGAAAGAAGGGTTAGCTAAGTAGTTTCTTTTCAGTTTAATTCAATCAAAAGTAGTTGTCTTTCTTTTTGTTAATTGCTTCCGCATTTAGTTTTCTATCAGTAATCTTTTGGTTGTTGTGACTTGGATAACATTCACAGAATCTCATACTTTACCGTAATTTTTTATATTTTTTTTAAGTAAAGGCTACTTAGCTTTGAAAATATCATAATATATGTCTTCTCCTAGAAAATTCGATAAATCAATGTCTCTCAAAGAACATTGGGCATCTCTTGGGGATTGCCCTGGCAATCTAGGCCAAATCGTATGTTCTCAAGACCATGTAAATTCCTTTACTTCAAATTTCCAGCATTTTACCAAATTGTCAACCTAGTTTCTACAAACTTCCTAGGTCATTCCAAATAATCGTTTTCTTTCTCCTAAATTTTGTTGTCCCCCAATTTCTTGCATTCCAGAAAATTTACACCCTAGCTCCTGCCAAATTTCTCAATTTTTCCAATATATTTGAGGGCATCCTGCACACTCTTCAATCTTTCAAAATTTACCTAAATTTATTAATCACCGGTACCGACATCTCCGGAAATTCTTAGGGATTCACATAGAAAATCTAGACACCTCCTAGTTATTACTAATCCAAATCACCGGTACCGCATCATGTTTCTTTGATGCTTTTGCCAGTTCTTTCCAAATATCACCCCAACATAAGTCATGCTTCCTCGAGCTATTTAACTACTGTAAATGCTCTTAGGAAGCATTTTTTCTGTTATTTTAAACACATACACTGTCAACACCATTATTTTTAACCATTTTTTTTTGTTGAAATTTCAGGACCCACATGTTAATGGCTCAACAAACTCAACTCCAAGATCTTGCAACTTATTCAGGTGGTTTTATTTGCTACAGATGAAGAACAAAATGTTACCTTGAAAATAAATGAATAAAATATGACTAACAATATATTTGTTCTCTACTATATCTGTAGGCTTGCGCCTGAAAAGAGAGATGATCTTGAAGAGTTTGTCATGGATTTCTTCGAACACCTTCAAAGCACTACAGTTGTCTGTATAAGTTTGCTTAGTGATGATTATTACAGTCTGTTGAGAGGCATTTTGTGCATCCCTTCACCATTTTCGGCATGGATGTTATTGTCACGATTGAATTTTAATCCCCGACCTATTGCCATGCTTATACCTACTAACTCGATTCTTGAAGGTAACACTTTTTTTGCCATTTTATGCGTGAAACACACCCACATATTTGACACACTACATAGACGTTCTTATGGGAGTTTATTTCTTAAGGTAATAGATATCCCAAATTCTTACATAAATTGTGAACTCCATTTCGCATAAAATAACTCTACATATAATGTGATGAGAAGCTCTGGATATATGTGAGGATGGTTTTCTAATGAGACCGTCTTTACCAAAGCCGTCCTTTGATTAATTTCCATTTTCCCTATTTGACATGTACTCTTGGTGTCATAATTGGTTGGTCAAATATCTTACCGTATTAACATGTAGTGAAGACTGAAGCATATTACAAATTCTGTGTGACATGCTAGATGATGATGCAGACTCTAAGACAGAGTTCATAAACAAGGGCAGCACCTCAGGTAGAAACTGGCGCTGCCCATGGGGTTACACTCTGGTGGATGATCTAGTTCCCCAGTTAAAAACTATACTTACGGAGAGTCATCTATCGACAAACTCACCTGATTTGCCAGAGAACAAGGGCCTTTGGTGATTGACAAGAGGGAAGCTTGATAACCGTTTTAAAAAACTCTTGAGGTAGCTGTAGACTCTAAGCACTTGGAATTTATATTATTTTAACATAAATAGTTGTCTTTTTTTAATAACACATGTATCCCCGTCGCAGCAAAATTGAAGCAACATGGTTGGGTCCCTGGAAATGCATGCTTTTGGGCGAACCTCTAGACTGTAATCACTTGGATTCTGTAGTTTCAAAGCTGATGTCTGACATGAACTATAAAAGTGAATTTGATGCAAAAGAGAATCTTCTCAGAGTCATTCTTGGAGACACTGGATCTGTTTCTGAATTACAAGCATGTGTTTCTCAGTTATATCTAAACAACGGCAACTTGGCTAAAGGTGGATGCATTTTGAAGGAAACGCCTTGCGGGTTCTCATCCAAAGTCTGTGAAGTTGATAATCTGTCTGAACTGCGTCGTGAACTAATATTAGAAGCAAGCCGTAAACTTGAAAATATTCGCATCAGGAGAGAACCAATAATTATGGTGCTCGATTCTGAAGTGCAGGTGTGTTTTCAATTTTCTTTGCTCACGTGTTTAGTTATTCCTTAAATAAATGTATGTTTATTTATATCTTGCTTCTAAACAGAGTTGATTGATTGCTCAAACCAGATGCTTCCATGGGAGAATCTACCGGTACTGAGAAAACAAGAAGTGTATCGCATGCCATCAGTTGGAAGCATCTCTTCAACCATCAACATAAACTGCCACCTAAAAGAACAAATTTGGGGGGGTTGTTGCTACAACATTGCCATCAATAAATCTGTTGGATGCATTTTATTTATTGAATCCAAGTGGCGACCTTAAGAGCACACAGGATGAATTTGAGAAATGGTTTAGAGATCATAACTTTATGAAGGTAATCACACATTCTTTTTTTGATGCAGCACGAAAAATTTGAAATAGGAGAGAGATCAAGTGTCCAATTAGAAGTATAAATATGGAAAAGTAACACCATATTCTGTCAAAGTAAAGGATCAAACCTTGCAAGGAGAATAAATAGAACTTATACCTTGTCAATAAAAGCTACTTTCTAAAGATCACCAACCTCTAACGTTCTCATAAAAAAATAAATTACCAACCTCTTAGTTATTTGCTCAAAACTCTACTTTCACAAAATAGTAAAAATAACCCAAGTACTATGCAAAATGAATAAAAAGTAGAATATTTGCAAGACTATAGAATACGCAACATAGAATGAATCGTAGAAAAACTTAACTGATTCTATCTCTCTTAATAATTCTAAAAATATAAAATAAGACAGTCTAGTCTCACTTAGTGACTCTAAAAACTGTTCTTAATGATGTAATAGAACTCTAATATCCAATAATGTTGATTTGGTGTAGTCCTAGACCATCAAAATAAATCTGCGGTCCCACGTCATTTTTGTGCAAGACACAAAATAATGTTATAAAAATGAACAAACATCTGGGAAGATTTTTCTTCCAAGTATTGCTAATAAAGAGTAAAGAAGAATGCTTCGTATTAGTTTTCTGGATTGAATAATATATCTGGCTTACTTCTTATACAGGGAAGAGCTGGCGAAGCACCAACAACTGAAGAGTTAGTGTCAGCCTTAAAAGACCATGATCTTTTTATGTACTTTGGTCATGGAAATGGTATGTTATGACTAGAACTGCTATTTCATCAAAAATATTTTACCGCTATTTTCGAATCTATTATGTTCATGGTTATTCAGTTGTTCTTACGCCCGCTATTACTTTTTGGCATTGACCCTAAGCATGTCTTCTTATTTAGACTTTGACAACTTGGTTTGCGACTTTTAAGTAAACCCCAACCCAACCACCACCTTTCTGCCACTTAGAGCACCTACAACAGCTAGGTGAAGGATGACGTGGAGGGTGGATTTTCATCCCCCACCCTTTTGAGCACCAATCCACTTCCAGCAGCTAGGTGAATTTGCCACGTGTCCACCCAATATCCACCCTCTGGGTGGATTTTTGGTCGATTGATGCCGCACAGTTCAGAACTGCGCGTCAGCCAATGAGATGATGACACTTGTCAAGCTTTAATAGGTCCTCTTGTCGTGCAGTTCTGAACTGTGCATATATGCAACGTTTGAGATGGAGACACGTTGACGGCTTAAATTTAAATCATTGCAAACGGCTAGTTCTTGCCGTGCAGTTCTGAACTGTGCGGCAAGAGCTTGCAAGTCTAAAGGCATGAAATATATATTGGTTCCCCTCCATACTTGGTTTTTCCCTGATCAAACTTCAACAAAATGCTCAACGGCTAGTTTTTTTCATCTATAAAACCTATTCATCTTCTATTTTCTTACTCTTCTACAATCAACTCATTCCTCTTAAATCTAAAAACTCAACTTTATTCTGTTGTTATCAATTTTTTCGAATCATGTCTGCCGAAATCTTGGCTGACCTAATCATGTCTGACCATCACTCTCATCTTTAGAGTCATCGTCTTCATCATCGTCCGAAAGTGAAGAGGTCTTCCGACGTCAAATTGAGATGATGCACGAGTATAGCAAGATTATGATTGAGATGGGAGAAGCAGAAGAAAAAGAGCAAGATGCGACATCATCATGGAGGCGGGGAGGTAGTAAAATGGGAAAGATTGACAAGTGGAAAAGCCGTGATCATAAATTGGGGGAGTTTAACCTTAATCGGGATTACTTCGGTGACAATCCAAGATTCAAAGGTATCCCATTTCGTCGTCGATTTGGTATGAGCGAAGGTGTGTATCAACGTATTTATGATCAAATACTTTCTTCGAACCCTTATTTTATTCAAAGAGAAAATGCCGCTAAAACGATGAGCTTATCCTCGCATCAAAAGATAACGTGCGCACTTCGCATGTTATGTTACGGTACGAGCGCAGACGCCTAAGAAGAATACCTTCGGATTGGGGAGTCTACGGGTATTTTGTGTTTGAAAGAATTTTGTAAAACAATTATAACACAATTTAAAGTTCAATACTTTAGATCTCCCAATGAAAACGATACATTACACTTGTTAGAAGTGATTGGATCGCGAGGCTTCCCGGGGATATTATGTAATTTAGATTCTATGCATTGGAAATTGAATAATTGTCCTACCGGGTGGGCAGGGTATAAGAAAATCCCGACAGTGATTTTAGAAGCGGTTACATCACAAGATCTTTGGATATGGCATACATTTTTTGGGGCCGGTTCTAACAACAACGTGAACGTCTTGCATCAATGATGGTTTTTCAATAACTTGTCTAATAGAGTTGCGCCGTCATGCAATTATAATATAGACACGGTACCGTACACTATGGGGTATTACTTAGCGGATGGAGTCTATCCAAAATGGCAAACACTTATTCAAACCATAAGAAATTCGTCCAACGATGTTGAAAGATATTTTTTGAAGATACAAGAAGCATGCCGGAAAGACGTAGAGCGTGCTTTTAGGGTATTACAAGCTTAGTTTCAAATATTGGCACACGGTACGCGATTTTGTAAACCTAGTGATCTAGGAAATGCTATTTACCCATGTATAATCCTGCACAATATGATCGTCGAAGATGAACGCCATACTTACATCCGGCAAATAGACATTGATCCTGAGTTTAGAACATCCGTGAAGAATTGGAAGGACTTAAATCCAAGACATGCGATCAACACTATGGCAGAGTACATTGAGAAGGTTTATGGAATTAGAAATGAAGGTGCTCATTTCCAATTACGAGATGAACTTGTCGCGCATTTGTGGAATCGAAAAGGGGCCGAGTAATGTAGTCTTCATCATTATTTTTTTATTTTCTAAAGTAATGTATTTTGTTTCCAAGTTTTATGTTGAAGTTGTAATGTATATGCTCTACTTGATTGAAGCATATTTTAAGGATTACGTATAATTAATAACAATTTTATTGAAATAATGAAATTACCTAGAACTTAAGAACTACTATTAACGCTAAAGATTATATCAATCTTCATCACTAGAAACGTCGTCATCACTTGGACACTGCTCCTTCAACCTATGCTGTCAGGGGCGCCGCCGGGGCACTACGGGGCGGCGCCGGGGCGCCCAAATTTGAACCAACCGCCTCGCCGTAACATTTTAGCGCCCTAGGCGCTTCAGAGAACAAGGCGACGCTGAGGCGGGGCGCCTAATTCAAGGCGCTAGGCGGGGCGCCTTATGATATGGCATTTTTTTTAAAAAAAAAAAAAAACTGCCAAATGAAATGGCTTATTTTGTTAAAAAAAAAAAAAACTCTAATTGCCAAATGATTTGGCTCATTTAAGTTTGTGTTTAACAAAAAGAAAACCCAAATCAATTTGCATTTCTTCCTGCGTGAGCACTGCACCTGCGTCTCTCCTCTTTCATTCATGATTCATCTTGGATTCTTAATCCACATCCACTGCACCTGCGTCTTATACTATAATATTGTTGATTGTTCTTGGAATTACTCTTTCTCTCTCTCGGGCCTCGGCGTTCTTCAAGCTAACGACGGATACTCAGCTAACGACGGGAACTGCTCTGTTTAAACAATTAAACAGAGTTTGAATAGAGTCAATCAAAGTCTGTTCTAGTGACCTTTAATTCCATCCCAACTTCTGTAACTTTTCTGAACTCAACACTTGTTCTTCCTTTGCGTCAGTAAAACTAAAACTGCAAATGCCAGGAGGACATTGTTAGCCTCAAAATAAATTTGAAGAAGATACATATATGTTTAATACTGTGTTTCTTCCTTTGTTTAATACTGTGATTTCTGAAAACAATTTCTTACTTCTTGACATCAGTTTTTCTTCTTTTCATTTATACCTCAAACCTAAATGCTTTTGATGATATAATTTGGATGCTTATAATTTGGATGATATAATTTGGATGCGTATAATTTGAATTTTGGATGATATAATTTGGATGATATATGTTATTAAGAGTACCCTATATTGTTCAGACTTCAGAGTACACTATACTGGTTGCTGCGTCTCTCTCGGCGTTCTTGCTGGTTGCTGCGTCTCTCTCTCTTGCGATACTGCGATCTCTTGGGGTTTGTAATGTCGGTGGAAGGTTCCCAGGGAAGTACTGGTTGGTATATACCGACTAATTCGAATGATTCGGGGTGGGACTATGGTCAACCGGTAGATGGAAATAGAGATCATGTTAAGTGCGACTTTTGTGGTCATGTGTCGAAAGGGGGGATTAAGAGGTTAAAACAACATCTTGTGAAAGCTTCGTACAAAGGGACTATGTACAAAGACGTTAGGAAATGTGAAAAAGTTCCACAAGATGTTGATGTACTTAGAAGATTTATGGAAGGAAAACAAAAAATAACTGAAGAGAAACAAAATAAGAAAGACGAGATGATTAGAAACGTCAATGTGTATGGAAATGATGATGACGAGGTTGAAGAAGTTGAGATTCCTAAGAAGAGGAAATGGCCTATGGATGCTTTTGTAGCCCCTATTGATGTGGATTTCCGCCCCAGAGCTCCTAATTCAAGCGAAAACAAAAAAACTTAGAGAACATCCATGGTTACATTGTCGACTTCTTTTATGAAAATAACATATCATTTAATTGTGCAAGATCGGATAGTTATTCCAAGATGATGCAAGCAATTGTCCAATACAATGATCCATCGAGTAAGTCTTTTATCTTACAAATTATTTTTTGCAATACAAGTTAAAGAAAATTGTCAAATACACTCTTAATCTTTTTAGTTTTAAATTTAATTTATAGCTTTCAAGCCACCCTCATATAATGACTTGAGAGTCAAGATCTTGAAGAAGAAGAAGGAAGAGACCTCAAATTGGGTAGATAATTTTAAAGTTCATTGGGAAACTTATGGAGTAACCATCATGACCGATTGGTGGACCGATGGCAAGGGTAAGACACTTATTAACTTTCTTGTGAATTGTCCGAAAGGAACGGTCTTCCTGAAGTCTATTGATGGATCCGCACATATTCATGATGCGGAACTCATTTATAAAATGTTAAAAGATGTGATTGAAGAGGTTGGAGAGAAGAATGTTATTCAAGTAAGTCTTAAGTATTTATGTTTTTTTCTATCTTTGTTGTTTTGCTTAGACTTTATACATATTTGAATTTTTGTATACTTTTTCACTAGATATGCACAGATAATGCAAGTAATTATGTACTAGCGGGTGAATGGATTATGGCGGAATCAAAGATTTATTGGATGCCATGTGCGGCACATTGTATAAATTTAATGCTTGGAGATGTGAGCAAGATGCATTTGGTGGATGAAACGGTTAAAGATGCGAAAAAGATTTCCCTTTTTATCTACAATCACAAACATGTGCTCCATTTGATGAGGAAGCAAACAAAGGGTAGAGAAATTGTAAGGCCGGCGGTGACTCGATTTGCTACCACTTTTTTATGTTTGCATAATATGTATGAAAAGAGACAAGAACTAAGAGACATGTTTCATACTGTTGAGTGGAGAAATAACAAGTGGCCAAAGCACCCTATTGGAAAAGAAATTGTGAAGAAAGTTAAGAGTAATACATTTTGGAACAATATGCATACTTGCCTAAAAATTATGGCTCCTTTGGTGGATGTGATTCGAATGGTGGATACCGAGGAGAAACCTTCTATGGCTTATATTTATTCGGCGATTGAGGATTGCAAGCTTAAGGTAAAAACTAATTTGAGAGACCAAAACGATGATGATCGCGAGTTATGGAAAAAGATGGAAAGAATTCTTGATCGTAGGTGGTCTGGTATGCTTCAAAAGCCTTTGCACGCGGCGGCTCATTATCTTAACCCTCAGTATTATTATGCAACTCTTACAAGCTCAGATGAGATGGAATCAAATACTAAACTTAAAGAGGGTTTGTTAGATTGCATAGCAAAACTTGCTTTGGATGAGGAAGATGAAAGCCAAATCTTGCGAGATCTGATTGTATATCGTACCAAGGCTGGGAGGTTGGGAAAGAGTGGTGCTCAAGCTTGTGTAAAAACAATTTCTCCGGGTTAGTAACTTAGTATTGCTTTAAGTTACTTCTTTTTAGTGTTTAGTAATTTTAAGGTTTTTTTGTTTTTATTCTTTTGATTTCTAAATTTTATGATTTTTAATATAGTGGAGTGGTGGATCACTTTTGGAAGTGAAGTTCCCGCCTTGCAAAGATTTGCTAAAAGAGTTCTTGGGCTTACTAGTGCGGCTTCTCCTTGTGAAAGGATTTGGAGTACCTTTGACAATGTAAGTTGCTTTTAGTATTTGTAACAAAATATATTATCAATTTATCTTATAGGTTAAAGTTTATTTCTCTAAGTTTTTATTTATTTATTTTACTATTGTAGATCCATACTAAAAAGAGGAATTGTTTGGAGCATGATCGGATGAGGGATCTTGCATATATTCAATACAATAGGAGGCTTAAAAAGCATTATGAAGAACGCATTTCTGGAAAAGAGATAGACCCAATTGTGTTGAAGTTCTTCGATGAATGTGCGGAGTGGTTAGTTCCCGACGATGCGAGAGACGACATTGTGTTAGGGACGGACATGACTTATGGTGTGCTTGAGGACGCCGAAGATGGATTTGATGACCCCCCGTTTATTCGTACTTCTCGCACGAACACCGCTTCACATTGTTCACAAGGAGGGGCATCAAGCTCACCATCGACAACACGTCATCTTCAAGACTCTTCCGACGATGATGATTACGATGTTGATGCGAACTACGGTATGGGTGATGGAGATGATGATGGCATTGACTCGGGATTCGATGAGGACATTTGATTTCATTATTCTAGCTAGATATTTTTATTTTAGTTTTTTGGTTTTGCACATTTTGGATGATGGGGTTGGATTTTATTTTGAATATGCTAAGATTTTATTTTATGTTGAATTGATCTTCTATTAATCTATTTTAATGTTTGCTTCATTGCTTGCAATTTGGGATTTATCTTTTATGTTATTGACATATTGCAATAATATATAACAAAAAATAATAATAATACATTGAGTCATTGCAATATATATATATATATAATATACATTATGGGAAAAAAAAAATACATTGAGTCATGTTTGATATTTTAAATTAAATAATTATACAAATTTACAAATTTATACATATTACACACATTACAAATTTACAAATTTACACATTACACATATTACAAATTTACATTCTCCCGCCTAACACTCCGCCTCGCCTAGCGCCCCGCCCCGCCCTACCAGTGACCATGCCCACCGCCTTGCGCCTCGCCCCGCCCCTGACAGCATAGCCTTCAACTTCTTCAAATATTCTTTAATTTGCATCTTTATCCAACGTCTTTGTGACGGTAGTAGGTTACTTGGGTCCGTTATTATCACCTTAACCATATGCGCATCTTCGATGGTTTTTTTTTTCGAGTTAGCTCCGCTTCACGCCTCATTTAAATCTCAGCCTCTCTAGCCAACTTTTGTTCATCTCGTGTTATAGTTCTAGCTTCCTTTTGCTCTTTTTTCTGCTCGTCTCTCTCATTCCATGCCTTCATCATGTTAGTCGTTGTCTTAAACATCTTCTCCCAATAACCTATACTTGACTTTGCTGTTTCTTTTGCCTTGTATTTTTTTTGGTCGTCCGGTTGTACATCCCTACAAAAATATAGTGGTGCATCCACGTCGATAGAATCATCCGAAATTATGATATTTGGAGTGCCGGATGTAGGTGTTTCAGGATTGGTATTAGTGGAGTTACCCGGGCTATTGTTAAAATTTGACTTTCTAGTGACGTTGCGGTCAGGTTGCCCGATGTGATGAATTTGTGACCATTTTGGGCAAGTTTCCAAAACTTTGTACGCTTCCCCAAGTGTAAATGGTTTGTGTTGTAGTTGTGCGAATGTATCGCATGTCATACGTTCCTAGAAATCAAGTTATAAAATTCTTTAGAGTATGATTAACCTTTGAACATTAATAAAATGAGAAAAATAGATGAAATACTTACGAAGTCGGCCGTTCCAATGTCGATAAAATGTCGGCTCTCAAGGTCTTGAATGATACCTCTAAAAATCGAACATTCCTAATTAAGCCGCCCCTTATATGCACAATTGACACCGTTGTATGATCGCCACATCGATTGGTCAACATAGAAGGAGTTGAATTGATCACGCACCTTGAACCAAAATATAACGACTTTTTGGTTGTTCATGGTTTCGATATTGGGAAGTGTTAGGCATTTGCGATAGATTTAATGCATTGAATTGAGGAGGAAAGACATTTCCTTGTTAGTTCGTATTGGAGGATTGAGAGTGGTTTTGAGAATTAGATTGAGAGCTTGATGATGACATAGTGGTTTTGTTTGTAAGGTAAGGAGGGAGTAATGATATTTATAGATGAAAAAAACTAGCCGTTAATATGGTTGTTGAGTAACTTGGACAACAAATTTAAAAAAAAAAACTACTCGTTAATATGGCCGTTGAGTAACTTGGACAACAAGTTTCCAAAAAAAAACTAGCCGTTAATATGGTCGTTGAGTAACTTGCACAACAAGTTTGCCCAAACAATATTAAATTTTTTATTACCAATTAAACCAAGAGGTTATAAACAACCTAAGGTTTAACATAACATATCAAAGTTCTAAACAAAACATAGCATACTCAGCGTAGTTTTAACATAACAAATAAAAGTTCTAAACAAAACAAAGCATACTCAACATAGTTTAAACAAAACATAAATCAAAGTTTTAAATAAAATATAGCCTAACTGGGACGACCTCGCTTCGTTTGGCAGGCGTGTCTGCTACGTGTGAAACTCTTGTTAAAGGTACATTGCACAACCGGCTTTGTCTGGTAGGAAATTGACATCTTAGCTAGTCTTTCGGACGTCTCTCAGATGACCTTTGGTGCCCTCCTCAGCTTTTCCTCTAACTCGGCCGTGCATTCAACGTATTGCCTCTGAAACGGTCGTACGTTCAATTTTAAATACCAAAGCGTATCGTGCCAGTATGGGACTGACACCAATGGAACCCTCTGAAAGCTCAGCGCTGAAGCAGCTCTTACCTTTGGACGGATTGTTGGCCTAGACCTGTGCCATGGTTGTCAATCTATGTTGGTTTTGTCCTTCCATTCTATCATTTCTCTGATCACAGCAAAAGAATGATGGATTTCAGATCTCGTACTAGCCCTTTCATCTCTCCACGCACCCATACGGGGATAAATATCGTTAAAGTTATGTACCTTCATTAGATATATTCAAACCCGATAGTACTCGAAGAACCAAAACTCCAACATTGCATAGAATCCGGTGATCGATTTCTTCACCTTCCCGTTCTTCAGAACTGAGACTTCATCTAGTCCCCGATACAAAGCCGCCATAATCGGCGTTCCCCAGTCAAAACTCGACGCACCAATAATATCGTAGTCTGTCAAGGCTGCAAGATTACCTGCCCGAGAGATGTGCTAGCATTTGAGAAGAAAAGATTACCCATCATATAGGCAATAAATTCCCTCGCATACACGATATCCATTTGTGGGTCGTAATTGTTGAGACGTGGATTCAAAGGCTCTTTTCAAGTTTTTAAATAGGCGAGAGTGATGTTACCGTACCTGATGTCAGTGCTTGTGATCTCCGAGAACATCTTTTCTGCTTCCTCTAACTTGGAGTACCTCTCGTCGTACGGGAGTTTGCGACCTAGCCCAAACTTTAAGCCCGTTAGCATAATGAAGTTTAATGGTATGAAATCCAGTTCCCCGCAAGGGAAGTGAAAGGTATGGGTGAAAGGCTACTACTGTTCCACGAGAGCATGAATGAGACAGTTATCAGAGTTTCCTGCCTTAATCGAGCAAAACTCCTCAAAACCCTTATCGTCGACCAACTTCTTCAACGTTGGGTACCCTGCAATCCATCCGTACTACTTCAGTACCTTATCCAATGATCCCCTAAACTGTATTTCATCTCGGTTCTAACAAAAAAAAACACATTAACACGTTAGACTTTCATTCGGGCATTTCATCGAACACATGGCAATGTACGTTAATAACACTTAAAATTTACACAAAACTTATTGACATTTCCTCCGATCCAACATAAATATGGACCCAGCCGTCCGGGAGGATATCTACTCGGTTCAACTCCTCGAGCGTTGAGGAGGGATCGTTGTCTGACGTCAATTGTAACGACCACATATGTGTTACCAATTCCTTGCCCCCTTCGTTTTACTTCGGCGTTTGCGTTACGCGTAGTTTTGGAAAAATTATACCTCGGTCGCGAACTAGATTTTCCCGACATTTTTAAGCGATTAACGGCGTCGATGACGGAGGACATGAGTTGGGTTGGGAAACTTATGGAGTAAGGGTTGGGTATGCCTTGGGTAAGAGAAACTTTGAAATAACACTTGAAACGAATGAACCAAACTTATGCCTAAAACTTGCAGGGTTATGCCGCGCGGTTCTGAACTGCGCGGCTAATTAACAAAAAAATAAATTACGTGGCAATTCCTTATTGGTCATTCTTACCCGCGATTTGGAACTGCGCTGCAGCTTTTAACGTTTGAGATGGGGACACGTGGGTTGATCCTGTACGTTTATTGTGCCCTGCAGTTCTGAACTGTAGAACTGCAGGGAGTGATATTCACCTTGATTTCGCTTTCAACTGCTATGGGGTGGATTGAATTCACCCTGATTTTGAGCAAATCCATTCACCCTACTGCTGTGGCTGCTCTTAGGCGTTGATCACCATTGGGCTCTTGGCCCAGTGGTGGTTGTACCTCTCCACCTAGAGAGGTTTTGAAGGTGGTTGGAAACTCAAGGTTATGGATCCCTATATAAAGCCGGCTTGCCTAGCAAAAAAAAAAAAAAAATTTTAGTAGAGATATCTTGCATTTGGCCTCCGTTAGGGCATTCCCATTGTTTTAAAGAAAGAAAGTCGTTCTCTATTGGCGTTATAAAGTATTTAATAAACCTCGATGAAAATGTGAAATGAATAGGATGGAGCCAGAGCACTTGTCTAAGCAAATCAGTGGTGACTGGCATTGAGCTATCCGTTGGTCATTTTTTACCATTTATCCCGGTGTTACAGCTTACAACTCCAACCACTGGATCACAATGGTGACAATTTTTTTTATTTTAAGAACCTACCAACTTAGACAAGAGCGCCATTGGAGATAGTCCTATATGACCAAAACTAGACCTTCATACTCAAATCCTGCGTCGTTAGCCAAAAAATTGTGTATGACAAGTGAGAGTCAAAGCTAGATAACGTATTTGGGGTCAAAGTCAATATTTCCAAACCGTTATTTCTTTTTGGTTCAGTTTCACAATTTACAGCCTTTTCCCATTTACACAGTAGTAATAATGTGTATTTTTGTGACTCTGGAGCAAAGTATATCCCCGAACATAAGATTCAGAACCTAGAGAGTTGCTCCGCTACTCTTCTAATGGGATGCAGCAGTTCTCTCCTACTTGTTAGGCGGTTCTCCTGTCATCATAGCCAACCTATGGGATGTGACATCCAATGATATTGATTGATTTGGGAAGTCCTTGCTTAAGGCCTGGTTCAAGGAAAGATCAACCTCTTCTGATGATTATGCCTTGTGCACTTCAGTAGTAGAAGAATTTAAATCCATGAACATAGGGGACAGTAAGAGAAACGCTAAAAAGAAGATTCCAAGTGGAAAAAAGCCAAAGGAAGCGGCTACGAGAAATAGATTGAACATCTCTTGTTGTCATAAACCGATGATTGGATCGTTCATGAGTGAAGCTCGAAAAGCTTGTGTGCTCCCTTTCTTAAACGGTGCAGCTCCAGTTTGCTATGGTGTTCCTACGCATATAATCAGAGAGAAGGAATTATAAGTAGAAATGTTGCCTCCACAAACTGGACGTATTATTCTTGTTCACCAAGTCTGATAGTTACAGACATATTTTTGTTAGTCCAAACGGTGTAAGGGGCACTACAGAGCTAATTGTATTTTCAAATTACAACCTGTGTAAAATGAATTTCTATAGTTGATTAACAGTGAATTGATACTACGAGTTATCACGGATAACTGGCAATTTGTGTGCACACTGTTAATTTCAAAGTTGGAAGTTGGAACTAATCCTTTCTTTTATTTTGGGTATCTTCTATTATGTTGAACAAGCAACTTGATGACATTTCTTTCTTTCTTTCTTCTGTTTTGAATGAGAAGTTCACTATGTAATCCAAATGAACTGTTAGTGAATATGGAAAATTTCTTATTATTGGGAAATCAAAATGGTACGCAATGGTAATTGTCTTAGCCTTTGTTTGGTAATCTATAAATGTTTGTAATCGAGAAGATTTTCGAATGATCTGGACAATGCAAACCATTACATTCTCATATGAAAGAAAAGCTTAGCTAATCCAATGATCAACAATTGTCTAAATCATTAAAAATATTTTTGATTACAAGCATTTCGATATGGTGCACCCATAGAGTAAAATGGAACAACAATGAAGATAACGGCGATAATGTGTTTTTGAATATTAAGAAATGTTGCCAAAAATTGTTATCCACCGCCCTGTATGTAATATTTTAATTCCGCAATACAATCCTACTCTATTGATCCAAACCCGTACTATATGGACCCAGTTCCTGCAGGTCGGGTATATCTATTTCCACTCCTTTTGGGGCCCAAAAAGAACAACTAAAATCCCCAAATAGAAGAATAAATCACTCAATCCCAAACCCTAATTTTATAAAACTCACTCTTTTTGCGTAATTTGAAGCAATGAAGCTTTGATCGAGTTCATGGAGAATGTGAACCTTGTTTGGGCAAATTTTGAACCTTTTCTTAATGCAATGGGGGAAACTTGTACATCAAGTTTTCTCCAATTGCATTAAGGGAAATTTTCTTTAGGTTATGATAATGATTTCACACTGTTGATGAAGGCAAAGATGCTGGTTTAAAATCTTTACATGGTGAGTTTGCATTTATGTGAAAGTTTATATTTCATTGATGTAGAAGATTAATAGAGACGTGAAAATTAAAAATGAGAAGCAATTTATTTATAATCAACTTTAGGTAGGATTAGGATTAGGATTAAACACGAAAAAAAAAAAAAAAAAAAAAAATCCGCACAGTTTGGTGTCTGTAAAATGGGGTTAAAGGTTATGGAATAAGATTATGTTCAATGGAAATTTTTATTTTGATGAGAAGATGATCTCTATAAAGTTTCGTCGCATTCCGATAGCTACGACCTTATATAAGTGTAACTTAAATTAATAGAGAAGATTGACTACTATATAAATTGTTAATGGGGTAAAAAAGTAATGAAAAGGGATAAAACCTTTGTGAAAATGATATACTCGTCTAAGAAAGCAATTCCCACCGAATGCTTTAATATTCCATAAATTTAACTTCCTTTAGTTGATCAAGCTTACACTTGAGTGGAAAAACCTTGTGTCTTTTGATATACTCATCTCTATTGCTGTCCCGCTTTGAAACTTTGGTTAAGGTGGCCGCTGACCCTGATTATCACGCTAGCTATTTATTTATTTGCTAGACCACATTAGCTACTTTTCTATGGAAAGCAGATTAAGTCTTGCACTTGTTGGAAAGAAAATTAAGTAGATAATAATATCAGGTTGGATTTTTAATCTTGTTGCGATATAGGTCATGACCAATAGCTTTCGTCATAACCAAGCATTTTCTGATGTGACACATCCCTCATAGGATCTTCCACCCACCGTATGACCTATGTTTATTTAATGCTTTTAATGCTTTGTATTTTATTCTTTAGTTTAAAGCCTGTTGGAGAGGCCCAACCTAGGTTATTAGCAGTTTCCTAGTTTAAGTAGAATTCCATTTCAATTAGAATTATGGTTCCTAGTTCTAACCCCCCTTGTGTTCTATAAAATGGGAGGTCTAGGTTATTTGTTTCTCAGTTGATTTTGATTAAAGTAAGTTGATTTGTTTAGTTGAAACCCTAGATTTCTCTAACTCTCAAATACAACGTGATTTTCTTACGAATCTCGTTTCCGCGTTCGTAGTATTCACGTCATTTTCATTTGATTTAGAAAAAGGAAAAAACAGTGATCATAGGCAGGAACAGTTTTTTTTTAGCCACAGCTTTAACATTGAAGAGAATAGGAGTTTGAGCATTAGAGAAGTCCCATGAGCTCAGGGTAACTGTTATAGCGCTAGCACTCTCTGCAAATGTTAGGTAGGCTATTGATTTAGTTGTTCTTGTTGCACCCCTTGTACAAAGTAAAGGAAAGAAAAAGAAGAAACAGTTTTTAACTTTTATTTAGTATCTATATTCTTCCGAATTTCTCATGTTTAATATTCATGTTCTTAAATTATTTTATATTGTGGATATGGTTAGTGATTTTTCTGCTGAGTCGCAAGCCCGAAAGCCAAAACTCCAAGTCGATTTAGGTTAGCCACAAACAAACAACAATCAAATAAATACACAATACACCAAGTTTAAGGTGGTTCGGCAAATTGCCTACGTCCACCGTGCGAGAGAGAAAGAGGGAGTTTATTCAAGATCCTGGTTACAATCACTCAATACCAATTAGAGGTTCTCACTCAAAGAACTTAAGTTTCCCTTTATATACTAGGAAAACTCTTTACAATCGTTCAAATCTCGAGGCAAGCAAGTGGTTATAAAATCATTAAAAAAAAAGAGTTCCCAGATTTCATTCGAACGAAATTTGAAGTTGTTTGAACGAAATTTGCGTTTGGGTCAAAATTCCAGGGGGTTGTCAAAAGGTCGTTCAAACGAAATCTGAAGTCGTTCGAACGACTTGGGCACCTGGGCCAAAATTCTAGGGGGTTGTCAAAAGGTCGTTCGAACGACTATCAGCCTCGTTCGAATGACCAAGGCAATAAGCAGCCCCACAATTCTCCACCTCGGTGAAGACTTCCCCAAACAAACAAACCGAAATTTGAGCCGAACATAGAAACCATCCAAATAGACCTAAACAAACACTCTCCTCCATCAAATGTCCCCAAAGACCCAAACATACAAACGGCCCAAGGAAACTAGCAAAAAACAAACGTCCCCAAAATGACTAAATCTAAACCAAGCGTCCCAAAGGGGCCAAGAACCAAACCAAATGTCATAAGAAACCAAAATTGACTACACCAAATCAATGGTTGCATACGCACCATAGATTAAGTCGCCCGTAGTTCACAAAAAATCTAATCAATCAACATGAAGAATTTGAACTTAATTCCTGAAATAACTTTCGTAAACATATCCACTGGGTTATCTTTGGTGTGAATCTTCTTCAACATAATCTCACTCTCTTCCAGGACTTCTCTAACAAAGTGATAGCGTACATCAATATGTTTTGTACGTTGATGATGAACCTGATCTTTGGCCAAAAAGATAGTGCTCTGATTATCACAGAAAACATCAAGATGATCCATCTTAATGCCTAAATTCCTTTATCACCTCAGTCACCGCCATATACTCCGCCTCGGTAGTAGATAGTGCCATTGTTGACTGTAACGTGGAGCTCCAACTAACCGGTCCTTTACCCAATGTAAACACATACCCAGTAGTAGACCGCTGTTTATCCAAATCATCCTTATAGTCAGAATCTACATAACCCACACAAAACCGATCAATCGAATCTTATTTACGAAATTCCAAACCAATATTCGCAGTACCTTTGATATACCGTAGAATCCATTTCATAGCTCGCCAATGATCTCTACCCGGATCTTGCATGTATCGACTAACCATACCAACCACTTGTAAAATATGTGGCCGAGTACATACCATAGCATACATTAAGCTACCAACCGTGCTAACATAAGGAACTTGACTCATATAATCACGTTCCTCATCAGTGTTTGGAGACATAAAAACCTTAAGCTTAAAATGAGGAGCAAGGGACGTACTTACAAATTTTGTGTAACCATCAATGCCAAATCTATGAAGTACCTTCCTCATATACGTTGTCTGAGAAAGACGCACCATTCCATTCTCTCTATCTCTATGAATCTCCATACCAATAATTTTTTTTGCATTACCAAGATCCTTCATTTTATATTCTTTACCTATTTGCTTTTTCAGCTTATCAATCTCGCTTTTGTGCTTACACGCAATAAGCATATCATCTACATACAAAAGCAAGTAAATAAAGGAGCCGTCACGTAGCTTGTGTAAGTAGACACAATGGTCATAATGACTCCACTTGTACTTCTGTCCAATCACAAACTAATCAAACCTTTTGTACCATTGTCTTGTAGACTGCTTTAAACCGTACAACGACCTTTTTAGCTTACACACATAGTCTTCCTTCCCCGCAACCGTAAACCCACTCGACTGAGTCATATAGATCTCTTCTTTCAAATTCCCATGTAAGAATGTCGTCTTAATATCGAGTTGTTGCAACTCCAAATTAAATTGCGCAACCGAAGCCAATAGGATACAAATGGAGGAATGCTTTACTACCGGAGAAAAAATGTCATTGTAATTGATCCCCTCCCTTTGAGCATAGCCCTTGGCTACGAGTCTTGCCTTGAAGCGTATATCATCATCAAAAGATCCTTGTTTATTTGTATAAACCCATTTACAACCGATCGCTTTCTTTTCCTTCGGCAACTTCGAAAGTTCCCAAGTTCTATTATTAAAAAGAGAATACATCTCTTCCTTCATTGCTCCCTCCCAATGTTTAGCCTCGAAACCATAAATAACCCCCTTATAGATGGAAGGAACATCCTCTTCAATGACCGAAAGTGCGTAGGCTACTATGGCCTTCGCTTTTGGAAGTACCATATCCTTTGTAAGCCAACTTAGTTTGCTTACATCCCTCTTTGGTTTACTCTTTGCGATTGACTCCGCTACCGGAATCTCTTCATCCGTACTACCAAATGCTCCACCTTCATCTGTGTCCTCATCATTTGGAATATGCACTAATGGCTCATCATCCGCTGTTACACCGGTAGATGACCCCTCTCTTTGTACGGAACTCTCTGGCTAATGTGAAGATGCATCAATCTCTACCCACTGCAATACCCCACTGGTTGTCTCCTCTGTGTGGTCAGAGCCATGTGACTTCATCATAGAAGCCTTATCAAAAGTGATATCTCTGCTCAAAATAATCTTTCAGTCTCTTGTATCCCATAACTTGTAACCTTTCACACCCTTCTTCTTACCCAAAAAAACGGTCTTCCTTGCTCGTGGATCCAACTTGCCATCCTTAACATGATAGTATGCCGGACACCCAAATATACAAAGAGTATCATAATTTGTAACAGGTTCTCCCGACCAAGTTTCTATTGGTATTTTACCCTCAATTGCAGCCGAAGGCAAGCTATTAACGAGATAGCATGCATGTGTCAAAGCCTTAGCCCAAAACGCCTTGCCCAACCTAGAATTGGATAACATATACCGAACCTTCTCCAGCAAAGTTCGGTTCATGCGCTCGGCTACTCTGTTTTGTTACGGTGTATCTTTAACCATAAAGCATCGAACTATCCCCTCATACCGACATACTTGCAAGAATGAATCACTAGTGTACTCCCCACTATTATCCAAACGGAGTGACTTGATCTTTCTGTCAGTTTGATTCTCAATCAACTTCTTCCACGTCATAAAATTTTTTAAGACTTCATCCTTCCTCCTCATAGTGTACACCCAAACACGGCTAAAAAAGTTATCCACAAAAGATACAAAGTAATACTTTCCCCCTAGCGATGCATTTCTGGAGGGTCCCCAAACATCATAGTGAACATAATCAAGAGTTCCATGAGTACGGTGGATCGCGGTGCCGAACTTAACTCTTGTCTGCTTGCCCAGAATGCAGTGTTCACAAAAATCTAATTTTCACATCTTGGCACCTCTCAAATGCCCCTGGTTCGTAAGAACTCTCAAAGACTTTTCTCCCGCATGCACCAAACGCATGCGCCATAGCCGTGTGGTATCTTTTGAAGTGGTCTCCTCCCTTCCTGCGGTAGAAATCTCACCAAGAATAGCCGTACCATTCAAATAGTACAAGTTGTTACTTCTTTTGTGACCCTTCAATATAACCATGGCTCCCTTAAGAACTATCTTTACCCTATTCTCAGACACAACCTTGCAGCCTTTGCTTCAAGTGTTCCCGTCAAGATAATTTTATTACTCATTGTCAGAATATACCGAACCTCATCAATCTCTTTAACCAACCCATTGTGCAACTTTAGACGAATGATACCTATCCCTATGATGCGGCAAGGATTATCGTTTCCCATCAACACCGCTCCATCTTCTAACATTTTCAAACTAGAAAAATAAGTCCTTTCGAGAAAAATATGATAAGTAGCACCCGAATCTAAAATCTATTCTTTTGTATTAATAACACATGCACTAGATATTATAGTAAAAATGAAATTAGAATCATTACCTCCCATTTCCGTGTCCTGAGCCAAATTTATAGAAGAACCCATTTTTCCCTCTTTCTTCTTCTTAAGCGCGGGACATTCATTTTTCTAATGACCCATTTCCTTGCAAAATGCGCATTTGTCCTTATTTAAGTTGTTCTAGTTTCCCCCACAACCTCTCAATTTCGACCGAGAGTTGTTACCAAACGGCTTCTACTTGTTCAAGGATCTTCCTCGAACCGTTAATACTTCAGATGTAGACTTATCGGTCTCACGTTTATCCTTTTTATGGTACTCGTGGTTTACTACGGCCGTAGTCACATCTGTGTATTTCAATGAACTCTTTCCATAAGTAATCGTCGTAACGAAGTGCTCAAATTCTTTCAAAAGTGAGTTCAAGAACAAGAGAGCCTTGTCTTCATCCCCAACTATCTCTTCAAGATTCACCAAGTCGGCTAACAACTTGGTGAAGTTATTCAAATGCTTAGACATACTAATCATTTACCTCATAGTGAAGCGATAAAGCTTCCTCTTCAAGTAGAGTCAATTTTGGATGCTCTTTACCAAGTACTTCTCCTCTAGAATCTGCTAATTTTTTTTTGCAGATGTTTTATTCATCACAAGGTACTTAATATCTTGAGCAAGACAAGAACGAATTTGGCTGCTCGCACTCTTGTTTATCTTCCTCCATACACTCTTCTCTCTGTCATCTTGCTTGTCTTCCAATACCTCATCTAAGTCTTGTTGACTTAGGGTATCACTAACTTCGCATAACCACATGCCGAAGTTATTTGTGCTATTGAATTTTTCAACTTCAATCTTTGCATTGCTGAACATCACCGTTGTATTCCTTTTCAGGGCCGAAGAACTAGTTTCAACTTCATCTCTCATGTTTCCCCTAATTTTTATGATCTAACCAAATCCAAAACCAAATTAAAATTGAGAAACCTTAAGTTACCTAAAAATTGCGTACCACCGATGAATCGACCTCGCTCTGACACCAATTGTTGAGTCGCAAGCTTGAAAGCTGAAACTCCAAGTCGATTTAGGTTAGCCACAAAGAAGCAACAATCAATGAAATACACAATACACCAAGTTTAAGGTGGTTCGACAAATTACCTACGTCTACCGTGCGAGAGAGGAAGAGAGAGAGAGTTTATTCAAGATTTCGATTACAATCACTCAATACCAATTAGAGGTTCTCACTCAAGAAATTTTCTCTATTTGATCTCACCAAAGGATTGACTAAAGGATGACTCTCAAAGAATTTAAGTTTCCCTTTATATACTAAGGAAACTCTTTACAATTGCTCAAATCTCGAGGCAAGCAAGTGGTTATAAAACCATAAAAAAAATAGAGTTCCCAAATTTCGTTCAAACAAAATCTGAAGTAGTTCGAATGAAATCTAAAGTCGTTTGAACAAAATTTGCGTTTGGGCCAAAATTTCAGGGGGTTGTCAAAAGGTCGTTCGAACGAAATCTGAAGTCGTTCGAATGACTTGGGCACCTGGGCCAAAATTCTAGGAGGTTGCAATAGGTCGTTCGAACGACCAAGGCAACAGGCATCCCCACATTTTCAAGTAGAGTTGTGCAACAGTGATAAAAGTATTTCTAATAGGGGACGCAGTATGGCCAATGTGTATTAACGTGATGTCCCTAAGAATAATTTGGTGATGCGGGACTGAATCTGGAACAAGGGTAGTACATAGAAAAAGTTAGATGATTACCAGCATCCAATATGATGCCATCCAATAGTTAGGAGGATAATATGTAGAGATTTATATTATGTAGAAAGCACTCTTAAAATATATATCTTCCTTGTCCGTCCAGGTTTTAATTGGAAGTGATGAGCTGCATTTAATTCTCGAACATTCACTGTGACCCAGTGATCATATTAATCCGAGTTGAGGTTGTTAGGAATTATGGTAACTAATCTCAATCCCTCGCCTAAGATGGATAAAAAGAAACGCCAATTGAAAAATTAAATGAAATCAAAACACAGCGATTTACCCGGATGAGGGAAGTGGAAAACCCTTACGGATAAAAAATCACTCCCTGCGAACAATCTACTATGATCAAATAGGTTACAAACAATCTTTCCAGCTTCCTCAAGCTTTTTAATAAAGTCTCTCAAACCCTAGTTCTCTAGAATTAAACTCACAAAGATTACAACCAAAAGATAGTTAACAAATAACCTAAATTTCATTTATATATTTGGGAGACTTATTACAAACAGAATAGATCTCGAGGAAAACACAAGGTCCCAAAACGAACTTCCAAAACCAACATCTATAATCGTTCGAACGACTTCGACGGAACCAAGTTTCTAACCCTAGAGACAAACATCTCGTTCGAGTGACATCCAGTCTCGTTTGAACGACTTTGACGGAACCAAGTTTCCAATCTAGAAAACAAGCATCTCGTTCGAACGACTTATAGTCCGTTTGAACGACCATCAATTCGAGTTCACCCTTAATAATTTCTCACTTAAAATTGAAACTACCGTAACCATCTCCAGATCTCCAAATGAATTGCTCGCACTACCCGGACCTTCATTCATGGACACCCACAGACAAAATTTCATAATCTTCAACAGAGGTGCCATGCGTAGATTTATAGTTCATGAAGGTCCTGAACTTATAGGTTAGGTCAAACTAGAAGGGTCTGGATGGCTAACCTGATTCCTTAGAATTTGGCTTTCAATATGTTTCTCTGCCATCTAATTGCTAGTTCCAATGTTCCATAATATTCAATTATTCTGATTACAATAATTTGTGATATTCAATAATATTCAATAATTCTGATTTAGACATCATATGCTAATAATTGGTGTTTCGATTATATTGCGAAGTTTAGATTTAAATTCGACAGAACATTGCATCATTTTAACAGGTGGAGCTAATATAAAAATATTATTCTTTTGGACTCTTTCGAGCTAAATTTAAAAAATGGTCAGATATTGAGCAAAGCCAGCAGGGTGTGAGTTTGAGTTTGGGTTGCAAACCCAAACTCACACTTTGAGTCCCCAGCAGCCAAAAAACCAGTGTGAGTTTGACAACATGGCGCTACAGTAACTCAATCGAGTGGGAGGAGCTCACACTAAAAACAAATTGAGTTTGGCAGTGTTTAGATCACTGCGTGGTGTTCTTTTTACCGCACGGTAAAAGGAACACCGCGCGGTGATCTAAACTCCTCCAAACTCAATTATTTCTCTAAATCACTCCCTGACTCCTTCTTACCCAAAACCAAGAAAGTCGAGTATAGAGGAAAACCTCTACGCTCTCCCCAAATGGAGAACTCTGGCACCAGTAGTAATAACTCTACACCGTCGACCTCATCCTCCCATACCCACCTTCAACACCATTTGCTCAAGACCCATCATCACAATTCACTCCATACCTCTACCAAAACCCATCGCAATTTCAACCTCAATTCCAATCACAGACCCCACCTCCGTTTACCATGTCACAAGGGGACCCCAGTTATGGACAATATCAAAGTCCATTTACACTCTTTCAATCGCAACCTCAGGCGTTTAGCCCGTACCATTAATCCTATCCGCTCACTCAACCTCAAGGTTTTTAACCTCTAAATTACTTTTAGAACTACCTATTATATGGTGAATCTACTCAGCACAGTCAAAGTGATGCAAATGCGTCAATACCTGTTGAAGCGGCGGCGCCCGAGATAAAAAAGGAAAAGGAAGAAAGAAAAGAACACCTGCAAAACAAAGATAAAGCGTGCAAGTGTCAGAAGATGCTAAGTTTTTGGACGAGATGGATGATGCTGGAATGCATTGGACGGAAGCAGACTATACATATCTCGCAATGGCGTGGGTAACATCTTCTGTTCAGTCATTGAGCCGCACAAAGGGTTTCACTTTCTATCAAAGGTCAACATTACCTTTAACAGAGACCCTGAGTTCCCCACACGATGATCATATGGGTCGACCAAATCTCAGTGGTATGCCCTTAATGCATAATGTATGGCGTACAAGAGGATAGTTGCTCAAGAACAATTTAGGAATAACAGCGGGAAAACAAAAGAAGATCAGGTACGTTCTGATTTCCTTTAACTCCATTTCGTTTATTTCTCGCGGATATACTCGTTATTTATTTGTATTGGGTATTTTTGTGAATTGTAAGAAAACGATGCACACAAAATCTATCAAGGTTTGAATGACAGCAATGACTTCAAACACCATGAAGCGTATAAGATTTTGGCGCGAGAACCGCGATGGGCCAACCTAAAGGATGATGGGTTGAACCATGCGGTGAGTATACCAAGAAATGTAGCAAGGAGATCATCGGACAATTCTACTCTGGGGAACTCGGTCGGATAAAGCAATCTATCAGAGGACCCCGACGACCCACCTGCACCTCAATCCGCGGGCCCAAATTTTGACTTAAATGTTTCGTTGTATGAGGGTGGAAGCAGGCCCATCGGCCAAAAGCTCCATAGAAAGAACCTTGCAGCACAAAAGGTAATTGATGGTATTGCTGCATGTGGTAGCGGCATCCAAACAATGCTAGATGAACTACGGTTGGAGAAGAGGCAAGCGAAAGAAGAAAAAGAAAGAAGAAGAGCAGAAGCAATATAACACTGGCAAGCCAAAATGGATTTCGAGCAAGCAAAGGAAGATCGCAAAATCATGGAGAAAGACCTGAGTACTCTTTTTGGACATCAATTGTAATACTATCTGCAAAGGTAAGCTGAGGTCATAGGACGTCTGGCCAAGAGGGCTCAGGTACTTGAAGTGGTGATAAAATACAATTTAACTTTGCTGTATATAGAAGTTTTTTATCCAAGAATGTAGTTTAATAACCAATAATGTAAACGTTTGAATAATGTATTGCTCGAAATTCTACAGTGTGCTTTCAAAATGTTTATTTCCGATAATATTGGGTTAAAATAAATACAAAATCAATATTGCGTATCAAAAACATGTTTAATAAACTTGTACGACTAAAAGAAGCATTAAATTACATTTAGAACACGCAGATAATACAAGAAATAGAGTACTAAGTTTGAAGATTTCCCTTCACGGCCCACAAATGTTCGATTAGATCATCTTTTAGATCAAAATGAAGTTCTCGACTTCGAATCCGGTTCATTTTCGATATAAAAAATTTTATTGTTCCGCGTTCGGGTACAATATTGAGCCGTTCGCATTCAATAGTTGAGGGCTCGGCCGAATCGTAGCCTAAGTATGATGGGAATGCACCTCGTTCCTCTTCGACGATCATATTGTGCATTATCACGCATGCCTTCATGACATTGCTTAAAAACTGGGGGTCCCACAATTTAACCGGATTTTTTACAACATTGAACCGAGATTACAAATCCCCAAGCGTCCGTTCTACGTCTTTTCAGCAACTTTCTTGTTGTTGAGTAAATAATTTTTGTTTCGCTGTAACCGGATTGGATATGGTTTGGACAAGTATTCCCCATTTGGGGTATATGCCATCCGCTAGGTAATACCCCATATCATAAGCTTTTCCGGCAATTATATAATTACAAGGCGGGGCAATACCATCAGCCAGGTCGGTGAAAAGATGTAATTAGTGCATGACATTGATATCATTGTTAGGCCCTGGTAACCCAAAAAAGGCATGCAAAATTCAAAGTTCTTGTAAAGCTACCACTTCAAGAATCGGTGTCGCCTTGGGGTAATGACCAGTAAATTGACCGTGCCAAGCTTTGGGATAATTTTTCCATAACCAATGCATGTAATCAAGGCTTCCTAACATGCCGGGAAATCCCCGTGACTCTCCGATCGCTTTTAACTTTTTGACGTCGGCCACGTTTGGTGCTCGAAGATATTCCTCGCCAAAAATTTGTATAACCGCAACACAAAACCTTTTCACACATAACAAGGTTGTGCTTTCTCCTATTTGGATATATTCGTCAAAAAGATCTGTCGCAACACCGTAACTTTAAAAATGTAGTGCTGCGACTACCTTTTGGTACGGTGATAACCCCATAGTACCAGCGTTGTCGGGTTTCTAGACAAAGTAATGATCATGTGAAACGACTGCATCGAATAGACACATAAATATGTCTCTACTCATACGAAAACGTCGCCGAAATTCCTATGGCTCATATGTATAATTCAGCTTGAAGTAGTCTCGTATAATGCTGTAATGCCCCAATTGGTGATCTCGCTTCTTTCTCTTATCCTTACAGCCCATGACACTCCCGCTGTAACTCGAAGTTGCATCCTCAACTACTATGTTCATTGCAGCTTGGTGCAGAACGTAAATTGCCGCCGTACAATCAAAGATAAGATCGTCAGAGGAAGACGACGACGATATACCTGAAGGATCGGGTATGGATGAATTAGATGATGAAGAAGACATTTGAGGCTGTGGAGTTGAGAGAAGGGTGTAATACCATATGGTGAATAAGTTTCCAATGGAAGAGAGAAGTGTAAAATGGAGAAATGTAAAAGGAGAAGAAGATGTGAGTTTTGAAATCAGGGATTTGGTGGTGAAAAGAACACCGCACGGCCTTTTACCGCACGATGTTCTTTTCACCGTCAAATCTTTAATTTCCAATGGATTAAAACACCTCAGTGCAAAATCTATTCGAATAGATCCTAAGTCTATTCGAATAAAACACCTCAGTGTAAAATCTATTAGAATAGACCCTAAGTCTATTTGAATTGAACACCTCAGTGCAAAATCTATTCGAATAGACTTAGGGTCTGTTCGAATAAAACACCTCAGTGCAAATTTATTCGAACAAACAAATAGTCAATTTTAACAAAAACCAAAAAACTTATTCAAATAGACTTAGGGTCATCTACATAATCATAGCTGAGGTCATCTACACCTCAGTAAGCAATTTATTCGAATAGATATTGAAAAAATTCTCCCAAACACCAAAAAACTTCAGTCAATTTCAATATTAGATAATCATGGCTAATGAATATTAAGAACATCCAAAACATCGTCTACCCAGAATCATCTACATAATCATATCTAACATTCTACATTGTCTACAAAAACATCAAAAACATCTATATCTACTCAGAATCATCTTCAGTACCTCGCCCCCTGCGGCTAGTACCGCTTCCCCTAGTTCGCAGACCAGATCCACGCTGCCTCGTCCTCGCGCCACCTTTAGGTGGTAGCGGCACCACCCGTACGTCACACCCCCTCCTCAGCTGTAGTCTTGAACGGGACAAATAAAATTTATAAATATTTTGATAAAATAAATATGATATTAAGAAAAAATAAAATAAATAAATACATAAATAAATTACTTATATGGGCATATAACTGATGATTTATACTGTCAATTTGCCTGTGGGCAATAACAAGCTCATCCACTAACTCCTTGAACCTCTGTACGTCCCACGCAGACTCTGCAAGGACAAGTTGCCGCATACCATGAGTCAGGTCCCACAACTCTTCTGCGCTGTAGGAGGAAGACATGAGTGGTGGGTCCCTCAAGTAGGAGATGGGGAACATCTCACGCCGCCCTGTCCACTCCATGTGCTACCCCGGGTCTGGCCCCTCTGCCTCGCCAAACAAACTGAAGTCCTGGGATACGCTATGAACCGATGCTGACGTAACCACCACGGGTGTAATACCAGCTCTGAGTGCAGTCGGTCCAAACAGATCTATATTCCCTATCCTTTGGGAATATGTTAATATGTGGCCTACCTCCAAAGTTTGTTCAGCCCAGTATGAGGCGTAAGTCTCTTGCTCTTCCCCTACCACAAACTGCTCACAATTAATGAACCTGGCCTGTCTCGTCTCATGTAAAGCCGCTGGACTAATATGTGGCGACATGCTAAGCGGATGATTCAAAGGAATACACGCCTCACCTACCAATTGCCTCCAACATCTATCCCCCAAGTAATATTCACAGTTTTCATTTGGTACTTGAAGTGGCATCTTCTTACAGGATAGGAGTTTTGCAGTCAGTACGTCCTCTATCTCAGATACCTCAGACTCTAACCAAGGTTTCCAGATGATCGTCTCAATCGTACGGTGGTCAATGTGATATATGCTTAGAATAAACAGATTGGTTGCCTGGTCATTTCTTTTCATCCTGTTCCCCCTCTCCCATGCTCTGAGGCGCGGATAGGCCAAGAACTTAACCTCTTCTTTGACTATAGGGTGACCAACCCCACAATACTCGTAGAACGAATACTATATTTCGGAATAACATAAAAAATAATAAGAATTTATATTTAAGACGTTTATTGGAAGATATTTGATTTGTAAAAGGAAAAAGTGCTAGTGTACCGTGAGAAGTTGGACAAATCCAGTAAAGGCACCCCCGGTCGTGACTACGGTATCCAAACCATGGTACAAGGAAGTAAGACTAGCAGAACCCCAGTCATACTGGGCAGCCGAGTCCAAATCGGTGATGACTACGAGATATCCAAGCGGGACGGTGTTGTTGGCCGTTTGAAACCATAAATGTCCCATCATGAAGAGGATAAAAGCACGAGTAATAGTAAGATCATCCTCCCGATCATCTGCGACGGTCAAGTACGTCCTTAAATGTGAAATGCTGACGTTCCCACTCTTTATATGGCTGGAATCAATGTTGGGGAACAATTGCCTCGTATTGGATAAAATAGACCATGTGTCGTCATACGACACCTGTGTCGGATATCGACCGATTGACAATGATATAAACATAGTAAAATCGAGAGGAGTGATCCCTATCTCCGCACACGGGAATAGAAACATGGGTGTGGTTGGCCACCAACGCTCTGTAAGCGCCTGAATTAGCCGATTATCTAAATTGCCCAAGCGTATATCTATAAACTGCCCAAAAATATTCACCACGGCGTCCCTTACAAGTGGAATTGTGGAAATCTCCTTCTACACTTTGATCACCGTAGTGAATGTGCCGTGCACATGCATCGAATCTCGATTCTGTCCATTGATGCATTTTGTCAAACACTTGATTTATGGAAAAGACAAATTCACAATTACACTAAAACTTATTGTGAGTTCATTTTTTGTGTAATAGATGTGACTGACTCCGTCTGAGAGTTGAGTAATACATCTCTACAGGAAGTTTTCTTGGGTTGGGTTTGGTATAGATTGGGGTTCTACATCTTCAAATTCCACTCGCTTTTTCTTTCTTCTGGACCTCGAGCGAGTTACGGAACGCTTTAGATCTCTTGTTCCTCTAAACCCAGACATAATACTGGGTGTGGTTCTCCCTCTGGCATATGCATTTTGATTTTGTTGGAATCACAATTTTTTTACCAGGAATTTTGAAAGAGAGGAAGATATAAAAATGTGAAAATAGTCGAGTTGGGAGAGTGTTTTACAAACAGTTGAAGCGACGGTGTTTGGAACCCCGCGCGGTATTCATTTTACCGCGCGGTAAAAGGAACTCCGCGCGGTGTTTTAATCTCCTCAAGATAAAATAAAATAAAAATCCACGTTGGCAACTCACACTGGCTGCTGGGAGAGGTCGGGCGCGAGTTGTGGGTTTGGTGGGCCAGGGTGTCAGAATTCACACCCAAACCCACACTCACTGCTAGAGATGCTCTAAGTATTCAAGAGACAAGATTTAAATAAAAAAAACAAATCATTAGACAGAGAAGGAAGAGATATGGAGATGAAAGAAGATGTAGTGATCATAGGTGCAGGGAATGTAGTGATCATAGGTGCAGGGATCGCTGGTTTGGCCACCGCTTTAGCACTAAAGAGAGTAGGAATTCGAGCATTAGTACTCGAGAAATCACCGGAACTAAGGACCACTGGTGGAGGAATAACACTCTTCACAAATGCTTGGTTAGCACTTGATGCACTTGGTGTTTCCAATAAGCTCAACTCCTTCTATGCTCCTTACAAAGGGTAATAGTCCTGTTCTTTTGATATCTATGTTGTCATCTGGATTGTGAGTTTGTCTTGTCATTATCAGGGGATTTGTTACCGATGTTCGGACAGGCAGAGTGCAAGCCGTCTCTTATACTCGAGCTGACGGGTATGTTATAATCTAACTTCTAAATGATACAATTATGGTTTACTAGAGAGATATTTCCTAATAATATCCTATTGTACTTCTCTCACCTAGTGATATGGAACATTTGATAACCTAGTAGTTTGGTGAAAAACAGCATCAAAGAAAACCGGATTCCAGACCAAATTGCGGAAAGATCCCGTTAAAATCATTTCATTTTGCTATTGAAAGGAAAAAGGATTTTGATGAATATATCTTCCCAATTTTTTTTCTCTCCTTATCCTCCGGTTTTCATGAATGAAACACGGCTTAAAGTATATTTTCCAGCCAACTTTCTTATATATTAGTCTTTAATGTGCCCTGTTAACTGATCCCTTAATGAAATTACTGCTCTCGCGGTCTGTCTCGCCATGTGAAAACTGCAATTCAACTAATGATTTACCATATCGAGTGAGATCACTTGATTAAAAAGGAGGGTAAATACAGGACTAAGTCTGGACCAAGGACATTGCATAGGAGAGACTTACTGGAGGCTCTAGCGGAAGAACTGCCGACCGGCACCATCCGGTTTTCTATAAAGATCAGCAACCCTGTAGAGACTTGCATGATAGATGGTTCGCCCATCGCTATACTATACTTAGACGACGGAACTATAATCAGCGCCAAGGTAACTATCAGAAGCTATCGAGATAGCCATTATTACTTAGTTGTTTTTTATTTATCTCGGTGACACTTTACGTTTAATGAGGGTGTTAGAATATGTGAAATACATGGGTATATGTGTAACAATAAAGTCAAGCTACCATAGGAACAATAGTCATAGTAGGTAGCATAGTGAGGTAATGTTCGTATTTCGACTTTACAAGCCAAGTTGGATTTGTGCTCTAATGCCTATATATTAAAGCTTGTTATATGTTGTATTCATATCATCTCATCCCAAGTTTGATCAATAAACATTTTTTTTTTAGAGTTTACAACTCTGTTTTCAACATTTGGTATCAGAGTGAGCATAGTCTCTGGCTCTACAGCTCGAAGGCGACGACGTGAAGAAAAACAAAATATTTTCTAGTATTCCGTCGAGATATCGTTCATTCGGTCGATATTACTGATTTCGTCTATTTTTTGCAAAAATGACGGAGAGTTATGTTCAAATGACAATTCCTAAATTCGATGGTCACAACGACCATTGAAGTTTAATTATGGAAAACTTCTTGAGGTCCAAGGAGTGTTGGCACCTCGTTGAAGTTGGTGTTTCTAACCATTCGGAAAAAAATGACGACCGCTCAAATATCAAAGATTGAGGAATTACGATTAAAAGACTTGAAAGTAAAAAATTATTTATTTCAAGCCATTGATCGTAACATCTTGGAGACAATCCTATGCAAGGAGACATCTAAAGATATCTGGGATGCAATGAAGAAGAAATATCAGGGAATCGCTAAAGTAAAACATGCTCATCTGCAGGCACTTTGTGTTGATTTTGAGACTCTTTGTATGCAACCGACAAAGTTTATTTCAGAGTATTTCTCTAGAACCATGGCGATTTCCAACAAGAAGAGAATAAATAGAGAAAAGATGGAAGACATTATGATAACCAAGAAAATTATTCGGTCAATGACATCAAAATTCGATTACGTGGTATGTTCGATTGAGGAGTCGAAGGATCTTGATAAACTTTCGATGGATGAACTAATGAGTTCATTGACAGTTCACGAGCAACGAATCAACAAACATGTAGCAGTGGAGGAAGCGCTACAATCTCAGCTCTCAGTCAACAATTAAGCGATAAATGGAAAAGATGCATGTCGAGAAAGAGGTAACCACGATAACCGAATCACAAATTATTGTGGAAGAGACAGAAGAAGCGACAATCAACATTGTGGAGGCCAAAAGTCAAAACCGTTTGATAAGTCAAATATCAAATGTTACAAGTGTAACAAGTATGGTCACTTTCGTTCTGAATGCCGTTCTCATTTTTATAAGGAAAGAGGAAAAAAATCCAATTTTTCAGAAAAAGAAGATGAAGTTTATCTTTTTTTGGTTTACAAAACCAAAGAAGAATCGCAAACTGAAAAAGATTTTCGTTAAAACACATGGTACTTGGACACAGGAACAAGTAACCATATGTGTGGTAAAAAATTCATATTTCACAAAATGGATGATTCTTTCCGCAGCTCAGTAAAATTTGGAGATAGTTCTACAATTGCTGTCATGGGGAAAGGCGATATCAAAATTCAGGCTAAAAATAACACTTATCAGACTATTTCAAGTATTTTTTATGTCCCAAACTTGAAAAGTAATTTGCTCAGCGTAGGGCAACTTCAAGAGAAGGGATATGCGATCATCATCAAGAATTGGTCTATCAGATTGAAGATCCAAAGAGGGGCTTGCTAATTGCACAGGTACATATGACTCTAAACCGAATGTTTCCGTTAAGCGTCACGCATGATGCTTTTCCTTGTTTATCAAGTATGGTGAATGATCAAGGTTGGATATGACATCTTCACTATGGGCACTTGAACTTCAACGGTCTAAAGCTCCTTCATCAGAAGAATATGGTGACAGGAATCTCTCAGATTGATCGACATTCACAAGTATGTGAAGGTTGTGTTGTTGGCAAACAACACCGGGATTCATTTCCAAAGGGGAAAGCACGGAGAGCCAAATAGACACTGGAGCTGATCCATACCGATATATGTGGGCTAATTGATCCACGATCCAATGGAAATAAAAGGTATTTGATGATTACAGCCGAAAAATATGGGTATATTTTATACAGGAAAAATCTCAAGCTTTTTCAGTTTTCAAGTCATTCATGGCCTTTGTTGATAAGGAAGTAAGGAGATCTATCAAGATTCTTTGCTCGGATCGTGGTGAAGAATACAATTCTCGCGAATTTTTAATTTTTTGTGAAAAATTTAGAATCAAAAGACAATTAACGACATCGTACACACCACAACAAAACGGCGTAGCTGAGAGGAAGAACATCACTATTATGAATATGGTGCGAAGTATGCTGCAGACATCAAATCTTCCTAAGAGATTTTGGCCAGAAATAGTCTTGTGGAGCATCTACATGCTCAACAGGAGTCCCACCATAGCTGTGAGGTACATGACACCAGTGGCATGGAACGGCAAAAAACCAAATGTGGAGCACTTGCGAATCTTTGGGTGTATAACATATGCCCATATTCCAAAAGAACAGAGAATAAAGCTCGACGATAAATGTCAAAAATGTGTTTTTCTAGATTATAGTGATATTTAAAATCATATAAACTCTATCATCCTACAACTGAGAAAATCTTCATTAGTCGAGATGTAATTTTCGACAAAGAAAATACATGGAAATAGAATGTTAAAGATGCGGGAAAGCCAGTATTGATGGTCTTTGATGATGAAGAAAGTCATCCGCCAGTTTCAGATGGTGAAGCGTAATCACCACTCACGCGTGTACAAAGCTCAACCAGCCCTTCTTCAACAATGGTATGATCGCAATCTGTACCATCTTTCTCAAGGCCTCAAAGAACCCACAGGAGACCAACGTACTTGGAAGATTATGATCTAAGTGAAGTGGATCAATAAGATGACCTAACTATATATTTCGCTTTATTTGTTGGAAGTGACCTAATTGCTTTCAAGGATAATGTTGAAGAACCAAAGTGACAGGAGGCCATAAATGACGAGATCGAAGCTATTGAGATGAATAAGACATGGGAGCTGACTAATCTCCCGGATGGATGCAAGTCGATCGGTGTAAAGTGGGTATACAAGGCGAAGTTGAATGCTGAAGGAAAAGTCAACAAATACAAGGCAAAGTTGGTGGCTAAGGGTTATAAGCAGCAATAAGGCATCGACTACAAAGAAGTGTTTGCTCCAGTCACACGACACGACACTATTAGGATGATAGTTGCAATGACAACACAAAACTCGTAGCCTATTTTTCAACTAGACCTGAAGTCAGTATTTTTACACGAAGATCTGCAAGAAATCATGTACGTCAATCAACCATCTGGTTACGTGCAGAAAGGTGGAGAGAAGAAGGTGCACCGATTGAGGAAGGCCTTATATGGACTAAATAGGCACCAAGAGCTTGGTATAGTCATATAGAGGCATACTTCGTAAAAGTGGGATTCCATAAGTGTCCATATGAGCACACACATTTAATGAAAGATGGAAGCGATGGAAAATTTATGGTAGTGTGCTTATATGTGGACGAATTGATATACACTGGCAACGATCGTACAATGTTCAATGATTTCAAGCGATCGATGATGGCGGAGTTTGAGATGTCAGTTCTCGGAATGATGCGCTATTTTTTTTTTGCATAGAAGTTGTTCGGTCTGATGTGGGTGTTTTTATATCATAAAAAAAATATGTTCAGGAGATTTTGGAATAGTTTCAAATAAAGGATTGTAATCCGGTGCACACTCCAGTTGAAGTTGGATTGAAGCTAATGAAGGACCCCAAAGAAAAGATGGTTGATAACATATTGTATAAGCAGCTCATGGGAAGTCTCATGTACTTAACTGCGACGAGGCCAAATATTCAGTATACTGTCGGCCTTATCAGTCGATGCATGGAGAATCTAACCAAGTTGCATCTAAATACTGCAAAGAGGATTCTCTGATACTTGAAAGGCACGACTGAGTTGAGAATATTTTACAAGAAAGGAGAGGCTACTGATTTAATCGGATATATTGATTGCAATTATAGTAGAGATCCCGATGACAGGAAGAACACTTATGTGTATGTTTTTATGTTAGAATTATGAGAGATTTCATGGTCGTAAAAGAAACAGCCGATTGCTTCTTTATCTACCACGGAAGCAGAGTATATCGCTGCTGCGTCTTGTGCATGCCAAACAATATGGTTAAGAAGAATGCTGGGTGAAGTAGGGTTTCATCAAAATAGTGAAACTCCTATTTATTGTGATAATAGTTTGATAACCAAATTGTTGAAGAATTCAGTTCAACGCGGGAGAACGAAGCACATTGATCTGTGTTACCATTTCTTGCAAAATCTAGTGAAAGATGTGATGATTGATCATATCCAGTGCAGGAATGAAGATCAAGTCGGAGACATTTTCACCAAAGCCCTCAAGTTAAACGCATTTGAGAAACTTTGAAAGCTAATCGGAGTTTGTTCATTTAAGGAAGGGAACTTTTGTTGGGAAACCGAGGGGGCAAATCACAATGCGGAAGCATAATACGATTAACAAGAACTCGAAGAACCAACTCTAACCAAAGAGAATTCAAACAAAGGCAATAAAACACATACACAAGGTTTAAATTAGGTGGAACCCTAAACAGGATCAAAACCACCCCTGACAAGCACGACGAATATATTATCATACTAAGGGTTACAAGAAGTTCCAGAGATCACTCAAACCTCACCTCTACCCTTACAGATAATCCCAGCAAGGAACCCTAGAAAGAAAACCCAAGAAATCTCTCCAGAGCTAAACCCTAGATTTCTCCCTTTTCTCTTTGACTCTTTTATCTTGTACAGAAGGCTTTAACATACACTCTCTATTTATAGGCTTTCCATTAGGTCATCTCCGAAATACGCATCACGAGATAATCCATCGCTTTGGATCAAATCCCCTTCAAAACGAACTTAGAAACAAACAAACAGAGCCAAGTCGTTCGAACGACCATGACTCGTTCGAACGACCATTAGATAATTATCTGGAATTTTGGCCCAAGAGCTATTTTCGTTCGAACGACTTCAACGGAAACTCTGTCGTTCGAACAACTTCCCCACTCATTCGAACGACTTTCCCAGTTTTTGAGCCGTATTCCTAATAGTTGTAAGGAAAACTCAGCATAATAGAAGGCAATAAGGTCAAGCTACCATAGGAACAATAGTCATAGTAGGTAGCATAGCGAGGTAATGTTTGTATTTCGGCTTTACAAGCCAAGTTGGATTTTTGCTCTAATGCCTATATAAAGGCTTGCTATATGTTGTAATCATATCATCTTATCCCAAGTTTGATCAATAGACTTTTGTTATTTAGAGTTTAGAACTCTGTTTCCAACAAAGGGCATCATGACCTTTCTATTTTCTCGTCTTTAATATATATCCTTTTGTTGGATAGGTTTTGATAGGGTGCGACGGTGTGCACTCAATGATTGCAAGATGGTTGGGACTCGGCAATCCAATCAATTCAGGTCGATGGGCAGCGCGTGGATTAGCTATATATCCTCAAGGTCATGGATTTGAAAACAAATTCCAACAGTTTTTACATGAAGGCCGTCGAGCGGGTTTTTCTCCTCTCAATGATAAGGAGATCCATTAGTTCTTGGTGAGCAATTCTAGACCTAATAAAAGTAAGTTACATGTATCTGCAAACTTACTTTCAGATATATTTCAAATTGTACAGGAATTCTTAAATAACGTATTTCTTTATCACAGACGACGAGCTGACAACAGGAGACCCTAAGCTGATACAAAAGAATGTACTAGAAAGCTCAATTGACATCCCTGAAGTGTTTCTAGACGTAGTTCGACAGTCTGATATGTCTAACGTGACATGGGCACCACTACTGTTCAGGGTACCGTGGAATCTTATATTTGGGAAGTTAAGCAACGGGAACATAACAATTGCAGGGGATGCCATGCACCCTATGACTCCCGATCTTGGTCAAGGAGGTTGTTCTGCACTTGAAGATGCGGTGGTCCTTGCCCGACATATCGGAAATTCATTTCATGAACATCAGGACATCATACCAGCAGAAGTATCAAAAGCTATAGAACTGTATGTTAAGGAGAGGAGGTGGCATTCAGTTGCTTTGATTACCGGATCATATCTTTCAGGCTGGGTCCAACATACACGGTCGGGATGGTTCACAAAGTTTTTCAGAGAGAAAATCTTTTATAAGTTTCTATATGGTCGGGTTGCCGAGTTGGTACGCTATGATTGTGGCAAATTGCCCTGTATTCCTTCACCCATGGATGGGAAAGTTGATTAACTACTCCCACAAACAGAAGTATGAATTGAGATTTACATAATATGCTCTTGCATTCTTGAGATGAATCGTTTGTCTTAGGGCCTTATTGTTAGGAATTAAGATAGCTAATCCCAATCCCTTGCTCAAGAACGATACACGGAAGCGCCAATTTAGAAAATAAGCAATAACAAAATCAAACACACGCGCAACGATTTACCCTGAAATAAGGAAGTAGAAAACCCTAATTGGTAAAAAACCATTTCCCGACGAATAATCCACTATGAATTAATTAAGGTTAAAACGATCTCTCTCAAGCCTTTTCAAAGCTTTAATGGAATCTCTCAAACCCTAGCTTACTTTTACTAGAGTTAAACTCACATTAGATCATACCTTAGAAACACTCTTAAGTATCCCTTATATATACTTGGGTGGACATTACATGAATTAGGGCTCGAAGTACGCATCACGAGGTAGGTCAACGGTGTTAAAATAACACCAATTTTTTTTCAACCCGAGACATGTTCGAACATGTTGATTATGAACCATTTTTTCTTTCATTTTCGAATATGTTTTTAACATGTTTGAACATGATGCCTCTAACTCAAACATGTTCGAACACGAACTTCAGAATATGCTCAAAAACATATTTCTCTATGTCTTCGATCCTCGTTCGTCCTACGAATGTAATAAACTTCCACGAACACTAATTTGAATTCATTCTCAACAATCTCTCACTTGAAATCGAATTCACTGTAACCCCCAAGATCTTCAATAATGAATTGCTTGTGGTACCCAGATCTTCATTCTTCTTGAAGACTCACTTACAAATTTTACAATCTTCAACAAATCTTCCGCTTGAAATTTGTAATGCCCCGTAACTTCACCCATCTTCAAAGTAATCACATTTGTAACCGTGTCAAACTGAACTCTTCACGCCAAAAACAACTGTACCACACAAAACAATGTGATAATGCTTTTTAATATTTTTCAACAAAAAAAAGTTAAGAACATCCCCTTGTAAACTTTCAAAGCCACACCGTACTTATGCTTTTGCAATAAATGATGTAATTAACCATTATTTATCATCTCAATACCCAAGTAGCTTCGGTATAGCACCACAAAACTGTAGACATTTCCATGTCATTAATATACTTCGCCATCACAAGTGTACACAGCCCTGCAAACTGAACAAGAATTACTCCATAGCTAAGAGCTACAACCGAGTCATCTTCGAATACATAATATTCATGATCAACGTCTCACAGTTCCCACTTCATGGGAAATCTTTGGTCTCATGTAAACCATGACATACATTAGCAAAGAAATAATCAATAAGTTAGACATACTTCGATCTAAACTCATATCGCATTCCATAGTCGCACCAACACAGATTTCAAGCCCGAAGTAAACAACAAATAGTGTGTTACCAAATAATACTTTAACCAGCTTCAATGTACCATGTCAATATTAACTTCAGTTTCACGTTCTTTTTGTTTATACTATTCCATATGCCAAGGATTAGCCAATCCATCGGTCAAACCCTTTACTGAGATAATCATTCCTACGGCTCTTCAATCTCACTTATGCTAAAACTTGCATACACAATAAGTATATCATTCATACTCTAAAAACGGTCAATCCATGAGCTTTTAAAACTCATAACATCAACAATGGTCTCTATGGTGTTTTCGAAACTCACCAACGTTATAAACATTTTTATTATCGAGCCCCATCGTTTCGGTGTATGTATCGAACATGCATATGAGCTCTCATGTATGAGCCTTCATAATATAACTCTACCCGATAACTATGTATTTGTGGAGTTAAGTATAGTCGTTTAAATGTGCCTCATAGCCGTTCAAACAAGATTCAATTTTTTACCTAAAAACTGACCCAGTTACTATCTTTTATTGAAGGCTCATAGTCATTCGAACGGGCTTCATAGCCGTTCAAAGGAGACTCAATTCTTTTACCTAAAAACTGACCCAGTTACAATCTTCTATTAGAGACTCATAGTCGTTCGAATGGGCCTCATAACCATTCGAACGAGACTTAGTTTTTTGCCTAAAAACTGAACCAGTTACAACCTTTGTTTAGTTTGCTTGAATCAGTTTAAACGAGACTCATAGTCGTTCGAACGATGCAGAGGTTTTTTTTAGAGGTCGTTTAGACCATTGGTTTTACCTTGTAATTCATGTTGATTGTAATAAGTCTCCCAAGTATATAATGGAGACGTAGGGTATTTGGTAGCCACCCTTAGTGAGATCTTTGGTGAAGAATTTTCTGAGAGAAAAACCTTGAGAGACCTCAAATTAGTTTGTGATTGTAACCTTGGATCATTAAATAAAACTCTCTTCCTATTTTCTGTGAACGTATGCAATTTGCCGAACCATAGTAAATGTGTATTGTCCTTTGATTATGTGTATTCATTTAGATTGTTCATTGCTAATTGGATTGAATCGGTGGTAGACTTCTACGGTGCGGCTCAACAATTGGTATCAAAGAGAGGTTGTATCCTCGGTGGTTCTCGAAATTTGAGGTAACGCCTTGTCTCAATTTCTCTTTATTTTTTATTTCAATTATTGTATAAAAATTGGGGGAACAATGGTAGAAGGAGATGAACCAAGTTCCTCGACGGCTCCTAAACGGAATAATACAATAATTATGTTTAACAATGCCAAAATTGAAGTTGAGAAATTCAATGACATAAATAACTTTGGCATGTGGGGATGTAAAGTTATTGAGGTACTTAGTCAATAAGATTTGGATGAGGTGTTGAAAGACAAACCTGAGGTGGTAGAGGAAAGTGTTTGGAAGAAGATGAACAAAATGGCTTGTGGCCAAATTCAGTCATGCCTAGCTTAAGACATAAAATACCTTATGATGAATGAAACCTCAGCGAAAGATATTTGGAGGATTCTTGAGGAGAAGTATTTGGTAAAAAAATCAAAAATTAACTCTATTTAAAGATGAAGCTTTATCGCTTTATGATAAGACAAGGGATTTCTATGTCGGAGCATTTGAATGATTTTACCAAGTTACTTGCCGACTTGGCGAATCTAGAAGAGGTTATTGATGAGGAGGACAAAGCTTTATTGTTTTTAAACTCGCTTCCCAAAGAGTACAAACACTTTATTATGACGATAAACTATAGGAAGAGTTCTTTGCAATACTCAGATGTGATTATGGCGGTGGTGAATCATGAGTACCGAAAGAAGGATAGATATGAGTCCAATAAGTCAACGTTCGAGTTGTTGATGGCAAGAGGGAGGTCTAGAAACAAGAAGTCTAGTGGTAATAACTCTCGATCAAAGTCAAGAGGTCACGGTATTAATCGCAACAATTTTGGTAAAGACCAATATGTGTTTTGTAAAGAGACGGTACATTGGAAGAATGAGTGTCCTGCGCTTCTAATGAAAAAGAAAGGTAGGAAAGTTGACTCATCAGTAAATGTTGCTCAAGAATATGGGGGAAGTGAAGGTAATGATTATGAATTTTCTTTAACTATATCATATAATGTATGTATTGTTGATTCAAAAGAATTGATTTTGGATTCGGGTGCTACTTATCATATTTGTCCCGAAAGGGGTTGTTTTTCTAGTTTCAAAATACTAGTAGGTGGAACTGTGTTGATGGAAAATGATGATTCCTATCGTATAATGGGGATAAGTACTATACGTCTCAAGGTGCACAATGATTCGGTTAAAAAAATTAAGGAGGTTCGGTAATTTTGACTATAAAGAAGAACATTATCTCAACTGGTTTACTTGAAGCGAAAGGCTACAAGGTTGTGTCTAAAAATGACGTAAAGAAGGTTCTTAAGGGAGCAATAATGGTTTTGAAGGGTCAAAGAAGAAGCAGCAACTTGTACAATTTAGATGGTACGGCTGTTCTTGGGGAGGTTGCTACTGTGGGAAGTGTGGAGACTACTTCCAGAGATACTACTAGATTATGGTGTATGTGTTTGGCGTATACGGGGGAGAAGTCCTTGAGAGTTCTTGCAGACCAAGGGCTATTAAAAGGTGCTAAGGCGTGCAAGTTAGATTTCTATGAACATTGTGTTCTGGGCAAGCAGACAAGGGTGAAGTTTGGCATGACTATCCATCGTATTCGTGGAATCCTTGACTATGTTCATTAAGATGTATTGGGACCCTCCAAGAATGTATCACTTGGAGGTAAACATTATTTTGTATTGTTTATTGATGATTTTTCTAAGCGTATGTGGTTATATACCATGAGGAGGAAGGATGAAGTCCTAAAAATATTTATAAGGCTGAAGAAGCTAATAGAAGCATAAACTGACAGAAAGATAAAATTGGTCCATTCAGATAATGGTGGGGAGTATACAAGTGATCCATTCTTATAAGTATGTCATGATAAGGGGATTGTTTGACATTTCACCATTAGGGAGACACCGTAACAAAACGGGGTAGCGGAGCGCATGAATCATAATTTATTGGAGAAGGTACGGGGTATGTTGTCTAATTCTCGGTTGGGCAAAGTGTTTTGGGCTGAGGCTTTGACATATGCATGCTACCTCATTAATAGGTTGCCTTCAGCTTTAATTAAGGGTAAAATATCAATGGAAGCTAGGTCGGGAGAACCTGCTACAAATTATGATACTCTTCGTATTTTTGGGTGTCTGGCATTCTATCATGTCAAAGATGGTAAGTATGTTCATTGAAGGAGAAAAACCATTTTTTTTGGGTAAAAAGAAAGGTATGAAAGGCTACAAATTATAGGATTCGAAAGACCAGAAGATTATTCTGATCAGGGATGTCACTTTTGATGAGACTTCTATGATGAAGTCACATGTCTCTGAGTATGAAGAGAAGATGATAAATGAGATTTTGCAGTGAGTGGAGATTGATGCATCTTCACATGATCCAGATAGTTCTATAGTAAAGGGGGTATCATCTACCGGTATGACAATGGGTGATGAGCCATTAGTTCATGTTCTAGATGATGAAGACACAGACGAATGTGGAGCATTTTGGTAGTATAGATGAAGAGATTCCACTGGTAGAGTCAATTATAACTAGTAAACCATAGAGGAATATTAGTAAGCTGAGATGGCTTACAAAGGACATGGAACTTCTATGCACAATTGGTCATTGAAGAAGATGTTCCTTCCACTTATAAGGGAGCTATTTATGGTTCTAAGGCTAACCAGTGGGAGAAAGAGATGAAGGAAGAGATATATTATCTTTTTAAGAATGGAACTTAGGAACTTTTGAAGTTGCCTAAGGGAAATAAGGTGATTGGTTGAAAGTAGGTCTACACAAAGAAGTAAGGATCTCAAGATGATGATATATGTCTCAATGCAAGACTCGTAGCTAATGGCTATGCTCAATGGGAGGGGATTGGTTATAATAAAGTTTTTTCTCCTATGGTGAAATACTTCTCCATTCGTATCCTTTTAGCTTTGGTAGCGTAATTTGATTTGAAGTTACAGCAGCTCGATGTTAAGACGGCGTTCTTATATGAGAATTTGAAAGAAGAGATCTATATGGGTGATTTGGATAGAAGAAAGTCTACTACAGGGTATATTTTTACATTGGGTGGAGGACCGGTTAGTTGGAGATCTATGCTACAGTCAACGGTGGCCTTATCTACTACTGAAGCAGAGTATATGGCGGTGACTGAAGCGATTAAAGAATCTATTTGGATGTAGGGTCTTTTACGTGATTTGGGCATTAAGATGAAACATCTTGATATACTTTGTGATAGTCAAAGTGCTGAAAGATCAAGTTCATCATCAACGCGTTATTAAGATGAAGCATATTGATGTGCGTTATTACTTTGTCAAAGAGGTACTCGAAAAAGGTGAGATTCTATTGATGAAGGTTTACATGAGTAATAACCCGGCTGATATGTTTACAGAAGTTGTTTCTGGGATTAAGTTTAATCATTGTTTGGACTTGGTTAAAATCCTTCATATGGATTGATTTTGCCCCTAACGGGGAAATTGGTAACTACAGGCGACTTGATCTATGATACGTAGGCAATCATTGATTTGGTGCAGTCGATTTGGTCCTTTGGAATATTTATTTGTGAGAGAGGGTTCGGCTTGTTGAGTTGGTGAAGCTCAGCTTAGATTTGAAGAAATCATCACCGAGGTGGAGAATTGTGAGGTTGAGTACAATCGTTCGAACGGGCCTCATAGTCGTTCAAAATAGACTCAATTTTTTGTCTAAAAATTAACCCAGTTACAATCTTCTATTGGAGGCTCATAGTCGTTTGAATGGGCCTCATAGCCATTCAAAATGAGACTTAGTTTTTACCTAAAAACTGACCCAGTTATAACCTTCATTTGGTTTGCTTAAATTCTCTCAAACGAGACCCATAATCGTTTGAACGACGATGCAGAGGTTTCTTTTGAGAGGTCGTTTAGACCATTGGTTTTGCTTCGTGATTCATGTTGATTGTAATAAGTCTCCCAAGTATCTAAGGGATACATATGGTATTTGGTAGCCACACTTGGTGAGATCTTTGGTGAGAAATCTTTAATTTTGAGAGAAAAAGCTTGAGAGGCCTCAAATTGATTTGTAATTATAACCTTGGATTATTGAATAAAACTCCCTCTCTATTTTGTGTGGATGTAGGCAATGTGCTGAACCATGGTAAATGTATGTTATCTTGTGATTGTGTTTATTCCTTTAGTTTGTTCATTGCTAATCGGATTTAATCAGTGATCGGCTTTCGCGGTACGCCTCAACAATATTCATGTAGCCGACTTATATACCCATCTTCAACAACATCAATCATGAATAATTTTTCATTTCATATTGTTGTAGCCTACTCAATCATATCGATCTTTAGTAGTAACACAGGCCAAGACCCCATACTCAATCTTCAGTAGCCTACTCAACATCGACCCCACCAAGTCGCCGCAACCAGTAATAAAAGAAGCAAGTCGACATCGACCACCAACCAAACGAACGGAGGGTGCCACCTAAAGAAGAGATAGTTACAAAGTAAAATAGACAAGTAATGCCTATTTGTATCAAGGGTAAGATAGTAATGATGCCCGAAAAACCTAGAGGTCCTCCCTCAAGAATATATAAATAGGGGAAGGAGGACCAAAGAGAAGAAGAGCTCGACCAGACCTCATATATGTCTCTATAACAAAAGATACTCATATAATATATATATATAGATCATCAACCTTCTAAATCCTCGGAGGAGTTTGTGTGAAGTCCTCTTGATAGGAACTCATGCATATGTTGTCTGAACCCTCTTTATAAGTCATCATCGTTTTGTTGTAAGGTCAATTTTGAACATCCCGGAATTACGCCCTTACAATTGGCGCTATCTGTACTCAATAACCCATACCACACAAAGCAATACTTTTTAAAATCCCAAAAAATGACATGGCACCCAATCTTCGCTCTACTTCAGCGGTAGTGGGGGGTAATTTGTAAGAGGACGTCAATGCTCAGCTGGCTTAGATACGAGATGCGTTCGCCCAAGCTGAAAATCGTTACGCTCGCACGTTGGGAAGAGCTCCAGGAAGAACGAGATCGACATAAACCAACATACCATCGAAATGAAAGACTTGCGTCTCACAGTACGTACTCTTCAAGATAGTCAACAAGTCGAGCATCCTAATGGAACGACAAACTCTAAGATTTTCATCCGAGATTGGTTGGGGACAACCCCTCAAGTCCAACCTACACCAATCCACCTTGGACCACCTCCCGCCGCATCTCTCCATTTAGAGCACCTACAATAGCTAGGTAAAGGATGACGTGGAGGGTGGATTCCCATCCTTCACCCTTATTTGGGCAAATCTATCCCACAATAGCTAGGTGACTACACCTACGTGGCATTGCAACATCCACCTTGAGGGTGGATTCTCCACCCTCTGGGTGGATATTTGGTAGATTGATGCCACGCGGTTCTGAATTGCGCTTAGGGAGTGAGCCAATGCAATAATGACACTTGTCAAGCTTTAAGTGACCCTATTGCCGCACAGTTTTGAACTGCGCGCATATACAATGACTAAGATGGAAACACATGGATGGCTGAGATTTGAGAGTGTGTGAAATGGCTAGTTCTTGCCACTCTGTTCAGAACTACATGGCAAGAGCCTGCAAGTCATAGGCATAAAATGTTTACAAGGTTCCCCTTCCATACTTAGTTTTTCCCTGATCAAACTTCTTCAACAAGAAACTCAACAGCTATAAACGACTAGTTTTTTTTTATCTATAAAACTCTTTCATCTTCTACTATCTTATTCTTCTATGCTCAACTCATTCCTTTTAAATCTTAAAACTCAACTTTATTCTGCTGTTATCAATTTCGCTGAATCATGTCTGACGAAATCTTGGCTGACCTAATCATGTCTAACCCGTCACTCTTATCTTTGGAGTCATCATCTTCATCATCATCCAAAAGTGAAGAGGTCTTCCAACGTCAAATTCAGATGATGCACGAGTATAGCAAGATTATGGTTTTTTTTTTTTGCGCAAATAGGTTTTTTTTATTTATGTAGAGAAGAAACAACAAGAGGGGGGCTTAAAGCTTGACCTCCAAAAATTACAAATGCATCAGTGTCTAATCGTAGCAACCCCTAATTTCTCATGAAAATAGGAGGCTCTTATATCTCGAGGTAGAGTGGTAGCAGACCAGAAGAAGATGTTCTGTTGTGCACTTCCTAATTTGGAGAGACCATCAGCGTACCCATTTCCTTCTCTGTACATATGTACCATGGTGATTTGTAGTTCCTGGCTGAGTTGGAGGACCATCTTCCAGATGGCTTAAAACTCTCTGGGGCATAGGCTTGTCTGTTTGAACCAGTTAACTATGACCTCGACATCCATCTCTACCACAAGTGGAAACCAGTCATTTTCTTTACAAAGACAGAGGCCATGCAGGAGCCCATATAGTTCAGCTGACATGTTTGTGCCGTTTCCTAGTGCCACACTGTAACCGAGTTTCATCCTTCCTTGTGAGTCACGAATGATACCTCCAGCCCCAGAGAGACCATTTCGCAGAGAGGATCCATCGGTGTTCAGTTTAAACCAACCTGGCGATGGTGCTTGCCATTTGACCCATGTGCTTGCTTTATGTTTGATTCGAAGTTTGTGTACTCAGAGTACTTGGAGAGACAACGTATCTCCGAAGTTACAGCCATGAGTTATTGAAGTTTTGATCATGAGTTCTTGGAGCCATTTGCAAGTTTTGTTTACAATTGATTGTGCATTCATGGGTATGTCATCGAATCGATGTTTGCATCTTGCATTCCATATTTCCCCGCTTATTATGGCTGGAAGTACCCCCTTAATAATTCCCATTTGTGTACTCTTGTTTGCTGCCAATAACCAAACCCCTTATCTTGCCTAAAAATTTTCAGCTTGAACGTTGCGAACGCCACATGCCAGAGCAAAAAACTGGCAAACTTGTTGTACTATTTCTCCATTTACGAGTAAATGGTTCAATGTTTCGATGTTACCCGAGCAGCAACAGCTGCATCTGGATGCAAATGGTATCCGGTGTTGAATAAAAGCGTCTACCGTGATGACATTCTTCCATATTTTCCAGCTGAAAACTTGAATTTTTGTGGGAAGAATTTAAAACCAAATCCAGTCCATCCGGTGTTGTACTTCTGCAGTCCCTCTCTAGAACTGCCACCCTAATTTCACAGTGAAACTACCACTTTCAGAAGGTCCCCATAGCGGCTTATCGTGGCCTTTATTGATAAAAAACTTGTTGGCGAGTGTGGTCTTCCAATGCGCAGACAATTCTTGTTGTAGTCGGTGCCAGTTCCAGTTCATTCCGTTCACGATAATGTCTTTTACCATGATAGTTTATGCCCTCCCCTGTCCAGTCGTCTAACCAGAAGTTGCAATTACCTATTCCTAAACTCCAAACTGTATTGGCTTTAACTGCTGTTATCAAGTTGTGAATACTTTTCCACAGAGAAGAGGTGCTTGATCAAAGCCGAGAGAAGTCATCTTGTATTATGTATTTTCTTTTCAGAAAGCGAGTCCATAGAGTGTCGGTATATAGCAAATTCCAACATTTTTTGAGTTGGAAACTATGTTTGATGTCGTCTAGTTTTCGGATGCCGAGTCCGCCTTCTGCTTTTGGTTGACATATGTCGTCCCATGATACCCAGTGTCGTTTATTTTTACCCTCAAACTTTCCCCAGAAGAAATTTGAGAACATGCTCTCTAGTTTTTGAAGAACCGATTTTGGGACGTTGATGCATGATAGGAGGTATATCGGCATGGAATTCAAAATGTGGTTAATCAGAATGAGTTTCCCCCCCCTGAGATAGGAGCTTACCTTTTCATCCTTCAATTCGTTATTGTATTTTCATAAGGAGTGTCTCAAAATGAGAATGCCGAACCTTGCCATAGCTGATAGGCGCCCCCAAATATATCATAGGAAATAGCTTGTGCTGAAAACCACTCTTGGTTAGTATGAGTTGCTTCCGAGCTTCTGTCGTATTATAATGCATATAGACACCACTTTTCGCATTATTGAACAATTTCCCAGAGAATGTTTCATATCTTTTCATAAACTTTACCAGCCCTCGGAGAGAGGATTGACTTCCATTAAGAAATACAAGAAAGTCATCCGCGTACAACAGATGTGTAATCGGCAAACAACCCCTAGATGATTGAAAGTATCCAATTCGCCCGTCTTTGAAACATCTCGTTAAACCCTTAGAGAGTGCTTCTTATGCAATGATAAACAGTAAAGGTGAGAGGGGGTCTCCTTGCTGTAAGCCTCTAGTCGACTTGAAAAAAACCGTTGAATATTCCCTATAATACCACCAAAAACCATGGGGTCTCAAAATGTTGTGAAAAGAGGTTTAGGCAAGTACTGTTAATGCCAAATTTACCAAGAACCATCATGAGGAATCTCCAGTCCAGCCGGTCATACACCTTGGTCATGCCCACCTTTATCATAACGTTATTACCCTGGGTTTTTCTATGTAATTCCCCCACCATTTCTTGGGTGAGGGTGATAGTATCGCTGATGTCCTTGCCTTGTATATATGCTCCCTAATTACTTGAGATTATCTTGTACAACAGTGAACTCAATCTAGTAGCAATAATTTTAGAGAAAATCTTATAGACCACTGAACATAAACTGATTGGCCGAAAGTTGCCCAATGTTGTAGGCGTCACAACTTTTGGGATAAGGGTCAGGAAGGTGGAGGTATAGAATCGAGAAAGAGGTGCTTCATTGAAAAATTCTTTAGCTGCTCCATGTAAGTCTTCTTTGATGATATCCCAACATATAGTGTAGAAACTAGCGGAGAAACCGTCACTTCCGGGAGTGCTGTCAATAGGTATACTGAAAGCACTAGCTTTAACTCTTCCATAGTTGGTCTGGCCATAATACAGTTTTTCTCATCTTCTATAATAACAGTTTGGATGCAGTTGAGTAGTTCTTGGTCGGTTTGAGTTGGGGATGTAGTGACCACTTCCTTGTAGTATGTAATAGCGGCTTCGTGGATCATCCCAGTGTCTTGTGCGTGGTTGCCATCGGGCATTGTAAAATTCGAAAGAAAAGATTTTTTACAGTTGATCTGAGTGACTGTGTGAAAAAATTGGGTATTTGCGTCCCCAGCTTGAATCCATTTCACTCTGAACTGTTCTCTCCAAAAGATCTCTTTGTATAACATATCAACGTGTTCTCTTTGCACATTGCTAAGGTCCGCGCTAACCTGTTCGTCCCATCTACATTGTAATTGGAAGTCCAGCTCTGTAATTTTATCTTCAAGCAGCTTGATGTTTTGTGTGACATTTCCGAAAATTGTTGCATTCCATTCCCGCAATGCTGTCTTTATCAATTTTAGTTTATACGCAAAAGAAGAGAGACAGTTTCCAAACACACCCGATGACCAAGTATCTTCGATGAGCTTGATGAACATGGTGTGGGTTGTCCACATTTTTAGAAATATGAACTGCCGTGGGCTTTGATAATTATTGCTCGTAAATGATAGTAGAAGAGGTGCATGGTCTGAACAAACCCGTGGAAGATGGTAAATTTTATGTATTGGAAACTCAGTTATGAACGCAACATTGATGAGTGTTCTGTCCAGTCTTGCCCACTGTCATGATCTGCCCTGATGATTGTTGCATTACGTATACGCTGAACCTAAAAACCCAGTATCCATTAACCTCGCAGCTTGAATCATATCTTCAAATTATGTTACCTCTCTGTGGCATATTCTCCGACCACTTAGTCTTTCAGATTCGTACCGGATAGTGTTAAAGTCCTCTAATACACACCAAGGTGTTGTAATAGTCTGGGCAAACAAACAGATGTTATCCCATAAAGATCGTCATTCTATGCTCGTGCATTTAGCATAAACTAGAGTTACTAGTGCACTCCAGTTGTTGTTTAGTGCTATCTTGCAGTGGATATATTGATTTGTAGAAGATATAAAAGTCACATCATAATCTTATTTCCAGAAAATCCAAATTTTGCCGTTCTGGTCTTGATTGAACAGAAAATAATTGTACTTTATTTGACTACATATGTAACCAATATGCGAGACATCTAAAAAAAGTTCTAACAGTACCACAATCAAAATTTTGTGTTGATGTACAAGCTTTTTGAGATGATTTATTGTCTTAGCGTTGCCAATGCCCTTGCAATTCCAAACGAGTAGCAGTCCATCAACCATATAACTAGTTTGGGGGTTGTCGAGCACTCTTGCTCCTTGTGACCATGCTGAGAGGCATCCGCTGCTGCCTTGATCTTACTTTCTTCATCGGAGTCCAATCCTTGCAAATTGTCCCATCTATATCGGAATAAAAACCACGTTCAAACTCGTTGCCGTAGGCTACTGCAAGCTCGCCGTCAGATACAAGGCTGGCAACATCCACATTCTTGAGCTTGGTTGCTACTGTAACTACTATAATTACTTCATTTGGACTGCCTTCAGTGATGTTGTTCATCGATGTTTCTAGCGTTTGCACCTTCTCTATAGCATGTGTACTGTCGCTCGAAGTTTGTGTAGTGGTAGTTTGTGATTGTAGTAACATTGTATTTAGCAGTTGTTCCCTTTCAGAGAGTGGTTCGTTGTTGTTATCAGTAACACCCAACTCAAGTACATCGCTGTTCAGTTTTGTGGTACTGCCATTTACCATTTGTTTTGGTATGTTGATGTTCCCACCTTTAACAGGCACTGATCTTCCCATGGATGTTTTTCCCTTTTGAAACTCATCCCTCTTGTCTATTAGAACAATCGGATTGGTCTTCGTGTAATTTGATTTGTTATGGCCTTGCAGGAAGCAGTGCAAAAAAAACTTAGTCAGCCTTTCATATATCACTGATTGTTCTAAGATGAAAGATTTTATGAGAGCCAGCCCCACTTTTGTTGGAAGTTCTTTCGTGAGATTAACCTCGACACAAACCCTTACAGTACTAGGTCTACTCAGGCTTAGTGTTATTGTATCCGTGATAAGGTATTTACCAATTAGACCAGCCAGTTCTTTGACTATCCCATTATTTCAAAGATGTAGCTTAAGACCTGGGAGCTGAACCCATACCGGAGCAAACAGCGAGTCTTTCTTTGGATCAAAATCAATCGTCCACCGAGCCAACTTGAAGAAGAAACCTTTGATTTGTCTCGACTCTCTTGAGAGCGCTCTTGTGACATCTTTTTCAGATGTCATTCGTACCATAATGTGCTTGAAATCAAGCACTGCAACCTTAGGAACTTCGAGGAGAACCCAATTAGAAATAATGTTCTTTTCAATGACATTAAATTGAGGTTTTCCGGCCAAAAAACTTATAATGAGTGTTGTGTTGAATGCAGCTGCTGCTTTGGTCAGATCCGAGGGTAAAAACGATATCACGGGCATCCCTTCTTTTGATGATATTCGAGTGTCAGGTTTAAACTCCTCAAGCACAGGTTTTACCACTTTCGAGGCAACACTAGCAAATGAGGGTTGTGCAGTAGCCTGATTATGGTTGAGATGGGAAAAGTAGAAGAAAAATTGCAAGAGACGACATCATCACGGAGGTGGGGAGGTAGTAAAATGGGAAGGATTGACAAGCGAAAATGCCGTGATCATAAATTGGGGGAGTTTAGCCTTAATCAGAATTACTTCAGTGACAACCCAGTCTTCAAAGATATCCCATTTCGTCATCAATTCTGTATGAGTGAAGGTGTGTATCAACGTATTTATGATCAAATACTTTCTTCGAACCCCTATTTTATTCAAAGAGATAATGCTGCTAAGACGACGGGTTTATCCTTGCACACATAGATAACGCGCGCACTTCGCATATTATGTTACGGTACGAGCCCAGCAGCCCAAGATGAATACGTTCGGATTGAGGAGTCTGCGAGTATTTTAAGCATGAAATTTTTTTGTAAAACAATTATAACACAATTCAAAGCTCAATACCTTAGATTTCCCAATGAAAATGATATATTACACTTGTTAGAAGTGAATGAATCGTGAGGCTTCACGGGGATGTTAGGTAGTTTAGATTGTATGCATTAAAAATAAAAGAATTGTCCTATCGGGTGGGTAGGATAATATACCAGGTATAAGAAAATCCCGACGATGATTTTAGAAGCGGTTGCATCGCAATATCTTTGGATATGACATACATTCTTTGGGGTGCCCAGTTCTAACAACGACGTGAACGTCTTGCATCAAGGGTGGCTTTTCAACAACTTATCTAATGGAGTTGCGCCGCTATGCAATTATAATATAGGCACGGTACCGCATACTATGGGGTATTACTTAGCGGATAGAGTCTATCCAAAATAGCAAACACTTGTTTAAACCATAATAAATTTGTCCAACGATGCCGAAAGACATTTTTTGGAAATACAAGAAGCATGCCGGAAAGACGTAGAGCGTGTTTTTGGAGTATTATTACTTTTTGTTTCAAATATTGGCATATGGTGTCCGATTTTGGAAGCCTAGTGATCTAAAAAATGTTATATACACATGTATAATCTTGCACAATATGATTGTCGAAGATGAACGCCATACTTATATCTGACAAATGGACATTGATTCCGAGTTTAGAAAATCTGTGAAGAATTGGAAGGTGGACTTAAATCAAAGTCACGCGATCAACACTATGGTAGAGTATATCCAAAAGGTTCATGAAATTAGAAATGAAGGTGCTCATTTCCAATTATGAGATGAATTTGTCGAGCATTTGTGGAATCGAAAAGGGGCGGAGTAATGTAGACTTCATCATTATTTTTTTATTTTCTAAAGTAATCTATTTTGTTTCCAGGTGTTATGTTGAAATTGTAATGTATTTGCTCTACTTGATTGAAGTATATTTTAAGGATTACGTGCGATTAATAATAATTTTATTGAAATAATGAAATTACATAGAACTTAAGAACTACTATTTACGATAAAGATTACATCAATCTTCATCACTAGAAACGTCGTCATCACTTGGACACTGCTCCTTCAACTTCTTCGAATATTCTTTAATTTGCTTCTTCATCCAACGCCTTTGTGTCGGTAGTAGGTTACTTGGGTCCATTGTCATCACCTTAACCATATGCGCATCTTCGATGGTTTTTTTTTTCGAGTTAGCTCTGCTTCACACTTCCTTTGAATCTCAGCCTCTCTAGCCAACTTCTGTTTATCTCGTGTTCTAGCTCTAGCTTCCTTTTCCTTTTTCTTATGCCCGTCTATCTCATTCTATGCCTTCATCATGTTGGTCGTCGTCTCAAACATCTTCTTCCTCTAATAACCTATACTTGACTTTGTCGCTTCTTTTGCCTTGTATTTTTTTAGCCGTCCATTCGGACATCCCTACAAGAATATAGTAGTGCATCCACGTCGATAGAATCATTTGGAATTACGATATTTGGATTGACAGAAATAGGTGTTTCAAGATCGGTGTTGGAGGAATTACCCGGTCTATCGTAAAAATTTGACTTCCTAGCGACGTTGCGGCCAGGTTGCTCGATGTGATGAATTTGTGACCATTTTGGGCACTGCTTCATAACTTTGTAAGACTCCCCAAATGTAAATGGTTTTTTTTTGTATTTTATCGAATGTCTTGTATGCCATACGCTCCTAGAAATCAAGTTTCAAATTCTAATGGGTATGATTAACATAACAAAATGAATGAAATGAGAAAAAAAATGTAAATATTTACGAAGTCGCCCGATCCAATGCTGGTAAAATGTCGGCTTTCAAGGTCTTGAATGATGTAGTGGCCTAACTTCTCAGGAGAGGAAGTTAACTCTTACACTATGTATTTTATCCTCTACCAGGGGATTCAAGCATATAATCAATACTAATCTACTGACAATATACTTGTGTAAAGTTTTAGAATGAGTCACTCCACAACCTCTGATGAGGATTTTTAAGAGTAATGTTATATATATCGAATAGTTGAAGTATCGAGCACAGGGTGATTACAGGGTATTCGAAGGTAAACTTTTGAGGTCTGTCGGGAGGGATTTTTTAACCCTTTCATAGTTCCTCCTCCCTCCTATTTATAGAACATAGGATGGGCTGAGTCACTATGGGAGGTCAAGTTACATCTGTATCCTCTAGGGATAACTGACTTGTACCCAGAGTCGGTTCCGATGCTGTAATTTGTTGAGTCTGACACTGTAGCTATTGGTTTTGACACGTAGTTGTTGGATCTGGGACCATAGTTGTCGATTGGCGTGCTCTACTATTCTGTCTGGTGAGCTGGCTGCCTGACATATTCCCCTTCGACCATGTGCGCTCATGGTCGAAGTATTTTTGGTTCGACATTTCCTTCGAGTGTTCGAATAGTCTCGGAAGGCTTCGTGGGCTTGATTATTGACTTACTAGGCTTCGAGTCATCAGGTAGGATTTGATGTAGCCTTCGAGTGTTCGACCAGTATTAGAAGGCTACGAGTAGGCTACTACATTCGCCCCCTTTTAGCAGGGGCCTTAAAAAGTGGTGTAGTGGGCGTGTGTTGAGTAAAGTAGTTAGACATTGGAAGTTGAAGGGTTGAGGGTTCACTGTTCAATGTGGCAGTTTCGAGGGGGGTAATTAAGAGATAGTGGTGATTACGGTATAAGAAACGAGGTTAATGGAGGTATAAATATAGGTTATGGAGGGGTAGCTCTGCATACTTTCTTCTTCTTTAAAACTCACCATGGAGACCACCCCCAACACCCGACACCAAAGGAGGATGGAAGATAGGGACAGTCGGATAGGACGCAAAGTGGCCGAGCTGATGATAAGGATTTTTGGCGATAGGGGGATGGACTAGGTGATGCCAGACCTGGTTGAGCTAGAGCCTGGGGAGCCAATCAACGACCAACCATATGCATACTGGTGGGGGGTCTTTCCATGGTCATTCCAAGCTGCCGACAGCCGGTACTATTTTTTGTAGAGCTTAGCCGAAGATATAGTGGAAAAGGAAGACCAGTTGCTGGAGGACGAGCCAGGGCTGTGCAAGAAGAACTACCCCATCTGTAAATAGGGGGTTCTTCACAATGTGGTGGTAAGGTTGTGGTAGTTGTTTTTGTTTTTTAAAGGTGTTGTATGCCAGTCTATTTTTTTGTTTTGTACTGTCGAACCATCGTAATGAAAAAATAGTTTAATGAAGTTATGTATTTTTTTTACAAGTATGATAGACAAATAGATTGTAGGCACTGGATTGAACTTCGACCTTAGAACGAAGGGTAAAGAATAGAGATATTAACCTTCTTGGGGAAAATTACCTTGAACGATAATGTGGTGATCGAAGATATAGGTTAACATTTTGACCTTGGAATGAATAAGTGACCCCAAATTCTCTAAGTACTATGTAGAAAATGTTGTAACAGAGTGTGGAGGGGTGTCAATGATTCGAGAATAGAGATGTGTCGACTGCAAGACCTCGGAAATTGGTGTCGAGTGTGCATGCTAAGAAAATAGTTGAGTCTGGGAAGTTAAAAAAGTTTGATTGTTGCGATTCTGAGAAAGGTAATTGAAGACTGTGATAAATGCGGGTTGTGATTAAGGAGGGTTTAAATGCAGCTGGCTTAAAGTATAAGTAGGGGTGTTAGGAGAGTTTTTAAACATATGTCTTCTATGAGTAAAGTGTCTGCCTCTTCTTCTCCTAATAGTCAAACTATGGATACCACTCCTAATGTACGATATCAGAAGAGAATAGAAGCCAAAGATTGTTGAGTAGAGGAGAAGACGCAGGAGCTGATTGAGAAAGTCTTTGGGGACCGTGAGCTAGACTGGGTGATGCCTGACTTTGTGGAACTTGAACCAGAAGAGCCAATCTCTGGGATGCCGTATGCTCACTGGTGAAGGGTGTTGCAATGGATTCATCCACTTACCAGCAACCGGTTCTACTTTGTACAGTGTCTGGTTGAAGATTTGATAACTGAAGAAGGCCGAGTTTATAAGGAGGCTGGGCTCTGCAAGAATTGCCCTATTTGCAAATTGAGGCTTCTTGGTTATGGTATAGAAGGCTTTTAGTTTTCTGTTGATGTTGTTTGCTATTTTTTTTAATTGGTGTAAGGGCAGTTGCTCAAATGAAATGGAATGTATTGAAACAATTGTGGAGGTGTGATATTGAACTGTTTGTGTATAAGTGTGACAAACACAATAGACGATGATAAATTAGGCGCGATGACCACTTGTCGAATGTCGAGCTTGTAGGAATAATGATTAGAAAATTGTAACCAACTGAGGTAAAATCGAATAACTGAAGAATTTAGGCCGAAGTATCGAATATCAGGTATCTATGGACGAGTGTTCGACATAAAGTGTAGACGATGGCTCGTAGGCTGAATCAGAAGCAGTTTGGAGATTTCCTTATATCGTAGGTAGATGGCTTTGACTGTAAAACCTGACAGCCCAAACAGCTGGCATGTTAGAGGCGGTACTGTTCCAAGGGCAGAGTGCCCTGCAGATCATCATAACATTTCCTTGGGATATTGAAAAAGGTGGATATGACGTATAAACTTGAAGTAACAACTTTGGGCAAGGTACCAGAGGGTTTAACTTGGATAATATAATTTTTTTTAAATGCGGGAGTGGGAGGCGCACGTGGGAGTAGTTGAGGGTAAAAACGTCAAAATGTAACTCAGCCAAAAAGTCAAGGGAGTGGCGGAGTGGTAATAATGGTAATTTTGGAAATCGAGGCAGTTTTTTATTGTTTTAAGGAGGTATATATAGAGGTAAGAACAGCGTTACTATTCCTAGTAACCCAATCATAGAAAAAACCAAAGACTCAGATAAGAACATATGCCATTGTTCTGAAGAGCTTGCTTATTATTGAGGGAGAAGGACACTTGGCCGTTGTTGAGGGATCGTCTAACTTGTTGAGAGGAGGAAAACGTACTCCATTCAAACAGGTATGTCGTCTGACTTCTATCCTGCTGCTTCTTCTTTTGTTTCTGTAAGTGTTATCCACAGTAGGGTAGAGTTTGCTAGTGTTTATATTTGCGATATTATGACCGAGAAAAGGGGGTAACCTGTGTGGCTGGAGGTCTGGCTCATTTGAAATTTTAAGGGTATTGAGGGTGCGACCAAACTTGGGGTTGAACGTTTGACTGCGGGTTGGGATGTTTGGAGGTTGTAGAGCAACATTAGTTATTAAAACGTAATAGTCGAATAGATCGATCAAATTGCATGTTTATTCTTCTATAGGGTATAATGCGTACCCGTCAATCAACGAGGTTGAGGCTGATTGATGAGGAGACCGAGGTAAATGAGGCAAGTACATCTAGTCATGGCTCAAGGGATGAGAGCAGCGACATAAAGGTGCTAACTATTGCAACAGATCTCCCTCTTGCTATGGTAGTACCCGAAGGTGGGGCTTTGAGTAGTAAATGCCGAAAGGTTTGTGTGGCTGAGGAGAGGGGTGAAGAGGAGATGGAGGGAAGAGAGAGAAGGGGGTACGAAGGTGTCGAACCTTTGAAAGATGAAAGAGAAGAGGGTGATAGTAGTGAGAGCTCGACTGAGGGTGGTATTATATGTAGTAGGGTCTACGTATTCCTTTAAGTCTATCCCTCGAGAGGGTTTTATGGCATTTAGAGGCCAAATTTGGCTAGGGATGCAACTACCCCTTCGAAGGCGGGTGAAGGAGGTGTTGAACTTCTGAGAAATTACACCATGCCAGATGAATGAGAACTTCTATGAGATGATGAGGGTGGTTGAGGGTATGAATGTAGAACTTAGATGTGAGAAGAGGGGTATGATCGAGTGGTACCATATTGTATCGTTATACTCGAAGAGGGCCAATAAGAAGGTGGGCACATACCATATATAATGTCATGCAGATAAGCCATGACTATTTGATTTGTGCTCAACGGGTCGAGGGTGGGATAAAGACTTGGTTGTAGTGCGAGGTAAATACGAGAATGCCGAAGGGGAGGACGCGTATAAGTTGCAGCATAGGATCTATAATCCAAGTAAGTTCGTAGTCGAAGATAGTTTGAAAAATAGTTGTTGAATATACTGCTAACCGTGTGTTTTTTGTTTTGTAGAACCAGGAGCGAGAATTTTGTAGAACTTGTGGAGGTACATTGATGACCTTATTGACTCTGACGAGGAATGGATAAACTGGGTATTCAAGAAGCTAGGTATAAAAAGGAAGAGGCGGAAGAGGACAGATTCATTGCTTCGAAATGTTTCTGTCGCTCCTAAGACATCAAAGAAGAGGGGAGAAGAAGGTTCTTCAAGAGGGGTCAAGGAAATGGAGAATGTGAGATTGACGCGGAAAGTGAATTATATTCCAAGGGGCCGGGCAACAAACAATGCCAGTGCCCGAAGTAGTTCCTGAGGCGTTGAAGCATGCGTTAAAGTAGGCGTCGACGCAGGCTGACAAGGGAAAGGGGAAGGCCGTTCCTGAATCTTCGAAGGTCCAGCAACCGAAGGTAATTCAGCGTAAGAGGCATATGAAGCTGGGAGATGATGATGCGGAGGATGTGGACGAAGCACGGGCAGAGTCTGAACTGGAGGAGCATGCTCGAGCTACGGTTGCTTCGATGGCAACTCTCTGCGTGAATGGCCCAAAAGAGGCTGGGAGGTGGATGAATAAGTCTCTTCATCAGGTAACTGTTTTATGAAATTATAATATTTTGCTAAAGTTCACCATGCTTCGAGAAGTACTTATGGTTCGAATATTCTAGCAGTGACATGCTTGGTCTCAATATTTTATCAAAGCCCAAAAGGTAACAACGAGTCAGCTGAGGCAAACGGTTGATAATTTGGATCTTGCTTGAGGGACCGGGTTATCACTAGTGTCTGAGGTTAAATTTTTAAAGTGAGAGCAGTTGTCTATCAGAGCTGAATGCGAGAGGGAACTCGACGCTCAGAGTGGCAGCCATACTCAAATACTGAAGGTGCTGGAGTCGAAGCTTGCTGAGAAGGATAAAGAAATAGAAGAACAGAGGGAAACCTTCTAGGGGCAATTCGACAAGGAGTGTAAGACAAGTATCCGGTTGAAGTTCTTCATCGAGGATTTGAGGTATGATCCCATAACTCTACAACGCTTTCCTGTGCCCGAAGAGCCTCCTGCTGAAGGTATTGTACAGACAAAAAATATGGACGTGCATCCTACTGGTGGAGGTGTGGAAGAAGCTTCTCTGCCTGAAGATGCTACTACTTTGACAGGTATGGATGGTGTGGCTAGCCCGTTGGGGCCGAATCTTAATGTTGAAGATGCTGGGGGTGCTGTTGCAGAAGAGACTATGGGAAGAGGTGATGTGGCCACTCCTGTATGAGGTACTATAACTGTTATCTTGCTGTAACAAAGACTCTTTTCTCTGATCTCATTGTGGCGTCGGAATACTTTAAGTAATGGTTTGTATTTAAATGTGATGTAACTTTTCTAAGCTTGAACTGCCTGTCTGTGCTTGATATGAATTGTTCGAATGTAATGAACTTGAGTTGCCTGTAGTTGAATTGCTTATATTCATGTATACTTGTATTTATGTATGTTTGAGGTATAAAATGTTTGTAACAGGGTTTGAACTAGAACTTTGTGGAGCTTCGATGTCGTCCCAAGTATTAGTGAGGCCAAGAAATTAACTGGTCTTCGAAGGCCTAAGCCTAAACGAAGCATAACGTGGTCGCCCCCAATGCATTCCTGAGGGCCCGGTCTGTTAACCATTCGTGCTCCTCGAGTTTGCTCGAATTTGGAGACTTGAAAAACTTTGAGGTCGCCCCCGAGTATCAGTCTGGTCGAAGGGTTGACATGATACTTAGGTTTGACCAAGAAATTTATTAGACTTCGAAGGCCTGAGCCTAAACGAAGCATAACGTGGTTGCCCCCAATGCATTCTCGAGGGTTCGGTTGTCGACCATTCGTGCCCCTCAAGTTTGCTCGAATTTTGGAGACTTGAAAAAATTTGAGGTCGCCTCAAAGTATCAGTCAGGTCAAAGGGTTGATATGATACTTAGGTTAGATCAAGAAATTCACTGGACTTCGAAGGCCTAAGCCTAAACTAAGCATAATGTGGTCGCCCCCAATGCATTCCCGATGGTCCGGTCTGTCGACCATTCGTGCCTCTCGAGTTGCTCGAATTTGGAGACTTGAAAAACTTTGAGGTTTCCCCCAAGTATCAGTCTGGTAGAAGGGTTGGCATGATACTTAAGTTAGATCAAGAAATTCACTGGACTTCGAAGGCCTAAGCCTAAACGAAGCATAACGTGGTCGCCCCCAATGTATTCCCGAGGGTCCGGTCTGTCGACCATTCGTGCCCCTCGAGTTGCTCGAATTTGGAGACTTAAAAACTTTAAGGTTGCCCCCAAGTATCAGTCTGGTCGAAGGGTTGACATGATACTTAAGTTAGATCAATAAATTCACTGGACTTTGAAGGCCTAAGCCTAAATGAAGCATAACGTGGTCGCTCTCAATGCATTCCCGAGGGTCTGGTCTATCGACCATTCGTGCCCTTCGAGTTGCTCGAATTTGGAGACTTAAATAATTTTGAGGTCGCCCCCAAGTATCAGTCTACCCATTGTAGCCTTTGTGAAAGTTCGGTAAGAATTTTAGTGGCTTCGTCTTGAGAGATGCACCAAAGGTGGATGCCGTTTGGGGATTTTTGTCGTAACTCGCCTTTGAGGATAGTGTATCTGTGGTAGCTTTCTAGTAACAAATTTTTGGCTTCGGGGTCCTCTGGGAGGGTAGAACTGTTGAAGTAAGCAGGAAATGGTGTTCGCGAGTCGTCTGGATTGAGACTCTTGCCCCCAATATTGATGGTATTGACTTCTATCTGGTCGATACTTGGGCATTCCAGTACTTTGATATGAAGTGTTCGAGATTCGGACTGGCCTAGCATGGCGGCTATGTAGGTAAGGGCATCAACATGTTTATTTTCGCTTCGAGGGTAATGAGTAATAGAAGATTTTTTTGGAAAATGGTTTATGCGCTGGCAGACGAGAGCAGCATACTCAGATATACAACTATTGGCCTAGTTTTCACCGGTGTATTGTCTTTGCACAAGTTAGGAGTCAGTAAATACTATAAGGTTAGGGACACCAAGTTTGAGTGCGAGGTCGAGGCCATGGATCAAGGCCTCATACTTAGCCTTGTTGTTAGAGCATTCGAAGTTTAATTTGACAGCTTTTTCAATTTGATCATTGGTGGGGGTAACCAAGACAACACCGATCCCCAAACCATTAGGTCCAGCGGATCCATCTGTGAAGAGGCGCCAACCTGTGTTAGGGTTCCAAGGGTCATTTTGTTCGGGTTGGTTTTCGAATAGATCATCTTCGTGTTCCTCCCAGTCGATATCTTCGACCAGGAAGTCGGTGAGGAAATCGGCGACTGCTTGGCCTTTGTGGGATATCTGCTTCTCAAATGTGATGTGGTGTTCACCAAGATAAATAGAACACTGCTGTACCCATCTGGATTTTTCTTTCTTGGTGAGTACTTCTCGAAGGGGGTAACTTGTGATAACACGGATATGGTGTGCTTGAAAATATGGTTTGAGTTTTTGAGAAGTGTAGATGAGGGTGAGGAGCAAACGCTTCAGTTTTTTGTATCGAGTCTCTGCAGATTTCAGGGTTTTGCTGATAAAGTATACAGGTTTCTCGATGCTGGATTCGAGTTGAATGAGGACTGAACTGATAGAAGTGTTGGTGACAGCGAGGTATAAAGAAAGCATTTCACCCTCGATGGGGTTGCTGATGATGGGAGGTCGACCAAGGTATATTTTTAGTTCGAGGAAGGCCTATTCACTGTCGGGTGTCCAATTGATATCAGGGTTGTTTTTCTTTTTGGCCTTATGGGGACCTTGGTCGCGTAAGAGGGGGAAAAACCAAACACACCGGTTTAAGGATTTCGAAATAAAGCGGTTGAGGGCCGCTATCTTGTCAGTTACCTTTTGGACATCTTTTTTGGTTTGGGGAAAAAGTATATCGATGAGGGCTCGAATATGAGTAGGGTCGATCTCGATACTTTTTTTGCTGATGAGGTGGCCTAAGAATTTGCCAGACAAAACACTGAACTAGCATTTGTCTAGGTTAAGTTTCATATTATATTTTCAAAGTATCGAGAAAACTTTGGTTAGGTCATGAATGTAGGTGTGTTTTTGAAGGCTTTTGCATAACATGTCGTCGGTCTAAACTTCGACCGACTTGCCAAGCAATTGTTTGAACATGGTTGTAACAAGCCGCTGGTAAGTGGCAACCGCATTTTTTAGGTCGAAGGGCATTACGTTAAAATAATAAAGGCCTTGTTCAGTGATAAAAGAAGTTTTAAGTTGATCCTCGGAGAGGAGAGGTACCTGATTATAACTCGAAGCCGTGTTCATCATTGATAGTCGCTCATGTCCGGCAGTGGCATTCAGGAGTACTAAAATGATTGGGGGAAGGAAGTTGTCCTTCGACGTGTACTTGTTGAGGTCTATGAAGTTGATACAGATTCGGATCTTGCCGTTCATCTTTGAGACCGCAACAATATTAGATATCCAGTTAGCGTACTTGACTTCTCTGATAAACCTCGTGGCTATGAGTTTATCGACTTCGAGGTTGACGGCTTTATAAAGTCATGGGGCCAATGTACGCTTCTTCTGCTTTACTACTGTAGAGTGAGGAAAGAGGTCGAGGCGATGACATGCCAAAGTGGGATCAACACTGGGAATCTCGTGGAAAGTCCAGGCGAAGACATCTTTATTTGCTTACAGGAAGTTGGTGAGTTTGAGGCTTTCAGCCTCATCTAAAAAAGTACCAATGAATGTCCCTCAACCAGGACCGTCGACTTTGATATAAATAGTGGGTTAGATGGGTATGGTAGCTGGTGTCGAGGGTATGGGGGTGGAGAAAGGCATTGATTGTAATTGTTGTTTGATAAGTTTTCTGGTCTGATCGATATCTGGATGCTCATATGAGCGGGCAAGGCGTTGGGAGCCTTTCAAGTTCCACATACCCATGGGGTAGTGAAACGAAGGGTTTGGTGGTAATTCAAAGGTATGGCTCATATGGCATGGAGCCAGTCGAGACCAAAGATGCCGAGGTATTCATATTTCTTGTCGATGACATGAAAGCTAGTTTGGAGTGTGACTGGCCCTGTGGTGATAGGGAGACTAATGCGACCCACAATGACTTTAGTAGTTCCGTTGAAGCCCTTGAGTTCGACATTAGCCGGGGTGATGAGGTCTATTTTCTGGATGGCTTGGACAGTATGAAAGAATAGTGCATCAGCTGCACTTCTCGTGTCGATGAACATGGTATGGTGGACGAGGTGGTCGATCTTAATCATAATGACTAAAGGGTCAGAATGGGGGAAACAAACATGGGATGTGTCACAGTCGATAAATGAGATACCCTTGGGTCGAGGGTATTGATTCGACTCAGGCAGAAGGGCAGGTAACTTCTCCTGGTAGGTGAGTTTACAACATTTTTCGACACGCTTCCGCTTACTTTTAAAGCGGCTTTTGTCGATATTCTTGACCTCGATGAGAAAAAATTGGTAAATGTGTACCTCAGCTGAGTCGGCAGTAGGGGTGGGTTGAGGCTTGGGGTACGACCCGTCGAGGTAACTGGGGATGTCCGCGACATATTGATGTGGACAGACCGCCTTAAGAATTATTTTGAGAGAGCGCTGCAGAGTAAAGCATTTGTTGGTGTGATGGCAGTTGCACTTATGGTTATGGCAGTAAGGTTAACCTTTTTTAACCTCGATGGGGTAAGGGGTAAGCCATACTGGGTCAGCCTGAATCTGTGGTAGAAGGGTGTTGATGAGAGCTGTAAGCCTGGGGAGGACCAGCTTCGGTCATTTTTTGTAGGCCTCGGTGGTGGTGTCGTCAGCGTGAGGGTGTTTGCGGCTCACAGTCTCCTGTAAGATAGGAGCGATCATAGATGTAGAAGGTTGTCCCTATCTAGGTTTGTTCTAAGTGGTTGTTGAAGGATGCACCTGGCGATTGGACTCACAGAGGCGCTCGAGGTCGATGTATCCATTAACTTTGGATAACATCTCCTCGAGGGTTCGAGGTTTGTGGAGCACGATGTACCCCTTGACGCGGTTGTTATCTAGCAGTGTGTTAAAAAAGGCAAGCATGGCGTTCATGCAGTCGAGGCTTTCGATCTTGCACAACTCGTTGAGAAACCATTTGGTGAAGGCTTCAAGGGTTTCATTAGTGGATTTGCAGAAATTGAAGAGGGTATCGACCCGTACCTCTCGATCTTTGTTGAAGGCGAATTGGGTGATGAAAATACTAGACAATTGCTCAAAGCTTCAGATCGAACCATTGGGGAGGCTATGATACCATCGAAGAGGGCTGTCAGTGAGGCTGGTGCGAAATAACTGGCACAACAGATGGTCGGCCGTGGAGTATAAGCTTAAGGTATTATGGAATTCGAGGATGTAGGATTGAGGGTCAAAATTACATTATTTGCTGATTTTGGGGGCATGGAAATTTGGAGGCACCTCGACAGTGAGAAGTTTGGGGCAGATGGGGTTATTTAACCGACTCCAAGAGTTCGGTGTGGGGCTCGTACTGATGTGGATGGCAGTATGGATTTTTTGGCCGAGGTCCTACTATATAAGGTAAGCAGGATGAGGGAGGGGGGGGGGATCTTTGTAGTCTAAGGTTATGAGGCCGAATGTTCGGCGTGTATTCAGCGCTACGCTCCCTGTGACATTCTCGAGCAGGGCGCCGTTTAGGTTGTCTGATAGTGCGAAGAGTGGAATTGGACGAATCCTCCGTGGGGTGTATGGCAAGGTGGATTGAACCAGTAGGTAGGATGGTGGGTGAAGCACCCTCGGCTCCAAGATGGACTGGGGGTACGTCAAGATGTGGTTGGGGACCCAGCAGGGCACGGGCAGAAATGTGCGACGGGGCGGGTCCTCGAGACGGTAGAGGTGTGTCTTGAGGCTGACACTATTGCAACTCGCGAACTGCATTATTCAGATCGTCGAGGGCACGATATTGCCTGTCTGCGTTGTCCAAACGGCGTTGCCATTCGGCTTCGACCTCTTGTCTGCGCTCTTCGCGCTCCTGATGTAATTGGCTTCGATGATACTCCTCGGCTTGAGCGAATTATGGGTAAGAAGGGCTAGCTCAGCGGCCACTCCGTTGACGGAGTTGCCGGCATGGGTGAAAGTAGAGCGGAGGGTGGGGGCCATTGAAGGTGGATCGTAGGATTAGAAAAATGGAAAAAATAGGGGAGAGACTGGTAGGGTGGGATAGTACATACGTCGTCAAATGTATGGGCCTAACTTCTCAGGAGAGGAAGTTGACTCTTAGACTATGAATTTTATCCTCTACCAGGGGATTTAAGCAAATAATCAATACTAATCTACTGATAATATACTTGCGTGGATGCCTAGAATGGGTCACTCCACGACCTCTGATGAGGATTTTTAAGAGTAATGTTATAAATATCGAATAGTCGAAGTATCAAGCACAGGGTGATTACAGGGTATTCAAAGGTAAACTACTGAGGTCTCCCGGGAAGGATTTTTTAACCCTTTCATAGTTCCTACTCCCTTCTATTTATAGACCATAGGATGGGCTGAGTCACCACGGGAGGTCAAGTTACATCTGTATCCTTCGGGGACAACTGACTTGTACCCGGAGTCGGTTCTGACACTGTAATTTGTCGAGTCTGACACTGTAGCTGTTGGTTCAGGCACTATAGTTGTTGGATCTGGCATCGCAGTTGTCGAGCGACGTGCTCCACTATTCTGTCTGCTGAGCTGGATGCCTGACACGTTCCCCTTTGACCATGTTCGCTTATGGTCGAAGTATTTTTAGTTTGACGTTTTCTTCGAGTGTTCGAATAGTCTCAGAAGGTTTTGTGGGCTTGATTATTGACTTACTAGGCTTTGAGTCATCAGGTAGGCTTTGATGTAGCCTTCGAGTGTTCAACTAGTGTTAGAAGGCTGCGAGTAGGCTACTATAAATGATGTCTCTAAAAATTGAACAATCCTTATTGAGCTGCCCCATATACGCGCAATTGACACTGTTATACGATCGCCACATCAATTGGCTAACATAGAACGAGTTGAATTGGTCACGCACCTTGAACCAAAATATAACGGCTTTTTGATTGTTCGTGGTAGCAAGGTTTTAAGATACTTGAGACCAAGTGCATGCTAGATTTACAAAGTCCTCGAAAGACCAATTTTTTGAGTTTCTGTATGTGTCTTTGTCATTAGCAACTTCCTCCACAGCCTCAAATACATCCTTAACTATAATAGGTATCGATGTCGTCTTTCTTTTAGACTTCGCCTTTCTGCTCGTATTCCTTCTTGTGAGAACCGGATTGAGTTCCTTGGAGATGATCGGAGATACAACCGGAGATACAACCTGTGATGTATTAAGGTTTAAATCATTTAAATCCCATGTAGCTCTCATCGGCATGGTACTCAAACTTCCACCGGCGAAACTGGTTTGAGATGTATAATATGAATTCCCCGGTTGAGAGTACGAGCCCGTATGAGGATTAAATTATGTGTAATATCCTTGGTTTTGGTAATATCCTTGGGTTTGAGATTAAAATTGATTGTCGGGTGGCAGGAATAGTTGGCGAACATGGTGATCACGATATTGGGAAGGGTTATGAATTTGCGACGGATCAAATGTGCCGAATTGAGTTAAAAATACATTCCCTTGTTGGTTCGTATTGGAGGATTAAGAGTGGTTTTAAGAATTAGATTGGGAGCTTGAGGATGACATAGTGGTATTGTTTGTAAGCTAAGGATAGAGAAGAGTGTAGGAGATAGTTAATATGAGAGTATAGAAGATGAATGACATTTATAGATGAAAAAAACTAGCCGTTTATAGCCGTTGAGCTACTTGGTCAACAAGTTTCCAAGGGAATATAACCGTTGAGAAGAGAATATAGCTGTTGAGCTACTTGGTCAGCAAGTTTCCAAAGGAATATAGCCGTTGAGCTACTTGGTCAGCAAGTTTCCAAAGGAATATAGCCGTTGAGCTACTTGGTCAACAAGTTTCCAAGAGAATATAGCCGTTGAGTTACTTGGTCAACAAGTTTGCCCCAAAAATATTACATTTGCCATTACCAAATAAACCAAGTATAAAGAGGAGGTTATAAAAAACCTAAGGTTTAACATAACATATCAAATTTCTAAACAAAACATAAGATACTTAACGTAATCTTAACATAACAAATAAAAGTTATAAATAAAACAAAGCATACTTAGCGTAGTTTAAACAAAACATAAATCAAAGTTCTAAATAAAACATAGCCTAACTGGGATGATTTCTCTTCGTTTTGCGGGCGCGTCTACTACGTGCGAGACTGTCCTTATAGGTATATTGCACAACCGGATCTGTTTGGCAGGAAATAAACATCTCAGCTAGTCTCTTGGAAGTCTCTCAGATGATCTCTTGTACCCACCTCAGCTCCCCCTCTAACTCGGCCGTGCGGTTAACTTAATGCCTCGAGTCTTGATATGCCGCATACCATATTCCTTGGGATTGATGCCACAACTCATCTATACTATATTTAGATGGACACGGGTATGGTGCCTACATCACCGCGATCGGTATCCGTCTACGTTCATCACTCATTTCTGCCATATCCATGAACCATCCCATGTCATGTTGATCGCCGGTCACCTAAATACCATAGTCTTGCACCTGCGAAGACGTAGCTAAACTCGACGTAGGTGGAAAGTGTACACCGAGCCTCACTAGATCACGCCCGACCATCCAAATATTTCTGGTCCTCTTGACCAAATTGCAACCGATCTTAGGATTTAGATGAGCAGCACGTCAATATCTCATGTAATCTACGTCTAAAACAAGATAATTACGACTATCGTTGAAGTCCACATCTTTCAGACCCTGATATAACTCTCGATCGTACCGCAGAAATTCCATAATCTCTTGGGGGGGGGGGTCATATGGCACACTATCTTCCCCGGTTAACTGACGTATACATTGGTCTCCTAAATACCAAAGTGCACCGTTCCCGTATGGGACTGAAACTAAGGGAACCATCTTCGTACTCAGCAAATTGACAAATCTTACTTCTGGACGGATTAATTGTATAGACCTGTGCCATGGTTGCCAATCTATGTTGATTCTGTCCTTCTATTTTATCATTTATCTTATCATAACAAAAGAAAGATTGATTTCAGACCCCGAATTAGCCCTTTCATCTCTCCACGCACCCATACCGGGATAAATATGGTTAAAGTTTGAAACCTTCACCAGATATATTCCAACCCGACAGAACTCAAATAATCAAAACTCCAACATAGCATAGAATCCTGTGATCGATTTCTTCACCTTTCCATTCTTCAGCACTGAGACTTCATCTAGTCCCCGATACAAATATGCCATAATCGAGGTACCCCAGTCGAATACCGACGCACCTATGATATCGTAGTCTGTCAAAGATATTAGATAACCCACCAGAAGAAATGTTTGCGCATTCGAGAAGAAGATATTACCCATCTTATAGGCAATAAATGCCTTTGCATATACTATATCCAACTCTTGGTTGTAATTGTTGAGCTGTGGATTCAAAGCCTCTTTCTACGTCTTTAAATGGGCAAGAGTGATGTTACCGTACCTGATTTCAGTGATTGTCATTCTCGAGAACATCTTTTCTGCTTTGTTTGGGAGTACTTCTCGTCGTATGGGAGTTTGAGACCCCTCCCAAAAGATATGCCCGTTAGCATGACGAAGTTTAACGGCATAAAACCAAGTTCCCCGCACGGGAAGTTAAATGTATGGGTGGAAGGTCACCACCATTTCACGAGAGCATGAATCAAGCAGTTATTCGAGTTTCTTGCCTTAACCGATAAAAATTCTTCAAAACCCATATCGTCGACCAACTTCTTTAACGTCGGATATCGTACAATTCATTGGTACCACTTTAGTACCTTATCCAATGATCCCTTATATTATATTTCATCTCGGTTCTGACCAAAAGCACACATTAACACATTAATTTTTTATTCGGGCATTTTGTCAAACAATTGCTAATATACGTTAATAACACTTAAATTTTACAAACAAAACTTACCGGCATTTCCTCGGATCCAACATAAATATGGACCTAGTCGTCCGGGAGGATATTAACTCGGTTCAACTCCTCTAGGGTTGGGGAAGGATCATTGCCGCTCGTTAGGTGTAAAGGCCACATATTTGTTACTAATTCTTTTCCCCTTCATTTTACTTCAGAGCTTGGGTTACGTCTTGTTTTGGGGTATGCATAGCCCCGTCTTTGACTAGACTCTCCCGACATTGTTAGTAGATTAACAAGTTGAATTATGGAGAAGAAAATGTTCGGTTGGGAAACTTGAGGAATAAGACTTGGGTATGCCAAAGTTGGGTATGCTTAAAATAACACTTGTGTGAAGCGAATGAAGTATATGTCTAAAACTTGCAGGAGGATACTGTGCGGTTCTTACTACACTGATGTGGTGAATGTTTCTGATGGGGACACGTGGCTGGATCGTAAATGTTGATGACGTCGCGCAGTTCTGAACTGCGCGAATTGATATTCATCTTGATTTCCAAATGAACTGCTGTGGGGTGGATTGAATTCACCCTGATTTATTTCCAAATTCACCCACCTACTGCTGTGGGTGCTCTTAGGAGCGGATACCTCTGAAGGATCAAGTGGGTCTACTCTACGCACCGGTGATGAAAGACCACAGAGATCCACAGGAGACTGATTAGGTACGCAAAATACAGGGCATCGACCACGGCGTGAACATCGCGTTGAACGATCACCCCCTTGATCTATGTATGTCACACAGAGAGAACTCAATCAAAAAATTAGCAAAGCCATTCACATCAGCTCCACTCCAATCCCAACTTCATGGAGTCGCCTCAACAACCTCATCTGTAAGAGCTCTTCACTATCGAGGTCCCATCAAACTTTCACGTACCCAAAATTTTCAAGTACCAGAATACCGACACATAATCTCACATCCCCGAGTTCCAAAATTCTCTAACTCTTCAGTTCACTTCTGGCCACATCTTGTGTCGAGTCTTCCCATTTAGCCTCTCCAACAGTCCTTTAAAATGGTACCACAACCTGCCTAATGGCCGATACATAACTTTGAAGACCTATTCAAACTCTTCATCTCCAACTTCGCACATAACAAACGCAGAGAAGTATGAGTCGACTCTTTGTTCAACATCAAGCAGTCTCCGGGTGAAACCCTTGAATTTTTTACCAAACATTTTCTTGATGAATCTAGAAAAGTTAAAATCCTCAAGTTTGCCAACGCTATCCTCGCATATTCCCACCCACTCCCGGACAACAGTAGAGTCAAAGAATACATCGTACTATACAAACCCTCGTCCTTCGAAGAAATGCTTATCAAAGTTAACGAGTACATACTTAGAATGAATAAGAGTCAACAGCTAATAAACATTCCCACTCTTGTCTCTCCTCGTTAAATCTAAGACCCTGATCGCTCCCGTCCACACCGACGAAGCGTTGCAAAAGTAACCAAATCAGGATCAACGGGTCGACCGAACGCGCAGGAGATTTCCCACTCCCGTCCTGCCCAAGCTTAAGGTTAAACTCACACAATTATTTCACCACATCAAAGCTGACCCAATCCGGAGAGCCCCCCCCCCCCCCCCAGCCAATTAAAGTTAAACCAGATGAATCCTATGACCTAAGCCACAAATGTGAACATCATTCCACAGAAATATGTTATGCCCTTAAAAACTTGTTGGAACTCAATTTTAAAGCCAACAGACTGCACGAGTATATTGTCGACTTGCTGAGCTACCTCAACGGATCGTACCTTAAACCTCAGCAAACAGCAATTGATGGCGACAAAGAGCTATACATTTACCAAGCCCATGATTGAAGTTAACAATATCGATAATAGCCATACTACAAGTAAGAGAAAAAGAGTAGGAGACTGTGTTAAGTTGACATAGGAGCAAAAATTGCCCATTCTTCTACCCGAGTCTAGCCAACATCCTCGACCAGTTGATATCTCTTTCATTGGCTGTGATGTTTTACATGTTCGTTTCCCACATTCCGACCCCCTAGTCATCACACTCAAAGTCAAAAATGTTATCTTACACACGATGCTGGTTGATACAGGAAGCGCAGCTGACATACTCTTTGTCACAGTTGTTAGAGCCATGAAAATGCAAGATTGCATTACTCTCGCCAATGCTAAACTTAAAGGCTTCAATGGTTCTACCGAGGCAGCCGTCGAAATATTGAACGTTTCTGTCACCGCAGGACCGGTCATTTAACAAGTCAATTTTCGTGTAGTCGACAAAAAATTAGAGTACTTAGGGATTGTTGGTCGGGAATGGTTACACGCGATGAAAGTTATCCCATCCAGTTACCACCAAACACTTCAATTCACAATGAAAGATGGTACGTACGATATGAAAGGATCGCAATGAATAACCCGTTTATGTGAACACCCCAGGATCGAAATGACTTACAAATTGGTGAAAGCCTAGCAATTACAAAATATTGGGGCAACTCACAACCCAGAAGATAATATCGATCAAATTTCAATAGAACCAGTTACTTATGTCGAGTTAGATGGGGCCACATGGGGAACTTATATCGGAACACTCCCAAATAATGATGAAAAAACTAAACTCATTGATTTTTATAGTAGCCTACTCGTTGCCTTCGACAGGCGGTCGAAGCCCACTTTACAGCCTACTCGAATGTATTGAAGCCAACTCAATCTCTAAAATAGACTCCCCAGAGATCCCACGAAGGCGAAGCTTCGACATCAGACAAAGCTTCGAGAACGAGAACAATTATACTACAGCAGAAATCCTTCAACCTTACTAACACGCGATCGAAGCAGGATATGATAGACAATCATCTCATCAGATTAAATAGTGCATTGATTGGCCCGTGCAGCTACAGTGACAGGTCCAACCACCTCGCCGTTCAGAGACATCATCAATAAATGTTACAGTGACAGTACTGATATGACCGGTGCCCATAACTCGCCAGGATTTCTTGATAGTAATCATGTAAGCCTGACCCACACTTGGTGACTCAGCTCCCTATATCTCTATAAATAGAGGAGAAGGGTAACCGGGGGGGGGGGGGGGGGGGGGGGTTAGAAAAATCATCTCCATCCCCTTGCATTTAACCTTCGACCACCCCGACATTCTGTACTCGACATTATTTACTCTTCAGTAATACAATCTGTCTTAAAAATCCTCATCAGAAGTCCTAAAGAGTCACATTCGGGCCTCTACGTAAGTATTTCTCTACAATTAGTTCTTACATTAGGCTAATTACTTGTACCCTTTGATTGAAGATTGATTCTTCGTTGTAAGAACTAACTTCCCATCCAAACGAGGTTAGGTCCCTACAATTGGCGCCGCCTGTGCTTCCCACCCTACCAATCTCCTTTCCTTCTTCCTCTCCTTTTGTTTTCCACTTCAGCAGATTACCCTCAATGACACCTACATGCCGTTCCAACTTAACCCAGGCATGCCACTCTATTGACGGAGTAGCTACCCAAATAGCCTTGCTATCCCAACAAGTCGCTCAGGTAGAGGAGCGCCACTAGAACCAACTAAACCAGGAGCGTGAAAACCACCACTTGGCACTAGAAACTGAGCAAAATTGCCGTTTGGATGATGAAAATAGACAGAACAGAGCAATTGACGAACTGCGCAACACCGTCCGAGAGCTACATAGATTACAGCCCTTAAAACTTGTTCCCCCGTCCCAGGTACTAGACCCATCGAGCGTCTTTGCTTGCGCCCGCCTAGGACCCTCACCAAACTTCAAGATACCTCTCGTTCACACCGATGCCGAAGGTTTTCCCCGCATTTTCCCCCCAACCGGCTCCATTCACTTCAGGATTCACCCCACAAAAGACTCTTTTGACTCAACCCTCCGCTCCTCCAGACACCCCAGATGTCGTCCTGCTCGGCGAACGCAGTGATGATTTTATATCACACACTCGACCGCACAACCTTCAAATTCATCAATCTCCCCCACATCCTGCATATGTTACAGAGCAGGACATTGACCACAAAATACAACCCGTCATTCTAGTTAGCACGAGACCCGCCAGAAACTCCTGGAGCCGCCTCAATAACCCAATCTGCCCCAAACTTTTGGCTATCGAAATACCCTCCAACTTTTGTGCCCCCAAACTCAGCAAATACCGTAACACAGACCCCAAATCCCACATCCTCAAATTCCAAAACTCCCTAAGCCTCTACTCTACGACTGACAACCTATTATGTCACCTTGTTCCAATGAGCCTTACCGATAACCCCCTTCGATGGTACCACAATCTCCTAAATGGCTCGTTTCGTAACTTCAAGAAATTTTCACACCTTTTTATTGCCCAGTTTGCCTTCAACAAAGAAAGAGAGGTCAAAGTTGACGCTCTCTTCAATTTTAGAAATTCCAGAAGTGAGACCCTCGAAGCCTTCACCAGAAGATTCCTCGACGAATCCCAGAAAATTGAAAATCTCGATTGCTCGAATGCTATTTTGGCATATTTGAATGCCCTGCCGAACCACAGCCGTAAAAGAACACCTAGTCCTCCACAAACCAAAAATACTCGAAGAGATGCTCTCGAAGGTCAACGACTATATTGATCTCGAACGCCTCCAAGAGTCCCACAAACAGAGCCAGCCTTCACAAATAGCAAACTTCAATAAACCTCGGAAACACCCCCACCCTCCTCCCGTGCCCCTGATCGCTCCTGTCTCACAGGAGACTGAGAGCCGCAAATGCTCCAACATTGATAACAACACCAAAACTCGCAAGAAGCGACCAAGGCATATTTTGCCTATACTCACTGTCCCCCTCAGTACCCTTCTATCACACATACAGGCAGACCCCATTTGGCGCATTCCTTTCCCCATCAAAGTCAGACCAGGCGAACCTTACTGCGCCAACCATAAGTACAACTGTCACCATACCAATAAATGCTTTGCCCTTCAGCGCTCCCTTGAACTTATTTTTAGAACAGGACGTTTGCACCAGTATATTGCTGATCTTCCAAGCTTCCTCGATGGGTCCTACCTCATATCTCTATTCACCCCTACTACTGAACAAGCTGAGGTGCACATCTATATAGTCAAGTTGATCAAAGTTAACAACATAGACAATAGACATTCTAAGAGTAAACGAAAGCGCGTCGAAGAATGTCACAAGCTCACCTATCAGGAGGAATTTCCTACCCTTATGCCAGAATTAAGCCGTCACCCTCGACTCAAAGGTATTTCTTTCATCGACTGTGACACTTCACACGTTCGTTTCTCCCATTCCGATCTGTTAGTCATCATGATTAAGATCGAGAACCTCGTCCTCCATACAATGCTCGTAGATACTGGGAGTGCAGCTGATGTCCTCTTTCTCCAAAAAATCCAAACCATGAAGAAAACAGACCTCATAACCGATGCCAACATCGAACTAAAAGGTTTCAATGGATCGACAAAAGTTACTGTTGGCCGTATCAGCCTACCCGTTACTACAGGCCTCATTACCCTTCAAACCAACTTCATCGTCATTGACAAGAAGTCCGAATACCTCGGTATACTCGGATGAGATTGGCTTCACGCCATGCGAGCTATACCTTCGACCTACCATCAAACCCTTTGATTCAGCAATCACGAGGGCACTTGGAATTTGAAAGGCTCTCAACGCCTTGCCCGCTCCTGCGAGCACCCAGAGATCGACCAAACCTAGAAACTTGTCAGCCGCCCATAGCAATCACAACATCTTTCTATCCCCTCGACTTCGACAGATACCACCCCATCCATCGAACCCACTGTTTATATTGAACTCGATGGTCCTGGCCGAGGTACATTTATCAAAACCTTCCTCAATCAATCAGAGCACCTCGAACTTTCTGAGTTCCTTCGAATAAACAAAGACATCTTCGCCTGGACATTTCAAGAGATGCCTGGCGTTGACCCCAGCCTAGCCTGCTATCGCCTCGATCTTCTCCCCTATTCCTCAGTAGTAAAACAAAAGATGCGTACACTGGCACCACGACTTTGCGAAGCCGTGAACCTCAAAGTAGACAAGCTCATAGCCGCAGGCTTTATCAGAGAAGTGAAGTACGCAGACTGGATATCAAACATTGTAGCAGTTCCTAAGAAGAATGGCAAGATCCAAATCTGCGTTGACTTCACAGACCTCAACAGGCACACACCGAAGGACAGCTTCCCCCTCCCAACTATCTTAGCACTCCTCGATGCCACTGCTGAACACGAGTGCCTATCCATGATGGACGTGGCTTCGGGTTATAATCAGGTACCCCTCCTCCCCGAAGATCAACTTAAAACTTCATTTATAATTGAACAAGGCCTTTACTGTTTCAACGTTATGCCCTTCGGCCTTAAAAATGCCGGTACCACCTACCAATGCCTTGTCACAACCATGTTCAAACCCTTTCTTGGCAAATCTGTCGAAGTCTATATCGACGATTTGTTATGCAAGAGCCTTCAGAAAAACACCCATATCCAAGACCTTTCATAAATCTTCTCGACACTTTGCACGTATAATATGAAACTCAACCTAGAAAAGTGCCAATTTGGTTTGTCATCCAGAAATTTTTTGGGTCATCTTATCAGCAAATGTGGGATAGAGATAGAACCCTCCCACATTTGAGCCCTCATAGACTTACCTTCGCCCCGAACCAAGAAAGATGTCCAAAATATGGTGGGCAGGATAGCAGCCCTCAATCGTTTCATTTCCAAATCCTCAGATCGATATGCCTGGCTCTTTTCCCTCTTACGCGATCAAGGCGTCCACAAAGCAAAAAAGAAAAACTGCCCTGAGATCGACTGGACCCCTGAGTGCGAACAAGCCTTCCTTGAACTCAAAACTTATCTTGACCGTCCACCAATCATTTGCACACCTATCGAAGGCGAAACACTCTCTTTATACCTTGCTGCCACAGAAACCTCCCTCAGTTCAGTGCTCATTCGACTTAATTCCAACATCGAAAAGCCTGTATATTTCATCAGCAAATCCACTAACCCCCGCAGAAACTCGATATTCAAAACTCGAGCACTTACTCTTCACACTTGTCTATTCAGCCCGTAAGCTCAAACCATATTTTCAGGCTCATCCCATCCATGTTATTACTGGTTATCCCCTTTGAGAGGTAATTAGAAAAAAAGAAAAATTCAGATGAGTGCAATAGTAGTTTGTATACCTTGGTGAACACAACATTACATTCGAGAAGCAAATATCCCAGAAAGGCCAAGCAGTAGCAGACTTTTTAGCTGACTTCCCGGTCGAAGATGTCGACTGGGAAGAACACGAAAATGATCTATCAGAAGATCAACCCAAAATAGTAGATCACTGGGACCCTCTCACCGGCTGGTATTTATTCACAGACGGATCAGCTGGACCTATTGGCTTAGGCATTGGTATTGTCTTGGTAACACCCACTAATGACCGTATAGAGAAAGCTGTCAAACTGGACTTTAAATGTTCCAATAACGAAGCAGAGTATGAAGCCTTGATCCACAGCCTCGACCTCACACTCGACCTTGGCATTCCCAAGCTTGCAGTCTTTACAGATTCCCAACTCGTTCAGAGACATTACACAAGAGAAAACCAAGCTAACGGTCGCATGGCTGACTACGCTCTCTTTGTGCGACAGCGCATGGACCGATTCCCCTAAAAATCCATAATTACACATTACCCTTGAGGATAAAATAGACATCCAGATGCCTTCACCTACATAGCAGCTATGCTCGGACAATCAAAATCTTGGACACTCCATATCGAAGTACTCGAACGCCTAAGTATCGACCAGATGGAAATCAATACCATCAATACTGGGGGCGAGAGTCACGATCCAGACGATTGGCGAACACCGTTTCATCATTTCTTCAACAACGCCACCCTCCCAGATGATCCCAAGGCCAAACGGTCCTTGCTAGAAAATTGCCGCAGATATACTAACCACAAAAACCAACTACATCGAAAATCTCCAAATGGCGTCCTCCTTCGATGCATATCCCAAGCCGAAGCCTCTCAAGCCCTAGCCGAACTTCATGAAGGAACCTGCGGTGCTCATACTGTTGGTCTTTCTATGGCCCATCGTGCTGTTACCCAAGGATTATTTTGGCCCGGTATGAAAAAATTAGTTTCAGACTACGCAAAACACTGTGATAAATGCCAGCGTCACACTAATGACATCCATTGCCCCTCTCAAGACCTCCACTTTAGTCAAGTTTTCTGGCTATTCAAAAGATGGGCCATTGATCTCATTGGACCCTTCCCAAAAGCTTCGGGTAGTAGAGAAAATATCCTCATCGCAACCGATTTCTTTACAAAATGGGTCGAAGCGGTACCTCTATGCCAAACCAGAGAAGAAGAAGTTGTCAAATTTTTATGGAAAAACATCATCACTCGCTTCGGCTATCCCCATATGATTCGATGCGACAATGGTCCCCAATTTATTGGCATCAAAGTCTAAAACTTCCTAAAAAAACACAACATCATCCTCTCACCCTCCACACCTTACTATCCCCAAGGCAATGGTCAAGTCGAAGTAATTAACAAAACCATCGTCGATGGTCTTAAGAAGAAAGTCGATCCAAAGAAAGGACGATGGGTTCAAGAGTTACAACACGTCCTCTGGGCCTATCGCACAACCCTAAGGAAATCTACAAGATGCACTCCCTTCCTCCTAACATATGGAACCGAAGCTGTATTACCAACCCAATTTGAAGTACCCACTCGAGACCCTAACCTCCCAGACGAAGATAATGAGTTCGAACTTGCATGCAACATGTTATGGATCGATGAAACCCGAGATCGAGCTATTGCAAACCTTGGCCGGTATCACGCATCACTTCAGAAATCTTACAACAAAAGAGTTCGACCACAGAGTTTCAACATTGGAGATCTGGTACTTTGACGTGTCAATCAATTTTTAAGATCTCGAAATGCCGGCAACATAGCCGAATCTTGGGAAGGACCATATGTTGTCTACGATAAAGTAGATAAGGATTCTATTACTTAATGATGGAAGACGAAGAGCCTCTACCGAATTCCTGGAATACAATGCTGCTGGTCTCCTATAACAGGCCATATCTCCAACCATGTACAACTGATGTAATCCAGAACATTCAATAAACAAGTTTTTCAACCCTTCCTTCGTCTTCTGCTTTATTTTGAATTTCTTGATTTAACTCAGGTGCCATGTCAACCTTTGACCCGACTGATACTAGAGGGTAACCTCAAGATTTTTTTTTCAAGCTCCCAACTTTGAGCAAACTCGAGGGGCAAGAATGGTCGAAAGGCCAAACCCTCAGGGATGTATTGGGGGTGATCAGATATTGCTTCACTGTGGCTTAGGCCTTCGAAGTCCTGTCCTTTTCTTGATTGACCTTGGGTATCACGTCCACCCTCGCCCCGTCTGATACTTGGGGGTGATCTTGAATTGCTCAAGTCTCCAATTTCGAGCAAATTCGAGGGGCAAGGATGGCCAAAAGACCAGACCCTCGGGGATGCATTGGGGGCGATTAGATATACTTCGTCCAGGCTCTGAAACCGTCAAAGTCCAGTCCTTTCCTTGGTTTACCCTAGGTATCATGTCCATTCTCGCCCCGACTGGTACTTGGGGACGACCTTGAATTGCTCAAGTTTTTAATATTCGAGCAGACTCGAGGGGCAAGGATGGTCGAATGACCGGACCCTCGGGAATGCGTTGGAGGCGATCAGATATTGCTTTGGGTTCCCTCTAGGTATCACGTCCCCTCAGCCAGACTGATACTTGGAGGTGACCCTAAAAATTTTCAAAATTTCAACATCGCTGTGGCTTCGGCCTTCGATGTCTAGAAAAACATTTAGAGTTCGATCTATACATCGTCGACACTCCTCAGGTTTCGATCACAATAAAGTTATTCATACAGATCAAATTTCAACTCAAACAAATCCAACTTCTACACTTCCAAATAGCAACCGTATACAAAAATACTATTTACTATTCTATCAAATGCAGAGCATATTCAACATATTATCTATCAGAAGAACAGTTACAGTACAATTCAAAGACCAATCATCAAGAGTCCAAAACAAGCAAACTCAACATAATGTGCATTCAAATTCCAATAATTCAAGGTCAGAGCACGATTACACAATCTATCAGCAAATCAGATATCAAATCAGAAGTTTAGAATTAGTATGTTCAGAAAATACGCATCAATATGTTCAGCATCAATTTTAGAAGTTTAAACAGATAACAGAAGCACAAACAACCTACCGAGTTCAGAGACCAACAATAAACAACAACATCGTTCAAAATATTACAACTCAGCATCATAATCAGCAGAAGAAGACATGTCATCCCAACCTCATATACCTTATATTGGCGTGGTTACGCCTTCCTACTCCACAGATCCCCCAACAACTTCATTTGAACCTCCAACGACCAAACCATCAACAATACTACCAATGGGCGCTCCAACAAGTGAAGTATCTGCACTACCCCCAATACTTCCAACTGCTTCTTCAACAATGTTCGCCTCTCCTCCCTTCATTTGCAAATCATCCCCTTCAACAAGTTCTGGAGACACAAGATAAGGTTCCAATGTCTCGGGGTCATACCCCTTATCATCTATAAAGCTCTTCAACTTAACGTTCGTTTTGCATTCGCCATCATACTGCCACTGGAAAGTCACCTTCTGCTCCGTTTTCTCCCTCTCACACGCCACAAGATTTGCAGACCACTCTCGCTCCATCCTCGACCACTGCAGCTCGAGCCTCTCCTCATAAGAGTCGATAAGTACCTCCAGATCCTGCTTCAACTTCCTGAATTCAACACCAGTGATGCCCCCTTCCCACGTGAAAGATTCAGATTGTCCCTTGCTTTCTTCAATTTTGCCTTTAGACTTTATTGCCTTGCTACAAGTTTGCACCCAAGCATTCGTCTGCTAAATTTTTTCAAGAAATCAGTGCATCTCGAAACTTGAAGAATTTTCAAGAAATCCCAAAATACCACAACAACAAGCCACATATAGTTACCTAAAACATGTACTTCTTTATCTCCTTCGAAGCTTCGTCTGGATCATCTTCCCAGAGCTCGACCATCAAATCCTACTTTGCCACAGCCTGCTCCTGTCGTTCAACCTCTGTCATCTCTTCATCCTCCTCCAGTGTATTATCCTTTCCCAGAACCTTACGCCTTTTGCGTTGGCTAGCCTTTGATTCCTGTACCTTCAGGGATTCGGGAGCTAACTGACCCTTCCCCTTCTCAGTTTGAGTTGCTACCGGCCTCGGCCTCAACTTTGACACATCTCCCACCACTTCGGTCACTGGCACTGCTTGCTTCGATCCTCTACGCGATCTTGGCACAAACTGGTAGTTCCTTGGTAACTCTTCCCCTCCCATCTCTTTTTGCTTCTTTGAAACACCTTCGCCTCTTTTTCTCTTTGGTATCTTCGACGTAGCGGGTACGTCTCAAAGCAGGGAATCCACCTTCTTCCTCCTTTGCCTTTTGATTTTGAGGTTGCCAAACATAAATTTACCCAGTCTTCACTAGCTTCGAGCATCGTATCAATATAATTTACCGGATTATCCCATGACGAACTCTCTGGACCTGCAGATTAAAACAAGAATACAGTTATCACTTATCTCAGATACACATCAACAACAACCCTTCGATAGTAAACTTACTTTTGTTATATACCCTATGATGTAATTTATACGGGTCATCTTTATCTACATTCTCATACTTACCCCTTACTTTCAGTAAATCTTTATTCCACCCTCGGCCTGTCGAGTACATATCAATAAACCAAGGTTTCTCTGGGTGACATTGGATGTGATAGGTCCCCGGGTTCTGACTTGCCTTCCTCGAGTAAAAGGTGATAATGCCAAACCACTTAATCAAACTTCAACCCTCACTAGCCAGTATTACATTCATCCCCTCTACAACCCTCATCATCTCATAAAAATTACCATTCATTTGCATCGGAGTCACTCCCCAGAAATTCAGCACTTCTTTCACCAGTCTTCAGAGAGGAAGCTCCAATCCCAATCGAATTTGGCCTTTATAAGCCAAAATCCCTTCCCAGGATCCGACTCGAAGGTCAACCCTGCCCCTGCAACACTCAGATACACCCCTACCTTCGAGAGTTCTAATTTGGCGGCGAACCAATCTAATCTAATCCTCTCTTTAGCTGAAATAGCACCTTCGACCCTATCCGACTTAGTCGAATCACCACTATCTTCACTCTATACTTTATATCTCCTTCTTCACCACCAGAAGGCCCTACATTACCCTCCTCCCCCTATACTATTTCTTCTTCATCACTCTCTTCGATAACTATCGTCCTTCGACGCCTCGAAACCGAAACCTCCTCAGCTGGTAGAACCATTAATAATGGAGCCTCGGTTATAATATCTAACACTTCTTCATCAGTACCCTCACCCATTGGGGCTCAACCAGAAATACTAGCTTCGAATTCTTCAAACTCCTCATTTATCAGTCTCTATCTTGAAGCCTGACGGTTATGCATTTTAGCCTACAGAAGAAGAGGCAAGCAATTAGAGTAGAAAATTCAACAATCCCGTGCCTATCACTCCTATCCCGTCCATTCCCCCTAGATATTCATCACAACCACAATCTCAGATCCAGTACCCCCTTAAAAACCCCCCAAACCCCAAAATGGGTCAGAACCCAAATCCCTCAAGTTTCTTTACCCTCAAAAATAACATCTTAAACCCCAAACACAGATTGCCTTACCTACATTCTCAAAAGAGAAAAACAAAGTACAAGCAGCAGAGATCAAGTAACTTACCAGTGGTTAGCAGCACTACTCTCGAATCAGCAAACTCAAACCAGCAAGTGCAATAAGAAGTCCCAAGTGCAAAATTGCGTATGTTCCTTCCTCTCCACTATTTGATTCTCACAGTAAAACAATATAGTAATTACTCTTCTCCCTCTTATATATCTTTCGAAAAACCCAAAACCGCCTTGATTTTCTAACCACTATCATTACCACGACCCCACCACCCAACTTTTCGGCTACAATGTCTTTGACCAATTTACCCCTCGTACCTCTCACGTGCGAATAACACCCTCACTTTTAACTTCCTGCAAAAGCTTAAGTTCTCAAAGCTTTTTCTCCCTCACTCAAAGCTAAATAACCAAGTCCAAATAGTCACATTATAACCTTTTCCATCATACGAGAAAAACATCATCATTACTTTTTGCACACTGCCTCAGGCGCCCGTACCATTCTGACAGACCAGCCGTTTAGGCTGTCAGATCGGCCAGTCAAATCCTACATAACCGACGACATAATCCCCGATCTCGAGTACTCGACCATTTTACGTCTCGAACAATCCACAACAGATAGCCTCAAATAAACTTATCTAATATATCGATTTTCAACATCCAACACATCCTTTAACACAAAAGTTTCGACCCTTTGACCGAATACAGTCACAAACTTCGACCATTCAACGATCTCATGCTTACAGATAAAGTTTTCAGCTTCGACACAGTTTACCTTTCATTTCAACAAAGTCATTTCTATCTTCGACCAACACAAACAATTCATTTTGACAACTGTATTAACCCTTTAATACCTTAAATTACAAATCAGATTATATTACTAGTACGCACAGTTCGACAAAGCAAGTTATCGAAAAAAACCATTTTCGTTCAGCAACTCAGACAACATTACAGGCTTCATAAAAAACAAGAAGAAAAAAGGAGGAAGAAAATAGGAACGCAACAACAAGAAAGCATACAAGAGAGATCCCTATTTGTTGACGGGTTGTTTCTCTTCAACAACGGCCGCTGCATCTTTATCCTCCTGGTCTACTATATCCTCCGCGAAGCCTTTGAGAAGAGATAGCCGATGGCTGGGAAATGTCCCCATCATCTACACTATTCCCTACCAGTACGTGAAAGGCGTGTCATAGAGTGGTGCCCCAAGTTCCGCTTCAAAAAGGTCTGGCATTTCAGCATCAATATCCTCCTCTATTCTGAACCTCCGTTGAAGACCCAGCAAGGCCTCCTGGCCCTCACCGCCGCTTGATCTCCTTGAACCGGTACATTTTCAGCCATGTTGATCTACAAACAAAGCAGTAGATAAAGAGGAAGTTGCAGGGCAGATGAAGAAATTCCCTCCAACCTATCCCCTTTTATATTCATAAACCCACCGCAACTTTCCCTCTTCCCTAACCAAATTAATGGCAGCCTTCAATTCCCAACCTTGAAAAGTTAGTAAACAAATTTTCCAACTTCCCAGGTGTAACTGATTCGTCGGTACATGCATTCAAAACTCGTTCCCGAGCACTCCTAGTCGAGCATACCTCCAGCGTCGAGCATTCGATCGTCATTACCTTCGAGCATATCATTATACATCGTGCCTATAAGAGTAATCGTCTACATTCGTCTACACTACCAGTCAGAAACAGTAATACAGGTACGCAGAAAATATTTTGTCCATTCCAAACATCTACTCAAACAAACAAATTACATTTCTACTACCATCCCAAGCAAAAAAAAAAACACCCACACAAAAAAACAAAGACATACAAAGATACAAAGGTAACCTCATCAACCATTGGTTCTACTACCAGAAGGTCCAGCTTTTGTGGCTGAATTCTGCTCCTTGATGATATCCTCCACACAGACAAGACTGTCGGCCAGAGCCATCAGAAAAAGATAGCGCCTCTCAACGGTCGTAAAATGGAAGCTTAGCTGGTCCTACAGATAAGAATAAGAATCACCATTTAAGAACTCCTCGGGTCCTACCCCCACAAACTCGGGCATGTCCCAACTCAGATCATGCTACCCAAAAAACTTCATATGCATTTCCGCCATCTTACGCCCCACACGATGGTCACGAGCGAACCCTATCCTCTTCTGGTAATGTGTGTTGGGCGTGGTATCCATTCAAATGCTCAGAATCAGAAGAAAGAAGCAGAAGAATACTGTAAATGGAAGAGGATACAACACCCCTATACAATCACCCATCTTTATAGGCTACACTTTATTTATTACCCTATAGCCACCTACATCTCTTAAAAACCCTTTTTTATTGCCTACCCGGAAACCAACAGTCAACCTGCTCAAATCCCAAGACCAAACAGTTTCTCAGCAAACACCTCTCTACTAGGCTTCGACACCTTCGCTGAGAGGGGGCGAATGTAGTCGCCTACTTGTAGCCTTCAACAGGCGGTTGAAGCCCACTTCACAGCCTACTCGTATGTATCGAAGCCCACTTATTCTCTAAAATAGACTCCCCAGAGATCCCACGAAGACGAAGCTTCGACATTAGACAAAGCTTCGAGAGCAAACTATTTTACTACAGCAGAAATCCTTCGCGCCGTTCAGAGACATCATAAATAAATGTTGCAGTGACAGAACCGACATGATCGACGCCCATAACTCGCCAGGATTTCCTGACAGTAATCATGTAAACCTGACCCACACTTGGTGACTCAACTCCCTATATCTCTATAAATAGAGGAGAAGGGAAATCAAGGGGGGGTTAGAAAAACCATCTTCATCCCATTGGATTTTACCTTCTACCACCCAGACATTCTGTACTCGAACCCTATTATTTACACTTCAGTAATACAATCTGTCTTAAAAATCCTCATCAGAGGTCATAGAGAGTCACATTCGGGCCTCTACGCAAGTATTTGTCTATAGTTAGTTCTTACATTAGGTTAATTACTTGTACCTTTTGATTGAAAATTAATTCTACGTTGTAAGAACCAACTTCCTATCTGAACGAGGTTAGGTCCCTATAATTTTCTCAAAGTCAACAAATATGTCTTTGCATAGAAATTCACCGAGATGCCTGGCATCGACCCAAACCTCGCCTGTCATAAACTCGACTTGGTCGACAACGCCACAACAATTAAATAGAAAAAAGGGATCTCTCCCCCAAGTTATGCGACGCCGTCAATACCAAGATCGACAAACTCCCAGGTACTTGATTAATTCTTGAAGTCTAAGTGAATCTTAAATAATGTTGCGGTCCTATAGAAAAATGGCAAGATCCGCGTCTGTGTCGATTTTACCAACCTTAATAAGTTCACACCCAAAGACAGTTTCCCGCTACCAAAAATTCAGACCATCCTCAATTCTGCAGTAGGACATGAAAGGTTATCTTTGATGGACAATACCTCTGACTACAACCAGGTCCAGCTTACATTAATAGACTAGGATAAAATAATTTTTTTAACAGAATACGGACTCTATTTCTTTAATGTCATGTTGTTCGGACTAAAAAATGTGGGAACAACATACCAGTAGCTCGTAACAAAATTGTTTAAACCCCTACTAGGAACCATGTTCAGGGAATACATCAATGATTTGTTATGCAAAAATGTCTTTCGGACACTTTGATCATACCACATGCGATTAAACCCAGACAAGTACCAGTTTGGCGTATCCTTTGGAAAAATTTTAGGACATTTGATTAGCCATAGAGGAATAGAAGTTGACCCTCAAAATATTCTAGCTCTCATCAACATGCCCTCCCTTCGCACCAAGAAAGATGTATAGAAGATAACAGGAAAGATATCTGTGATAAATCATTTCATCTCAAAATCATCTGACTGATGTAAATGGCTTTTTGCCCTCCTCTAAGTTGAGTTAATCAGAAGCTGTAACAAGAAGAACCCAAACATCAAGTGGACCCCAGAATACGAGCTAGCTTTTCAAAATTAAAAAAACATTCCTAGGTCGACTCCCAGTCATGAGTACGCCAGTGGAGGGCAAAACACTATCGCTATACTTAACAACTACCGAGGAGTCGATAAGCTCTTTCTTAATTAGGATCTACAATAACATCGAAAAGCCCATATATTTCATCAATAAAATCCTCATCTCTACCGAGATCTGATATACGAAGCTAGAGAAACTGATACTCACCCTTTTTTACACCTCGTGAAGGCTAAAACCTTATTTTTAGGCCCAGAGGATCAAAGTCTTCATGAGCTATTATCTTCAAAATGTCCTAACCAAAAAGGAGAAGTCGAGAAGAGTACAGCAGTGGTATGTTTTTCTAACCGAGCATGATATTTCTTTTGAAAAAAGCTATCAAAAAAATGACAAGCCGTAGTAGATTTCTTGATTGATTTTCCAGTCGAGGACCCCGATTGGGAGGAGTATGATGATAAAATTCCTGAAGACAGACTCGCTCCCCTCGATCCATGATACCAGTGTACCGGATGGAGACTATTCACGATTGGATCAGCGAGACCAAATGGATCCGAAATGGGAATAGTGTTGGTCACCCCTTCAAACGACCGAATTGAGAAGTCACTTAAATTAGGTTTTGAATGCACAAAAAATGAAGCTGAATATGAAGCCTTAATACATGGGCTAGACATGGCTCTTAGCCTGGGTGCCCCTCAACTCTCTATATTCACCGATTTATAGCTTATCAAGCGGCATTACTCTGAAGAGAATAACTCCAACGGACGTATGACCTTTTGTGCTCAGGCCATCCGAGATCGAATGGAATTATTCCCCAAAAAATTAACCATTAACCATTTCCCTAGCAGAGAAAACAAACACGCTGACGCTTTAGCTTATAGAGTGGCTATGCTCAGTTGATCAGAGCCACGACAACTCAGCATTGAAGTACTCCATCATCCTACTATCGACCATATGCAAGTCACCTATGTTTAAACAGCCATCACCATAGTAGACACCAAGGATTGGCGAATGCCATTTATATAATATTTCAACAGTAACATTCTTCCAGATGACCTCAAGGCGTAATCCTCTATCATCGACAACTACAAAAGATTCTCGATCCTAAATGCCGTACTCCATAAGCGGGCAACAAACTGCGTCTACCTACGCTGCCTATCCGATATTGATTCCCATGTTGCCGTGAAATAATTTCATGAAGGAACATGCGGGTTATACACTGTTGGTAGATCACTGGCCAGTCGAGCCATCAGCCAAGGACTATTTTGGCCCCGCATGCGACAACAGGCCGAAGAGTATGCTCGACAATGTGATAAGTGTCAGCACCATGCCCATAATATCTGAATCCCCTCCCGCAACTTGTACCATAGTCAGGTTTATTGGCCCTTCAAGAGATGGGTAATCAACTTAATCAAACCTTTTCCTAAAGCGGTAGGTAAGCGAGAACATATTTTAGTTGTCACAGACTACTTTTCTAAGTGGGTCGAAGCCACCCCTTTATGTAGAACTTGAGAACTAGATATCATCAACTTCCTCTGGGAGATGATCATAACTCATTTTAGATGCCCACACATGATTCACTGCGACAATGGCCCCTAGTTCATTGGGGCCAAGATCTATAATTTTCTAAAAGATCACAACATCATCCTCTTACCCTCTTACCCTCGACCCTGTGCTACCCACAAGGCAACGGCCAGGTCGACGCTATCAGCAAAAAAATCATCGATGGTCTTAAGAAGTGAGTCGACAACAAGAAAGGTCGATGAAACCAGGATCTTCAACATGTTCTATGGGCGTATTGAACGACCCCTATAAAGTTGACCGGCTGTATACCATTTTTACTAGCATATGGGACTGAGGTTGTACTACCTACGCAATTCTAAGTGCCTACTCATGGCCCTGATCTACCCCATGAAGAAAATGAGTATCAGCTAGCTTGCAACATTGAATGGATCGAGGAAGCATGCGACAGAGCCATTGCACAATTCGGTCCATATCATCATTCCCTGCAGCAGTCCTACAATAAGTAAGTTAAACAAAGAAAGTTTAAAATCGGAGACTTAGTCCTCAAACGAGCAACCCCATCTACCAGGATAAGGAATGATGGAAAACTAAAACATTCATGGGAAGGCCCGTACATAATGTATGACAAGACCACGCATGGGTCATACTACCTACTGAATGAGGACGATAACCCTTTAACACATCCTTGGAACATAATGTACCTCTTAGAATACCGTCGATAGAGTAGCCAATGTAAAAGATTTTTGTACCAGGAACTTTATCAATGCAATTTTTTTTATGATATCTCACTTTCATATAGTTACTTATTACATACAAAAACCCCAAGGGTGGATTCAGCCAGTTGACTTGAATCTTACCTAGGGTCGAGCTCTTTCCTTGAGTCACATACATACTTATTACATACAAAACCCCAAGTATTGGATTCAGTCAGTTGACTCGAATCATACTTGGGGGCGAGCTCTTTCCTCGAGTCATATACATACTTATTACATACAAAAACCCCAAGTATTGGATTCAGCCAGTCAACTTGAATCATACTTGGGGGCGAGCTCTTGCCTCGAGCCACATACATACGTATTAAATATAAAAACTCCAAGGGTAGATTCAGCCAGACGACTTGAATCTTACTTGGGGGTGAACTTTTTCCTCGAGCCATATACATTCTTATTTCATACAAAAACCCCAAGTATTGGATTCAGCCAGTCGACTGGAATCATACTTGGGGGCGAGCTCTTTCCTCGAGCCACATACATACTTATTATATACAAAAACTCCAAGGATTTGATTCTGCCAGTCGACTAGAATCATACCTGGGGGCAAATTTGATCCCCGCACAAGTTATAATATCCCAAACCTTGAGGAACAAAAGAGTATAAGATTACCATTATTATTTTCATACACACAACTTCTACTTCAATAATGTTTTACAAACATTTCAACATAAACCATATTACATATTAAAAATATCCAACCAACCTAACATAGTCTACTTACTGCAAATCACAAATACACTCTTTTTAAACATTCTCAGTCCCGACATCGACAACAAAGGCCGTAAAAATATTGACTACCATATCACTTAAAGATAGGTAACCGATAATAGCTTGTTCTTCCCAAATGACGACATCGACCACACCTTGAACTGGCTCAGGCTCTCCTCCCTCGACATCATCCTCCTCCTCATCCTCGATCTTATAGTGCCGCAGGGTCTTTGGCTTAATGCCCAATTGATCAAGGTGAATGGCATATCGATCAACATCAGCTTGACTCTCTTGAACAACTTTTTGGAAGTTGATTTTATTTCTAACTAAATGAGCATCTTACTCGGCCACTTCCATAGCATTCTCAGCCTTCAACTTTTTAGCCGCTCGATCATCGATCGCCTTTAAATCGGTCAGAGCCGCGTCGACTGCTTTGTGACTAATAGAGCTTCCTCGAGCTTAGTAACCTTTTGCGCAAGCATCACAGCCCTTGGACGGTCAACTTGCTGATGACCAAGCTCTCAACCAATAGTAAGAAACTCCATACTCTACATAAACACAATACCAAAACTTATCACCTGCATATATATTCACTCACATATCTTTCACCTCAAAGAAATTACACATAAAATATAATAAAACTATTACCTCCTAAATACACAGCTTGGCTTATTTCAGTACCGATGCAGGATCCTTTTGTACAATCGCATCCAATCGAGAGTCGACTACCCCTTGAAGAGGACTCCACGCCGCAACCTTGTCTGCCTCATCTGCAAGCCCAGTGCACTGCTTTAGCTCATCCCTCTTCCTCTTATGAGGCAGCAACAGACTCTGTGACTCAACGCACGTCGTAGATACATTGACCTTTTTGCCAAGATTCTTCTTCCCCGCGGTCACCCTGCCACAAGTTATTTTTTTATTCCTTGGTTGAGCTCGAAACAAACTGGAGACTTGTCCAACTGATCGACATTGGTGGTCTTTGAAATCCCAGCTTTCGATCCCTTCTCCTTCCTCACTACAATAAATACAAGTTTTTACGTCATTAAAAAAATGACGTAAAAGGGATTTTACGTCATTTGTACAAATGTCATCGAAGGTGGTGACGTGAAAAAGTAGGGACTAACAACGTCATTAAATAAGTGACGGAGAAAGCTAGGTACTAACGTCATTAATTAAGTGACGTATAAGGGGTTTTAAAAAATGACGTAGTTGAAATCTTTTAACATCATATTTAAAGTGACGTGGTAGCGTTTTCATATATCAATAATGATATTTTTAAAATGACGTCAATACCTCAAAAAATACATAAAAAATATAAAAAAAATCAAATATTGTCAATCCATTGCCCTGTCCTCCTTTCTACAAGACCACTACCATATTCTACAAAAATGTAAAATATTTGGCTAAATTATATTACTTTCATTCAATACAATGTGTTCGAACTTAAATCACTTCATTATTTGAATTACAGAGCTAAATCACTGGTAAACTTAACTAATGCACAAAAAAGATAATAAAACAACCATAAGAAAGGGTTTTAGATGTTTGACTGCCATAATGCTTATAGCCTTTGAGTGTATTTGTGTATTTTTACTAATCTGGATCAATTTGTAAACCTGTCAAAGCATACAAATTAAATATTAGCCCCTTGCATAGAACAACTTAACAAATAGTATATTCACACCTTGATAGTAAGGTAGGAGGAAGGTAGATATTCTCGATCACAGATAATCGAGGATTATACCGTGAACCACTTGGATATATACAAGCTAACACTGAAGTCCTAGTATTAAGTGAAGCAATAATTCCTGCCTTTGCTATTAAAATAGTCTATTGCTCCATCACCTATTGAAGAGTTGAAGTAAAATTAGAATAACCACATCACTGCGAGAAGCTTCCTTAGAGCTTGAAGAACTGAACTAAAGGAAAATAAAGAAAACTCACCTCATGTAACATACTTCTTGCGTTGCCCAACATCTTGTCTAACTCGTCAATGCAACATATCCCCCTATCACTAAAAACTAAGTCCCCATTCTCTAAGACCTGAAGAGGTAAAAATCCTTAGTTTGAGTTATCATAATTGTATGCAATGAATTAAATACTGAGCAATGTACAGTAGCTATACCGTCACATAAGCAGTCAAACCTACAACAAAACTCCCTCTTCCACTAGTATAAATTCCACATGGTGCGAGCTTGTGTAAGCATTGAAGAAGCTGGGATTTTCTAGTTCAAGGATCACCTACAAGTAGAATATTAATGTCACCACAAAAACTAGTCCCAGATGGTAGCGTCAAGGCATTTCTACCAAATAGCTGTAATCAATTTTGATTATTATGTTTATTCTTACCTTGTCTTGATCGTAGGGGACATCGTTATCACCCTTGTCGCCTGAACCATTATCATGATCCATAGTATCTTCAGCCTTCATTCTAGACTTGTTAGTCTTCTTTAAGTATAGACAATCGAGTCTGCTATTATAAATAAGCTTCATCAGATCAAGCAAACCCCATTATCATTAAAAAGTTTTTAGGATATTTAATAAGATAGTATGCATACCTTGAACACTGATTCTACAATTCTCTGTGTTGATCCTACTCTTGATACTCATTGCTCTGTAAACCCCTGTGACCTATAAATAATACAAAAATCATTTTCTTTTGTAAAACAGATAAACAAGGAGCCAATTGGAAATTATTTAATAATTAATATTCTAATGTTCCCTTACCTCAACTCTATCACCAGGTTTTTTGGTGTCAACAAGTTTGCCATGGATTAATAAACTCACTGTATATGGGGTCCCACCATCAGGTATTTCTTGAAGCCTTACTCTCTGTGTACCTGTAAAAGGGGGGGAAAACAGAAGAGAAAACATATAACAACTTAAGTAGAGAAATGGAGTGCAACAAAAATGAGGCAGCCAGGGCTAATAGAAATCTTAGAGAAGAAATTCGCTGCAAAAGACATTTGGGGTGCAAAGATATTTTCTTTAAAACCTCAAAAGTTGTATCTACGGCTTGATGGACTTCACGAGATGTTGGCAACTTTAGATGTGTATCTCTCGACAGAAAAGAAAATAGGTAAAGAATCATACTAGTATGAAATCCTTGGTGTGAGTCCAAATGCTAACGATGATACATTAAGAAGACATTATAGAAAGATGGCTCTCAACTTCACCCTGACAAAAAAAAATCGATAGGAGCAGATGGAGCATTTAAGATCCTTTCAGAAGCCTAGAATTTATTGTCGGATAAAACTAGAAGAAAGCTTATGACTATAGAAGGAAATTAGATACCTCAATTTAACAAAGGGTTCTAACAGCTAGTAGGGGTCCATCAGCTACCCCACAGGGTCCAAATGCTCCATTTCCAGCTCCCGCTTATGTCCCTTCACTTGCCTCTTCTTTGTGCACATTAAAACCCAAAACATTCTAGACTAAGTTCACTAGGTTGTTCACTCGCAAGTCAAAGACTAACACTGATGTAGACAACGATGACACAAGCAGGTCACGATGGCTGATAATCAAAGTTGGTACTGCTTTGTTCCAGTTCTGGAAGGACAAGCTTGACAACTTCTAGAGTACATCCAATACACATTAAATCCTTTGACCTTTGATGGTGAGGAATGGCCCCTTATATAAGTTTACCAATGCTTTTGCAGTTTACATATAAGGTGGACATGAAGTATTCTGTAATGCCTTGCTAATGCTTCTGGAGCCACTTATACTTTGCTACAAAAAAAAGTGATATATTTTGCGAGCTGACCATTTTTAAATCATATGATCTTTGTTAAATATCTATTTTTGGATGTAATGGAACATATACAAGATAGACGCTAGTTTCTTTGAATCAAACTTCATTTTGGGTAAAACTTTCCCGACTCTGAACTAGTAAATGTGTGATACGCAAAAACCTGACGTTCAATTACGTACCTCTATTCAGGTGGATCCTTTTTGGGGTTGCAAGTGGATTTATTCCAAACTGACTGGCTTCAAGTCCAAAATGAGTCTGAATTCCATCCAAGAAAGACTTCTAGTAGCTATTCATAGTTATGATGTAGGACAGAATCACATGATTCACCTCCAATTCTCTGGCTCTTAAAGATGCTTTATTCACCATTATTGATGTTCCTTGATGCGAATCAAGTCTGTACAAAACAGGAATTAGGGATTAGAAATGAAGCAAAAAATATTCTTTGTTCCCTACCTTGAAAATCAAGTTTGTAACAAAGCACTGAATTAGTGTTTAGATTGCTTACCTTTACTTCAATTATATGATGTCGTAATGGTTGTTGGATCATCCGCTGACTTAAATCATCCTTAATGCTTAGTGTTTTATGAAAAATAACATAATAAGGTTAGTGATAAATAAAATTTTAAATGAAGGACTAATAAATGATTCTCTGTTTCGTATTTGACAAAAATGACAAAATTTTGCCATGGGATAGTACTCCAAACTATCCAAAGAAAGACGAGGGATAGAAAGGGAGAACTAAACCTAGACCGGTTGTGAATTACTGTCATGGAGTTCACGACAAGACACTCTTGCCTACCAAATCGCTTGGGTTTATTTACTCAGCCTATAATCACCCTATTAATAACATCACATAAACAATCAGTATCATGAATATAAACTAAAATATATCAGAATACAAAAAAATGAAGCAAGTTACCTCTATCGACATTAATGGGGTCAGAAAAGTAACCACATACGAGGCACTGAAATACAGCTTCTCTAATTTTAGGTATAAGCGAACTACAATAAATGATCATTTCTTTCACGGATACCATCTTCTCGATATCTGATAAAATAATCTATCATTAGGCCCTATTACAACACACCATATTTTGACACTCTAAATTTTAAACCAAAATTTACAACGAAAAATAAATGTATGACGAAAGAACTTCATCATGCTTACCAACAAAGTGAAATCATTGATCTTCATCATGCTTCAAGAGGCAATTTTACATTTATCAATAATGACTCAGTGATATTCATGTTGTTCTCCTCGTCTAATTGTTACATTTAACAATTAGAGTGTCCATAGCAGACTGGCTAGTAGATTATACTGGGCATGTGTTAATCAACCATAGGTCCGCCTCCTCAAGATTATTACTCAATGCATATCCAAATCTTGAAAGTTGACCAGCCATGTATTCACTGTCGCTCTAATTGTGAGAGCATCCAAAGGTCTTCATGTAAATGGTTTAAGTTCGAGGGATATCAGCTGAGGGAGTAGTGATGAGATGGTTATCTCTCTTGAGGTTCTTCTTGTTTTTGAGTCATTTGGGGTTTAGTCCAATTGACATTAGAGGTAATCAAAACCCTTGTAGAGCTCCTCCACCTACTAACATGTCCTCTATCTAAAAACAATTTAAGTGACTGAAGACAGGGAAAAAAAAGATTCAAATTTGTCAAACTAGGACATAATACTTCTATTCAATTCATATGAGCTTGAGAAAATAATTATACTCCATCAAAATCGAGTTTTACCTAGATGTATCTTGGTAAAGCCGATCTGCTCCCCATGAGAACAATTCTTGTATGCAGTCAAAAATGCCACTCCAGGCTACCACATGAAGTGGGGTGGGGTGCTCCATAAGAAACTGTAACTAGAACTTATATTAACACGAAGATCACGAAACTGCCATTGAATCATATAATAGTTAATATGCCATCTTATTTAAGCTTTTTTGCATTCGAATACACTACCAATCCAGAAATTTTCATTCAAACCCCAACTATCTGACCGATCCCCAATTCATTAGGACACGATCATAATACCCTAAGAAATGGCAAAACATTGAAAAAACCCTCAAGCAATTCACACTAGGAATAAATCTAAATCCTAAACTACCCACATTCAATGAAGATAAAGGAAAGCATTTACTCTATCCCAACTAATCGATAAAAACAACAATCCAACAAACAATGCAACAAACCAACAAACCTTACTGGCATAACACAAACCCCCAACATTCCGATTACTCCCACCCTCTGTGACAATCCTCACTGCCACATTCCCAACACATCTCCGCCAATATCGTCGCCGCAGTGCCACAATACTGAATCACTAAAAACTGTAATAAAAACACAATTGTAAAAAAAATGGACTTAATCACCAAAAGTCGATGCTGGGGTTTACTAATTATACCAAATGAGAAGAGGGGTTATCTCAAAATCTTATCTTTTAAACTAGTAGAATAAAAGGATGAGATGAGAGAAAAAGAAAAAGTTAGAAGAAATGAGGAGAACTGGTTTGCCTTTAAGCAACAATAAAATATCACAAATTTAGGGTTAATTACTGAACATTACTCGATCCAATTAGTAGGAAAAAAATCAAGGTTTGCTTCATTACTTGTAATTACGATTCCCCAATAGGAGAATTTTAGGAGACCTCAAGATCTCAAAACTCAAAGATTGTGGGAGATGGGGATTAAAGGGAGTTAAGATTAAGTGATGAGGGATTACCAGGTATGCAGAAGAACAAAGTTTCATCATTTTTGTCGACTGAGTCTTCGAGAGCAGAGAAATCGATCCACTTGGGGGCATTGATGTGCTCATCGATGTTATCTTCGATGTTTGCCGACTCCATTTTACAAACCAAAGAGAGAAGTAAGGAATTTTAAAGAAAAAATTGTAACCACTGATTTGGGAGAAGAGATTTCAATTCAACCGGTTGAAGATTTCCGAGCAAATTAGGATTCTCGGAGATGGAGAGAGAGAATTGAGGAATTTTTTTTGAAGAGTTTTAAAAACTCTTTTCCATCGTGAAAATGCAAGTTATTTGAAATTAATCAACGTCAATTGAAGCGAAAATGACATAAATGCCATCACATATATTTTTCACGTCACTAGCAAAAGTGACGTTAAAGGGATATTAGAAGGAAATGAAGTCACTATTTGGGAAATGACGTTGTAGCCTACCTAAATACGTCAACTAATAGGGAGGAATAAAATATTGTACTTATTATGTCATTTTACGTCACTAGCAAAAGTGACATAAAAGCCTATATTTGTTGTAGTGCCTCTTCCTGCCTTATTTTTTCCTTGTAGGCACGGCCCCCTTCAGCTTGGCGTCCTTATTTCTAACTCTATCCCTAGGCAGCTCGAGCGAGGAAAATATTTTTTTCACCCTCTCATTATCTTTCTGCAACACTGCGTCGAGTTAACTCAGCTTCAGTGGTATATCTAGCGGCCGAGTGCTGCATAACAGAAGAGCGGAAAGTTAGTCGACTGTAATATCAAATCATACAACAAAAGATCTAATGGGTAAGCCTACCATTTTTATATACACGATTATTTAAAACTAACACAAGTTCTCGAGGCCTCTATTCCCAACCACCATCGACCAATACCATGGTCTCGTTCCTGTTATTAGATCTACTATCAATTTTTACATGGTATGTGATTTTCTTTGGGCTACAAACCATTTCATAATAAGTAACAATATCGAGCTACGTAACCGTCAACTTTCTAGCTCAAGCCAAATCCCTAATTAATGCTTCGATTACCCACATCATTTCATAAAAAAATTCGTTCAGCTGGCAAGGCACTACATCAAAGAAGTTTGAAACTTCCTTTACCAAATTACTAAAAGGGATAATCATCCTAAGCCTCAACTGGCCGAGAAACACCACCACACCAGAATCAACGTGATCACATAGATTTCCATCATGGAGTATAATAGTAACCCTTGAACTTACATAGTACTTATCTTGATACATCCTCAGTTTATTTTCATGGAAATTTTCTACAGGTACTTCTACGTTATCATATATGTCGTCTTCTCCTTCCTCATTCATATCACCATTATTCCCTCTTCCTCGATCATCATCCTCTGTCGCCTCACTGTCCTCTATCTTATCTTCACAAGGAATCGGTAGTCGCTAACTACCCTCCCTAAATGCTCTTGTACTGGGGGCCGCATCAGTAATATCGTCTGTATACATATCTTCATCAATATCGAATGGGCCACATCGGCCATATGGCGACGACCCATTCATGTTTAATTCTTTAATGTCATAGTCTAGCAACTTATTAATAGGCTTCCAGGTACGCAGTTACCTAAAAAATATAATAAAGATTTAGTCAGGTCTATCCCGATAACAAAATATCAAGAGTCGGTCAGTTTGTTACAATTAAGATCATCTCACACAGGCAACTTGGGTATAAAGTTTCCCACATTGTGTCTTACTCAAAAGCAATGGTACGATCGTTTATCTCAACGACCTCTAAAAAAATACTAGCTCGGTACCACCCAACACAGAACAATCAGTTAACTTCGAAATTAAGCGATTACACCACATTCCTAAAAACCCTAGCTAGTTAAAAGATTTTACAAGGTTTTTCTACATTTCCAAGGTTCGTCATTTATGGCGGACAGAAGACTACAGTTCAAATTCATTTGACACAATTGTAAGGACGCCTTTAATGGCGAAGTCACATAACCAAGAACAGAGTGAGAGAGAAAGAGAGTTACCGACACTAGTGAAGGCTTTTGCAATGACATCCAGACAACTTGAAATCTATTCTCGCTCGATAATAACAGGGCAGCGTTCATTGGAGATTTGCAATGATAATGAGTCAAGAGAATTTTTCAAATTCTCTAAGGAAGATAAAGAGTTGGATATTAAAGGGCAGTCATGGTAGATGTGGGAGGTTATCATTGCCCCACCAATACCTCTCTTTCTATTCAGTTATTAAATTTAAAATACCCACCTTTAACATTTTTTCCCGTCTTCGCTTTTCTTTCTCCAATTTCTCTATTCTCTTATATTTTTTATTTTCCCCTACATCTACCAATTTAGCTACCTCACCTTTTAAAATCTTTACAAGGCCCCTCTTAATCAAATTTCCCCTCCCTAATTCCAAAGCCAAGCAATTATTAAAATACCATAACGAATCTTTGAAGCAAACTCACAGAAACATGGATCAACACTTCCCTTGGCAACGTTCTTCTCATAAACATTAGCCCTAGACATACTAGGGTCTCAACAAAGAAACCACTTGTTCACCTTATATTATGACTATATTCAACAACTACACTATCACACTTCTAACCATTGTCCTACAGTCGATCGTTACAAGTACGATTTTGGCTTACATCCCTAACATCACTTACAATCATTATATATCAGCCATTTTCTCCAAAGGTTGATTTTGAGACAAGTACCCTCATACACAGAGGACCAAGAGATATCAAGTGCCCACATAACTTGCGAAGATGCACCTATACATATTCGATCTTATGCGAAAATGTGCCATCTCTTATATTCATTTTCCATTCATCGTCTACATCTCATATCACTCGCCCAATTGCTTAAGAATATGTCGTTCATGAAATCAAGCAATATCGATTATCAATATAAGCAAACAGTTACCAAACCAGTACTGCCAAAATATTTTTCATTCCAAACAGCTCGAAAGCAACATTATACACATACCCACAAAAAAAGAAAAAAAGAAAAAAAAGAGGACAACAACAAAACCAAAATAAACAGAACAAATAAAAAAGAGCATAAAACTACCAACAACCTGCCACATCCAAGTCACGCACCACCAACTCCAGCACCACCAATAATAACTTCTTCATCCTTGGTTTGAATGGCATCCTGAGCAATCATTCGAAGCACGAGTTCGCGATGTTCCACTTTCATAATTTCATTATGAATGGCGTTGCACCAGAAGAGCCGGTCAAACTCCACCAGCTGTTCAGCGGCAGACATGCTCACAAAATTCTTTTGCACGGGCCTTGGAATGTGTGCACTCAAGGGAAGCCTCTCAAAATACCTCTCCCTCAAAATAACAATCTTTATGGCGAGCCTACTCTCTGTCGCATGTTGACGTCTTTATGAACGAGTCCTCATCATGTCGATTAGAGAGGGCAGAGAAAAGATTAAAGGTGATTAAGGAAATTTAGCACAAGGAATAGTATTTTATAGCGAATCATTGTGATCAGAACTTAAACGCTCAAAAGGTGTAATCAGTGCAAGGCATTAATGCCCTCGTTATCTGTGGACCAGTAAACTCTATCATTTCCAAGGTCTTTTCCTCTTCTTCTCAGTAGTAATCCCCTACACAAAATATACGCTCATTGATCACAGTTGAGAGGGAGCGATTATAGTAGCCTACTCGATCATATCGATCTTCAGTAGCTACACAGGCCAAGACTCCATTCTTGATCTTCAGTAGCCTACTCGACATCGACCTCCACCAAGCTGCCACAACTAGTAATAAAAGAAGTCGGCCGACATTAACCACCAACCGAACGAACGGAGGGTACCTTCTAAAGCAGAGACAGCTATAAAGTAAAATAGGCAAGTAATGCCTAGTTGTATCAAGGATAAGATAGTAATAGCGCCCAAAAAACCTAGAGGTCCTCCCTCAGCAACCTATAAATAAGGGAAGGAGGACCAAAGAGAAGGAGAGCTCGACTAGACCTCATATCTATATATTATCCAAGAAGGGTGTTTTTCGTATAGACAAATTTTCCCACAAGAGAAAGACAAAGAGGGGTTGAGATTTAATGTTAGGGTGAGATAGACGGACGAGATCTGTTTACTTATTAGTAAAGTAAGGATTAAAGGGTAATTTAGTTTTAACACGTCTAAAGCCCTCATGTATCTCTTTCTCAACATGTCTCTATCTCATGTCTCTCTCTCCCTTTCCTACCTGCCATCTTTCCAACTCAGAACCATCACTCTCTTTGCCAATTAGTGACTCTCTCTTTACCAATTGCGTAATCACCATTATTCACATAGCATAACGTATTAATGTCTAACTCCTAGCAAAATATTGCAAGATTTTTACCTCGAAGTTTCTCATTATGATTTGAAAGAGTTTTTTTTTAAAGATGATGAGGTTGTAATCATTTTCCTTTATATCTTCCCTACTGTTCGAGGTTATTTGTTGTTGCTGTTGGAGTATAGTTGTTGCTTTGTTTTCATGGTTTTGGGTTTCCATATACTTTTGCATATGCTTGAACTTTTGGTGGTTTGCTTTTTGGGTGGTAAGGTTTTAAAGTCCATTGGTCTGAAACCTCAAAAAAGGTACAATCTCGAAGAAAAAATCTTGCTTCTGACAAACGAGGTACAGTATATTTCCTTTACAATTATTTTTTCTATGTTCTTATAAAACTGTGCATTATGTTGAGTAATGTTTAGTGCTTTACTTTGAATTTTCTTTAGTGGTTTACTCATATGGCGAACAACGATCATATCCCAGAGGTAAGCACGTAGGTTTTAGTTTAACCATAATAATCTATGATCTTAGTAGTACTTACTCAACAAGATTCATCTCAACCACAACAATCCCAACAATTATACCCATGGTAACTTCAAACATAATTCAATTCCCCCAATTTTATTATTTGCAAATGCATGCTCTCATTTCTTGGAAATTTAAATTTTTTAAACTTTAATCATAATGTGGAACATGATGAAGATAATCCATGATTGGGTTTTGATCATTCAAACAACTTGATGCATATCTGACCTATTTTTTATACTTACATTCAGGTTTAAAGTAGCCCAGACATGAAAAATAAAGTTCCTATACTCTACCAACAGGTACATATTTTTTTCATACATATTTCCTTTACCTATGTAATAGCAATATAGTTATTTTATTTTAACAAGAACATTATTTCAACAGTGTCTAATAACCTCCTCATAGGATTTGTTTCTTATTACCTCTTTATGGCTTATTCCATGCTCTGATGATGGAACATTCTTATTTCTGCAAAAAATTTCATATAGGATCTCAAACTTACAAAATGAGCAGTAACCAAGGATAGGAGATCCAGGATAAAAACAGACCTGCATATGGCACCGCGCAATAAGGTCAAATTAAAACTCAGTAACAAAAATGAATCTAAGTTTATTTAAGCATTCACACATCGATAATCAACTTCCGAATACAATTTGTAGAAGGTACATAAAGTTAGTAGGCCCCGAAGATATATTATTCTAATGCTAAGGGAAGATGATCATTTGAATAAGCAAAAATGTATGCCTAACAACTCAGATTCATTGTGTTTGGAATAGAAAAAAACAAGGTCCTTGATAAAAGATCCAGTTCCATGATGTACGAATCATGAGATACGATCTTTTTAGTCCAGTTTACACAATTTTGTTTGTTTTTTTTTTGTTCTAATACTTCAATTGAATCTACCAATATTCTAAGAAAATCATACATAAGAGCCACACTATTTTCGTACTTCCATACTCTAAGACAAGCATGATCCTATTAGACGGAAGTTACCGAATAGGGACTAAGTTTTGAACACCCATGGTGAACTTTTATTTGATGGTATTGAAATTACCCTACAAGTACATTAAGAACTTCTACAAGCTCATAAGGTACTGTCACATCTTGGGCTGATAGTAGATTAAATTGAGTGTCAGACATTAAGAACCTCTTCAAGTACATATTTATTTCTTCTCAAATCTTTTTAGTCCTTTTGAACAAACATTTTTTATTAGTTGGTCATTATGGTTGGTTTATGCAAATGCCAACTTTTCACACCAATATGCACAAAGATGTGGATTTGAGCATGAATCATTTAAAGTAGAAACATTTGGGAATGATGGGTTTGGTTTTGAGGAGTACAGTTTGAGGGTGGGATGACATGTTCTTAAGATAATGGTAGCAATAAACACTTCTATTTGTAGGTATTTCTTCTCTTACAAGATTACAGAACTTTTGTATATATCCATGTTCTACCGTGTTGCCTCCAAGCTGATGCCTCAAAGAGATGTGTGCCTCTAAACTTGATGCCTTTCCATTTTTAAAATTTTTAGTATCAAAACACATTTAGAGGTCGGCCTTGGGATTGCTTAAATTGTAAACAATTTCTTTGAACTAATGATCTCCACACGAAGTATTGTTTCCTATTATTCTTTTAAATAAAATTATTAATCTTTAATGTATGAATATTTTTCTATTGAAGATACGATTTTAAATCATTATGTCTTTGTCTTACATAATGTTTTCATATTTGTTGTCGAATATAACCATTTACTTAATGTTCCTGTGTTACTTCTACCATGATTGTCATCTCATTTTTAACAATTTTTCTATGGGCATATGAAATATGTGAACTGTTTAGCTTTACAAAATTTATATAGGCAAGAATGAAAACATTATATGCATGGATAATATGTGAGCATATGAGTTTTAATGCATCAAACACGGTATCAGAAATACATAAGATTTAGCGCTAAAGGCGCATTGGTTATTACTATATAAGGTAAAATTATAGAGGGGTTTTACTGTATCTCATTTTTGTGATGAAAGACTCCAACCAAGAACAAATGTTATGTGGCAAAGCAATGCTAACCCATTTGGCGTAGATGTTTTCCTTAGTATACATGGATAGCAACGAAGGGGCGTCAAGGTATTAACGGGTAGCACCGAAGGCGCGTCGACATATTCATCGTGGCGAGCCACGGGTAGTACTAGTATCTCTCTGTAACAAAAGATACTAATATAATATATATCTTATCTATATTATAAATCTTAATTTTGTACTACGTGGCGACGATTGTCCTACGTGGCAGCGATTGTCTCGCGTGGCGATGTTTGTCCTACGTGGCGGTGCAAAAGCTTTTAAGTTTTTTTTGTTTTTATTAATTACTACTACTACCCGTGACCAAGTTACGGTGAATACGTCGACGCACCTTCGGCGCTATATTTAATGTGTAAACATTTGTCTGCCCACGCCTATATGCACGGTTGTTGCATCAACGCGTTCGCTATTCGGCGCTACCCTTGTCCCTTTAACTATGCACAATGCCTCCCTCTTTTACGCGTCTTTGGCGATAATCCTAGATCAATGTTTTGTTGTTTGGTGTTAAGTAATGGTAGAAAATTGTAAGCTTTGAATTTTGGGATAATTTTAGAGCCCAAAAAATAAATTACAGTAATGATCTATCATTACTTTCTTTATAAGAAAATGTCCCCATTATGCCAACCACTAGATCCTTCTTGATTTTATGCTTTCTTTACTTCATACATAGCCACCATAGTTAGTTGCGATACAAAGATGTAATAGAGAGAGAAGAATGAGTGCTTGTATGTTTTGGAACCCATGGAGAAAAAATGAATGCCAAGACCCTAGATCCCAATCTTTGAAAATTCTCCCATGGAGATAATAGATTATCTCAGTACTAATCATGAGCACGTAAAGCCAATGTCTTGATGCGCCTTCGACGTTATAATTGATGTTTTATGGAGTATAAGTTGGTATGGTTTCTCTCCAACATTTAGGCTACACTTGGTACACCAAAGTTGTTAATGATCGATATTACTACAGTTGATATAGATAGTTAGCTAAGCTTACTTCCACACATGGATCCAATGGTTAACATAGTTATAAATCAATGTGGTGACTCAAGTTGAGCATGATAATACATGTTGTGAATCGCCTTTAGATACAATGGCTAGCATAGTTCTAAATCAAAGTTCTACGCCCTTATGAAAATTTCCCACAATTAAAATGAAAAAATCTCAAAAAGATATTTGGCAATCAGTGTGCTAGGATAACCAATAGTCATTTTGGTCAATCTCCCTCATACTTTCTCCAACCACCTCCCATAACACTAATCTTCCATTTTAAAAACGTTTGTGTGTGAACAAATTTTACCAAAAAAAGTTATAGTATATAATTCCAACTTCAAAAAGACCTAGACCTCAATGTCCTTTACCATCGCTTTGCCAACATAAAAATTTATTACTATCTCAGAAAGAGAGAGAGAGAGAGAGATACAAATCCAACTGATATATCCAACGGATAAACTGGAAGAGGATTATTTTGTTCTTTTGGGCAGGGTGGCAGCCACATCCATCGGCCATGGGACTCAACCAATTAGCGTGAATCAACTTTCATCGTCCCTAAAACCACAAAGGGCTAAACATATAAAATTAAGTAATGCCATATTCTCAGTAGTACTAAACACCAAAACATCAAGAGATTATGATAACTTTAAAGAAAATGAATGTTATACAAATACGAAGCAACAACAGTGAAAGTAGGTCTAGAAATACCAACTATATCAAATGAAAACACATCCCTTACATTCTTAATAGTTACCTAACTTCCAAGAAGATCAATTTAAAGTTAGTAAAGAAAGATAAGAATGATTGATTACAAATATTAAGCTGGAGTGCTTACTTTTTGGATCTTCAAATGATTTTAACCCTTATCCAATGAACTGAATCTATCAAAATGAAGAAGAGAAAGATGAAAAATACAAAAGCAGAGAGAGAGAAAGAGATAGAGAGAGATTGACTCACCATTTATTTATTTAAGATGAATATCAAACTTGGTTTCTCTTTTAAAGGTTAAAAGAAATCTTTTTTCGGTCAAGCCTTTTGATTCCTTTCCATTACTGACCAAGGAAAAAGAAATCGAAAGTGCATATGGGAGAAGGATGATGGAGAAAGATAAAAGATACTTCGTGAGGGATATGATGAGAAACAGGAGTGGTGGGTTGTTATGAGAAGTTATAGTTTTTTTAGAAGTATTTGAATTGGGGATTCAGGGATGCATGACATGAACTTGGACTTGTGTCTTTTTTGCAAGAGTTTAGGAAGAAGTTGGATGGAGTTATTGAAGGAGAGAAATGTGGAGGAAGTTATTGTGAGAGAAAGAAAAGACATTAGTGTTATAGAGGATTCCAACCCGTTTGATAGTTATGACGGTTTTCAAAAGCTTATTTTAGTCAAAAATCTGAACCCTTAATAAACTCCCCTTTACCTCAGGAGGCGTATCAAATTGAGTTTGTCTTGATACATGTACTGTAGAATGTAATATAGATAGGGGTAATTTTGTCAAAGATTTAATGATAATTGAGTACTCATTGCAATAACCAACAGTTTTCTAACGTCTTCACCTAAAACTCCTATTCTCTGCATCTCCTCTTAGCATCCTTCTCTTCCTCACAATAACGCTCTCCCTTAAACCTTCTTTTCTTCATCTCAATAACGGTCTCTCCCTTAATATAATTTATGTGTATTTACGGCTTCCTCATTATCCAAATCCAAATCATAAAAACACTTTCCTCACCATTTCAAACTAAATTCCATCATTTCTCAATTGCAAGTCAGTTGCTCTAATATGAATTAGAAAATTCCTCGCCTTAAAGCTCTCAAATGGGTTTTGAAATAATATCTGAGATTTGGTTTACAAATCTAACAAAGGTATGTTTCCATCCCAACTGTTCATCTTTTTCTGATTTTGCCCTTTTTATTTTATTTTTAATACTAGATTGGAAATTAGAATAGTTGCATGAGTATGGATTGCTTTAGTTTTCCCCTGTTCTTATGTGTTTTGATGTTGTTGTTTAGGGTTGTCACTTTTTTTAGTTTGTTGTCACTAATATTTTATGTATCATGTTACTGTAATTCCAGTTTGTTTGCATTTTTATTTCGTTCTTTTCTTGGTGTAGTCGGTTGATAATTTCCTTGGTAATATTTGCAGTAGCATCTTTGTGATCGTCTTGACCATCGGAGTTCTCATTGTATGCACCACAATTGGTAACACTTTATATTTAGGAATTATCCTTAAGCTTCAAACATCAAGCAACACATCTCTATTGCACCTAAGTTTTCATTCAAGGTATATGAGATTAGTTCTTATCTAACAGATATTTTCTTTGATTTCTTTCTCTTTATCTTCAAATTATAGTTTCCCCAATCTAATTTTAATCCATGTTATTAATTCCTTTCTTGAATATCTAGGTTTCGGGCATCCTGCTAAAATTTTAAACCTAAGTTCTTTGGAAATTGACCGCGTAGCGAGCTTTGTCCTACGTGGCATAGAGAAATAGTATTAAATTATGTCAAATTAATTTTAGGCACATTTATTAATTATTTAGCATCTATTGAAAATATGAAACTGTTCCTTCTCTTCACCCTCTTTCTTCAGATTCTCCAATGAAAATGTTTCTCCTAGTTGCATCTCTCTCTATCTCTTTAGCAATTTCGTTAATGCTCATGTGTGGAGAATTCACTCATCAATTTTCTCATTTATGAATTAAATCTTTGCCCATGATTTTTTTTAAAATTGTAACGTTTTAATTTTCAGTTACAGGTTCAAATCCTCTGTCTCTCTCTCTCTATATCTCAAATTTCAACTCTGAGAAATGCCCTTGGGTTTGTTAAAGTAATTATACATAAAATTACTGAATCAAATCCAACTCTGAGAAATACCCAAGTGGCATTCACAATGTGAGAGTTGGAGCTGCATTGGAAGTACACCCAGATTGAATTTATTGAAGTAAGTTTTGAATTTTCTCTCGGTATCACACCTGTAATGGAATTCTCGACCCCAGAACCCTATTTCTGTTTTAATAGCGGTATCAAAAAGAGGAGTTCCAGCTTTTCATCCTTGGATTGGAAGTATTCTTCTTTTATGTTGTTAGCCATCAAGTAAATAAAAAGGAATATGAGATTTCTCCCAAAAAAGATCTATTTCTTAATTTGATTAAATGGTGTATGTTAATTATGTTTGAGTCAATTTGATTATTAGAGTTTGTTTTATTTTGAAAAATTTAGTGTTGTTTAGATCAGGTTTTATTATGAAAGGACGTGTAATTTGAAGCAATATAAATCAGATTGGAAGTTGCGGATAGATATCTTCAAAATAACAATCTTTTGAAGGTAGAATGAACAAGAATTTTACATGATTCCTCGCATGGCCTTGGGTTTTTATTTTTCAGTATACTAAAATGCATATTTTTCTTCTCTTTTCTTATTAAGGTAGATTTGGGGTTCTTTGCATTAACTTTGAGAACTAGGTTCCTTATTCATCAATTGCATCTGTAGCTTTTATAAGTCCCTGCATTGAGTATCATTGAGTAAAAATTATAATCTTTATTTGAACTTTGAAGAATAGATCTGTATATCAAATATGGCGAGCGCATCAAAACCAAATTTGGGGCTTTTATCATCTCAGGTACACAAATTGTTTTCTCAATTATTTAATTTTGGGAATATTGCTCCAAACTTCTGTCAATATATTAGTTGTGTTTTCTTATTATTACTTTTCTATTTTTTCGTTACTGTTTGTTAAGTTTATAACCATTCAATCTTTGCTTCTATGAAATCGCTGACAGCAAATAGAGTTTGGTTTTTCCCCTTAATGATATTGCACTATCAATGATCCAATTGTAAAAACCACCAATGGTGTCTGCTCATTGCAGTTGCGGAGAGATGAACTACCCTAATACTTTCTATTCATAGTAAAATAACAACAAAAAAGGAACGCAAATAGAAATGGGATCTCTTCAGTTCCTAATGAGAAGAATAAATCTATATCTAAACCCAGCTAATCTCAAGTTTGTTTCAAAGTAAGTTTTTGAGTACTACACAAGACATGCTTTGGAAAACCTATATTGCAACGACGGATTTGCATCATGTGATTAATCCCTCCCTTTGTTTGTAGGATACATTTCTTAATGCCTGAGCCAAACATTAAATACTTAATCTTTCTCAAATACTGTAGGATTTCACACGATTTATGTTAGTATTAGTATTAGTTTCCCAAACTTCACAAATGCCTATTTTTTAGTTTATTTTTACAATTTAATGGTCTATTGGTCTTTGATTGTACCAAAGGTGTAGCTTATCACCCACCATATGTATTACCATTGTGACTGATTTTTCATCACATAATCTGGTAACTTATCTGAACCATATCATTATATGTTTTTCGGTTTTTGACGTACTTCATTTTCTAGCTGAACAAGCTGTAGCAGACCTCAATATTATGTTGTGGAATCCTCCAGCTTGGCCTTCCATACTCCACTCTTATTTTTGCATTTCTTATATTAGAACTGGTTAACTGTTTTCGCCTTGGATGAATAGACACTTGGACTGCCAATATTTTTAGCACTTCGATGTACTTCTATGTTGTACGTGTCTTTGTAGAGAGCATATTAATATATAGGCTGCTACCATCATTCTTGGTAACCAAGATTTCCCTGCACATTCTTAGGTTTTTGTTTAAATTTATGATTGTAGTTTCTTAATTAATGTGGAAAAAAAATGCTTAGTTATGAACTTCATTTCGGGAAACAATTTTAGATCTATTCGAGAAAAAGTGTATTATATATTTGAAGGGTTGTGCGAGATTCAAAACAGGTCGGTTCATAGACTTCATTAGCAAAAGAAAAATGTATGGAGGAATATCATCTATTTTTGGGTAATGAAGATACCTAATGAATGTTCTTGGAGCTGGAGAAATATCTAGAAGCTTAGAGATCAGGCTGAAGACATCATCATCCATGCTATTGGAAATGGGAGATCTACTAACTTGTGGAAGTAGCCATGCACCCTCTAGGTGTTCTTCTCAAATTCTTTCATCCCCAAGTCCATTATGGCTCTGAACCTGCTCTTAGGCCTGCAGCTAATGTTTGCGACTTGATTACGAATGGAATTTAGAAGGCCTCCTTAAAGTCTTTACAACAACTTGGTGATATCTAGGATCACCTGCCTGACATTCCCATAAACCATGAACTGGATGATGAAGTGATATGGACTATTACAGAATTTGGGGAGTATACCATGAAATCTGCTCACAACAGGCTAAGAGATACTAAGATAAGGTCATTTAGTCCCCCTTGGTGTGGTTTCCTAGAAACATATCAAGGCATGGCTTTATTACATGGCTTGCCCTCAACAATGGTCTAAAAACCCACAACAAACTCAAGGAGTGGGCCATTATACAAGTTTCTGTATGTCCCCTTTGCTCAGCACATGAAGATAGCGATGAACATCTATTCTTAACTTGTCCTCATTCAAAATACATATGAATGGAGCTTCTCAAAGTGTTGGGATATAGTAGAATTACAGGTGCTATGGAAGGAGAGCTGAAATGGTTTAGAGATAATTTCAGGGGAGAGGATATGGTAGTTACAACTAAAATGATTTCTTTCAATGCTGTGTTCTATTACATATGGAGAGAGAAAAATGAAAAAGTGCACAACAATAATAAAAACCTAGCAATCTCCACTCTCTGCCTTTTCATCAACATAGTGAGAAACAAAATGTCTCACACTGGAGAAAAACTAGAAGATTCATATAGAAATAAACAATTTTGTTGCAGATGGAATCTTGAGGCTATTTGGAAAAGGCCTCAACCTGTCTATTATAAATGGCTTGCACCACCTGAGGGAGTGCTCATGCCAAATACAAATGGAGCCCTTACAACTGGGAACCTGATGAGTTCTATAACTGTTCATGAATTTTAAGGTGTTGACAATGGTCTGAAGGTTACAATTAAAAATGGTTACAGGAAAGTCATTACAGGCAGTGATTCAAAAATAGCTATACAACTTTTTGGATAAGCCCCATTGGGATGCCAGGGCTATCCTTCAATCTATCCTCAGATCTATATCACAACTTAAAGAATTCTACATTTCTATGTCTACAGGGAGACTAATAGGGTAGCAGACTTTCTTGCTAAACTCATTACCACTATTGGATACACAGAACTGAATTTTGTAGACTTCTCTCAGGATTTGCAAAGGATGGCCAATGAAGATGTTGCTGTGAAAAATATATGTTAGAGTTTGAGGTTGTTTGCTTCCAATTCTCTACAGTGCAAGTTGATGTACTTCTTGGTCTCTAGGTATGTGACTTGCCATATCAGAGTCACCAAACCCAGTAGGAAACCAAAGCTTGATAGTTTCCCACATCTTCGCATCCTGTAGTGCTATGTGCTTAACCAAGAGATCCCTTTACATACCGCATATGGCATGCATAAATGAATGGCTGGAATCCTGTATCGGTGACTCCACCTTCCCACCTTGGTAGCGCTGGTAGATCCCTAATATATAAGTAGTGCTGCTCTTCTTCTTTCTTATTAAGTTTTTTAGCCCCTTGCTTAGGCTACTCTAACAGATTCTTTAATCTGGCTACCTCCTAAACTACTTAAGAACCACTCCTTTACTCACTAAAAAAATGGCTTAACTCCACTTTTTTAAAATAGCACCTCTTTTTGTTGCTACTTGAAAAGGCTACCTAGCGCTTTTAAACTCTAACCCACTAATTTATAACGGTTTAAAAATACCTCTAACAGATTCTTTAGCTATTCTATTTTTTTGTGGTTTCTAAACTACTCCTTTGTACCCTTTAACCTACTTATTTATAACGACCCTAGTCATATCTAAAGTAGCAATAACAGGCTTAAATCTATAGCTATATCTAAAGTAGCACCAACAAGCGTCAATTTACAGCCACATCAAAAACTTTTATTTTTTGTTGAAAAACTAAAAGCCTATGATTGTTAGTTTATCTTGTATCCTTAATCATTCTAAAGGAGTACTTTGAAACTTAAATTTAGTTTGTTTTTGTTTAGATTTGTTGCTAACCTCTCATTCTTAGTTTTGCTCTCCTATTGATTTGATGTTATTTGGTACTTACAAATATTTTGAAGGGACGGGATACTCCATGCAATGCTTGAGCACACACCTAACCTGTCACTAATGATATATACCGGATGTATTGTGAAATTGGCCAAACCAAATATGGTGTTAGACATGAGGATAAAATTCTACAATTTAGTCTTTGCCAATGATGAGTATATCCAATATTTGCATAGTTTTTTGGGTTCTATCTGTTATTATAATTTCAGTTCGTTCACCCTTTTATTTCATTATTTTCTTTGTTGAGACAGTTGATAATTTCTTGTGCAATATTTGCAGCATCCTTTTTGTAACCCTCCTTAGTCCTGACAGTCAGATGTCCCATTATATGCACCATAATTGGTAGCACTTCACATTTATGATTTATCCTTAAGCTTCATAAATTGAGAAAAACATCTCTATTGCACCTAAGCTCTCATTCCAGGTATATGAGATTAGTTCTTATTCTAACAGGTATTTTCTTCTATTTTTCTCCCTTTATCTTCAAATTACATTTTTTTCTCCTGCTAATTTTGATCCATGGTATCATTTCCATTATTGATTTCAGGTTTTGTGCATCCTGCTGAAAGTTTAAATCTAAGCTCTCTGGAAATTCACAAAGGTATGCCATACCTCAATATCTAGAATTTAAGTTTTCTGGCTATTTTATTTCATTTGCTATACTTATAATGAGTATAATTTTAGTAACTCAATGTTTGTCATGGTTGTTAGAGCATCTCCAACGGAGTGGTATGCTGTTAAGTTTTTCCCATACTCTTGTAGAAAGCCCATCCAATAGGGGTATGGTGTTCAGCATACTCACCCCCATACCCCTCCAAAGTATGCGAAACCTGAACTTGGTGAGGAATATGCGCATACCGCCTAGGCGCTGAACCATTCAGCGCCCAATAACTTTTTTAATACAGCTATTTAGGCGCTGAGCCATTCAACGCCCAACAATTTTTTAAATACAACTGTCTAAGGGGAAAAATAATAATTAACAGATGCTAGACGCTGAACCGTTCAGTGCCCAAGAAAAAATATATATCATTTGGCATTTTGGTGTTAGGCGCTGAACAGTTAAGCGTCCAAGAAAAAAAAATGTAATTTACTGTTGGACCAAAACAGTATGCGATTTAGGAATATCGGTATGGTAAACCGGAATAGCATACTCTTCTGTTGGAGATGCTATCATAATAGAGATCGGGACCTCTTAACCATCCTATTTTGCATTTCAGGTATGAACTCCTTATCATCATTAACTTCTTACGTAGATTTTTATATGAAAATTTTTTCCCACATGCTTTTTTTGTTTAAAGTTGGAGATGATGGAAATGTCCGACTTTCAAACTATTCTAAAAATTTGGAGAGAAAATGACTTGCTGATCAACTAAAATAATTTGATTGCGAAGGTTCCTTTAACCAAGTCTATTATCGGTATTGATGTAACCTTTGATAACCGTCCAGGTTATAACTTATTGTTGGGGGTTACAAATCCGTGCCAACAACCTAATGTCAATTGATCCTTGGTTTCTTAGGTCAGAGTTAATTAACTCTAGAGGGGAACCAGCATAGGTACCCTCTGGAGTAGGTGTCTTGATAATCTTATTAAAGGAGTTAAGAGATATAAGAAATAACGGGAGGTTGGTTGTTAGGATGTTATCGAGTTAAAGGGAAGTATGAAGATATTATCTTTGAGTTTAAGTAGTTGCGATGAAAGAACGCATAGTTTTATTTGTAACTATTTATTTTAGTACGCCCTTGATGCTTGGTTCTTAAATTTTTATGTGCAGGTGAGACCCAATCATATCATAAGGGTGTTCAAGTTAGTTAAGGAAAAGAAGATTCTACTCATCACAGTTACATTAGGTGAAGCAGAACCTCTAATGTCGTTAAATCACCAAGTGGGATCCTGGAAGTAGGGTCGTCGATAATACCAAATGGTAAGACTTGAACCAACATACTAATAGATATACTGTTATTGCTATGAGAAAAATGGGTGTACTACCTTCATTGCCTAAACATGGGAGACACATACTGAGACAGTTATTTCATATAACCTTTTGCAATTATTTTCATTTCACAAGGACTTAGCTTGAAATAAGGGTTGGGAATGGATTAATTTATTTCTTTATTTATTTTTCCCGAAGAAGCATTGCTTCCGTTTCAATCCACAATAGTCATTGCCTTCATGTAGCTAGCAATATGTTGGCTAAATTATGAGATTGTGGCTACTATTTTCATACTCAATAAATGTCTAACACTTAAATGCTTTGCCTTATTTATCAGGACATTCAAACATGACTAATTATGATTATGAGGCTAAAAGCATATGGATCTTTAGCTGAAATGGCATAACACTTGAGAATAAAAGTATTTATATCAAGAGATGGTTATATAAAAATGGTCTCATTCAACATTTTTTTTTTGTAATAGGTGAAGATTCTTGATATTCACAACAATTTTGGTTGTGCTATTATAAAGTTGGAGCACAGACAGGTGGTACGCTCTGCCTATTTCTTTGCAATATCGGGCACAAAAATCCTCACCACTTCGGACGATAAAATCCAAGTTTTTGGATCTGGTAGAGTTTATTACCTTGATATGGATATGAATGATCAGACTAAAGAAAGGCCTAGAGAGTATGCGGAGATAATTGTTAATGATGATCCAGGAAATCCCACACCGCACATAGTTGTGTGGGATCCAAAGGTTAGTTGTTGTTTTTTACTTTTTTATAATGTATTGTTATGTATATTATATTAATTTGATCATTAACTCCCTATATACTTAGCTGCTCTAATTGAATGCTTTGACCTGTTATTGAAAGACAACTGGTTCACCATGTTTTTCACTTCATCTATCTCTCTATAAGTCTTCATACCCCTCCAAAAGAAGATACCCAATCAAAATTTAGGGAGTTAATGATCATCATAGAGTTTGAGCACACTTCAATATCTTAAATCCCCCAAAGTATAGCAAATCTAAGACCTTCAAGAGCAGCTGAGAGCAATCCACAATCCTCCTCTTGGTTCACCCTTGAAACTCTGGAGTAAGCATATATAAAAATATCATTTTCCAATTTGAAGATACCCCCAGTTTTTTTATTGTTTGGTATATCACAAGAAATATCAAGTATAACCATATGTTTTTTTTATGCTTCCATCCTTCTAACAGTAACTTTAGGAATTTTCACCGTATATTTTACCCTCCAATCATTGTATACCTCTATGTTAGTTGTTCTAGAATTTGTAAATAGAGAGCTGAATTTTCTGACTGACCAGTTTTCTTATCTATATCTATTAGTATGTTACTATAAAAAACCTTAAAACCAAATCTTTCATTACATAAGAGACATAAACCTTAACTTTCACGTCACCTACAATGTATTTTTTGTATTTCAAGGGATTTACAACGATGTTTAGATGCATGCGAAGCCTAGAGTAATTTAAAATCTAATGCACATAACTAAAAATGTTCTTCATTTATGCATTTATCTGCCATTATGAACTTGGTTTGCTACTTGATATGCTAATGGGGTCCGACGTAAGAATCTAAATAATTTATTTGTTGTATCCAAATCTCGACAAAGGATAAGAATCTAAATAATTTGTTTATTGTATCCAGATCTCGACAAACAAAATGATCCATTGAATCGATTTCTGAGACATATGGATCTTGCTCTTTCACGATTTTATATCATCTCCATTCTCTACACACCAGGTATTCATTTCTACTAGCAGATCATATTGCTTAAGACCCTAACTTCTTCCTCCAATAACTTTTCAATTCTAATCTTGTAAAAATGGAGAATGGATTATCAGGTCAAGATATTTCTTATGAGAGAGATAGATCTATAAGAAAATTTCATTCTTTTAAAAATCAAAGGTTCATTATAACAACTTCATGTCAATACCATACCGGTTTATACTAATCTATTGCCTTTTTCGGGATCTATGGACATTTCCTTGATGTTAAAGGTAGGTATGATACATAAATATAAGTCTTCTTCATCATTGTGATCATAATATTTAATTCATCATTGGGTTTTTCATTCCATTTTGTAGTAGTTCATTGTACAAAACTGAAAGATACATAACAGATTATAAGAAAAGACCTTTATGATTGCCTTGAATATCGAAACACAAAGTACCAAAATCTGCTCATGTAAAGTCTTGACCCCTAGGCACATTAATCATCTACCTAGCAAAAAAAAAACATTAATATTCTCAGTAGGACCTTATTCTTTAATATAATAGGTGGTGGCAAAAACCCTGTCTTTCGAGATGACTTTGTATTTACCCTTGCCAAAGGAAAATGGGACCTAGACGTTGTGGTTTGGAACAACAAAAGCTTCTCTAGCTATGACTTATTTTTACTAAAAGGAAATTTTATGTAGCCTGATAAACAACAAAGTTAAAAGCATTTTGTTGGTTTTGATTCAATCATAAATCTAATTGATATCAATTTTAATCTTGGCTTCAATTGATTGTTCCCGAGGCTTGTGATGATTCTTCCTGTGGCAGGTAGCTAGAGTGAATCTCATTATGATTGTATATATCTTCTTACAGTTGTTAATATACAGTTTTATTATTACATTTTCTTTGCAGAAACTCGGGGGTATTCATTTCGCATGTATTATGCAAATGCTAAAGTGAGTTTATTATCTTCACTACTACGTATGTTAAGTTTTTAAGTTACAAGGGCGAAAATGAAACAACAATGATTATTGCAAAGTACTATGCTTGCCTATAAGAAATGGACGGCTGACAATGGCAACATGCTAGATAACCTATGGTTCCAATCTTTAATTTGATTTCCCTTAAGATCTTAAAAGTGCTTTCAGAATTTGAATGGAATACTAATAAGCAAAATGTATTTTTTTTGATGCTATTATTTGCATTTATGTTTCCTTATTTTGCCTCCCCCTTTTGTAAACTTCTAAAATATTTGTTTAATTTTTGGCAGGAAGAATATAAGGAAGTTGCTTGAGTGCAATGCCAATAATGTTGCATTAAAATACTGCAAATATGGTTAGTATTTCGAAGTTCCACTCCTTGAATTTTTGTGGCATTACTACAACTGATCTATGACCAGATAATGAGCTCCTTTTTGGTTCTTCTACAAAAGTAACATATCGATTACCTGTGGATCTTTTCATTAATACTTTTGAGCTCTTGAGGTCAACATGGAACCTCTTTCAAAGAATCAATTCGAGAATTAGTTGACTTCTCTTGCTAGAGATGGTTATATTTGACTTGAGGCAATAGGTAATGCAGCCCGCAAACATGTATATGCACAACCAGAGACTATACAGGTATAATAAAGATGCGGTTCTCTTTATCAATTTGTACAATATTGATGAAGTTACCTTATTTATTAATTAGGTAAAATTCCTTTCTTATTTCTATAATATCATATATTTTTTGTCATATGATTTTTGTATACATTCTTTCACTAAAGCATAAGATAGTCTGACCGTAAACTTAAATCCTCTTTTATTTAGACTACTCCCATTCCTTTTAGCACTGTATTTTATGTGTGTATTTGAAATTTTTATATTGGTTTATTTATATGTAGTATTTAACGTTATTAGAGTAATATTTGATCTTTAGTAGCTCAAAATGGTAGAGCTCTTGAGTTCGAAATGAAATTCCATTTTTCTCAAGTGATAGTGGTTCAAACCCTCCAAGATCAAATATTTTATGGTATCATTTAATGGATTTATCTAAAATTTAGATCTTGAGCAATCGTGTGTAAGCCTAAATTTATCGAGCATTATGATCTCTAATTAGTTATGTAAGCCTTAATCTTCCACATTCTCTAAAATTATGCTAAATTGAGGTATTCATCTGAATTTCAATTTTGTATTGGTCTTTGTCATTTGTTTCCCTTAACATTCATGGTTTTGCAGATTGAGAATTTATTAATTCTGGAAATGATAGAAACACTAGGAATACTATCTAAGGTAGTCATGTGAGCACTACCACTTTAGGGGTTTTCATGTTTAGATTGCCAATATCCTAGCCTTTTTTTATTATTATTATTGTCATTTGGGGTTTTTATAAGAGTCCCTAAGCATTTAATCTTCTTTTCCGAAGTTCTTAACTCAAATTTCACATTTTATATGTTTTGTATGTAGTGTGAAATATAATTTTTTTTTATATGCTTTCATATAATTTTCCATCAACTCGATTCGGTATGAAACTTCTCCTATACCTCATTATTTGCAAGATAAGTATATTTTATGGTTATTTTTATGTATTTAGGTTAAAGCTCTTAGTTTTTCTGAATTAATATTAATATTGTGTACAACTTGAAGCTTTATTCCAACATACCCAAGATTTACCTCATATTATGATTTCTTTTAGGCTTTATAGGCTCGGCATGAGTTATATTTGATGTGGATATGTTGGGTTAATGCGTGGTTAGTATCAAGATTTTGTTGTTGTTATAAACTTCTATGTGAAATGCTCTTTCGTATTTTATCATTGTATGGTTGTTGTGTTATGCCAATCAGGTTTGATTAAACTTGATCATCAAGCATGCATGTTTTTCAAGATTGTCGCAATAAATATTGGGATCTTTGTGATCATCCCGCTCTACATCTCATGTATGAACACCTAACTTCTTCATTAATTTCTTAGATGGGTTTTTCTTTGAAGATTTCTTTTTTTCATAACTTTATAGATAGTTATAATTCACTTTTCCACTTACACTCCTTTAAGGTATAATTCTCTTACACATTTGTGATTTCCATTATTTCAGTGTTATATTTGGTTGTAATTCAGGTGGCTTAATTGATTTTCTAAATATAGACTATCGTCGTAATTTTTTTGCCAGTGTTATAATTTGTCCATTTTATCCTTGACAATCTTTTATTTGTCATTTGGTGATCTAGATAAATGCAATATAATAATAAGGCAGCGTTGTGCATGTCAATAGTATATCCGCTCAATAATTTTTTCATTTGGGACCCTAAAAAGTAACAAAGAAGAAGTACATTTTCCTTTCTACCGATATTAAAACCTATCAATTGGCTGAGCTCTTCTCCCCAAAATAGTTGAAACTATAGCTTCGTTATGCATGTGTTGTGGAAGAAGAAAGTTTACCTCTTGATCCAAGTTTCGGATCCAAGTTCGAAAATAAGCTGGAGATGGTGTGTAGATAGAGCATTGGTTTAGCTTAGTATTGGTTTTTTTTTCAAGGCCCTAATTGTCACATGGTTAAGAAAATCTCAGTTTATTAGATGCATGAAATCTGGTTTTTTCAGAGATGGAATAATTGCAGCTTGGTCTTGCTTCGTGCTTTCTAAAATCTTGATGATGCTTACTGAATTAATTTTGGCCAAGTTCACCCTTTTGAAGTTCATGTTATTAATCATAGTCTACCTTTCAAAGCAAAAATCAAATCTACGTATGAATCATGTAAGGCTGGATTAGCAAAATCTATGAAGTACCTGATAGGTCTTATGGAAGAATAATTACTAAAATAAAAGAGTGGGAGATGAGTTCATTTACAAGTTTTGACTTGCATCCTTTATTGTTGGCTAAACATAGTTTTTCTCTTTAATGTATTTATTTAATCCTTGAATGAGTCAAAGATTGTTTTCTCCATCACAATGAATCGATTTTGATGTACCCGACTTACTTGAGAATGTGTCTCATGCACTAAATTCTTGACCAAGCATTTATTATAAATTTGATTAAATACGATACACTTAAAAGAACATGTTATGTAAAAATATGAACTTGAACAAACCGTGTATAACACGGGCTCATAACCTAGTTATTATAACGAGGCGGTGTTTTTGCCACTTTGAACAAGTCTGCCTTATATCCAGAGAGAAGTGAGATTTTGGATCGGCTATCAGCGCCTGGAGATTTGCATGTGGGGGGGGGGGGGGGGGGGGCAATTTTGGATCATTTAGTTTAGTTTTTGGACCAAAAACTAAAGAGAACTAGACTTTCTTCCCCCGACTAAAAATTCCACTTCCTGAATCTTGTGTTTTTGGGATTCAACAAAATCTAAAGCCATTGTTTGTCCTCGAATCGAACGTTAGAGAAAGTTGGCGTTCTCTCTGCATTGCCTTATCATTCCCACATTCTCAAAGATTAGGGCTTTTTTATTCTACCTTCGATTGTTAATCTATTTATTTTCTTATATGGAGAAGTTAAGGTTTTATTTTATTTCATTAAGTTTTTTGCTATAATTTGCAATTTAAATGTTTGAGTATGCTTTTGCAATGATTTGCTTTGGATTACTACTTTTGCTTAATACGATTATTGAAATTTTTTTGATTATCCATCCTCAATGGATAACAAAGCTGCTTAGAGATTGATGCTTAATTCAAGCCTTTCATGTGTCTGAAAGATCCCTAAGTCAATCCAATTATGTCTCTTTTGCTAGGTTAATGCTTCAAACTTCACAAATTTCAAATTATCATTTACCATTGGGGATTATTTGTAAACCCAATTTAACTTCAACTCAAAGTATGGGGTTAACACATTGTGATTTTTAGTGATCGAAGATCGATAAACTTCACTTACAAAGATGCCTCAACTAATTACAAGGCTTAAGGTTATTTTGGCAGAGTCATGGGTTTGGGCAACATGGGATTTAAGAGGCGTTTATTTACCGTTGTTGATATTGAAGAACGATATGAGGTGACTTTACCTTAGTTTTCAGCATATAGTTTCTCAACCTTTTTATTCTATGTTAATCTTTTGATATGCTTATTCGTTGATTGAATATTATGAGAAGATGGTTACACCCAAATCTTAAAAAGTAGGATATGAGATGGAGAAATTCAAAAGAGATTTAAGGCAGATCATATGATTGGAGGTTGTTACTTTAATATCATCATTCTTCAATATGAAATTTGTCAATATATAGCATTACCAACTCTTTAGAAGGCCAGTGCTTCTATGGAACAAATGTCATTGTATTAAAAATAACAAGTCATTGATAAGGCATTGCTATATATTGTTGGAAATCACAAAACTCGATTATGATGGAATTAGTATAGAAAAATGAATGCAATGATTTAATTATGGAAAATTAGGAGTGCGAAAGGGAGAGCTATGGAAGGAAAATGGTGGATTCTTGACCAAAATCACATTAACAAGATAAGAATAACATGTTTTCTGCCCCATTTCTCATGACCATGATGATGCATTGAGAAATCAAGATTTGAACTATCCCTTATATTTTCTAAATAGTTATTAGCTTGGGATGTCATAAGATAAATATAACATATTCTTCGCCCATTTCATATGGCAATGATGATGCATCGAGTAATCAGGATTTGAACTATCCCTTCTTTTTATTATTCTCTAAATAGTTATTAGTTTGGGTTGTCATAATTCACCCATAAAAAACCAAGCAAATATGTACCACATTAGACTATAATGGTATTATGAATATGAGGTTCTCTTAGTTGATAGCATTGAGGTAATATCTCTCTAGAATCTTTGGTTATAATTCTTCCATCATATTTTTTATACACTAGATTTATTCTTCTTTAGTTTATGTCACTCATGTGCTTCTTATGGGGGTCTTGGGCTTCATTGGAGTAATATTTGTATTGGTTTTGGTTATTTCTAGGCCATGAGAAAGATATATTATTTTTTAATTTTTTTATTTCACATTTTTTGCATATTGAATTTTCAGCATTTAGTTGTTATCAGAACTATATTTGATCTTTAGCTTAAATGGTAGAGCACTTGGGGATGGAAATAAAATTCTAATAATCTCAAATGATGGTAGTTCAAACCCCTAAAATCTTATGCAGTATTGTATTTCTCTGTTTTACCTTACATTATAAATATTTATCTTTATCTCCGTGTTATGCATTTGTAAACTAATAGTGCTGAAGGCACACAACTTTTGGTAAGAAACATTGTTGATCCGTGGCAAGCCATAGATACATTTTAGGGTACTTAAATTAAGACAAACTTAAATTTAAACATAACCCGATACGAAAATAATGTGATTCAAGGTCCAGATTAAATTTTAGTCCTAGCAAATAAATAGATTCAGATAGTAGCAGTTTCAAACGACAGTTCCCTAGGTTTTAGCCGCCTCCCATGATTCTCTCTCTCATTCTTTCTCACTCACTCTCGCGTAAACCCCCTGCAATTTTAAATAGCAGATCCTCTCTCTCACTCTCTCTCTCTCTCTCTCTCTCTCTCTCTCTCTCTCTCTCTTTCTTTTCTCTCTCTATCTCTATCTCAATGAATCTCTCTCTGCTTAAGTTTGCTAGAATTGAGCACGAATCTTTTCCCATACTCTCCCCTCTCTTTATATCAATTCATTTTTATATATCTATTTTTTTCAAGTTTGATAAGAAGTTTTTCATTAGCTTGGCCATTGGAGTTTCAGTCTTTTGCTGATTACTCTCTCTGAAGTAAATTTAAAATTGATTATTTTTTTAAACTAAGGTAACTACTGACTGTACATGATGAAATGATTTCTCTCTTTGGGGTTATTTTATTTTTTTTATAAACGCATTCTTGCAAAATGAGATTTGGTATGTAATCGATGTTTATGGAATGTTGTGTATACCATATGAATCCTAGAATTGGTATTTCATTTGTCCTTGATTATACTAATCAATGTTCCAGTATGATGCTTTATGTACTTTTGGCATATCAAAAGGCTTTGTTACCGAACTCATGGTGGTTGAATGGTCTTTTAGGTAGTACTGTTGTAGAGATATTGCTTTATCTTTAAGAAATTTTGTAGTATCAAACCCTCCGCATAACATCTCAACATTCAAGCGGCAAAGGAAGATGCCTACTCTGGCCCTAAATATTAAGGGCTTTCACTTACCATTATATTCATCAACTATACCAAGGTTCTTAATGTCTATGTGATCCAATTCATTGTATATGAATTACATTGTGTACGTGATCCAATTAATTGTATATAAATTGCATTGTGAAGGTTTTACAGGTGTTTTTGTTTTTCTGAACTTTTGGGAAAAATTCACATTGAAGCGTCACAAAAGGTACTATTTTGAGTTATTCAACACATCATAATAGAAGGTTCTGATATCTGACATGAAAATTTTTCACTTTTACTAAGTTTCTAAATGGTGGTGGCATGAGATAATTGTGCACATGTAGGAAACTCTTACTTCAATTTTTTTTCCCGTTTCGCATGAATGCCAAATCATCCCACTTCATTACATCCACTAACAAGTAGCATTTGAAGCAATTTGAGTTGGGTTAGTTGAATTTTAAGAACGTAAATCATTGAAGGCCAGGACCATAGGGGGTTATGACAAGGTAATATTATCTTAAATTTTTCTTTTAATTCCTTTTGGCTTACATAGTCTATTGTGATTTTTTTTCCGAAAATGATTGTGTTGATATTCAGGCTATGTTATACTTTGTAATTTGATCTCCCATTGGGATTGTTGTCTGAAGTATTTTTTCAGTTTCCCCTATCTTTTAACGTGTTCAATTTTTATAATGAATGCACATAATGAACTCACTAAATTCTAGAACTCATTTTTGTGTTCATGTTGGTTATGCTTGATTTCTAAGTTCTTCACACTCACGCAGAATCTAATGGGATTTTATTTTCAATGACTGCAAGAGAGAAAATGAGGTTTTATAGATCCAAAATTATGTTTGACTAAGTATTTTGTATGTTGTAATGAAGTTGTGCATTTTCATGATGTACAAATCATCTCAAAGAAATGTATGACATAACAAAAAAAAGAATAAGAAAAATTGGGCATCTGCACACTACCCAAATGAATTAATTGTTTCTATGAGAATGATATTTCACATTACCAGATGTTGGACAGTCATATTTTGAAGTTATGGGTGTAGATGACTTTCTTTAGTACAAAACACTTGAACTTTGCAACCTAATTAACTAAATAACTACTGAGTTAAAGCCAAAATTGCCCTATAAGGTTGGTAATGACAGATAGAATAAAGATGGAATATTAGAATAGTGAATTCAGTTCAGTGCTTAGTTATGGGCTTAACATAAAACCCCAACATGTGTTCCTAGAAATCCCAATGTACCAATCTAGACTCTATTAAGAACCATAAAGCACTCATAAGTTGTATCAAGGATCGACAAAGACCACAATTTACAACCCAATGGTTTCTACTTAAAGGTTTAGTATGGAAACCAAAATAAATATTTAAGAGGTTAAAATCTACTAAATTTGAGGTAAAAAATATAAGAGAAACTTCAATGTCAAAAAATTTGACAAGCATGTGAGAGGAAAGATACAGTTATGAGAAGGGGTTTATTATGCATATGATGGAGTTGAAGGAGGAACTAAGGTCATGCTTAATTGCAAAGATAGGTGAAAAATAAAAGATTAAATAAACACATATTGTAACACCCCGCCTGAGTGGGTATTGAATAGGCGCCTAGCCCATTAACTGTGATAGTAGCACCAATGGTTTAGTCCCACATCGCTTAAGATCATGCCAGGTGAATGACCCTTATGTTAAGATTTCACTCTACATGTCACCGAGGCCTTTTCTTAGGAAGAAAAATCTCAAACTGCTGGAAATTCGCAGTGGTTAAGTGGGAACAATATCGGTGCTCGTAGAGTGGGGTCGTGACAAAATGGTAATCAGAGCCGGGGACGGCTCGGTCTTAAAGGTGGGGGGACTGTAACACCCCGGCTGAGCGGGTATTGAATAGGCACCTAGACCCTTAGCGGTAATGGTAGCACTAATGGTTTAGTCCCACATTGCTTAAGATCCTGCCAGGTGAATGGTCCTTATGTTAAGATTTCACTCTGCATGTCACCGAGGCCTTTTCTTAGGAAGAAAAATCTTACACTGCTGGAAATCTGTAGTGGTTAAGTGAGAACAATATCGGTACTCGTAGAGTGGGGTCGTGACAAAATGGTATTCAGAGCCGGGGATGGCTCGATCTTAAAGGTGGGGGGACTGTAACACCTCGGCTGAGTGGGTATTGAATAGGCGCCTAGCTCATTAACGGTGATGGTAGCACCAATGGTTTAGTCCCACATTGCTTAAGATCCTGCCAGGTGAATGGTCCTTATGTTAAGATTTCAGTCTACATGTCACCGAGGCCTTTTCTTAGGAAGAAAAATCCCATACTGCATGAGATCCGCAGTGGTTAAGTGGGCATAATATTGGTGCGCGTAGAGTGGGGTCGTAACATATATAGGTATCAAGTCAAAACATTTTAGATCGGTAATTCAAAAGAAGTACACTCATTGATCACCCACTAGAAGCAATTGAAACTTCTCAAATTTTGTTTTTGCTTTTTTGTCGAGAGATAATCGATATAGAGTATACTAACAGTTCTATATCATGAGAACAAAAGGATAGAGAGAAGAGAGGATTTCTTATTGATTATGAATAGTATTCTCGTAATACAGTAATATAAGGATAACCTTACAACAATGGTTACCTAACCTACTCAAACTCTCCCCATAACCCTATTGGGCCTATGGGCATCTTAGGAGTCCTAATAGGGCACCCCAACCCTATTGGGTTCCTAGGTTAGGCTTGGACCCATCTCCGAACACTCCCCCTTGGGGTATTTCATACCAGGACGACTTGCCTCATCAAAACCTCTGCCTCATAAAACCCCATTGGGCAAAAAGCTATGCAAGAAAATAGTACAATCCTATGCCTTGTATGGGTTGTGGACGCGTATACGTTGCCTCATCAAAACCTTCAGCCAATAAAACCTCCTAGGATTAAAACTGTGCTATTAAGAAAAAGAGTACAGCACGCACGTGTTCACGTCAGGCTGGGACTACTCCCCTTGACGTCGATCTCCCTGAGATGTATTTCTATGAGATATTGATAAGTAAATCTTCTGTATGTCGATTCCGTGTACTAGTTGCTTGAATGTAAGTGGTGCAAAGGTCTTCATGAATAGGTTGTAAGGATGTCTTTTGAAATATCTTTGACAACACCAATCTCATTCGCCTTTTATAATTCATAAGGTTGGAATGGCTTCTGTGAAATATGCCTCGTTCTGCCGCTATTGATAAATCGCTATTGACTTGAATGATGGAAGCTAAATTATCTTCATACAGAGTCTATCCTTTATCTTGGATAGAACACGCCACAACTTCAGTTGATGAGATATGTCTTGGAGCGTAACCATCATTATCTGCCAGCTTCATGAAGTGCAAGAATCTTCATAGTTCAAGGTGTAGCTACCGCCGTCTGCTTTATCGATATCCAAGAATATTTATGTATCCCCATACATAAACACATAATCCATTTGACAATGGCCTCTATGTGGGTTTGAAAAGTATTCTGTATCGGTGTACTCTATTCTTTTACGTTTACCATTTCGAGTAAAACAGACTCCAGTCTTTCATACCGATCAGATACCTCAGAATATGTCTGATCTTAATTAAGGCCTTTGGGTAGGAACAAAACTATGGCAAGCCAAACAGTTTACTGCGAATGAGTCATTGGGTCTAGTATACCAGCTAACAATAGCAAAGCACCTCCCAGCTATGTCATCATAGCCTTAGGATTTTCTCCCCCCATTAGAATGGTGGAAGATGTCGTTGTTCACACCCAAGTGATGGATGTGCAATAAATGACTTAACACCATATGATACATCCATATTGAAGTGTTAGATAACTCTTTCGATATATATTACTCGATGTATGAGTGCCACTATCAAGAAGTTTGATCTTCAAATCGAGACACTCTTGATTTCCCAAGGTCTTGTATTTCAAATTCCTTCCCAAGGTATTCGGCGGCTCTCGCGATCTCCCCCGGAGGTCTAATGATTTCAAAATCATTTAGTACACTGTTATGATGAGTGAAGCTAATATATGTGTTCTGAATAAGAACGCATGGACAGATAAGTATATTTACAAAGTCTGCGACCTTCAAATACTCAGTCAACTTACTATATCACGTGGGCCCTGATTGCTTTAAGTCAATAATAACTTTTCTAGTTTTATTAAGTACACACCTCGTGTGCCGGGCTTAATTGCTTCCAGAAGCTTGTACCTCCCCAAGTAGCTTCATGCATATATCCATATCTAGTTTCCCATATAGATACACGGTATTTATATCAGACGCATATCTAGTTTGTCCCTGACAACTTGACAGACTGGTAATTACCGAAACATTATAGAGTCCATAACTGGGTAATATGTCACACTGCAATCGATGCCAGATCTCTTAAAGATTTCCTGGGTCACTAGTCTTGCCTTGACCATATTATCTCTTCGAGTTAATTGTATTTTCGTACCTTTCCCATTTTATAACTGAGAGACTCAATTGTATCATTTCAAATTATGCTAGTAAGCTGAGCACTGCTTGGATTCTAGATGCCTACTTTGGCCAATGTATAACAACATACAGTTATTTATAATAAGTGGCTCTGAATTCTCATCCTTGATGGCTAGCACAACAGCGAATATGAATACCTTATCGATAAATTTCTACTAAACAATCCTACATTGTGCTTATTACAGACTTTTAATAGATCAAGATCTCATTATTATCATACGCGTATGTGCCACATCGGGCTAGTCTCGTAATGCATCAACTGGTCGCATAGTTATTTTTGCCTCGTCAATGGGTTGTTATATCCTTGATGAACTGACTACACTATTAGTCATATTTGTCCCTTATTCTGCAGCTCCCTGGCTCAGAATACTTTATTCCAACGGTGCTCCGCACTAAGCGCTAGCCTCAGATTTGTTTGTGGTACTAATTCCCCTGGAACGTTCTGCTGCGGTACTAGTTCCCCTGGAACGTTCTGCTGTGTAGTTGTATTACTTACAGTTACATACACTTATGGTACTTCAATAGTGCCTATAAATGTGTCTAGCAATTCATTTATGACCTATTGGAGGTTTGTAATCCATTGAACCTTATTGTCACCTAACTTATGTATAGGGATCTAGATGAGACAACGATGGTGTTTTCCAAGTCTTCTTGGAAACATCCTCAGCATTGACTGTCATATCTCCCCCCCAATACTGGGAATATTATCTCATTATAAGCTTGTAAGTCCAAATCCCAAGCCCTCGTCAAGTCGCATCGATCGACTTTGATCTGTTAATCCAGGAACTGTGCCTACGATCGAATGATCTAAGTGAGAAGTCGTACTAGCATTGCATTCCTAGATTTTAATAATAGGCAAGCGTGAGACCATCTCCAAGATGCATCTATTATGACCATAAATATTTAAGTAGGCCACTATGGGGATGGAAAGATCCGCATATGTCTCCACGGATACATTTAGAGTAAAGGCTGGAAATCCCACTCTACCTTGGTCATACTAGGATGAAATAATAGACTTTTCTTGAAAGCAATCGTTATACGTACACTCTCTAAATTTTCTCTACTTTTAAGAAAAGTTGAGATGTAATCCCGATAATCCTCCTCACTATCCGAGCCCTGAGGAGTGTACTGGAAACCGTTCTAATAGTATATTCTAACCTTTAGAAATGGAGTGAATGTACAGAGCCTTGTCTGTTATTTTCTCTGATAGTCATTACATGATAAGCATTATCATGTATCTTCCTAAACTCAGTAAAATCCGGCTGGATTTACTAGTTTATAAAGTAGACTAGATACTCTGTATCGTACCGTTAGAGAGTAATAGTATGACGCACTTAGTGCATTCTATTATATTGGCCGTGCCAATGATATTCGTGTCATCCCTGATGTACAGGGTCAGACAAGAAATATATACATATCTTAAAAGGATCGAGTACATGGTACTAATGTCTCTTAGACATGTGTCGCCGCTCATCCGATTATCGGTCATGCTCAATGAGCAGATAGATTTATAAGGATAACCCTACAACAAAGGTTACCTAGCCTACTCAAACTCTCCCCATAACCCTATTGGGTCTATGGGCTTCTAAAGAGTCCTAATAGGACACCCCAACCCTATTGGGTTCCTAGCTTGGGCTTGGACCCAACTCCTAACAATCATTACTTAAAAAACACTGCAAAATGGGTCTTTGCTAAATCGGTAAAATATACTCCTTTGATGCGTCCATTGTACAATATTAAGACTGCACTGATCACAAAGAAAACAAACTTAATTTCTTATTAAAACAGTGGTTCATTGTTCATTACCAAATAATCTTTTAATTTTCGCTAGCATTGTGTTTATACAAAGTTGTAGTTAATGGGCCTTCTTATTGTTTGGGTTTCTCCATCTTGAGCTTATCAAATTTCTCTAAGTTTTAAGTGATTTCGGATCCAAGTAATTTGGATATTTGTCTTATTTCAGGATTCATAAACCATTTAATAAAACTATTTTGGAGATAAAAAACACATTTTGATCATATATCATAGAAACTTATATGGTAACAATGAAATTGAAGTTGGAGATCTGTAATAACGTTAAACAGATTCCAAAAATGGATATCATATTATTTACTGAGATCGCAATGTTAAAGCGAATAACCATGGGTTGTTGGAGTAGCGGATTAAGACTACGCCTCAAGAAGCATAGGGTTTTTTTGCTAGGCCAACTGGGGATAAGGCAGACCCCAACCAGTATCAATATATAAGCAAAAATATTACATTCTAATGTACATTTTCCCCAAAGCATCATCCTTTACAAAGATAATCAGTTCAGTAGGTATGGCACTAGAGGTCAATGCACCTTCCCCCATCAGGGAAGAATAGGAAGCCAATAAATCCCCCCCACCCCACCCCCTTACCTCTCTAGCAACATGGTCAATGTAAAACAAAGTACTAATTAAAGCCATGATAGAGTAGAGCAGTAGTTAGTAGACAGTAGTGCTAAGGTGGTTTCTTCTTCCCCAAAATATAGCTCACCATTTGTTTAAAGTCAGTCCTCACACACTCACACAGAGCTTTGTGATGCCCACATCAATGGCTTTAACCAGACCCCTTTCAATGGCCTTCATTTCTTGGTAATCCCCTGAGGTAGCCTCATTCATACCATGGTAGGCAATCAACATAGTCTCATGAAGCATAGGTTCTAAGTTTTATCCACCACCAATAGAGAATTATGGCGTTTTAGTGTTAAGTTTAATAACATCGATACATAATGAGTTCTCTATTTTGAAAAAAAATCATTTTGTGTTTGCTGCCGATGATTTTAAGTGTATTAGCATCGACACATTGGGGGATATAGTAGTAAGTTAGCAAAGAATGTGGACATGTGTGCAGAAAATATAAATAGTGCTGAAGGCGCGTCAAGGTATTCACTGTGACTTGGTCATGGGTAGTACTAGTATATATATATATATATAATGGGTTGAGATCCGTGGACAACAATTTTGACAAAATTCTTATAACATTTTTCCAAAAACATAGTTTTAGGTTGAACCAAGACTTGATTCTTGGTGAGTATGATCTAATAAGCACATAGATTATCCCCACCAAAAATAATGAATCTTTGATTCTTCATACACCTTCGAAAATGAATTGCAATTTTTGACTGATTGTGAGCCATCAATTATGTCAAACCATATTTGATGGTCTTAAAACATTCCAAAAACTTTAATTTTGGGTAGAGATGATCTATGTGCTAATGAGATTATGCTCACCAAAAATCAAGTCTTGATTAAGCATAAAACTATGTTTTTGGAAAAATGTTGTAAGAATTTTTGTCAAAATTGTTGTCCACGGATCCTAACCCTATATATATATATCACACTTCTAAATCCTCGGAGGAGGTCATGAGAAGTCCTGTTGATAGGAACTCACGCATATGTTGTCTGAACCCTCTTTATAAGTCATAATCATTTCATTATAAGGTCTATTCTTAGCGTCCCGAAATTACACCCTTACATGTATCAAGAATTACTCAATCCAAAAGCCAAAGCCAAAATAATACAACTAACTTCATAATAGGTGAACTAAAACATCTTCACATAAATACCCATATTTTCTTGAAAGCAGTTTACCACAAGTTTTTCATTGAACAACTTGAACAATCGTTTAACTTGTATAGTAATACTTTCTACCATCCGTAATGAGACCACCTCATATACCAGATTAGATGATTGAGATCCCATCTCTTCATCATCCATTACAAGTTCCCACTTGCCCATGACCTCACCTTGTAAAACCACCTTGTAGTCATCACCAATACCGGCTAACCACATACAATATCGGGAGTAACGATAACGGGCCGTAGGTTTCGAAACCTTGGTTCTCCTTTTTATAATAACCGGAGGAGTATATGGTTCTCGTTTGACCTTTTGAACCAATGGTTCCAACACCATCTTTGCAAAACAAAATTCATACTCGTATGGCATTCATTCACTTTTTGGTCCGTTTATCCATGTCTTCGCAAAAGACATCATCATTGGATATCACATCAATAATTTGGATAATTTTCCGGTTTCATGCATTACCAAAGTGGTCGCCAAAATTATCACATACATATCCAATGAATATGCATAAATTAGATACAAAATGTATTAATAATCTACTATTGAAATAAACAAAATAAGCATAATCAATTACCTTCGTTTGTGTCCAAGTGATCTCATTCAACAGTCCAAGATGCAATGCACAATAAGGATCAACATCAAACGTTGAAAGTAGCACATCCACCCAAAACCTCTTCGGTGACTCGAAGATACATCGTATACTCTTTGCCATTTTAGCTTCCATATGGACAACATTCTCAACTGTACCAAACTCTCGTGGTATCATTGCGATCTTCTCAAGCTTTTCAATCCCAATAGATGCATTATCTATAACAAACTCATCACCGTAAAATTCATTACCATCGCCGTTAAACCCAAGATGCTTCAACATCGAACCCGTCTCAATCTCAACCCAAGCTTTCCATATCATGAAGACATCAAACCAATCCATTTCATTCTTAAAGAAATTTACACCAAGCTTTTGCATGGAATCACCAATGAAAATAATAAAATCTTGAAATCCCCCGTTATAACTAACTCTAGTCAATTCCCATACTTCATAGTATAAGTAGTTCGATCTCATATTCTAATTTATTCTTTTTTTAGGAAACCCGACATTCCTTTGCTTCACCAAGACAACGTCTTTACAAAAGAACAAATCTATTGATTTTAACCTATTAAGTCTTCTCCTCGACAATAATGCTTTTATTTAATCTTTACTTACGCGACCAAGTTTTTCATGTCATGCTCTAGAGTACACCATCGAAGTAGTAGCACCAACAATCTCATCATTAGCGTTACACATCTCTATGACGACATCTTGTCTTTTATACCAAACTATAACCATAGCTTCCTTCGTGATCTCAACATCAACAAAAGGTTCCAAAAGGCACAAACCCGATAGTTGGCTCAAAATCACATTTCTAGCCATACTAGACACATGTTGCACCATGTTCAAACTAAATAAATTATCATTCGCTAATGCAATCTAAACATCTCCATTATCTATTATGTGATAATACTCATCATTGATATACAATTTGTATTTACCCGATTTAATTTCTAATAAAGCATTCAAGTCTAACCTCAACTGTATACAAACATCATAAGGCAACCAACATGACTCATTCTGAGTACCATGAATCACATTACATGGCCTATCCCGAATATCACAAATCATTAGAAATAAAATTGGAGGCACTATCAAAATTTTTACTTCCCAGGAGAAAGCCGATGAACGTTTCTTTACAGATCTTCTTTATTTTGTTAATCTATAATCTTCCTTATGACCAACTTTATCGTAATTCCAACAAATATCTTGTTCATTGCAATCCCTGATGCATCTTTTGCTTCTATTCTCGTTATGTGAAACTTCTCTTCTACATCCGGGTAATCATCCGATGTTAACAACGAAGCTCTAAAAGGTATTATTCAAGAATCTTTACCTAAGATTTCAACTACGTAATTGAAAGTAACCCGCGGACGAGACTTTAAATTACTCGAAGCCACTAACTCATATTGTAGGGATAACATACTCATCATCTCTACCGTTATGTCAACTTCCAAAAATTGTGAAGAAATAGAAGTTGCCAGTGTCGACCGAACTTTACCTATAACATTTCGATCTAGAAGTTCCCACTCTAATACCCCCATATCGCATGGTTTCATCAAAATATCTCCAATAAGAAAAATCATAATCTCTCGCATATAGATAATCTTTTACTTGCATCTTCCGAATCCCAAAGTTGAATTTATTGAATTTCTTGATCTTCAATTTCTTCTCATCGGCTACTGCTCTAATCACACAAGCCCTAACCTTGCGCCCTGATACCAGTTGTTAGGAATTAGGGTAGCTAATCTCAATCTGTCGCCCAAGAACAATACAAAAAAAGTCAATTTAGAAATTAAGCAATAACAAAATCAAACACACATACAACGATTTACCCGAAGGAAGTGAAAAACTATAATGGGTAAAAAACCCCTCCCCAACGAAAAATCCACTATGAATTAATCAAGGTTACAACGATCTCTCTAAAGTTTTCTCAAAGTTTTAATGGAATCTCTCAAGCCCTAGCTTTCTCTTACTAGAGTTAAACTCACCTTAGAAACACTCTAAGTATATCTTATATACTTGGGAGGGCATTACGTAAGTTAGGGCTTGAAATATGCATCACGAGGTAAGTCAATGGTATCAAAATAACACCCAAAAAAAAAAAATCAACCCGAGACATGTTCGAATGTGAATTTCTCATGTTCGAACATGAACTTCAGAATATGCCCAAAAATATATTTCTTTTCATCTTCGACCCTCATTCGTCCCACGAACATAATGAACTTCCACGAACACCAATTCGAATTCACTATCAACAATCTCCCATTTGAAATCGAATTCACCGTAACCCTCCAGATCTTCAATAATGAATTGCTTGTGCTACCCAAATCTTCATTCTTCTGGAAGATCTACTTACGAAATTTCACAATCTTCAACACTTATTTCTTTTCTTTTTGCTAAATCTGGACACTTATTTTGATTATTTATTTTGAAGCTTGAACGCGCACACGTATGTACGTATGTTGGAGATGGTTTTAGTTTTCAATGGGGAAGCACGAGAATTCTTAAAAGCACAAAGTTTGTAATGGATAGAAGTTCTTCAATGTGGTGGTCCGTTTTGATATCATCAGCCTTACACCCATCCACCCAAATAAATGCTTCAACGGGAATTACAAGGGGTGAATTCATACAATAGAAACATCTGATAAAATGCTTGCATGTATCTCAGCAGATACAGTACATTACATAGTCCGTTTTAGGGATTGACAACTTGCCCATTCAGTTATTTGACACGTTTCAAAATGAGTACTATGAAATGGGAAATCTTTCTTTGCCTGAATCAACTATTTTTGCTAAAAATAATAGAGGTCGTTCTTTTGCACCTCTAATATGATTGCAACTACCATTACCTAATTGCAGTCAAAGATTGTTGGGATGCCGAAGGCATTTAGAGAAGAATATAGAAGTTGAAAAACAGGGAAAAGGCCATTCTTTTTTACCCGAAAAATAAATTCAATGAGAAATCATGATTTACGCCTTTTCTTTTTCAACTTCAAAGCATTTTCTCACTAAATTTGGTTGCAAAACACCTCAAGTGAGAAACCATTTCTTAAAGTTGTTATTTTCCTCACTAGATTTCTCACTTTTGCCGGTCACCAACCACACTTTAAAAGATGTTGGCGCGTGTGAAACCGTTGGAGAGCGAGAGTGCGAAATACTCTTTAAAAAAATTGAGTACTTAAGATCTGACTTCCGATTTTAAACGAAGAAGTTTTAGCTTAAAGGAGAAATGTCGTTCTCTGTTTCACATTCTTAAATAGTAGTATGACATTTGCTAATTGTTATACTAAAAAGCCAATCTTAAAGGTTACGAAATCACTTCTTAGGGACCTTATAAGTTATAAGTGGCCTAAACGAACGTAAGGTCGACCGTGCATGAACCCCGCCCGTTGTCATGTTCTACATATATAAAGCATCAAATATGAGCATATATCACGTCAAAACATTCATGAATCTGGATTTATTAACAGTTAACTAACAAGATTAAGACTTACAAAAATCATTAAGAATGAAAGTTTTAAGAAAGACCGCTTTCAATTGAAGTCACACCAAAAATGTAGCATGAACCATACATTAGCAGACGTTTGAAAATAATTTCAAACATCCAATTGCTCTAAAAGAAATTCCTGATTCACGTATGTCCCTTGTCTTGTAAGTCAGCAGATCAAGTGTCTATAAAAAGTGACTCATTGTCCATTAGCCAAACACACACTTAATTACAAGAGACTCACAATTTCGAAAGAGAAAGTTAAAGAAAGAGAGATATGGTGATGGAGATGAAAGAAGATGTTGTGATTATAGGCGCCGGGATTGCTGGTTTGGCCACAGCTTTGGGACTAAAGCGAGTAGGAATTCGCGCATTAGTACTTGAGAAATCACCTGAGCTAAGGACAACTGGTGCAGCACTAACATTGTTCCCGAACGCTTGGTTAGCCCTTGATGCACTTGGTCTCACCAAAAAACTCGACTCCCTCTATGCTCCTTACAAGGGGTAAAACTTTTCTCTACCAGGTTTCTCTTGATATCTATTTAATACGCTCTAATTCTCGTCATCTTATTATATCAGAGGATACATCACTGACGTATCGAATGGAGCTGTCCAAGAGATCCATTATCCTCAAATCGACGGGTATGTTATTACTTATGTACACGGAGACCGGATGTCATACAATACCTCTCGCTGACAATTTTGATGAATGCAGGGTCATCTCTGGACCAAGGACTATGCAAAGGAGAAACTTATTAGCGGCTCTAGCCGAAGAACTACCGGCGGATACCATACGTTTCTCTACCAAGATCAGAAACTCTATTGAAACCCGCACTATTGACGGTACTACCATCATTATCCTACACTTGGACGATGGGACCATGATCAAAACAAAGATTTTGATAGGCTGCGACGGTGTGCACTCAAGGGTTGCACATTGGTTGGGACTTAGCGCTCCCATCAGTTCCGGTCGATGGGCAGTAGGAGGGCTAGCTCGATATCCTCAAGGTCACGGATTCGACCATAAGTTCCAACAGTTTTTACATGAAGGTCGTCGTGCCGGTATTACTCCTATCAACGATACTGAGCTCCAGTGGTTCTTGGTCAGCAACTCTAGGCATAATACAGGTGAGTTTCTTATATCTGCGTACTTTTTACGTACGTTATTTTTTAGTGTTTGCGGAAAATTTCTGGGATAACAAACGCATTTTGTTGTTACAGGCGATGAGATGAATGCATATGATCCTAAGCTGGTACAAAATAATGTTCTGGAGAGCTTAACTGATATCCCTAAGGTGTATGACGTTGTTTTAGGGACAGATGCATCTTCATTGACATGCTCATCGTTAGTGTTCAGGGTACCATGGAATGTTTTATTTGGGAAACTAAGTGACGGGAACATAACCGTTGTAGGGGACTCAATGCATCCGATGACACCAGAGATTGCCCAAGGAGCTTGTTCTGCACTGGAGGATGCGGTGGTCCTTGCTAGACATATCGGGAACTCGTTTCATGAACATGGGAAGATCATACCGGGAGAAGTATCCAAAGCTATTGAACTTTATGTCAAGGAGAGGAGATGGAGAGTTACGGCTTTAATCACGGGGTCTTTTCTCTCTGGCTGGGTGCAACAGATACGGTCAGGGTGGCTAACCAACTTTTTCCGAGACAAAATCTTCTATAAGTTTCTCTATGGTCGGATTGCTGATTTTGTAAGTTATGACTGCGGAAAATTGCCTCATAATCCCTGTCCCATCGATGAAAAGTTCGATTAGTTACTGCTATGCGGCTAAAAGGTCCATGAACATCACATATCATCACGTAATATGTCATTATGTTCCCTGTTTATACCTAGATTATGTTCCATAACTCCACCTTGTTGTATTTGTACTGTTTTATAAATCATGCATGAGACCTTAATAAAGCATATATTACTAACCTAATATCATAATTCGACAGAGACAATGCTTATATAACGTATTTTAAGGACTGCAATGATCCTATAATCCGTGAAATAGTGCAAACATTTTCACTTTTACATGAGTCATTTAGTACTCTGTCTGCGCTACATAAATCACATGCGTGGATACCGATTTTTTTTGTTGAGAAGAACACATGAACTCTGCTCTATTCCATAAAATTACATCCTCACCGGAAACTTGACTTCTACCGAATCACCTCTACTTCTAGCAAAAAATCTTTATGTTACAATGTCCCTTCTGTTGTGAACATTGACCATAAAATATAAGGTCTGAAACAGTTAGTTTTATGTGACAAAGATGCCGCCAACAGTCTCATCATTGAAGGTCCCTTGTCATTAAACCAAAGGCACTAATCGGATGGTCGATGGCCATGACTAAATGAGGTTGATGAAGCATCATTCAAGTCAAAAGAAAGATCGTATCGTTCAGGGAACACTTATTTAACAGACAATCCCCCAATTACGTTTCACGGGGTCCCCACTCCCCCGTGTATTAAAATTGCTCCCTTTTCTGTATTAAGCAGACATTTGCATAACATAATGTAAGGATCCCCGCTGATAGAGGTTTCCATCGACAACGTGAATAATTGATAATAATTTATGGTCTCTGTTATGACTTCAAAAGACTTGATTTCAAAGTTTTGTGGTTGGTATCACATGGCCAAAACAACGGTAAGGGGTAGCCATCAGAGTAGTAGTCAATTAGTTTTATTTTATTTCATCATATGTTCAAAGCTTATTAAAATAACCACCAAGGAATGAAGGGAAAAAAAAAAAAGGCGAATAACATATTCTATGAATTGCATTAATTGTGTTGTAAAAATTGAAACGTTGAACCTGATTATAGCTTACTTAGAACTGATATGAGAGAAAAATACTGCGGCAGAAACGTAAAAGATATGCTAGAACTGAGTAGTTGAACAGCAATAAGAACCAAGTTCGAGGTGTGGGTCATACTCTCTTTATGAAATAATTCGACCTACCCCGAGTACTGGTAGTGAATTGTCAAATTTCCTCCCAAGATTAACGAGCAACAGTGTACAAAAGTTCCTTGTACCGGCGGAACAACGTAAAGGAACTTGCAGCAATCGAAACCGTTTGAAAAGGAGAGAGAGCAGAGATTGATTTGTAAAACCAGAAGAAGAGAGAACAAAAGAAATTCGTTTCTGTTGTGTATTTTTCAGAGGAAAAAAAATCCAATTTATCGAAGTTTATAGGGCAGCGACACTCAGAACTTTACTCGAACATGGGTGAGAAAGTTACGCTAAAGAGGCCGTGTTTCGGTTTTCCGATAGAGAGGCTAGTCGAAAGACTTAGCGTTTCCTAAGTAGTTGTTGCAATGTACGTGTTGAGAAAGAGGAATTGGGTTTGTTTGGGCCCAAAAGGCAAGAGACTTTTCTCCAAAATGAGCCCGAGTTCAAAGGGACGCTCAAGAGCTCCCCACACTTTCACACCCATATACATTTTCTCTTTAGTCACATGTTCAAAAATATTATATGAACCAAACCTTATATTTTTTAGTTCTACTATAGTTTAGAAACAATGTAGGACTAAAACTAAGTTGTTTCTCTCAACACACTAAAGAAAGAATGACCAAGATGTTGTGAATGTTTTATTTGAAATACATTTGTTTTGTTTTATAAAAACCAACACATTGTATATAATTTGCGTCGAACCAAATAGGTAATAGAAAGACAAGCATAACGTTAACTTTTGAACAAACCAACTTTTCTTAACCATATGAAATCCCAAAAGAGAAGCTTCATTAATTGCTTCTCAACATCATTAATTGTCATAATCCTCCGTATCATGATCACCATACTTATACCTCAAATAAGACACTTTATTATACGTAAGCTTGAAGGACTTGATGTGAGAACCCATCTTCAAAATATCATCATACTCAACACCATAATTTTAAGATCCTTGGAGGATCTGTATCTTGGCTAGCACTCTAAGATATTTAGTTTCTTATTTAGGAAATCTCATATATATATTGTTTCTCCATCAGCTAGGATTCTTTTCTATTACAGTTCTCTTAATATATTGTAATTGTAATTGTGTTCTATATATACAAGGTTACACAAGTCTAAACCTCAATTGAGGAAGACACAAATACCTCCCTTCTTGTTTTATTATGGTACCAGAGCCATACACATATTTCCTCTCTCATTATTTTCATCCATTAAAGTTTTTTTCTCTTTAATTTATTTCCCATCATTATGGTCGACGGCGAGGAATCTCATAACACCAATGATACTCCTGTGAAAGTTGGTGAAATAACAAAATCTGACGATAATGTCAACATTCTGGGATTTAGCGATCCTTTCTTCGTTCATCATTCAGATAGTCCCACTGTCATTCTAGTATCTTCATTACTGTCCGGTGATAATTATAGCACATGGTTGCGGTCAATCACAAGGGCTCTCCGTGCAAAGAACAAGATTGGTTTTGTTGATGGTTTCATTAAGAAACCTACATAGCCAAATGACTTTCAGATGTGGTCACGGTGCGATGATCTCGTTGCTTCGTGGATTCTTAATTCAGTTACTGCTGAAATTTGCAACAACATACTTTATGCTGAATCAGCCTTTGATATTTGGGATGATTTGCGCAATCGTTTCTCTCAAACCAATGCTCCAAAAATTTACCAACTAAAGCAGTCAATATCCTCATTGAAGCAGGAAAATAATACGGTATCCGTTTACTTCACCCTTCTTAAGTCTCTTTGGGATGAATTAAATTCATTATCAACTATTTCTGTATGTTCTTGTGGTAGTGGGTTAGCAACTGCTAATCGTCTTCAAGAAGACCGTGCAATGGAGTTCTTACAGGGTCTTCACGATCGCTTATCTGCAATTCGGAGTCAGATTTTGTTGATGGACCCCTTTCCTAGTGTTACAAAGATTTATTCTTTGGTACGATAGGAAGAAAAATAACAAGAAATCCACGCCTTATCTTCTCCGGTGCCAGAGGCTGCTGCACTTAATACTACACAATTTGATAATCGTTCCAACCCTTCTCAAAATCGATTTGGAGGAAATCAACAAAAAGGATCTAATCAAAATCGACGGGGCGGGAGACCTCGTCCGTATTGCGACTATTGCAAAAGGGAAGGCTATTATCGTAGCACTTGTTTTAAGCTCCATGGTTGCCCTCCGATACCTTTTGAAAGACCTCAAAGTCTTGCGGGAAAACTCAATTTGGTTGTGGCTCCAATGATTTCTCAAGAACAATATGCCAATCTCATGGCCATGATCGGTCCAGGTAGCACAAATTCTCAAGCTAATCTTTCAGGCATTATACTCTCGTGTCTATCACAGTCTGTTTGGATTATAGATTCTGGTGCAACGCATCATATATGTTCTTCTTTGTCATCATTTTCATCATATACCACTTGCTCTAAAACTTCTTCTGTTAGACTACCTTATGGTACCATGCAGCAATTACTCATGTTGGGAGCATTACTTTGTCACCTTCATTAAAACTTGAACATGTTCTTTGTGTCCCTTCCTTTTATTTTAACTTACTTTCTGTAAGTGAGTTAACTAAGTCAAATTCAGTTGTTGTAACATTTTCTAAATATCTATGTGTTTTCCAGGACCGGTTATCGAGGAGGAGGATTGGGCTGGGACGCCTTCATGAGGAACTCTACCACCTCCAACTATCATATGCTTCCGCTACTATTAATCCCCAACTTACAAATAATCTTCGGCATTGGCGTTTAGGCCATATCTCTTTTCCTCGTTTGAAATCTTTAGCTAAGAAATTTCCATCTATTTTGTGTTCAAATAATAAAGCTTGTACAATTTGTTCGCAAGCTAAGCAATCAAGATTAAGTTTTCCTTCTAGTTCAATAAAGACTATTCGATCTTTTCAAATGATACACGTTGATATTTGGGGACCTTTTTCATTGCCTTCATATTCTGGTGCGCGTTTCTTCTTAACCATTGTGGATGATTATAGTCGTAGTACATGGATATATTTGATGCGTGTTAAAAATGAGACCCAAAGTATCTTAAAATCTTTTTTTGCTATGGTTCATACTCAGTTTCAGTCAAAAGTTTTTTCTCTTATGTCAGGAAGTGGTGATGAATTCTTCCCACAAATCCAAACAGTTTGTTCTGATAATGGTACTGAATTTATGTCGCATGATATGCAAGAATTTTTTTGTCTCGTGGTGTCATTCATCAGCGAAGTTGCGTTTCTACACCCCAACAAAATGGGATTGTAGAACGTAAACATCGTCACCTTCTCAATGTTGCTCGTGCCTTACGCTTTCAAGCAAACTTGCCTTTGTCGTTTTGGAGGGAATGCATCTTAACTGCCGCTTATCTTATCAACAAACTGCCATCTCCACTATTATTAGAAAAATCTCCTCATGAGTTGTTATTTAATTAAATACCCATTTATTCGAATTTAAGGGTGTTTGGTTGTTTATGTTTCGCTCGTAACTCAAATGTTAAGCGCAAGTTTGATCAACGTGCTAGACCTGGGATTTTTGTTGGGTATCCTTATGATTAAAAGGGGTACCGAATTTTTGACATAGATTCAAAGAAAATTTATACTTCTAGAGATGTCAAGTTTTATGAAACAGTTTTTCCTTTTACTGGTCTTTCTAATACATCACCATCTTTTCTTGTTTTTCCTTTACCAATATCTGATAATGGGAAATTTAATTATTCATCAGATATTCCAACAACTACATGGCCTTGTCATCCTGATGGTCAAGATCATCCATCACATATTCCTAGTCCTACACCCATTACTAGTGATTCTCCAAACACAAAACTATGTGACTCGAATATTATTGTGCCAGAACCTACAGATTTATCATCATCTTCATCAGAAAACTCAGTCTCTAATCTTGAAACACCTCCACCTCCTACCAACCCTGACCGTCCATCGCGCAACCGGCGTCCACCACCTTATCTTGTAGACTACGATTGTCCAACTCTTCCTCACGAGGCGCATTCAGTTCAATCCAAATCTAAGGTAAACGGCACCCCTTACCCTCTTCAACAACACATTTCTTATTCAAATTTTTCTGATGCACATCGAGCTTTTTTGTCTTCTATTTCTTCTACAAGGGAACCTACATCTTTTTCTCAAGCAGTTAAGTTACTGCAATGGTGAGAGGCAATGTCAAAAGAAATTCATGCTTTGGAACAAAATCATACTTGGACTCTCACTCCACTTCTACCAAACAAAAAACCCATCGGTTACAAATGGTTATATAAGATCAAGTATAATTCAGATGGCTCGATTGAACGTTATAAAGAAAGACTTGTGGCTAAGGGTTACAATCAGATTGAGGGGATTAATTACCATGAGACCTTTGCTCCGGTGGCGAAAATGGTTACCGTTCGCCTCTTATTATCTATTGCCGCTGTTAAAAATTGGTCGATACATCAACTTGATGTGAATAATGCATTCTTGCAAGGAGATCTTCATGAAGAAGTCTATATGACAATACCTCCAGGATTTGCCAAACAGGGGGAGAATAGAGTTTGTCGTCTTAACAAATCCCTATATGGTTTGAAACAGGCATCTCGCCAATGGTTTGCCAAATTCTCTTCGACTTTGGTACGTGCGGGCTTTCAGCAATCAAAGTCTGATTATTCTTTATTTACTCAGATTCATGGAGATACTTCTACCTTCGTTCTCGTCTATGTTGATGACATTATCATCACAGGCAATAATCACATGGTTATGCAGAAACTCAAGAATTTCTTGGTGCAAAATTTTTATATTAAAGATCTTGGCCGTTTGAAGTACTTTCTTGGAATTGAAGTAGCTCGCTCTAAGGATGGTATTTTCCTTACTCAATGTAAATATGCTATGGATATCGTCGTTGATTCTGGTTTAATTGGTGGCTGCGTTTCTGATTTTCCCATGGAACAAAATCTTCGTTTAAATCCACATGATGGTAGTTTATTGCCCGATCCGACTTTATATCGTCGATTAGTTGGTCATCTTATATATCTCACTGTTACACGGCCAGATCTCACATTTTCTGTTCAAGCTTTGAGTCAATTTATGCAGTCCGCTCGTACTTCCCACATGGATGCGGCGCATCACGTTCTACGGCACCTTAAAGAATCTATTGGTAAAGGTGTCTTACTTTCTTCTTCTAGCAGTTTGCACATGAGTGATTTTTGTGATTTTGATTGGGCAGGATGCCCTATTACGCGTCGATCTACTACCGGCTTTTGTACATTACTTGGTTCTAGTCCAATCTCTTGGAAAACGAAGAAACAACATACAGTCTCACGGTCCTCAGCAAAGGCGGAATATCGCTCTATGGCCACCCTCGCATGTGAATTACAATGGTTGAAGTATCTACTCAGAGATTTGGGCATACCCCATCCTCAAGCTATGTATATGTACTGTGATAATCAAGCTGCCATTCACATTGCTAAAAATCCAGTTTTTCATGAACGTACAAAGCATATAAAGATAGACTGTCACTTCATTCGTGAGAAGATTCAAGTCAAACTATTACTTCCTCGATGTATCTCATCTTCCGCTCAGATTGCGGATCTGTTCACAAAGCCTTTAGGGAAGGACCCTTTTCATCAACTAATTCACAAGTTGGGTGTTATGGCCATACACCCAACTTGAGGGGGAGTATTAAGATCCTTGGAGGATCTGTATTTTGGCTAGCACTCTAAGATATTTAGTTTCTTATTTAGGAAATCTCATGTATATATTGTTTCTCCATCAGCTAGGATTCTTTTCCATTACAGTTCTCTTAATATATTGTAATTGTAATTGTGTTCTATATATATAAGGTTACACAAGTCTAAACCTCAATTGAGGAAGACACAAATACCTCCCTTCTTGTTTTATTAATAATCGATTCCAAAAGCAACACGAAAACAACGAGCGTCAAAGAACACTAGTTTCTTGCAACTCTCTAGAATTAGTTTTACACTATCAAGGCGCATTGCACATGTAATTTTCAAGTAATTTATGTTTGGTATTGAGTTAGCCATTGCAGATTCTTCCTTTGTATGAACTTTGGCATGACGACGGAGTTTAAGTCGAAAAAAATTCTTGCAGTGAAGGTTAACTTGAATAAGTATTGTGTCCAACGTACTAATATGCCCGTTAAATACTAAACCCTCCAAGTTCTTCCACTTGTGAATAAAATCGGGAAGACAATCAAATTTTTGCACTGAAAGGTACTTCAAATTTGGGCATCTGCCAATGAACCAAATAACGGGTAATTTAAAGATTGCCTAATGTAAAAAAACTTAAATAAATCGAGAAAAAACTATGGGTCATATGACTGAGGAATAAACGAAGGTTAAATAATCACTCACCCGTCTGTAATATATGCCAAGTGTTGAGAATCCGAGTTAGCTACTCTCTTCCTCTCGTCAAGAACGATTATGCGGAAATAGCAATATAAGAGAATAAACAAGAATCAAGCAAGAACAATAAGACACACAAAAGTTCCAGAAGATGGAAGTGGAAAATCCTTTCGGATAAAAAACCCCTCCTGAGCAATTCACTATGTAAATCAAACAGGTTGCAATGATCTCTCAAAGTTTTCTGGAAGCTTAATGATGGAGTCTCTCAAACCATAAAGCTTCTCTAAGATTAAACTCTCACAAGATGATTAATACAATAACCTAGCACCCCTTTATATAATAGAGAGCTCACACCAAGATTAGAAACTTCTAATTTACGTGGGTACAGATCTCGAGGCAAACTCCTGCGTCTCACAATCAAACTTCTAAATCGGAGAGAACTTCTAAAAAAGTTAAACGCCAATCTCGTTCGAACGAGTCACAAAGTCGTTCGAATGACTTAGTCCTTCTGGGCCAAATTCCAGCAAGCTTGACTCTTCGTTCGAACGGACAACAATATCGTTCGAACGAATCTAACCAGTTTCCAGTCTTGATAAAGCATAGCTTCGAGTTCATACCTTAGCAATCTCCCACTTGAAATCGAACCCATTATAACCCATCTCCAGATCTCCAAAATGAATTGCTTAGTACCCGGATCTTCAACCTTGAAGACCCACAGAAGTTGTACATGTCGTCAACTTCTGAAAAGTCACCACCTTCGTAAACATATCGGCCAGATTCACATCAGTATGAATCTTCACGAGCTTCAGCACACTGTTCTCGAGGAGCGAGCGAATATAGTGATATCGAATATCAATATGCTTGGTCCTAGAGTGAAAAGCTGAGTTCTTCGCTAAGTGTATATCGCTTTGACTATTACTATACAACTTAGGAGAACATTGTTCCTGACCGAGCTCTTTTATCAACCCTTTTAGCAAAACCATATCCTTGCACGCTTCTGTAGCCGCAACATATTCCGGCTCCGTCGTAGACAAGGCTACAATCTTCTGTAGCCTAGAAACCCATGTAACTGTACCGCTTCCCAATGTAAAAATGAAACCACTAGTGCTCTTCTACCTATCCATGTCGCCCGCCATATCAGAATCAACAAAACCCTGTAAGCATATCTGAAAACCCCCATAACATAATGCCATATCTTCAGTCCCCTTTAGTTACCTCAGTATCCATTTCATAACTCTCCAATACTCTTTACCTGGATTACTCATATACCTACTCACAACTCCCACTGCTTGGGCAATGTCTGGTCTTGTACAAATCATAGCGTACATTAGGCTACCAACCGCGGATTGATAAGGAACCTTCCGCATCTCATCGCGATCCTTCTGCGTCTTCGGACAACAATCTTTTGATAATTTGAAGTGACCTCCCAATGGTGTACTAACAACTTTAGAACCATCCATATTGAATCGCTTCAGTACTTTGCCAATATAATCAGCTTGAGACAACTTCAATTCTCGCCGCTTTTTATCCCACGTAATACTCATACCAAGAACTTGTCTCGCCGCACCCAAGTCCTACATAGAAAGCTCCCGGGATAACAGTTCCTTCAACTTAACTATTTCTCCCATGTTAGTACTTCCGACCAACATATTATATACATACAGAAGTAGAATAATATACGAGTTCCCCGTATTCTTGATAAAACAACAGTGATCTGCATTACTCTTTGAATAGCCATTTCTGGTCATGAACTGTTCAAACTTCAAATACCACTGTCTCGGCGCTTGTTTCAAACCATATAAGCACTTCGTGAGCCTACACACGTGATCTTCCTTCCCCTTGACTAAATATCCTTCTGGCTGCTTCATATATATTTCTTCATGAAGATTGCCATGAAGAAAAGCTGTCTTAACATCTAATTGCTCAAGATGCAAGTCTTCAATAGCAACTATATTCATCACAACCCGAATAGTAGACATCTTCACCACAGGAGTAAAAATCTCACCGAAATCAACGCCCTCTTTCTGTTGAAAGCCCTTCACCACAAGTCTGGCCTTGAATCTTCTTGAACCATCAGATTCCTGCTTTAGTCTGTATACCCATTTGTTGTGTAATGCTCTCTTCCCCTTCGGTAATCAAACTAAATCCCAAGTTCGATTAACTGACAATGACTGTATCCCATCATCCATAGCAAGCTCCCACTTGTTCTTGGCTTCCACATCTAAAGCCTCCTTGTAACTTTTAGGTTCACCACCATCTGTAAGTAACAAGTGATTTAAAGAATTTACGTACCTTGCCGGAATTCTAGTAACTTTCGGCTCCTTTCGAAGTGCTATTGGAATGTCTAGAACATTAGGTTCCTCGTTCTGATCCGGTGCATCGGACTCAACAATGACTTCTTCATTATCCTCTCGAGAGGGTTCATCATCTTTAATGTCGGCACTTTTCTCTTCTTCACCTCGAATCCTTTTCACAGGTACTTTAAAATCCTTATATAAGACTTCCTCATTGAATGTAACATTATGGCTCCGGATAACTTTCCAATTCTTCGCATCCCAAAACCGGTACCCAAACTCATCACCACCGTATCTAATGAAAATGCACTTCATCGACTTAGCATCTAACTTGGTCCTTGTATCCAAATTATCAAGCACATATGAGATACAACCAAAAATACTCAAGTGATTAAGGTTTACCTCTTTACTGATCCATGCTTCTTCAGGAATTTCAAAGTCCAAAGCCGTTGAAGGCCCTCTGTTAATCAAGTACATCGCCGTACTAACCGCATCCGCCCAAAAACACTTTGGCAATCCAGCGTTGAGTCTCATACTCCTCGCTCTTTTGTTTATTGTTTGGTTCATGCGTTCTGCAACACCATTTTGTTGCGGTGTTTCAGGAATAGTCTTCTGTCTCCTAATCCCGTTTGATGCGCAAAAGTCTTCAAACTCGTCACTACAGTATTCGCCCCTGTTATCCGACTTGAGACACTTCAGTTTCAAACCGGTTTCATTTTCAACCAGAGCCCCCCTCCTCTTGAATTTATCAAACACATCTGACTTGTTCTTCACGAAGTAGACCCACAGCTTACGAGTAGCATCATCGATAAAAGTAACATAATAATGAGAACCACCAAGAGAAGACACCTTGGTTGGCCCCCAAACATCTGTATGTACAAGATCCAGCTTTCCAGGTTTCCTTGATCTTCCAGATAATTTAAAACTGACCTTCTTCTGCTTCGCAAGAACACACTCTTCGCAAAACTTGAGATCAACCTCAACAAGACCCTCTAGCTTTCCCTTCGTTACCATTATCTTCATCCCCTTCTCACTCATATGACTGAGCCGTTTGTGCCACGTACTTCTATCAATCCCCGGGGTAGCGGCACAAATAGTGGAAATTGTGTTTTGCGTTGTATACAATATTCCTTGTTGCAAGCATCGAGCTACCAACGTAGCTCCCTTTGTGACCTTCCAGAAGGTTGCGCCAAAGGTACACTTGTATCCGGCATCATCCGTCAATTTGCTAACCAATATAAGGTTACGCCCCAGTTTAGGTTCAAGTCGCACATTCTGCAAAGCCAATATTTCCCCTGAAGGCAACAACAACCTAGCGTTTCCCTTTCCAGTAATATTGCGTGCACTTTTATCTGCAAGAAAGACCGTACCAAAGTCACCTTTAACAATATTGTTGAGAAAACCTACATTTGCAGTAGCATGGAAGGAAGCGCCCGAATCAACAATCTAAGATTCGTTAACATCGTCACATAATAGTAGTAGAGCCTCGTCAGAACTAACCTCCTCGGTAAGGTTCATTGTATCTTTCTCTTCATCATCAATCTTCTTAGAAGAAGAAGAGTTGCAATCTCTCCTGAAGTGACCCTTCTTTCCACAAGTCCAATACGCACCGGGTGGCTTAGTCTTCCCTCTTGACTGTGATCGACCCCTTCTAAATTTTGGACCTTTTCTGTAAGGCCTCCCTCTTTCCTCGACGTTCAACATACTGCCGTTTGAACTAGAAGAGGGTTCAGATGTTTTACGCCTATTATCTTCACTCATAATCAGCGAGACTATAGTGTCAAATTTGATATCTTCCTTCCCAGATGAGTTGCTCACTGCTGTATTGAACTCACTGATATGAGCTTGCACACTACCATTGTCTTTCATCTTCAAAGTACACAAGCACCGTAAAAGGTGAACCTTATTTGCCCCGGACAGTTTCGAGTACATAGCGGACAACGTCTCCATCAATCCCTTCGTCATTGTAAATTTGGAGATCAGATGTAGAATTTGAGATGATAGCGCTAACCTAACGGTTCCAAGCGCTTTGCGATCCAATCGCGCCCACTTAGCTTTATCGAAATCTACTGGGTTCATCTCAGCTCCACCCAACAGTAGATCAAGATCCTTCTGATAAAGGTAATCTTCTATCTGCATCTTCCACACTCCAAAATTTGACCCATTGAACTTCGTGATCTTCAACTTCTCCTGATCGGCCATCGCTCTTCACCACACATGCCCTAACACTTACTCTGATATCAATTATTAAGAATCCGAGTTAGCTACTCTCTTCCTCTCGTCAAGAACGATTACGCGGAAACACCAATATAAGAGAATAAACAAGAATTAAGAAAGAACAATAAGACACACAAAAGTTCTAGAGGATGGAAGTAGAAAATCCTTTCGGATAAAAAATCACTCCCGAGCAATTCACTATGTAAATCAAACAGGTTACAATGATCTCTCAAAGCTTTCTGGAAGCTTAATGATGAAGTCTCTCAAACCTTAAAGCTTTTCTAAGATTAAACTCTCACTAGATGATTAATACAATAACCTAGCATCCCTTTATATAATAGAGGGCTCACACCAAGATTAGAAACTTCTAATTTACGTGGGTATAGATCTCGAGGCAAACTCCTACGTCTCACAAAAAAACTTCTAAATCAGAGAGAACTTCTAAAAAGGTTAAATGGCAATCTCGTTCGAACGAGTCACAAAGTCGTTCAAACGACTTTGTCCTTCTGGGCCAAATTCCAGTAAGCTTGACTCTTCGTTCGAACGAATCTAACCAGTTTCCAGTCTTGACAAAATATAGCTTCGTGTTCATACCTTAACACCAAGCCCTTTACAGTGCATTCAAGCGGAAGCACGACTCGGGTAGCACATCCACGACTGCGTTTGATAGCCAAGTTGATTAATGTTTCGAGAACACGTTCATAAGCATGCCCACAACTGAGATAGACCCCATACCTGATGCACCACAAATTAGTGAAATCCAGAGTTTCCCAAGAGAGGGGATTGTGAGAACTGTAGTACCATGTTTTGTACACTGTAGGCACCTTCAAGATTAAGGATTCGACGCCAACACGGTCAAAAATCTTTGCAAGACAATCTCTGGGTATCGATTTCCATTTTCTAGTGGCCGTCTTCTGCCTCTTTTATCGTCCTCTGCCCATCTTTTTGTATTGGCTAGGGTTTAGAAGTGTACATATATCACAAGAACCCTATGTGTTACAGGTCTCATTGTATCCTTATCTAAAGTCTTTCAATGCCTAAAACTTCTTTTTATAACCAAAGGAACCCTAAAAATCTATACTAAAGAGTACCAACACCGGCTACCCCAGAGGAGTTGTAGTTGCACAGGAGTAGTTGAGTTAGTGGTGAAAAATGATGAATCGTGAACTTCTAGTTCTCAAAATATAAAAATAACAAAAAATAACAAAAAACAAAAAAATACCAACATGCTTCTTTGAGGTCGGCCCAAATAAGCTAAATCTTAATCATATATGGTACTTCAAAAAAAGAAAACTTCTCTCTCTAACATTTGGGTATTTTTATTTTTTTGGGCCCTTTTTATTCTTGGTCCCTGTGTGGTCGCACACCCTCAGGGCCGGTCCTGGCTTCTTTTGGGAGCCTCGCTAGCCTGCTGCAAATCGAGGTAGCTAATCCCAATTCTATGGCAAGAACAATGCGCGGAATCGCTAAAATAAGAAAATAAACAAAACAAAATTAAACACAAACACAAGTTTTACCTGAATGAAGGAAGTGGAAAACTCTTTAGATAAAAAACCACTTCCCGCACGAACAAGCCAGGTACCATTTATATAACCCTACATTTATTGTGCATGTACGTTTTCCCAAGCGTCATCATTCAATAAGACGCGACTCTTCAAACCCTAGCCGTCACGTCCATCAATTCCCATCAACATTCAATGCACATATATTCTCCTTTGACACACGCATTTTCCATGCAGTCAACACACATCATTACTTCTTTCACAATTTAAATTTCCAGCCCGAATGCCCATATATTCAAATCCTTTCTCAACCAAAGCCACTCGTGACTTCGGTTACGAGGCAGCGATTATAGGGAACTATTCCTCGATCTGACCTAAAATTGAGTTATCACCAATTCGAATTACCTCTATATTAGGCTCACGCATTCTCCATATGACTTCTCCAGTCAACAGTGCCACATACTCCACGAACTGATGAAGAACGTGGGTCGAGCTCAAACCGAAAAGCCTGAACAAGTCAAAAACCACATATTTCTCACGAACTCAACAGTTACTCAGTCAACAGCCACAAACCGCATTGTTTGGAGGACGTGCTCCAGCATGATGAAGAACTGCAAAAAAGGCCTATATGAAGAAAAAGTTCCAGAAGAGACAAGAACCATAAAAAATATATGAGAAATCACTAGAATGACTATATCTTCTAATTTTCTCAACACTCCAAACTTCTTATTCACAAGATCAAACATTTCTAAGTCTAGAAATAACTTGTAATAAAATATCATAAGCCTCAAGCAATTAAAGTCACTATTACAAAACCTTAAATACGAGGTCGTGGTTTTTAACCTATTTATAGGTTTTTTACGTTAAATACATGTGTCATTTTTTATTTGCTGATTGTAGCCACAAGTACATTGGTGTAAGGACTAATTCCAAGCCACATCGAGCTTACAAAATTAGGCCATTACACTACCCTTTGTGAACATAGAAGAATATAGGGGAGACCAAATTATTAATTCTTAAAAAAATGTTGAAGTGTTAGATTATAGGCTTGATTGATTGTTTACTGCATCGAGTTCTGAATTTTATTGCATATTAGTTTGTGCATGATCAATTGGAGACGTGGAGAAAAATGTTTAGGAAGTTTACAAGAAATTTTGCCCAATACCTCAGCTTAAGATGAGAGGGTGACTACCTCACCCAATTAACACAATAGAGAACTTCAGACCCCCAATTTTGGAGGAGGGTAATCTATTTATAGTTGACCCAATTGAGCTTATTATTGAGCTTGAAGTCGAACCCCCAATCATGGTTGCCGCCAAATTTCTTAGGGACAATTGGACCCCAGTGGTGAGCGATATACCTTCGTATATTGTATTACCAATTGTCACAACAAATCATTATGAAATCAAGCCTAGTGTGATCCAAATGTTACCCACATTTCATGAGCTTAATTTTAAGAGCCTGTATAAGCACGTCCAAGAATTTTAAAAAATTTGTGCGCTCTCAAAATATCAACATTTTACTAAGGATTCTGATCGCCTTCGCTTATTTCCATTCTCACTAAAAGACAAGGTGAGTCATTGGCTTGATTTATTAACACCAGTATCTATCAATTTATGGGACCAAATGGAGACTAAGTTCAAAGCCAAAAGGTTTTCAATGGGAATAACCCCCGCTCTTAGAAATACAATTGTTGAATTTGTTCAAAATGAGAGCTAAACATTTTACAAATCATGGGAGATATATAAATATCTTCTTTCACAATGTCCCCATCATGGTTTTGAGAAGCAACATTTAGCACAAATTTTCTATCGTGGAATAACCTCTGAGAATTGTTATAGGCTAGATTCCATGCATAGTAGAAAATTTCAGGACCTTCAACCAGATAGAGCTTATGAGGAGTTTGAGACATTGGTCGAGAACATCCAACAGTAGGATTTTGATCCACATATAAATGTTCCTATAGCCAAGAAAGGTGGCTTATACGAAGTGAGTGAGGGAACGGCCATAAAAGCCCAATTTGATACTCTTACCCGAAAAATTGAGGTTATGGCTATGAATCAATTAAAGGGTAGTGTGAACCAAGTTCAGCAACAGGGTCGCACTGTTTGTTATGATGTGATCCATGCGACTCAAATGTGTCCCATATTGAATGAAATGAATGGCTATCAAGAGCAAGTAAATACTTTGAATAATACCTACAAGAGGTTATTTAACCTATACAAGCCAACTTGGCAGAACCACCCAAATTTTTTGTGGAAGAACAACTAACCCAGTTTAGGTTTTGGAGAGCCATAAACCTCAGTTCATAACTTGCCTAGGAATCCCTATTCTCAGTCCTATCCTCTGGCATCTCGACAAACTTTTTAATCATCCAAGCAGTTCCCACCCACTCCACCTAAATTATCTTTGGAAGACATCCTTTCTCTCTTCATGTAGCAATCAATAGAAAGTCAAAAAAAAGCATTACAATTTTAGCAATAAATGATGCAATTCTAGCAGCAGACATTGTTGAATCAAAACTCTACGTCCCAATCTATCTTTAATCTAGAGACTCAGATAGGGTAATTAACAAATGCAATGAATGAGAGAATACCAGGTAAACTGCCTAGCCAACCTGAATCTAATCCTAAAAGACCACCTGGGTTTGAGCCTAACTCCATCCCAAAACAACTTAATGTCATTACTACCCTTTGAAGTAGTAGAAAAATTAATAACCAAGTTGAAATACCTAGGGTTGGGCGACCACCTATTATGATTGAGTATGAGGTATGTACGAATGTACCAATGGTAGTCGGCATCCAAGAACCTTCTAAGACATCTAAAGAGTTGTCTTCTTCCTTTATTCTCGTATCCAAGGCTTATTTTAAGCCAAAAGTGCCATATCCGCAACTCCTTCTTCCAGCTAACAAAGGGATACGATTTAATGAGATATTGGATACATTTAAACAAGTTCATATAAATATTCCAGTACTTAATGCAATCATGCTTATCTTGGCTTATGCCAAATTTCTTAAGGATGGGTGCACCAGGAAAAGGAAAATTAATGTGCATAAGAAAATCTTTTTAACTAAAACATTAAGCCCTCCTAGGCTTCGTGATCCTAGAAGCCCAACCATCCCTTGTAAGATTGGAGATCATAAGGTGGATATGGCATTACTCAACTTAGAGGCTAGTATGAATGTCCTGCCATACTCAGTTTCATAAATTAGGACTTGGAGAACTTGAACCCACCCGAATGGCACTTCAATTGGCTGACAGGTCAATACGATATCCACGTGGTATCCTTGAGGATATTCTTATCAAGGTTGATACTCTAATTTTTCCTGTAGAATTTGTTATTTTAGATGCTGAAGATGTCACAAATCCTAGTTGTGAGATCCCAGTTATATTGGGCCGCCATTTCCTTGCGACTGCTCATGTCATTATTAATTGCTTTAATGGAGTCTTACAACTATCAATGGGAGGCATGAAGATCAAACTTAGTATTTTTAACAATAATACTCAAGTTCCTCATTCTGACTATATGGCAGAGATGAATATGATTGACTCCTAGTTTACAACTCGTTCCCTAAATCATTTTCTGTAGATCCATTAGAATCATGTCTTATAAAATTTGGTGAGGACTTTGATGAAGACACGATCATTGAAGAGTTTAATGCCTTACTCGACTCAACTTCTATTTTTAACATGTCCAAATGGAGACCTAAACTAGAACCTCTTGAACCATCAACTATTTTACCTATTCTATCCATTGTTAAACTACCCCAGTTGGACTTCAAGCTATTACCCAATACTCTCAAGTATGCCTTTCTAGGTGATTCTGAAACTTTACCTGTGATAATAACTTACAATCTAGATGATGACCAGGAAGGTAGACTATTGAGTGTCCTTAGAAAAAATAAATCAGCCATAAGGTGGTCGGTCTATAGCATACTTGAAGGAAATTAGCCCGGCCGTGTGCATGCATCGCATCAATCTCGAGGAAGGTGCTAAAAATTTGTGAGAGATGCAACGACATTTAAATCCAACTATGATGAAGGTGGCTAAGAAGGAAGTTCTCAAGCTTTTAGACTCGGGTATCATATACTCCATTTCCTAAAGTAAGTGGGTTAGCCTTGTTCAAGTTGTACCCAAGAAATTTGGGATTAATGTTGTCGAAAATAAGAATAATTAATTAATCCCTACACGTATGACCATCGGGTGGCGTGTTTGTATCGATTACAGAAAATTGAACTCGGTCACTAGGAAAGATTATTTTCTTCTTCCATTCAATGATGAAATGCATGAACGATTAGCCGGAAAGAGTCATTATTGCTTTCTTGACGGTTATTCAGGATATAATCAGATCTCCATCGCTTCAGAAAATCAGGAGAAAATCACATTCATGTGTCCCTATGAGACTTATGCTTATTGACGTATGCCATTTGGTTTGTGTAATGTACCCGCTATATTTCTAGGTTGTATGATAAGCATATTCTCTAACATGGTTGATAAATTTATCAAAATCTTCATAGATGATTTTTCAGTGTTTGGTTCCTCTTTTGATAAATGTTTACACTATTTGAGCTCGTGCTAGAATGATGTACACAAATTAATTTTGTGTTAAACTGGGAAAAATGTCACTTCATGGTGACACAAGGGATAGGTCTTAGGCATAACATTTCCAACAAAAGGATAGAAGTTGATAAGGCCAAAATCAATATTATTTCTTCTTTACCTCCCCTTCGGACGGTTAAGGCCATTCGATCATTTCTAGGCCATGCAGGGTTTTATCGTCGGTTCATCAAAGATTTTAACAAAATTTCCCAACCCTTGTGCAATTTACTTGCTAAGGACACTAATTTCTACTTTGATGATGAATGTTCCAGAGCTTTTGAGAAGCTTAAACTTCTATTTAACTTATGCTCCAATCATCCAATTGCCCAACTTGGATCTTCCATTTGAATTGATGTGCGATGCATCTGACTACGCTGTTAGAGCAGTTTTAGGGCAAAGAGTAGATAAAAAACCTCATATTATTTACTATCTCAGTCACGTACTCGATGATGCACAAATAAATTACTCTACCACTGAGAGGGAGTTATTAGCCATTGTGTTTGCATTAGAAATTTTTGCTCATATCTTATTAGGTCAAAATCATTGTCTACACCGATCACGCGGCCTTAAAATATTTGTTATCCAAAAAGGATGCTAAGCCTCGGTTAATCCGATGAATCCTCTTATTACAAGAATTTAACATCAAAATTCAAGGTAAGAAAGGTGCTGAAAATGTTGTAGCAGACCACTTATCCTGACTTCTGATCGAAGGTAGTGAAGATCTCTTACTTATCTTAGAGATATTTCCTGATGAGCAACTCATGGCTATTATACAACTACATTGGTATGCCGACATTGTTAATTATCTTGTTACTGAACGATCACCTGACCACTGGTCTAAGTAAGATAAAGCCAAATTCTTACACGAGGTGTGACATTTCAGTTGGGACGATCCTTATCTGTATAAGTTTTGTTATGACCAAATTATTAGGAGATGCATTCCAAATGATGAGTTTCAAAGTATACTCATGTTTTGCCACACCTATGCCTATGAAGGGCATTTCAGTACCAAAAAAATAGCTGCAAATTTTTTTTAATCTAGTTTTTATTGGCCTACCCTTTTCCGTGACGCACGGACCTTTTGTTTTACTTATGATAGATATCAGAGAACCGGTAATATTTCTTACCGCAACATGATGCCCCTAAACAACATTCTTACTGTTGAACTTTTTGATGTACGGGGAATAGATTTTATGGGCCCGTTTCCTTTATCTCGTGAAAACTTTTATATTCTAGTCGCAGCGGACTATGTCTCCAAATGGGTCGAAGTTGTAGCATGTCCGACAAATGACCATAAGCCTGTGGTCAAATTGATGAAAAATATTTTTAATCATTTTGGCACTCCTTGCGCAGTTATTAGTAAGGGTGGGAAATATTTTTGCAATCGTGTTTTTTTAAATTTATTGAAAACTTATTCCATCACTCATAAAGTTGCCACACCTTACCATCCACAAGCAAGTGGTCAAGTAGAAGTTTCCAATTGGGAGATTACATTTTTTTTAGAAAAAGTTCTTCGAACTGATCGTAAAGACTGTTTAAATCATCTTGATGATGTTCTTTGGGCCTATCGAATAGCTTATAAAACCCTGATTAGAATGTCACCCTATAGAATTATCTTTGGGAAGGCTTGTCACTTACCTGTGGAACTAGAACATAAAGCTCTTTGGGTCACAAAAGCCCTTAACTTTGAGATGGACCAAGTTGGGTCCAAGAGAAAGCTTCAACTTTCTGAGCTGGATGAACTCCGTCATGAGGCTTCTGAAAGGTCAAAAATTTACAAGGAATGTACCAAAGTTTTTCATGATAAATCTATTATTCATAAAACCACCGATCCCAATCAAAAGGTATTGCTTTATAACTCCAAGCTTCGTCTATTTTCTGGGAAACTACGATCCCGTTGGCATAGCCGCTTTACGGTTAAAACTATTTTTCCTCATGGGGCCATGGAGGTGGAGGATCCTAAGAACGAAAATATTTTTAAGGTCATTGGCCAACAATTAAAACCATACTTAAAGTCCTACACTTTTGATGAAGAGACAATATTTCTAGATGATCCAGTATATCAGAACTGATATTGTGTACCCTTATAGTACCATTGCAATATTATTTAAGTATAGGGGTATATTTGTCTGGTTGAAGATGCTAAACTTAGTTCTTCTTGGGAGGCAACCCATAGCACATTCAGGTGAGAAATTTTAGTTTTCCTCTTCTATTTATTTTCTTGTTCTCAAACATTGAGGGCAATGTTTGATTTAAGTTTGGGGGTAGGAAACCATTTATTTAAATATTTTTTAATTAAAAGTGAAATAATAGCACTTTGACAATTTATGATATATATTTTTCGAATTTCAAAATACTTAAACTTGTTATTCTCCCAAGTATACCAAAAAATATTTTTAGCTTATCCAAAACTAGAGGTAATACCTCAAGATTAGAAAGAGATTTAAAGAAGTATAGGGAAAGAACGAATTAGAGTTTCCATATTTGCCTGGTAACTTTTTACCATATCCTGTAGAGTCAAATGTATTCAAGGAGTTTTGTAAAATTAAATATAGTTTAGGTGGTGTATGGGGTAAGGTGATAGAATATGCTAGTAGGCCGTTTAGGGGGTGTAGAGTTGGAAATGGTGAAGAATATTTTTTCTTATTGTCCGATTTGGATCATGAGAAATTTGATAAGGGAGTGGATGAGTTTATCTCTTTGGAGTACTTTAATGTGGGTGTTCGAAGTGATCTGGACCAGGGTTTTTTGTGCTATCTGTCCCAGTTAGAGTTTGGACTGATGGTGCCTTTAAGCAATTTTGTTAAAGGTATTTTGAATGCCATTGAGGCCAGCCCTGCCCAACTGAATGGGAATATGTGGGAAGTGATAATTGTATGTGATAACCTGAATAGAAGGTAGGCTTGCAAGGGGGTAGAGAGGATAATAACCCATGTAGATGTTTTACAGTATTATATTATGAAATACTATGCTGCAACTGGAGGTGTGTACTTCTCCTCCAGTTCATCTTGACCTCAGTTTTTCAACCTAAATTCAGTAGGGCGAGTGTAGAATGATAACATGATATGGGTGAAGGGTGATTATTTTTAAAGAGTGGATGAGGAACCCATGGATCTTATATATAAAACTCTGAAGAAAAGTAAGTAATTATTTATGATATCAAACTGTTTTTGTGTTCGCGTTTTGTCTGTATGTAACAATATGTTGTTTGTTTTGCAGATCCTCAATCTCAAGTTGTGAGAAAGGAATCGTTAATCAAGAACTCAAAATCAAGATAAGCCAATTTAAAAAGGGCTAACAGTATGTTAGAAAAGGCTTAAAAGTCTCGTGCGATAAGAAAAATGACAGGATTCGGTGCGACCATTGGAGATGGGGTGAGGGCAGCATCAGACGCTGAAGGACGTCCAACATTAAAATAAGGCTGCACCAATCTCATTGAAGGCAAATCTCATGGGGACTTCATCGAGCAAGTTAATTCAAATGCACCCAGAAAAGAAGACTATGAAGGTTGATGGGTCAAACTCGGCAACCACGGAGAGTGGAGTGGTTGCCCTGAGTTTGAAAAAGAGGAAGGTGGATGCCCTACTCCTGTTAATGAGGTGAAGGAGGCTGAGTGTAGTCCTACTGTGGCGGATGAGTTGTTGGTTCTGGAGAATAAGACAAGGGTAGTGGCTCGAGAAGGCTCTGAGGAGCTAGACATGTCTGTGAAGTTTGAGCTTTGTAGAGTAAGTTAGACGCTTCGTTCTATTTAAATTTTATGTAATCTTCGAACTTAAATATTACATTGTGTTGTAGATGTCCCGTTTGTTGAAAGAAATCTCTCTCAAGTTTGAAGATGGGAGGACGGAGCTCAGGAAGAGAGTTGCTGATCTCGAGAAGAGGGTTGCTCAACTTTAGGCAAATTTAGCTCTAGAAAAAGAGCTTTCGAGCTCCGCAAAGGATTTTCACCGGGTTATGATGCTCGAAGTCGCAGAGGAGGCGAAGAAGAATGTTGAGGAAGTTTCAGTTGCTCGCGACAACCTTGGCCAAAAGCTCCTAGATGTTGGATACTCTGTCTCTAATATTGAAGCGATTATAGAGGGGCATTATGTTAAAGAGGTCGATACCGAAGAGGATCCTGATGATGATGGCGGCTCTCCTCCAGGTATTGTAAAAGGGTTGGATACGGTCTCCCCTAGAACTGATTTAGAGAACCGGGAAGGAGAGAGTAAGAAGGTAGGGTAAACAATAAAGTTTTATTTTTGTCAATTGAAAACTGTGATTATATGGAATGTTTGTGGAAGATATTTATGGGGTAGTCTAAGAGATGTTGTAAATATTAATTTGCAGGAACTGAAAGGTTTGTTCCTCAGAATTGAGGATTTAGAGAAAGAGCTCACTAAAGAGCAAAACTCTTCAGCGATTCTGTTGGCTTCGCAAACAGAGCTACAGGTTAGAAAATTAGCTCGAAATTGTTGACTTGCTCATTTTATAACTCTAGCGCTTACATTAGAAAATGCAAGAGAGCAGATAAAATAAAATAAAATCAGGCATATCGAAAGGAATCCAAGAATTAAAACTTGTTAGAATTCTATAGAATGAGAACATAGAAAATGTGTACCTTGAAATACGAGGAAATGTAGATAGTATGACCATCAATGTGAGATAACTTTGTAGCTTAAGGACTAAGTAGCTTCTCGTTTTGTTAGCTTGTGATAAATAGAACTCTGTTAGATATGTTTACAACAAACTATAGTTTATAAGCCGTATCTCTAGAGTATTATATAATCGAGCTATTTGTACAGGCTAGAAGTTGTTCGAGCTAGTGAAGAATACGCTATGGAATGCAATAATGAGTTCAAGCTCGATTTTGAAAAGATGAAAGAGGCAAGCGAAGATAGTGAGGATCAGCATGTCAAGTTGGAGATTAAGCTTGTACAAGCTGAGAAGATTGTGAATGAACTGACCCAACAGATCGAGAGTAGAGATGCTAAAAATGAAAAATTACAGGGGGAGCTTGTTAATGTTCAGAGTGAGGTTGCAGAATTAAAGAGCAGTATAAAATCGTTGGGGGTGAAAGTAGAGATGTGGAGGTCGTGCAATATCATATCAGAATGATAAAGGTGGAAGCTAAAGAGCTGCGGGACAGTACAGTCAGTTTGAAAGGTCAAGTGAATAGGAAAGAAAGTGGACTAGTGATGGCGCGAGTTGATTTAGCAATTTCCGAAAGTGTGGTGGAACAGCTGAGTGAGGCTCTGCAAAGTAAAGATATTGACCTTCAGGTCACCTAAAATCAATGTGACAAACTGAATGAGCTAGCGAATTGCAAAGTTGAAGGTGAACTTGTTCAGTTTGCATGGCAAGAAGGCCGAGGCTGGAGAGAGGTCGAAGAAGAAAAAGAATGATACCGAGGTTGCTACTGCCAAGGGTGATGTGGTTAATTCTTCAACCTTAATTAAAGAGTTAGAAGCATATTTAGTTTACGTTCGAGTTACCGTAAGGAAAGATAATGAGTGAACTAGAGAGAGTGGTGATAGGTTAGAGGTTTTACTCTACAAAGAAAAAGAATTAAATGAAGTTATTAAGAGAAAAGATGAGCTGCTAAAGAAAGCTAGTGCTGGGGGATGTGATGCAAATGAGGTGGAGTTGGGGGTATTACGTGGTGAATTGATGGAGCTAAAAGTTAAAAATCTAGTTGAGTAAGAGAAGTCAACTGGATTGATATCAAGTTTGAATAAGGTCATATCAGGCTTAGAGCGACGCTTAGAGTGGGCATACTCCCATTACGCGAAGATAAATAACCATCATAAGACACTAAAAGTGTAATTTGCTGAGTTAGCCCTGCCAGACTAAAATAGGATTTACCTAGATGAGGTGCACTCGAGGGAAATAATGGCGATCATCACCTATTTTGTAGAAGAAGTAAAGAGGCTTGAGCTCGAAAGGGATACCTTGGATGATTGTTTGGTATTCAGAGGTTGTATTTGTAATGTTAAAATAGATCGAGGTGAATGCTTGAACTCAATAACAACTGATATAGGCTCCAGTACTGCAGAATAAGTGCAGCGCGAAAGGGATATTGTAAATGCTCGAGCTACAGAGTTTATGGCCGCATGACCTCTCACTGTAGGGGAAAGCACAGCTGACCTTCCACAAGAAAAATATGCATAAGTGACCTGTAGTTACTATATTATAGGCGTGTAGAGAGATAAAAGCTAGTTTTACCTTTACTTTATCTCGTATCTTAGAGATAGTAGAGATCATTGATTAAAAACTAGTATTACCTTTATTTTAATCGTTGATATATGTATAGATGTATTGATTGAAATCTAGTATTACCTTTACTTTAATTTTTGATATATGTATAGATAGATCGATTGAAGGCTAGTATTACATTTGCTTTAATCTTAAAAATTTAGTAGAGTCTACATGTATGTATAGAGTAATGTGGAAAAAAACTTAAAAGTTTTTATTTAGTAGAATAGAATATGCACACTAAAACACACTTTTGGAATGTAAAAAAGGAGAATAAAGTAATATGTAATGGAAAATTAGGGATTTAACGATAATATCGTTCAATCTTCTAGTATTCCAGGTATTTGGTATTCGAACTCCTTTCTCTGTCATGAGGTATTATGATCCAAGGCCAGTGGGGCTAACGATTAGGAAAGGACCTTCCCAATTTTCTACGAGCTTTCTAGTATTTAACTCTTTTCTGCTCTTGGGGATTTATCTGAGACTAGAACGTCAATTTGGCAATTAACGTCTTTAGACTCTTCTATTGTACGAGCTAGCTAGCATATGATGATATCCACCCAGGTTGGCAATTACACGATCTTGGGTCTCATCGATCTAGTTAATATTGTAGGCTAACTCAAACTCATTTTCTTTATCTGTAAGTTCGTGATCTTTGATAGGATGGTGGTATTCCGTTAAATGATGGTCTATATGTTATAAGTCAGGAGGAAGGGGGAACACCCAGTTGATTATCTTGGTGTAGTACGGTATACCCATAAGACGTGGGGCAGCTCCCATTTTCAATTTCCTTTTTTTTGTGATTGAAGCCTCTTCTTGATTCTATCCACTATTGTTCTGCTGGTAATTTCAGCCTAGCCATTTCCTTGGGGGTTAGTATGGATTGAATGGGGAGTGAATAATGTTATATTTATTGAGGAAAGCCACGACTTTTTCTTCAACGAACTGTGGCCTTTTATCGATCCGAATTAGGTGGAGGCAACCAAACTGTGTGATAATATGTTCCTAGATAAAAGAGATGACTTCTTCTTCTCTAGTTTGACAAAGAGGAACTGTTTCCACCCATTTTCTAAAGTAATCTATTACTACGAGTAAGAACCGTCGGTTACTCGGTATATTAGGAAATTCTCCCACCGGATCGAGTGCCCATCTTTTAAAAGGCCAGAAGACCTTGTTCGCATGGAGCTCGAGTGCAGGTGCCCGTATCAGGTGTCCATGCCGTTGATAGGCATCACATCATCGTAAGTATTCTTCCGCTTGCTTGCGCATTCTAGGCCAGAATAATCCTTGTATAATTACTCTATTTATAAGTGATCGACCAGCGGCATTTGAGTATTCCATCGGCTTGGAGCCTGGAAAGGCACTTGAGATAAGGCCCTGTTATGGATCTTAGATATAAATGGCCTTCCTGAACTATATAATGCTTTGAATATTCTATTTAACGGACGATGTTCTTTTAGATTTCCTGGAAGAGGTCCATCATATTCATTCTTCGGACCGAGATAGGCAATAAAAGGTTTCCTCCAATCGTCGTCCTCCCCTTCATCACCCCCAGTGTTGATCGTGCATACAGATTGAAGATCAATACTAAGGGTTAATATTACTTTGATTTGGAGGTATCGTGCTTCTGCACTCAAGACTCCGGGTAAGTAAGCTAAGGAATCAGCATGTCCATTTTCTTTCATGAATTTGCTTATTTTATCAGCAACGTAGGCTGCATAGTAAACCATTTTTCCATTCTTCTTGTACTGTTCGGAGTAATGATGGACGATTAGTAATAAATCTGTATAGACTAATAGCTTGGGAACGCCGAGCTTGGGCGCTAAATCGAGTCCATGAATCAAAGCTTCATACTCTGTAACATTATTTGAAGCTTCAAAATCTATGCGGCTTGATTTCTCAATTCTATCGTTGGATGGGGTAATCAGTACAATTCTAATTCCTGACCCTGCGGGTCCTGCTGAGCCATCTGTAAAATGTCTTCATCCTTTCCTTGTAATCCATTCAGCTCATTCGTTAAATGGTTTGGTAGGTGAATATTTTGTTATTTTTTCTGTGAGATCAAGATCGTGCTCCTCCCAATCTGGATCTTCGGCAGGAAAATCTGCTAGAAAATTGTCAACTGTTTGACCTTTTTTGAAATGGCGTTGTTCGAACTTGATATCATGTTCTCCCAAACTGACGAACCATTATTACACTCTTCTTGACTTTTCTTTCTGGAATAAAACTTCCAAGAGTGGGTAGTTTGTCATAGACTTGACTGAGTGAGCTTGGTAGTGCTTGAGATTCGGTAAAATGTAAATGAGAATCAGAAGGTGTCGCTCGATCTTGGAAGATCATGTTTCTGCCGGAGTAAGGTTGATGAAGTACATAGGCTTTTCAACCTTTCCGTCAAGTTGAACGAGGACCGAACTAAGAGAGTTTTCTGTAATTGTGAGGTAGATGACCAATTCCTCATTTTCTATCGGGGTACTCATGATGGGAGACTTTCCCAAATAGGTTTTAAGTTCTTGAAAAGATGCTTCACATTCTTTTGTCCAGTGGATCTTTTCGTTTGGTTGAACCTTCCTCATTTAGTATATCCTCGAAGTAGTAAGGACAACCACCGGCATCGATCAGAAGACTTAGAGATGAATCAATTGATAGAGACGATCTTGCTAGAGAGTTGTTGGACGTCTTTCTTTATTTTTAGAGATGGCATGTTAAGGAAAGCTTAAATTTCATCTAGATCAGCCTCAATCCCTATCTTGCTAATGAGATGTCGCAAGAACTTTCTTGAGTATACTCCGAATTGACATTTATCAGGTTTGAGCCTCATCCTGTATGAGCATAAAATGTGGAAGACCATAGTGAGATCGGTGATATGTTCCTTTGACTTTAAGCTTTTACAGAGTAGATCATCGATGTATACTTTAATGATTTTCCCTAAGTGTGCTTTAAACATTATTGTCGTTAACCTTTGATAAGTTGTTTCTGCGTTCTTCAGTCCGAAAGGCATGACTCTGTAACAGTATAGTCATCTTTCAGTGATGAAAGTGGTTTTTTCCTGATCATCGTCTAATAGAGGTATTTGATTATATTCTGAAGCAACATCCATCTTAGATAATAGCTCGCGTCCTGCCGTTGAATCGAGAATTTGATGAATGATTGGAAAAGGAAAATAGTCCTTTAGAGTTTGTTTATTTAGATATGTGAAATCCAAGCAAACTCAAACCTTCCCATTCTTCTTTAGAACTATAACTATGTTGGAGATCCAATCCGGGTACTTGGCTTCTCAAATAAACCAGACTTTGATCAATTTATCGATTTCATTGTTGACCTCATCTCGAAGCCGAGGTGATAGTCTCCTCTATTTTTGTTTAACTATCGTGGCATTGTTGTTGATGCTCAATCAGTGACAGATTTTGGCTGGGTCAACTCCTGACATTTCGTTGAAAGTCAAAGCAAAGATGTCTATGTTCATTCATAAGAAGTGAATGAGGGCCTCCTTTTTGTACTAGATTAGCTTGGTACCATATATAAGTACCTTGACTAGGTCTATCAATGTCTATGTACTTTATAGGTTCTTCTGTTGAAGGCTGGTCATCGGTGTGACCAGCTTTTTATAATTATTATGCTGCAAATCTATCAGATGTGTCGAGAATAGCATAAATTGTATTTTTACAAGCTCATAAAATCTTTTGACTGCCTTTGATTTTATAAATGTCACTATTGTGTTTGAAGTGTAGTGCTTGGTGGTACATGGAAGCAGTTGATTCCATGTTGTGAATCCAGTAGTGGCTCATAATCTTTAAGTAACGAGATTTGGTATTGATGATGTAGAATACGACGTCGATTATGGCAGGTCCAATGGTGATGTGAAGGATGATCTTGCATACTCGTTATTCCTTAGAGCCATTAAAGCCACTAATATCGATGTCGCTTGGAATAACTTGATCGGCCAATCCTATTTGTTTAATTGTGTTTTAAAAGAAAATTTCAATTCCGTTACCAGTATCTATCATCATGGTATGCATTATGAATTTCTTAATCTTTAACATGATAACCAGAGCGTCATGATGAGGAAACTTGACGTGACTGATATCGCAATCTTCGAATGAAATCCCAAGTCATCGATTGCTTAATTCAGGAAAAAATTGAGCCTTTTTATCTTGAGCGGTGAGATCGTAGCACTCCGTTAACCTCCTTTGTTTGAATCTGGTAGAGTTATTGATTTGATGGATCTCAATCATGTTGTTATGATACATATGATATAAGTGCTTTTCCTCGGCTTGATCTTTGACTTAAACTACTTCAACCTGCATATTGTAGCTTCCATTTTTGTATCCTTCTAGATCGATAATGTACTCGTGCGTTCTCCCGTTTGTAAGAATGTATTCCAGCTACATCTATAAAGCATAGTAGTTGTCATTTTGATGATGATTTACCTTGTAATGCATATAATACGGTTTGCCTTCAATCGGTTCCAACGGTTGAGATACACGATAAAACTTGTCTTTCGCTAGTACTGGAAAAATTGATGAGATTCAGACATTCAACTTGGGGAGGACCGACTTAGGTAATAAATTGCTTTTCCAAGATTTGCCGATATTTTCATTGGCACGCTTTTGATCACCCTGATCCTCCTTCGGTTCACTCTTGTGCTCTATGTTTTGACCTTTCGTGGTTAGGACGGATTTAGTAGATTTATGCCTTTCGGTCATCATCCTTTCCAGGTTGACATACCCATTAACCTTGGTAATCATGTCTTTCAAGGTCGAGGGTTTATTTAGAAAGAGATGTTCCTTTGCTTTGCAATCGATCTGTAACACATTTGTAAATACAGAAATGCTTGTTTTCTGATCAAGATTATTAACTTTGCGTGCGAGCTCCATAAATTTCTTTACCAAGACCTCTAGCTTCTCTCCTTGAGACTGTTTGAGACTATTAAGAGAGTATAAATTCTCTTCCTTGTCTTTATTTTGAGTATATATCTTGACAAAAATCTTTTGTAGTTGGTCGAATATAAGGATTGAATCTTCAGGTAGAGAATGGAACCACCTTAGCGGTTCTCCCTATAGGCTTGTCGCAAACAGACGGCATAGAATATGGTTTGGATTTGTATACAATCCTAGTAAATCACAGAATTGTTGAATGTGCTTCTTCGGATCAATGCCTTTGTATTTATGTATCTTGGGAGTATGGAAACCTGGTGGTACTTCCATATTAAATAACTCTTTGGCAATCGGACTACCTTGTAACTTGGTAAAATTGTTATTATTGCCTAGAGCTTGAGCTTCAATCAATTCCTTAATACGTTGATCCATGTGTTTTTTTGTGATGTACTGGCGTAGTGCTTGAGTGACTTGGCGAGCTGGTCGGGGATTATGAGTACCGATGCTCTCACTCAAGCGTTCACGTGCCGGTATCCTGAGATGAGGTCGGTGCTCCTCCTATTGACGCTCCGAAGGCCAGGGACCTCTACTGATATCAGACTGATCTTCTCTTCCAAATAAATTGAAGCTTGTGGTTCGTTATGAAGACCTCTGGAAATGGCTTTGCTAGTTACTCCTCGAGGTCCTAATCTTTCTCGTACAGAAACTCAGAAGTTCATTAGAATCTGAGCACGATTTCTGGCAAGGGGAGCTTGTTGAGTATCCTGTAAAGCTTGTAATGCAGTCTGCATTGTCATCATCTGTTCTTCATGTTGCTTAAATGTTGTTTAATGAGCTTGACGCTAATCTGCAAGTTCCGATTCGGGGAGCTCGCGGTCAAGGAAAAACTGACGCTTGAGCTCATTACGTTTTTCTGTTTCGATATGAAGGTTTACCCATAGCTCAGCGAGCTAATCTGGTTCGACTGAAAGATCGAGCTGGACTCCTGTTACAGGTTGCTTGGAAATGACCATGATTGGAAATGGATAGTTGAGTAAATGTATGCCTTAGGATATCATGGAAAATGTATTCTTTCCCACAGATGGTACCAAATGTAATGGCCAAATTTTGTAGTAGCTTGAAATTGCTCGAAATTGCTCAAAATTAGCTCTTACATTAAGTGTACCTGTGATAACAACTAGTATAAAAGAAAGACACAGGTGATTAGCGTGAAAACCTTTGAATAGGTGAAAACCACGACTTTTATATGAGGATTTATTAACTGTAACTTTATTACTTGAAGTTGATATTTGATTGCAAGTTTTGATCTCTTGAGTTAGAAAATCTAGGTCTTGTAATCTAAAATTCTTGGTCCTCTCTCCTATGGAACTTATCCTTTTCATAGACCTCACTATCAGTTCGTTATCGTGTAGAGGCATGTTCTCCTAAAAGTGAGGCAGGTGGTAGTTGAATGTGTAACTGCTAGTTCGTGGGAGACATGTGTCTTTTGACTTGTTGATATTTTCTGTAGTGCTCGATCCTCGTTCTTTATCAGTTCGGTGTCCAACTGTCATTGCTGATTGTATATGTCATGTGTATCATGCGTGAGTCGAGGAACATGTCCCTATAATTAGTTTGTGTTTAGAGTAGGTCGAGGGACAGGTTCCTACATAAACTGTTGTTCTTCTAATGAGGTCGCTCCCTAATTCATATGAGCACTTGAAACAAACTATGTTATATGGAAAAAAGAAGCTCGTGTACGATGAGGTTACTAGTACACATACTTTCGATGAGCTACAGAAGAAGTCTATAGGTGAAACAAATCAAGCTAAGGGCTTGATTGTTCAAAGAGGGAGAACCAAGGATAAAGGAGTCAAGAAGAGTAACTCGCATTCAAAGTTGAGATCACAGAAAGATGTGGAGTGTTATGAGTGTCTCAGGAAATGGCATATCATACGGAATTGTCCAAGTCTAGAGCAAGAGTAGAAAGAAGGTAAATCCAACACTATGCATGTGGCGGGGGATTATGAGAGTTCTGATGGTTGTGTAATGATAATCAGTAGTTCTAATTTATCGGAAGATGAATGAATTCTTGATAGCGAAGGTTCATATATACCACATGTACGCCAAAAGAGAATGGTTTGATTCCTATCAAAAGATGAATAACAGAGTTGTTTTAATTGGGGATCATGGAACCTGTCGAACAATGGCATGGAGTCAATTCAGATCAAGATCGATGGTGTTGTGAAAACTTTGGGAAATGTCAGACATGTTCCAGAATTGAAAAAGGACCTTATTTCTATCGGTACTTTTGATGATAAAGGGTACAAGATAAAAGTTTTCAACGGTATTATGAAAGTAATATGTAGTTCCATAGTTGTGATGTGAGGAAGCAAGACAAACAACAATCTGTGCAAACTTATCGGGTATACAGTTTCAGGTGAAGTTGCGGTTGAATCTGAAGAAGACTCATCTTATCTTTAGCATGTGTTTAGGGCATATGACTCAGAGAGGCCTAGAAGAGTTGAGCAAACGGGATTCGCTTGGAGGTGAGCAAGCTGGAATTTTGCGACATTGCATGTTCGGTATACAACATATAGGTTAAAGTTCTGTAAGGTTATTCTCAATAAATAGGGTACTCTTGATTACATACGCACGGATGTATGGGGACCTTCGAAGGCTAGTGTTAGGTACTTTGTTTTGTTTATTAACAATTTTTCACGTTATGTTTGGATATACCTCATGAAAACGAAAGATCAGGTATTCGAAATATTCAAGAAGTTTAAGGCCATAGTTGAGAAACAGATAGGAGGTGCATTAAGCGGGTTCTTTCCGATAATGGTAGAGAGTACAAGAATGATCCACTCCAAGAGCTCTATGAAGTCAAGGGAATAGTTCAACATTGGTCTACTTCTTTTACACCTCAGCATATTGGGTAAAGGATGAACCGTAAATTGCTCGAGAAGGTACGGTGCATGCTATCCAATGTTGGCTTGGGTAGAGATTTCTATGGTGAAGCAGTTAGCACTGTTTATTATATAGTCAATCAATCACCCTTAACATCAATTAATTGTAAGACACCGATTGAGCTATGGTCAGGGTCTCCTGTAGATTACAGTAAACTGCGAGTACGTGGGTGTTCGGCATATTTTCATGTTCGAGAAAATAAGTTGAATCCACGAGTGAAGAGAGGGTTCTTTCTCAATTTTGAAAGCGGTGTAAAAGGATATCATTTGTGGTGTCCAGAGGCAAATATGGTGAAGATCAGTAGGGATGTGACTTTTGACGAGTGTTCGATGTATAATAAGTGTCTTACTTAAGAGGGTATTTTGAGTACATTCAGCAGGTAGAGCTGGCTGCTCCAAGGGTTATTTCCTTTGATCCTAACTCAGTAGAAGTTGAAAGAGGTGAAGTTCATACTGTGGAACTCATTGATCATAAGTAGGGCTGTAACTTTTTTCCGAACTTTCGATTTTTTCTGAAATTTGATCTGATTTTCCTGATTTTGGAATCCTATTTTACGTTTCTGATCGAAAATCTAATTTACAATTTTTTCTAAAAAATATCGGATCAGAATTGGATAGCTTTTTGCCATTCCAATTTTCCAAAATTTTCGATATGATTTTTTCGAATAACATCCGATCTGATTATTCCGAATAATATCTTATCCGATTTTTCCAAATAACATCCGATCCGATTATTCCAAATAACATCTGATCTGATTATTCTTAATAACATCGGATCTAATTATTCCGAATAGCATCCGATCCAATTTAATCCAAACTTTTCTACTTTCAACTTGAGGAAGTTAGGACTAAAACCTCAAGCAAAACATACTTCATCTAGGTCTGCCTCCATTCATTTAGGTTTGCTCCATTTTTTCTTCCTCTCTGTAAGGGCTCTCTCTTCTCCACCAGTGAAACCTCACTCTCATTTTCCCTTTAAGGTAAGAATCTCTATCTCTCTCTCTTCTCTCTAGAACTCTTAAAGCCATGGTAGGGATGAGACATGATCAGGTGGTGATCAGTTGGTTTCATAGGGTTAGGTTTTTGTGTTTAAGTAATAGTGGGTGATTATTTTTTTATCTCTCTTCACTTATCTCTAAAAAGGCTGTCATAAATATTTGGCGATATTTTTTTCCTAAAGCAGATTACTTAAGCTTATAAAATGATATTTTATTTTGTAAACTTTATAATTTAGACAATATGTATTTCCAAGTTGTTGACTTGTGTACCAGAGTTTCTATGATGGTATCATTTATCATCACTTGTCTAATAAATTACAGTGGCAATTTCCTGCCAAATACAAAAAATTTGATTTTTCGAATTCTTTTCCGATTTTATCAAGATATCTGAAATTTTCAAATGTTTTCCAAAAAATTAAGAATTCCCTGAATGTTTTCCAAAATTTTCCAAATAAAAAAATCCGATCGCCCCCATTTCCGATTCGATCCAATCCGAAAATAGGCCTAATCAAAAGGGAACCAAGGCTGAATCAGGGCAAACCTCTGGTCCGTAATGGATTTGAAATAGAAGAAGATATTGTACATGATTTTGTAGCATATGCATTACTATCCATTGGTGATGATCCATCTTAATTTCGTGATGCAATACAGAGTAAAGAAAGTGAGAAGTGGAAGATGGCAATTGGCGAGGAAATAGATTTCCTTTATAAGAATCGAACATGGAATCTTGTGAGTTTATCGAAGAACCAACGGGTAATTGGTTGCAAGTGGGTGTTTGCAAAGAAAGAAGGTTCAGATGGTGTAGATGATATGCAGAATAAAGCTTGGTTAGTTGCTAAAGGGTTTGCTCAACGTAAGGCAATGATTACGGTAAAGTATTTTCACCCATTGTGAAACATACTTAAATTCTGTCTCTTTTGGCGATTGTGACTTTATTTGATCTTGAGTTGAAGCAACTCAATGTTAAGACTGTATTTTAATACAGGGATCTTGGGGGGCGTATTTACATCCGTCAGCAGAGGGGTTTAAAGCTAAGGGTTGAGAAGACCAAGTATGGGTTGAAACAATCGCCAAGGCAGTGGTACAAAAAGTTTAACACATTCACGGTGTGACAAGGATTTTTTAGGAGTAAGTATAATACATTTATTTTAGGAAGCTTTCTCTAGGGTCCTTGATTTATTTGTTGTTATATGTTCACGATATGCTCATAACTACTAAGAGCATGGTGGAGATCAATGAATTAAAATCTCAATTACGGCTAGAATTTAAGATGAAGGATCTTGGTGCAGCGAAGAAGATTCTTGATATGGAGATTATGCGCAATCGAAAGAAGGGGCAGTTGTGCTTGTCACAAAAACAATATCTCGATAAAATTCCTTCCCAGTTTTGGATGGATATGGGAATGCCAGTGAGTAGTAGATTGACGGCTTGTTTTCGATTGTCAGAGCCTCAATCTTCTAAGACGGATGCAATGAAAGCCAATATGGCTAATCTTCGGTATGATAGCGTAGTTGGGAGTGTAATGTATGCCATGATATGTACACGCCCTGATATAGCCCAAGCAGTTAGTATGGAAGTTGGTATATGGCAAATCCTGGGAGGGGTACTTGCAGGCGTACAGTGGCTATTAAGGTCGCACTTACAGTGGCTATTTAGTTGGAGATCGATGTTGCAGTTAGCGGTGTCCTTATATACCACAATGGCGGAATATATGATAGCAGGAGAAGCGGTGAAGGAGGAATTATGGTTGCAAGGTTTGATTGGTGACCAAGTTTTAATCATAGGAGTGTTGGGGTCAATTATAATAGCCAATGTGCTATTTATATGGCAAATAACCAAGTGTACTATGCACGGACAAAGAACATAGATGTCCGACATCATTTCATATGGGATGTGATTATAGTTGGCGATATCTCTTTGTTGAAGATTGATATGAAGGACAATCCCGCTGATATGTTTGGTTCCGATTTCCAAGTTTGAACATTGCTCGAACTTGTTGAACATCTTACATATTTGAGTGTTGTGGAGGCGACAGGCATTGACGGCATTGTAGGTTTGATCAAAAGGGTCATGCTTAGTTGGATTTATCAGAAAGTGATTATGTGGCTCAGCTCTCTTCAAGGTGGAGATTGTTGTGAAGTGGTTGATTCGAGTTTGAGTGGAAAAGAAAAATGTTTGTGCGAGGCTCCTCGGTGCTCGATCTATGATATAGAAAAGAAGAATTTAAGGTTTCTGTTTGAACAAACATTTTTTTGTTCGAACAGGAATGGTTCTGTTCAAACAGACAATAGTCTGTTCGAACCATCTGGTGCAGAAACAAGTCTGAGATATCCAATTTGAAAGAACTATTGTCCCATTTTAACATGACTCGAATATCCCAGTTTTAAAGAATTGTTTTATGGTGTTATTTCATCTTGCGATACGTATAATATTTGTAATGTCTCCTAATACCTATAAGGGATTAGGTTAGAGAGTTGAACTCTAAGGTGGTGTTCGTTTCACTACTGATTTTTTTTTTCAGTAGCTGAAAAAAATCAACAGTAGGTTTGGTATTTTTTTTGCTACTGAAAAAAATTCAGACTAACAAATTCAGCAAAAAAAAATTCAACAGTTGTGAGAAGCTTATTTTTTTCAGCAAAAAACAAGCCTCTTGCTGACGAAAATACCCTTCTCTTCTCAACCTAAAATTTCTCAGACCAAATTGAGAGGAAGAAAGAAATTGTTGCTGAAGAGAGAGAACTCTTGGGGGAAGGAGAGATTGTTGTGAGGACAAGTCAGGTTAGCTTTCTTCTTTCCTTTTTTAATTTTTTTCTTTCTTCTCTACTTTGTGGTTTTTTTTTATTTGATAAAATAATTGTTGCTGATTTTGTGATCGGAGGTGTTGGGATTTGTAGAAATCGTGTGTGGGTTATGGTAGTGAAGAGGATTTTGATTTGGGTTTAGGGTATAAAAATTCCTAATTTAAATCGATTTAGGGTTTATGGTTGTGCATAAATTTATTGTATGAATCGGGTACAAGGAGATGCAGGTTATTAAAGCTTGATTTTTGCTAAATCAAAGCAACTTCTCTCTTTGATCATATGATCTGTTGTTGTTGCTGCAATGCTTTTCCTTCCAACCTTTATTTATGGGCAAAGGTATTTTAGGAAGAATTAAACAATCACAGCAAAAAGATCCCCAAATTCCTAAATTCAATCATTATGGAGTGCTTAGGCTCTCTCTCGTTCCCTCACATCAATGCAGCAATGCATCTTTTACAAACCATGCATTAGAAAACAAACCAGACAATGGAAATTTTATACTTAAATCATCCTGGAATTTTTGGAGAGGAAAATTAGATCAACAAGCGAGAATGGATCGAATTTGGTATTATGCTCTACCTGCAAAAATACAATTACTAGGATGGAAGTTGTGGAATAATATTATACCTGGATACTGTGATTCAAAAGCATGTTGTTCTTGTTTCAAATGTTCATGTTGTAGATTCACTTCCAAAGACACTCTCCGTTGGCGTCATAAACAAAATGGCATACTCACTGCCAAATCCGTTTACCGCTTTACCCTCCCAGATCTTAGGCATCTTTTTTCGCTCACCCCACCCATATTCAACTGGAAGACAATTTGGAATATTAATGTCCCCTTCAGAATTCAATTTTTTTTGTGGAAAGCTCTACCGGACGGTATCTCTACCAAAAGGAATCTATGGTTCGGCGATCCCAATTGGGACACTATTTGTCCCAGATGTGGGGAAGAAGAGGAAGCCACAATCCATACCCTCTTTTTATGCAAACATATTTGAGACCTCTGGTATGCTTTTGACCATTCTATTAATTTTCAAAGTTGGACTTATACTAACTCTCTCTTTTGTCTGATTCACAAGCTTGCTCAGCATGGGAATGCCTCTCCCAACCACCCAACATGGGAGAAGTTCAACTCCCTCTTTTATGTTATCTGGCTTAGTAGAAATGATCTTATTTTCAATTATGCACCTTCTTTTCCAGAAGCCATAGTGTGCAGAGCCACCTCTTATCTGATTTTACCAACTTCCCCGCCTCTCCCCATGAACAGTACTCCTCGCATCTTTCCTCCTCCCGATATTGAGGAGGGATGGCATACTGTTTTCAAGGATGGAACTTGGACTAGTAAGGACTCACCAGGCGGTTCTGGCTTTGTTGTCAAAACTCATTATGGTTTGATTATTGGTGCAGGGTATGACTCCTCTTTGACGGCAAATCTGGAAGAGGCCGAGGCGCTTTTAGTGATCAGAGGCATTGGAGCAGTGAGTAGTCTGGGCATTGAGCGATTGCTGGTTCTCACGGACTGCCGACGCCATGTTTTGGCCTACGAGACAGGATCTATTGACCTTTCCTGGGGAGCTCTTACCCTTGCTCCAGATTTTCTTGCCCTCGCCTCGAGCTTCTCAGAGTTTAAATTTTGTTATATCAGCCGTTGTTGTAATTATGAAGCCCATGCCTTGGCTTCGAAATGAGCTATAGCTCCTTCTTTTTCGAACTTTGAGCCAGTTTCGGCAACTGGTTTTGTACACAATCTGCTTTCTCTCTCGACCCAGGGGGTATTGAAAGCACTTACCATGTACTTGCGCATAGTAAAATAACCATGCAGGTATGGAGTTATTTTGGTGCTATTTGTGGTGTCACAAAATTTATTTATGAAAAACATCAAAAAAGTGAAATAACATCTTGTTCAGCTCCTGCTATCTTATCTAAACATCACAAGACTTGCCTTAACTGCCTATCTTTGAAAAACTTGTTACTTTTAGCCGTGTTACATCTTGGATTAGGAGTACTTTAGTATGAGAGTTGTTATTTAAGTATTCCAATCTCATTGAAGTCAAATAATCAACCTTACAGTAAACAGATTTAATCCAACCCCAGATCATTGTGAAAAACATAATTCACTCATATTATTTATCTAGCTTCATGCATATATGTAGACAACAACTTTTGGCATATGTGAGAGGCATATGAGAGCATCTTTTAACATCTTTTCTCCATTTTGGGGAAGTCCCAAAATAGAATCTTTTAGCATCTGTTTTTTTTTTTTTTAGCAAGAAGTTTAGATAAATTGCATCAAGGGGAGAATAAGAAAAGGGGAGGAAATGATCCAGAGACATGAAATCTAAAGTGAAATGATGATTACTATGATAATACTAAAATTTGTTATTAACAAAATAACTACTTCTCTTTTCTAAAGTAAGATCATTTTAGAATTAAGAAAGTAGATCAAAATACATGAGTCATTGAGATCACCACCAAATCAAAGTACTAAAAAACAAAAAAAACAAAAAAGAAGGAAAGGGAATATTATTTCTTCTTACCTGTAAAATCCCATAAAATTGAAACTGAGAGGATCAAGAACTGAAATTCTCAAGTTGTTCTCTATCTCTTTCAAGGGAAAGTAATAACAACTTGTCTGCTCAGACTCACTTGATCCCTTGAATAGAAAACAACACCACCCCTTTATATGACTATGTATTTTTAGCATACATTGATGTAGAATTTCCTTTATAAATTTGACATATACGACTATTTTATTACTGAAATATTGTAATTTTTTCACTTTAGATGCCGTTCAGTAGAGACTATTCTCGTTTTGTTTTTTATCCCTTCAAAGATTTGTGCTTCATGGAGAAATCTTAATATGGGATCGACACTTATGGCACTGAAGAGGCAATAACTGAGTTCATTTGAGGAATATTAGGGAGAAATGCATTTAGGAATTCCAATAGGATATCACCCATAAAGGTTTAAGAAACAGATAGGACTATATGAAGAACAAGTATAAGATTTGGGAGACCTTAAAACAATTGGCTGGGGAGGGTTATGATGAAATAACTGGTACATTCACCTTACTTAACATAGGTGGGTTGAAATCTTAGAAGTTTGATCAGAAACAAAGAGGTTTAAACATGTTGTGTTGCCACATAGGGAGAAGATGACTTTGTTATTTGCCCAAATTTGATGTTTTATAATTTTATAGTTTGAATTATCTCTATTTCTAGTTTGATGTAATAAATTTGACATGTAAGACTATTTTATTTATGAAATGGTGTGCCTGTGTTGCTCTATTCTATGGTATTCTAATATTCTTTTCTAACTTGTGACTTTCAGAGATCCATTTTGTATATCTATTTTGTCCATTTTGTGCAATAATGTTTTTTGTATGCTCATTTTGTATATTTATTTTGTCCATTTTGTGCAATGATGCCTTTTGTATGTCCATTTTGTATATTCATTTTGTGCATTTTGTGCAATGATATCTTTTGTATATCCATTTTCACCATTTTGTGCAATAATGCCTTTTGTATATCCATTTTGTCCATTTTCAAGTTATGAATAAACTTTTATGGTGCCATAGTACTTTATAGTGGAGAGGTGCTGCCAATTTTGAGTTGATGCCCCAAGTTGTGTTATTTTATAACAAGGGTATTTAAGATATTTACCAGTTTTCAGCACTTCTTAGAAGAAAAAAAACACCATTTTTTTCAGCACTTCATTTTTCAGCAATCAGCACTTAAAAACATTCAGCATTCAGCACTTGATTTTTTTTTCAGCATTCAACACTTGAAAATCAAACACCACCTCAGTTTTAAGTTGCGGCATTAATTTTTTGAAAGAGATTAAGAGAGAGAGAGAGATTGCAATCAGTTCAATGAATTACTGGAATCCGGTGTCATCATCGAAGATAGGTTTTTACTCCATCTTGGTGTTTCCTCTACTGCATCTATTTGTATTCGAAAATAGGTTTTTAATCTTTCTATTGTCATTGATTTAAGATTCGTATCTTACTATAGCTTAATTGTTAGAGACAAACGATTAGGGGATTTTCCTAATATTGTCCCAATGATGTAAAATACAGATCTCTGACTCTAATCGCAACATACTACTACTACATAAAGAAAATCCCTATATACCATAATACCCCTTTTTAACATTGTTAAAAAGTTCAAACTTCAGCTTTCATCGGTGAAAACTTAATCATGACCGGTATTGTTCACGTCATGTAATGATCATACTTTATTGAGTACTCTATTAAAATGGACCGTTAGATGTAGGAGTTCATGGAGAGGCCATGTATGAGGCCTAACCTCATTCAAGTGCCCATTTCCCTCCTTTGCACTCTCCAGAGGTCATAATAACCTAATTTCCCTCCAAATCTATTTCTCTTTGGATCGAGCTTGTAGAGATAAAATTAGGTATGCACCTGTACTTTACTTTGTTTGATTCGGGTTTATAATTGAATTCAAGATTCTAGGGTTTGGTGTATGTTAATTAAGGAAATTAGGGTATATGTTTATCTTAGATGTTTTAAATTCTCATGGGCCTAGAATTGCAGTAGCCTACTCGCAACCTTCCAGCACCAGTCGAATACTCGAAGGCTACATCGAAGCCTACCTAGAGACTCGAAGCCCAGCAAGACAGTAACTAAGTCCACGAAGCCTTCTGACATCAATCGAACACTCGAAGACATTACAGTCGAAGCCGAAGAGAGACGGTCAGCACCAGAACTCAGCACCAGTAACAGAGAGACTTCGACCATAGGAATATATGGGCGGAGGAAGACATGTTTGAAAGCCAGCTCACTATACAAAATAGTGAAACGAGCTACTTGAAAACTACAGTGTCAGAACTGACTCTGAGTACAGAACAGTTGTCCCCAAGGATATCAGGCGGGTATATCATCAATGTACAGTATCAGAACTGACTCTGAGTACAGAATACCCTGTAACCTTCTCCTTATTCGATCTGTCATCTAACTCGATGTATATTATCAATCATTCAAATCCTCGCTAGAGGTCATGGAGAAACCAATTCTAGGACTCCACGCAAGTGTGTTAGGTCAGTAATATAGCTTATTATTGCCTTATATACTTCCATAAGCCCCTAATCCAAGATTAACCCCATGGTGTAAGAGCCCAGTTTTTGCTCATGCGAGCACCCCGAGATCGATCTTACAAAAAGACTTGTTAAGCCATTGCAATCAATACTTCTCTCTCTCCCCACACCATCGAACCCTTCTACAATACCTATCGAGCCTACTGTATAAGTTGAACTCGATGGCCTTGGTCGAGGTACATTTCTTGGCAGTTTCTTGGATGAGACTGAACGCTACAAACTCACAATGTTCCTTCAAGCAAATAAAGATGTTTTCGCCTGGACATTCCATAAGATGCCAGACGTCGAACCCACCCTTGTCTGCCATCGACTTGACCTCATCCCTAAATCCATAGCTGTGAAGCAGAAGAAGCACACTTTGGAACCAAGGATTCGAGATGCCGTGAACCTCGAAGTTAAAAAACTCTAAGCCGCTGGTTTTATCATAGAAGTTAAATATGCCGATTGGATCTCAAATATTGTCGTTGTCCCTAAGAAGAATGGCAAGATCCGTATCTGCGTAGACTTTACCGACCTCAACAAGCATACGTTGAAAGACAGTTTTCCCCTTCTGATTATTTCTGTACTTTTGGATGCTACAGCTGGCCACAAATGATTATCTATGATGGATGCAACTTTGGGTTACAACCAGGTACCCCTCCTCCCTGAGGACCAACTTAAAACTTCGTTTATTACTAAATAAGGCATGTATTATTTTAATGTGATGCCCTTCGGCCTCAAAAATGCGGGTGCCACTTACCAGCGATTGGTTACTACTATGTTCAAACCTTTACTAGGAAAATCTATCAAAGTTTATATCGATGACATGTTATGCAAAAGCCTTCAAAAACATACTCATATACAGGACTTAACCGAAGTATTCTCGAATCTTTGTTCTTATAACATGAAATTAAACCCAGAAAAATGCCAATTTGGTGTTTCATCCAGCAAATTCTTGGGTCACCTCATCAACAAACGAGGTATCGAGATCGACCCCACTCATATTCGCGGACTCATCGATATGCCCTCCCCTCGATCTAAGAAGGATGTCCAAAAGGTTGCTGGAAAAATAACTGCCCTGAACCATTTTATCTCAAAATCCTCTGACCGTTGTACTTGCCTTTTCTTCTACTTACGCGACCAAGGCATCCCTAAGGCCAAAATGAACAACCCCAAAGTTAATTAGACACACGACTGCGAACAGGCTTTCCTCGAACTCAAAACTTACCTTGGTCAACAATTATCATAAGCACCGAAGGCTCTCGTGGTCATAGACACTTCTATTAGCTCGGTCCTTATTCGACCCAAAACCAATATCGAAAAACTTGTATACTTTATCAGCAAAACTCTGACACCTGCCGAAACTCGGTATACCAAGCTCGAACGATTGCTCTTCACACTTGTCCTTATTCTATTATCTCGCTCTCAAAATCGGTGTTCCAAAACTCGTAGTATTCACCAACTCCCTACTTGTTCAGCGACAATACTCTGATGAAAACCAGGTAAACGATCGCATGGCTGAGTATGCCGTACTCGTCCGCCAGCACATGGATCATTTTCCTAAAAAATCTTCCATTACACATTACCCTCGAGGCAAAAATAGACGTACCGATATCCTCACCTATATAACAGCCATGTTAGGCCAGTCTAAATCTCGAAGACTGGTACACACCCTTCCTTGCATATTTTAATAGTTCTACCCTCCCGGAGGATCCCAAGGCCAAACGTTCGTTACTGGAAAACTGCATAAAATACATCATTCTCAAAGGCGGTCTACACCATAAATCCCCAAACGGCGTACACCTCTGTTGCATCTCCCAACACGAGGCCACTACCATACTTACCGAACTCTATGAAGGCAATTGCGGTACTCACACTGCTGGTCAATCTATGTCTCTTCGAGCCATAACCCAAGGTTTATTCTGGCCCACTATAAAGAAACAACTTGAAGAGTATGCAAAACACTGTGACAAATGCCAACATCACGCCCACGACATTCGAAGCCCGTCACAAGACCTCCATTGCAACCAAGTTGCTTGGTTGTTCAAGCGGTGGCCCTTTCCCTAAAGCTTCAGGTAGCAGAGAACACATTCTAGTAGCCGCAGATTATTTTACTAAATGGGTTAAAGTAGTGCCTCTATGTCGAACCAGGGAAGAAGAGGAAGTTATCAAGTTCTTATGGGAAAATATCATCACACGTTTTGGTTGCCCTCACATGATTCGATGTGACAACGGTCCACAGTTTGTAGGGAATAAAGTTCATAATTTTCTCAAGAAGTACAACATTATCCTTTCCCCCTCAACACCATATTACCCATAGGGAAATGGTCAGGTCGAAGCAATCAATAAAACTATAGTCGACGATCTTAAGAAATGCGTTGACCAGAAGAAGGGCCGATGGGTTCAAGAATTACAACATGTCTTTTGGGCCTACCGAACCACACCAAGAAAGGCAATGGGCTGTACCCCTTTTCTCCTAGCTTATGGTACCGATGTTGTGCTGCCTACTCAGTTCAAAGTGCCAATGCGTGTCCCTGACCTCCCCGATGAAGATAACGAGTTCAAACTTGAATACAATATGTTATGGATCGATGAAACAAGAGACCGAGCCATAGTTAACCTCGACCGTTATCATCTCTCTCTCCAGAAGTCATACAATAAAAAGGTTCGGCCATGCAGCTTCGATATTGGAGATCTAGTACTTTAACGAGTCATACTCTTTTCGAAGCCTCTCAATGCCGGCAAGTTAGCCAAATCCTGGAAAGGGCCTTATGTTGTGCATGACAAAATTGACAAAGGATCCAATTATTTAATAAGCGAAGCTGAGGAGCCTCTACCTAACCCTTAGAATACGATGCAATTAGTTTCATACAGCAGGCCACGACCACCTCCTTGTTCAACTGATGTAAATACAACATAATCAATAAATATATTTTTCTCCTCTGAGCTTCATGTCCTGTCTCCAGTAAACTTCTTGAGTTGGTCAAACCTAAGTATCATGTCAACCCTTCAACCTGACTGATACTTGGGGGTGACCTTGAAGTTTTTCAAGGTTCTAATTCGAACAAACCCGAGTGGGGGTGACCTTGAAGTTTTTCAAGGCTCTAATTCGAACAAACCCGAGTGGCATGAATGGTCGACAGGCCTGACACTCGGGGATGCATTGGGGCTGACCACATAATACTTCGTTTAGACTTAAATCCGCGAATAGACTCGGGGGTGACCTTCGAAGTCCAATGAACTTCTTGAGTTGGTCAAACCTAAGTATCATGTCAACCCTTCTACCTGACTAATACTCAGGGGTGACCTCGAAGTTCTTCAAGGTTCCAGTTTAAGCAAATCCAAATGGCATGAATGGCCAGCAAACTGGACACTCGGGAATGCATTGCAGCCAACCTTCCACGTTCGGCGCAGTCAATACTTCAATATTCACACTGAGATACTAGCATACAAATACATACCAATAATTCAAGTCAAATACATACCAGCAATTCAGATTACATACATACCAGCAGGTTAAGTTCAACTATATTACTCATTATTCCAATTCTACCTATCCAACACACTGAAGCAAAAATAAGATAAGAGAGAGTTCATTACAGACATGGAAGCCAAGCAAATTACCTCTTACAAATACCCCACTCACACAGGATTGGCCACACTTACTCCTTTTCCATGTTCTCCTGCAGCAACACCTACCCTGCCTTCGACAACATGGTTCATTCTAGAAGCCTCAGTAGCACCTTCGACTACAGTATCCCTTACAGTATTTTCACCCCCAACACCATCCCCTTCGACCACGAGATTAGCTACCACGTCTCCAGTACCTCCCACTACAGGGTCTACTTCCATCTTTTATGTTTGTGCAACATCTTCGATAGTAGGCTCTTCCGTTGGAGGATAGGGATCGAAGGTCTCTGGGTCGTACCCTAACCCATTTATAAACTTCTTCAGGGTTGTGGTTACGTCACACTTCTCATCATACTATGCCTAGAAATGTACTTTGTTGTTCATCAGCTGCCCATCCTTACTAACCAGCTTCACCTCCAACACTGCTACCGTTTGATTACAGTTGGCAATCGCAGCTTCAACTTCCCTCGCGGCATCAGCTCAAATCTACAACTTCTCTCATTCTAGCACACCGACCTGGGTCTTTAGCGACAGAGCAGTCCCATGCGAGAGCTCAAGCTTGTCCCTTACCTTCTTCAGCTGCTCATTCGATACCTTCTGGGCTTTGTTAAAAGCTATTACCTAAGCATTCACCTGTACGAATACTTGACTACTTAGGAATTCTCAAAGCATAATTTCAACTTCACAATTCTATAAACATTTACCAGGTACAAAGCTTTGTTAACTTGCTTCCCCGCTTCATCTAGGTTTGCCCCGCAGAGAGTAGCCATCGACTCGGCCGTTACTTGAGCGCTTTCCTCCAATTCGACCTTGCGTTGCCTCACTTTGGCTGGATCATCATCATTATCAGCCATCTGCTCATGAGCCCTCTTCCGTAAAGTTGTCTTCATTTGCTGCACTGTCGAAGCTTCGTCAATGACCTTCCCTTTACCCTTACAGGTCTGCCGCTATACCTCAGGAATAGTCTTGGGCACGCTCGACCATACTGTCCCAGACCCTCCTCGCCTATCTCTTGGTAAAAATCTTGACTTTAGGCTCAAAGTGTCGTAATCCATCTTACTTGCCCTCGTTGAAGTACCTATTTCTTTCCTCTTCCTCGATGGCCTGGCAGTAACCGGAACGTCGCTCAGCAACGTGTCCATCATCTTTCGTCTCTTTCTGACAATACCCAACTTATGGAATGCCTTATTTACCCACTCTTCATCCTGGTTGATCAGTTCATCAATATAACTCCTCGGGCTCTTCAATACATTATTTATGGGATCTACAAAATATGGAAGACAAGATCAACAGTTTCTTCGAACCATACAATCAATATACTTCGAGTCTTCACCTACTTGTATTGTACAACCTATGCTTCAACCTCTATTCTACCTCCCCCTTTGCATTCTCATAGTTCCCCTTTACCACCACCAAATCTAATAGAGAACACGTAGCGAAAGCGATTTGAATCGAGAAAATAAAAGAGATTGCAAGGAATAAATAATAAAAAGATAAATTTTATTGATCTTGGTTGAATGCATCACTCAACTATTACATGCCTATTTATAATAGAGCTAGAGGATTTCTATATTAAAAGGATCCTATTATTTAGACATAAGCATAATCTAGAAACAAATGAAATATAGAGCTAGAGGATTCCCATATTAGAAAGATCCTATTATTTAGACATAAGCTTAATCTAGAAACAAATAAAACTAGAAAGAAAATTCAACCTAATGAGATTAAAATCATCCAAGCCTTTGGGCTTAATCATTTAAAGGCCATGCATCATGCTCCTGTTGTGGAAAAGAACTCGCCCACGAGTTCTCAAAAGGAAGAGAATCATGCATGTCACCCTAATAAGGAGAAAGGTCCACCGAATTGAATGAAGGCGAGATGTTGTAACCTTCGGGTAAGGAAATGACATATGCATTATCGCTAATCATCTTAAGCACTTCACATGGCCCAAGCATTTTCATCTTCAATTTATTGTAAGTGCCAAAATCCACCTCAAATAATTTTGTGAAATCGGACATAATAAGAACTGGTGCCGAAGATAGTTTTTCTTTGAGTAAGGCAAAACTTTGTTCGGCTTCGAGACTCCAAGTAAGGCGAGATTGTTTTAAACAATCGGTAAGAGGGGCCGCTATAGTAGAAAAATTTCGCACAAAACGAGGATAAAAGGATGCCAAGCCATGAAAAGATCGAACATCAAAAATAGTTTTTGGAGTAGGCCACTCACGAATAGTTTTTGACTTTGACTTCGTCAACATAAATACCATCGGCGGAAACGACAAATCCCAAGAAAATAAGTTTAGCTTGCATAAATGTACACTTCTTGAGTTGAATTTGGAGAGAGGTATCTTGGAGTGCTTGAAATACTTGTCGAATATGGTGAAGATGCTCCTTCTCATCTTTGCTATAAATGAGAATATCGTCAAAATAAACGATGACAAACTTTTTCAAGAAAGGCTTTAAAACCTCATTCATAATCCTCATAAACGTATTAGGAGCATTAGACAAACCAAATGGCATAACAAGCCATTCATATAATCCTTCTTTAGTTTTGAAAGCCATTTTCCATTCATCTCCAGGACGGATTCGAATTTGGTGATAACCGTTTTTAAGATTAATTTTAGAGAAGATTTTTGAACCGGAGAGCATATCCAACATATCATCAAGGCGAGGAATCGGAAAACGATATTGTACCGTGATTTTGTTAATAGCTCGGCTATCAACACACATGCGCCAGGAGCCATCTTTCTTAGGGACTAGGAGTGCCGGAATCGCGCACGGGCTCATTGATGGATGAATGAGGCCTTTAGAAAGCAGGTCTTGTACTTGCTCTTATAAAATTGCATGGTCCTTTGGTGGCATACAGTAATGTGGTAAGTTTGGCAAGCTTGCACCCGGAACAAGATTGTTGTTATGTTGAATATGCCTCAAAGGAGGTAGAGAATCTTGAAACTCGGTAGGAAGAATGCTAGAAAATTCATGTAAAAGATCTTTAACTTCTTGAGGCATGTCATTAGGATTGGAGACATCACCTTTAGAAACAAGAAAAAAAATTGTTTCGGCCTCTTGAACATCTTTCCCCACATCATCGAAAAGCAATAAAAGCGTTTTCGCGGTCGGAGGTGCTTTGGGCTTCACATTGAGATTCATAGGAGTAAACATATACTTAAGACCACCTTTTGTAAATGTGTACGTATTGTTACGTCCCTTGCTATCAACATCTAAATCAAACAACCAATGTCATCCAAGAAGAATATGACAAACATCCATGTCAACGACATCGTACAAAATCTCCTTACTATATTTACCAATAGTAAACGGAACCCGACATTGATGTGTAACCTTAGAAACACAATAATCCTTGATCCAATAAATAGGATAAGGATCCAGATGCAAACTAAGAACTAAACCAAGCTTCGGAACCACCGATTTAGAAATAATATTTTCGCTCGAACCACCATCAATGATAAATTTGGAGAGTTTACCGTTAATCAAGCATTGGGAGCGAAATATGTTGTTGTGTAAAGAGAAGTTTACAAAAAATACAACATCGTTCATCTTCTTCGTCGCATCCATCAAGAACTTCTTCAATAATATCCGACGACGATCAAATAAAATCGGATCACAAGAGCCAAAACGGATGGATGCTCATGAACCTCACCATCAATGATGACCTCCTCATCATGGTGTGTTAAATTTACTCGAGGGCTTGCATTGTTTCGAGATGGGAAAATATTGGATGCATGACCATGTTGGTTACAACGATAACAATAATTTTGTTTAGGACGGGCATAAGGGTTGGTGGGGTGTTCAAGCAAAGGTTTAGGGTCGGAGGGTCGGTTATTTTGGTATTGGTTAGGAGAGTGATTATGGGGTTGCGGGAAACAGATGTTTGTGGTAGAGTTATGGATTTGTGGTGAATTATTTAAGTTGGATGAAGGGGTATTTATAAGAGATGTGTTGGGTGTAAAACGGTTTTTTTGAGGAGATGAGGATGATGAATACCCTTGGTATTGTGGTCGCCCATTATTAGAAAATCGTTTGGCTTTATCGAGAAATTATTCCGCTCGTTGAGCAAACTCAATAGCGATATCCATAAAAGGAATATGCGAGATCGACATCTTATCTTGAATCTCAAAACATGAACCTCCAATGAAATGACTAAGTTGTTTGACCTCATTCTCACTCATACCATTACGCGCCGATAAACGGTAAAAATCTTCAAGATATTCGGAAACGGGGCGAGTACCTTGTTTTAAATTTCGAAGTTGGTCATAAAGAATTACTTCGTAGTTAGAAGGTAGAAAACGATGTCGCAGATATTTCTTTATTTGCGCCCAATCACGAATAGGTAATTTTCCTTCTTTACGATGAACCTCGACAATACTATCCCAACAAGCGTTAGCATTACTCTTGAGCTTATATGGTATGAGCGAAGTTTTCTTTTCCTCCGGAATATGCATGTAATCAAAAAAAATCTCCACCCTAGAAAGCCAATCGAGAAAATCTTCAACATGAAGATGGCCATTAAAGGCCGGAAGATCGACCTTCATCTTGTACTAAAATTGATGGGGTTGTGCTTGGTGAGGTGTAAAATATGGATCATGAATAAATAAATCGGGAGGTCGCCTACGTACGCCATCGACAAGAGCCATATCGTTCATAGATAATTCATAATCATGGCTTTTTTGTTGGGATTGGTAACCGGGTGGGTAGTTTTGGTGGTTATTGGTCTTTTGTGGAGTGTGGTGGTGTTGTATAATTTCATGTTGGTACTAGCGGTTTGGGGAAGAGGTAAAAGAGATGAATTGGTAAAGGGGAGGGGGAGGATGAGAGGGGGGGGGGAGGTTGATGGTTGCGGCAAGTTGTTGAACTTGTCGATTGGAAGTTTCGATTTTATCCTCCAAACAATAAAGTTTTTCGGCGAACTCTTCCCTCGTCGCAAGGTTTCCAAGATTTCCATCTTGGGCACGGTCTTCATTTTCGTTGTTCACCATCTTAGAACAGGCCTACGACTGAATCTGATACCACTTAATAGAGAACCCGTAGCGGAAGCGATTTGAATCGAGAAAATAAAAGAGATTGCAAGGAATAAATAATAAAAATAGAAATTTTATTCATCTTGGTTGAACACATCTCTCAACTATTACATGCCCATTTATAATAGAGCTAGAGGATTCCCATATTAGAAGGATTCTATTATTTAGGCATAAGCTTAATCTATAAACAAATAAAATATAGAGCTAGTGGATTCCCATATTAGAAGGATCCTATTATTTAGACATAAGCTTAATCTAGAAACAAATAAAACTAAAAAGAAAATTAAACCTAATGAGATTAAAATCATCCAAGCCTTTGGGATTAATCATTTAAAGGCCCTGCATCAAAATCCCTATCCCACCCACGCCCAGTCGAACACAGGTCAAATAACCATGGTTTGTCCGCATGGCTTTGAATATGATATGTATCTGCCTTCTTATTTGCTTTCCTCGAATAGAATGACGCAATGTCGAACCACTCGATCAAACACTTCCTTTCGCATTGCAATTCTACATTCATCCCTTCGACAACTCTCATCATCTCATAAAAATTATCATTCATCTGGCATATGGCAACATCCCATAAATTTAATACCTGCTTTACCAGTCTTCGAAGAGGTAGTCGCATCCCTAAACGAATTTAGCCTCTAAACGCCATAATCCCTACCTGAGGGTAATCCTTAAATGTGTACTCGACCCCTAATGGCACCAGAATAACACCCATCTTCGATAATCCATGTTTTGCCAGGAATCGATCCAGCCTTGCATTTTCCTGAGATGAGACTGGCCCCACAGTTATCCCCGAAACATTCGTATTTTCCCTATTATCACTCTCCCCCTCTTCCCCCTCGCCCTTCTGATCACCCGAAGGTTCGATGGTATCTTCATTCCCCCTTCCCTCTCTTTCTTCTCCTTCCTCATTTTCTTCTTCCCCACTCTCTTCTACTACTCGAGCCCTACGACGGCTCCTAGTCGAAGCTCTAACACCTGGCATTACCATAGCCAACGTGGCGTCAATTGTAATTTCTAATACTTTTACATCACTACTCTCACCCCCTCAGCCTCGACCAGATATACTCAGTTCGTTTACTTCGTCCTCCTCATCTACCAACCTTATCCTCGAAGGTTGACGGATACGCATTTTACCCTACAAAAGAAGAGGATTGACATTAGCTTGATATATTCGAGTATCAAGGTTCGATTTCATAATATTATCTACCCTCACTAAATTGGCCAACCTCTGACTAAATATTCGATTGCTACCCCCTCCCCCCTCTCCTCGCTCCTCCCCATTTATTACTTGGCCGGACTTCCAGCCACATGGGTTACCCCCTTCCTCAGATACGTAATTATAGAAAAAAGGCCAAGCAACACTTACCCCCACCGTACAGGCAAAGCACACAAGGAGAAATGACAGCAAAAATAAATTGTCTATCTTTACCAAGAAATTAGAGGGCATACCTATTTGAGTCGTTCAGATTTATCAGCAACAATGGCATTTTTCTTTCCTCTTCTCCAGCAACTTCAACCGCAACAATGATGTATGTCTCATTTTCTTCTTCCTTCCTCTCTCCTTAGTGTTTGGGAACCGTGACTCTCTATTTCTCTCTCACCTCTTTAAATACTTCCAAGAAAAACAAAACCACCTTGATTTCCTCCACTCACCATCATTATCACTCCTCTACTCCCCCCTCATTTTTGGCCATGATGTGTTTTGCCAATTTTTCCCTTACTTGCATCCACGTGCGTGTCACACACTTACACCAAATAATACTTATTTTAGCCCTCTCGAACCTTCTGACACACTACTCGAAGTTGTCAACTCAAGCCTACCTATCACATCCACCTCTTTCCCATACCCGAGGAAACATCATGATGGCCTGCAGCGTACACTGCCCTATGAATAGTATCACCTCTGATATTTCTGCCAATTCGGCTATTAGATTTTGCAGTCGAAGCATCCCATGCCTTCGTTTTCGAGCTCTCTTAACCCATTCCACTATAGTCGTACCCTTCGACCACATACATTTTCGAACCATCTCATGCATTTGTTTTCGAATCATAGTCTACATTCTACCACATTCTACCGTACATATACATAAGTTCTCGAACCTTTGATCAATACTTTTTATTATATGAAATAATTCAATTTTCTTGCCATTTTTATTCGTTTTCATTACTTAAGTTCGAAGTTCGACAGTTAAAACCGAGCCTACATTATCATCGACTACAGTACCTAAACAGTTATACCATCATACTTCGGCCAAACATTGTTTCAATCAACAAGTTATCGGGCATACATCATCAGCATAAAAAATAAATAAAAAGGAGAAACAACAAAAACGACAGCAACTGCAATAAACAAACACTTCTACATACCCACCCCCAATACTGAAGACCCCCCTATTTACACACGGGGAAGTTCTTACAGAACCCCGCCTGAGCCTCGACTACGTCTTCAGCCTCCATCTGGTCTTCTGCTAGGCTTTTCAGCAAGAAATACTGGTTATTGACGTTCGGGCCCAATGCCTGCATCACCCTCCACCAGTGCTCGTTCAGATGCCCACAGATAGTCTCCCTCAGCTCTAGCTCCAGCTCCACCAAGTCAGGCCGTACCACATCCAAACCCTAATCTCTGAAGAATTTCTCCTTCAGGGCCATCATCTTCTCTTCAATACGGTGTTCCCTCTCCTCTATTCTTTTATGGTAATTAGTGTTGGGTATAGCTTCCATTATTTTGCTCACTCAAAGAAGAAGATGAAGAATGTTTGGAATTCTCCCTAATAGCCCTTATTTATATCTTGATTAAAGGGTATTTATTACCTCCTTAATCGGCACTTACCTTAATTACTCTCCTCAGAACTGCCCACATTCAACTAGCCAACTCTTCAACTTCCTATGCCTAACAGATTATTCCAGCATGCGTCATCTACACCAATTTTTGAGGCCCCTGCTGAGAGGGGGCGAATGTAGTAGCCTACTCGCAGCCTTCCAGTACCATTCGAATACTCAAAGGCTACATTGAAGCTTTCTTAGAGGCTGGAAGCCCAACAAGACAGTATCTAAGTCTACAAAACCTTCCGACATCAATCGAATACTCGAAGACATTACAGTCGAAGTCGAAGCCGAAGATAGATGGTTAGCACCAGAACTCATCCCCAGTAACATAGAGACTTCGTCCATGGGAATACATGGTCGAAGGTAGACACGCCTGACAGCCAGCTCATCAGACAGAATAGTGAAACAAGCCGCCTAACAACTACAGTGTCAGAACCGACTCTGAGTACAGAACAGTTATCCCCAAAGGATATACATGTAATCTAACCTCCCATGTTGACTCACCCATTTTCTATCTCCTATAAATGGGAGGGAGGAGGCACTATGAAGGGGTTAGAAAAAGTCTCCCAAAACCCCTTGAAGATTACCTTCAAACACCCTGTAACCTTCTCCTTATTAGATATGTCATCTAACTCGATATATATCATTAATCATTCAAATCCTCGCTAGAGGTCGTGGAGAAACCAATTCTAGGACTCCATGCAAGTTCAGTAATATAGCTTATTATTGTCTTATATACTTGCATAAGCCTCTAGTCGAATATTAACCCCATTGTGTAAGAACCCAATTTCCCCTCTACGAAATTAGGCCCCTACAAGAATTAGCCAATGTAAGCGGGTGGGATTATTTTTTATTATGTCCACAACCCTGAGGAGAGATATAATTTTCATAAGCTTCAACAAATATACCAGACGACATGTTGCTAGGACATTGGTACTAGACGCCGACGACCTGGTGTCCACAAACCTCTGTCATGCTTTTCATGTTAAATTTTCTTCTATCTTGTGTGGATACTCGAAGATGCCGAGATACTATCCTTCTATTTTTGTTGTTGTTACATCATTTTTTTTTACCTTTATGTTAATCCCATTTTTTTCTTTTTTTCAGGTTTTGTTTGTCTTGATGAAATTGCAAACTTGTTACTCAATGCTTAAACTTTATGACTGATACAAAGTAAGTAAATTTTTATTTTCCCTTATCTGTTGCAATAACACTAAAAGGAAAAGCCTAATGATTCTTGACTACCATTTTGCTTGTTTGAGCACTTCAGCTAAACCTAGAAAGTTATGCGACAAGGCAAATATGCTATCTTCCAACAATCTCATTGAGAAGAGTAAGAGATTACTAGAAGTTTAAACCTAATAAATAAGTACTGACTACTGAGTAAAGGATATAGTTCTTCACAATTTTATGTAGTTATTTGTGATTTCCTTATACATCATGCTGATAAAAATAATACTTGCTTTCAGATGGTTAGGGTCTAGTGGAATATCCAAGGTTATTGAAATGAAGATTGAAATGCGTGGCCTTTCTTCCCAAAAGTCAGTTTGGCACAGCATATGGTAAGGTAAAGTACGCTCATATGTAGGGGCTGGCATTATGAAAAGCTTATTGTCTATACTAATGAAGCATAGAGAATTACTAAGATAAGAACAAGAAAAGCAGTGTTAGAATGTCTCTGAGTAATGGTCTTTTCGTTCTTCCTTTAATGCAGTCCTCATCCGTGCAAAATTCCCAGTTCCCAGAAACTAAAACTAATTACATACCTCATTCCATTAATGAAACTCTTGGATAGTTCGTTTCTTATAATGTTGAAGAGGCGAAGGTAGTAGGAGCCCTGGATTCCGCACTAAAGGGATCTTTTTAATGAAAAAAATACAAGCGAGGATTTATTTATTTCTGGACAAATTTTTTTACTTTTCCTTATCCAAAGGTAATATTATAGATGTAAATATGTTTACTTTCTCCATCTCATCCATGATTTTGTAAGAATTTTCGATAATTTGCCAGGATCCTCTAATCTAATAAATAAGAGGGTGCTTATACATTATTGTCTATCGACAAAGTGAGGGAGATACATGGCCACATTTATACTACACCCATCTGAAATAAATGTACATAACCCATAACTGTCGACATCATCGATTTCTATAATTCAAAATAATATGAATATTGCCTTAAGACATGAAGAAGAAATAATATAAAATAGTAAGTAGTTTTACTTTTACATCTTTTATTGAATTATTTCACACAAAAAACAATCTTAAGATAATCAAACGAGATAACTTTATTGAAAAAAAAAAAAAAAACTCTTTCAGGGACATAAGATTGACTAAATCTCTCCGTCCCAAAACTCCTCTTCAGACTTAAATGGCCCCTTGTCTGAGATGAATCCACGAGTTGCTTTACTCTGTGGTAGCTGGCTAATTTTCTTAGTGTCTTCCTCACTTAGAGCCCAGTCAAATATCTCCTTGTTCTCCTGCATCCTTCCCTCATTGAAGCTCTTCACCAACACACATACCCCTTGTTCATATGCCCATCTCAGACAAACCTGCGCTCATACAAACTGGTGAGCATTGTATGATATTGAAATTCATAGTTCAAAAGTTAACATGGCATACAACTGGATGTTCTAGATAGGTAAAGTATTAATTTCATAACTTAGTCATGACATATCGCGATTTATCAGGATATTACATGTGACAGTATTTTCATGAAACATATTGTCAAGCATCGGAAAAAGGAAACTAACAGTATCTAATTTAGATTTTAACTCAGGAAAAAAAGGATGGCTCTTTGTTAGCAAAGTGAAACAGCCACATATATCATGCTTTGGTTTGTTAAGTTCCAACAATAGTATGGCCAAATATATATCGTAATGACATATTGTTGATTTCACCATAAGGCATATACCCATTGATTTTATAAACCTTAATTGAACCTAAAAACTAAATGGCATGCTTCAAAAAGTAATTACGGAATTTGGACCTGAGCATGGGTTTTTCCGATAACCTCTGCAATCCTTTTAAGCACCTTGGAATCCATAACGCGGTTTGAACCCCAACTAGCTCCTTTGGCTCCCAAGGTAGAATAAGCGGTCACAGTTACACCTTTGGCTTTGCAAAACTCTAAAAGCCTTTTCTGTTGCCAAATTGGGTTCATCTCCACCTAGGTAAAGTACAAATTTCAACGTTGTCAATAACAAAAAAATCGGAAAATTTTAAGGGAAAAAAACAGCATCTAGGGAAACGGAGTTGACACAACCAGAAATGAGACTCACTTGATTGACGGCAGGGGGAATCTTTGCGAAGGAGAGCATTTGCTCTAGCTTCTTGGAAGAGAAATTACTAACTCCAATGGATTTTACAAGGCCAAGTGCTTGGCACTCTTCCATGGCTTCCCAGACAGACTTGAAATCCATTGGAAGAAGCTCCTCCTTTGGTATTGGGTACTCATACTTACCTGGTTTTGAGCTCAATGGCCAATGTAAAAGATAAAGGTCAAGGTACTCCAGTTGAAGGGACCTGAAAACATTATTTACCATAAGTTTGAAAGATCCAAAGCATCTTCAATTGTGATCTGTCCCAAATGGTAAAAACTTCTAAAATATTTAAGTATATGCAGTTGTACTAAACAGTTTTTATTTGTAAGAAGAACTATGAATGAAAGCGGTAAAAACACCCCTTTCCCATGCCAAGTGCAATTTCATATATCTTCAATTATAGATCACCATAGGAAATATCAATAACTGCAGAAGCATAATACAAGAAAGAAAATTTCTAACTTGAGAGTCATCTTGAGGGCGGGAAGGACGCGATCATGGTGAGCATCACTACACCATAGCTTAGAAGTAATGAAGAGTTCATCCCGAGATTTGATGATGCCGAGCTGAAGTGCTTCGGTTATAGCTTCCCCAACAAATTGCTCAACCTGATAAATAACTGCAGTATCAAAATGTCTATAACCAAGCTTGATTGCATTCATGATCGCCAACTTCACATCTTGTGGTTCCCCAAACGGATAAACTGCCGTACCCAAACCAATAAGAGGCATCCTGTGGCCAGAGTTCAGGGTAACCTGAGGAATACTACTCATCTTTCCTGAATCTGTTTAGTTTCTACCAACTGCTATGGCTCCTCCACACGTTCTATATATAAAGCTTTAGTTCATTCTTCTCTCACTCTACCTAAGATATTATTATTATTTAATATGATCATGATAAGATTCTCCATCATAATTATTACTGCATCCTCTTTGCTGAATATAAAATAGTAGGAATAGCGAAGATATTTTATGAAATTAGACTCTTTCGGTCATATTAGTAACCTACGTTTGAAAGTTTGATTTGCCGACACACAAACCATCAAACAAAATATCTTGTGCATAGTAAAAATAAATAGTAATTATACTATTCTTAAAAAAGATCGTTTGTTTTTTTAGACAGTTAATATAGTTCATCACTTTGTTACATTTAGAAGTATTCTCATTAATGACTTCCTTTGAAAATAATTTGTAAATAGTGTAATAATTAATGTTTATGGAGGTATTAAATGTTGACAAAGTCTTATAAACAATGATTTGAAACTTCTTTGAAAAAATTGATTTGCCGACACATAACGACACAAAAACAAAATATCTTGTGTATAGTGAATAGTAAATAGTAATTTCACTATTCATCAAGACGATAACTTTAAGTGTATCGATATCTAATTGTCAAAAAGAAATAATTGAGACACATTCAGTCTGAGAGAAAACGACACAAGTACAAAATTTCTTGTGAATAGTGAATAGTAATTTTACTATTCCTAGAAAAACAGTTTTTACTGTCGACATCTCTTTGTCAAAAGGAAATAATTGAGACATGTTACGTCTCAAGAGAAGAGAAGATGCGTCTCAAGACACGTTACGTCTCAAGAGAAGAGAAGATACGTCTCAGAGAAGACATGCCTCAGAGAACAATGAGTTGGTTATAAAAGAAGGTATAGAGAGATCTTTTGGTTCATCAACTACCTTTAGAACAAAAAATCTAATTTTCTTCAGGACTCAAAACCCTAATCAATCAAGAGCTCTTGCCAAGTACTCTGTAAGTTTTCAAACTTCAATTTAGTACTGAATAATATCATATTTGCAATTCGTTATTATCACATGAAGATAAAAACGGATAGGAACCCAAAGTCTACATGACTCACTACTTAATTGTACACCTCATCAAGATAAGAGACGTCTGGAATACACTGATGCGAGACTTATAGAGGTCAATAAACCTCTTACTAACAAGAACCCATGTATTCACGACATGCACACATACCCATGAGGATGTCTAATAATGCACAATGATGAGATAAAAAGTTTTCTACTCAGTCTCAAGTGCTAGAAAACACATAGGATTCTTTAAAATCCTGGGAGACCAGAGATGGAACCAGAGACCGAAGCTAGTAATTCTTATGACAACAGTATAAATCCAGAAATAGAATTATATGAAGTTCATGACCAAGAAGGAAATTTCTCAGCTGATTTAATTATCAAAAAAGAAAAATTTAATGAAATTATAAAGAAAAAACTTTCTTTGAATAAAAACAAGATATTCAAGGTTCCCAACAATATCTCTAAAATTGCAGAAATATTTATTAAACGAAAATATTTTGTTTATTTTGGCGTTAGCCATAAAGAATATAGTTTTGATATAAAAGACACATCAGGACTCATAAATCTGTCTCTCATCACAAGAGAAGACTTAAACCTAATAATAAATGGCAACCCAAAAGATGACAGGAGAAAAATAGGTTATATACATCTAAGAGGAATCTAGATTATGATAAAATCTCATTTTAGAGAAGGAATTAATACACCTATTAAAGTAACAATACTTGATAATTGTATTAATAACTGCAGAGATGCATTATTAGGAATGGTTCAATGGAACTTAAGTTACAAAATATTAGTCTTTTCAGTATACCCAAAGTACGCAATAAGCCTACATGAAAAATATCTAAATAAAACTTTAAGTTTAGCCCATCATTATGAAAGATCTGAACTGGTTAAACCAAGAAACAGTCCTTTCAGCATTACATATTTGGTGGGATATGCTTTAACTAACTCCCATCATAGTGAGTTATTCAAGCAAAAAGAAATTATTAAGATAGATGATATCTCCTCCAAAATGGGAAAAATTCACCAACCTCAAATAGAAGAATTAGATAAACATCCAAAAAATTGGAGCCTAAACATAAGAGAGAAACCCCTTTTAGGTTATCAAAGACCAAAGGAGGTAAACGTACAAAATGGAAAAATGGAAGTAAGAAACTCTTCCAGATTCCAAATTAGGAAAGATATATTTGAAGAAGAACCTGCAAACAAATCCCTTGCAGAAATTAGACGATTATCGGTAAAAATAGATACTCTCCAAAGGGCCCTTTTGACCTAATGGACCCAATAAAAAATGAAGAAAATAAAATTGAGTATTTACAGAGATATTTTGCTCATCTTTTACCTCAAATTATGGAACTCATGACAAGCGTCAAAGAGCTTCAAATATATATAAAAGAAATCATAGAGGAAGTTCAACAGACTTCTCCAAACAAGATTATTAAAGAGATAAAAGATTTATCTCTAAAAGTAGAAAGCTTAAGTGCAATACAATTAAACAAAATCACTGAATAAATAAATCTAAGTAATATCTTAGAAACTAGGCCAAATCTAAATACTGAAAATGAGGAACAACAGAGAAGAAGAAGGTTTGAACTCAGGGCTGAGGAAGATGCTGAGTTTGAAAGAACCAAAATTATTCCTATCAGATCTAATAACAGGAATATCCCTCCAAAATATCAACTAAAACAAAGAGTTGGCATTCCGGGAACATCGATTTTGGATATAGATTGTATCCGAGAAAGAAAAAAATTAATAACAGAGTGGTACGCAGAAATGAGCCTTATCATCCAAACTACTTCATAATTAACAGTAAACTTACAAGCAGTAAAAACATTAATTTACCACAAACTCAGTTGAAATGTAAGAACATAGTTTGACAAACTTCCCGACGAAGATCACTTTAAATTGGGTCAAGGTTGTAAAACTGGACTCGAATATATAAATAAAGTCACGGATGCCATTTACCGAGAAATAGTTGGTGAAGACAAGAAACAATATAAAAACAAAATATCCCAATTAGAAGAAGTCCAAGCTGCATGACATTTGGATAACCTAACCATTTGCGATATGTGTTATTTTAACACATACATATGTGAAGATGAAAAATTCCACCATAAACTTAATAAATCAGTTTAGGAATATTATAGAACTTTATTCAATAATAAACTTCCAGGAAACATTGCCCGAGTATTCAAAGAAGAATTTAACAAACAAGAGTTTATCCCTGATACTCTTGGGGGAAGAATAAAATTTGTAAAACAGTATGGCTTGCCAACAACGGACAGTCACCAAACAACTCAAAGGTAATGACATAATTTATTGTGACAAAACAAATGCTGATATACCAAGAAAATATGGATGCACAATAACATCATATAAGAAGAAAAAGAAATTTTTTAAATGAGAATTTTCACATAAAAAATACAGGTTCAAAAAGTATAAAGGTAAGAAGTTATTTAGAAACAAAGAAAAACCACATTTTCAGAAGAAATTCTTTAGAAAGAGAAACTTCGTAAAATAAAATGACAACTTTTGTCCTAAAAAAAGGACAAATTGTAAATGCTGGATATGCAACGAAGAAGTGCATTATGCAAACGAATGCCTTAATAGGACAAGAAAGGATTTTAAGCATAAATTAAAAATCCTAGAGCAAGCTTATTCAATAAGATTATGACCTATAGAGGAAGAAATTTCAGAAAATGAGAGTATTTATCTCCTTGAAAGAGAGACTAAAGAGGTCAGTTCTGGTACGAAAATTGATAATAAAGAATGAACAGGTTAGACCTACTAACAGATTTCAAAGATAACACAAACTTCAATACCTTAAACAGTATCACAAACCCTAACAACACCTATATAAAAATTGGTTGCAAATTCAAGGGATATAAACAATATCATCTACATGCATACATAGATACAAGAGCAAGTATCTGTATTGCAAATAAATATGTCATACCCCCAGAATTATGGGAAAAGACAAGAGTACCCTTAGAAATAAAAATTGCAAACAATACATTGATATATCTAGACTATGTAGCTAGAAATAGTGACATACTAATAGGAGGAGAAACGCTTTATCTCCCTTTTATTCATCAACAAGATTCTGGAGTTGATTTCCTTATAGGAAATAATTTCTTAAATCTCTATAATCCATTTATCCAAAATGTGGATATTATCAGTAACTCAACAATTATGAGTGATAAGATTGTAATGAGTAAAGTAAGAAATGCAATGACTGTTAGAATCCAAGGATTCCTTGATCAACATAAAAAAAAAATGAGGTGTATAAAATAAACAAACAAAACCACAGGTTACTAATGTCAGTATTCTTCATAATAAAGAACAATATAACTACGAAGATTTAAGTATTGAAATACCAGGAAAAAATTGTTACTTAAAATTTATAAGAGAACTTGAAGAAATTTGAGGAACATTAAAGGGAATTTGTTCTGAAGATCCTTTAGACCCAAATATACGAAGATCAAAGCTCACAGCTGAGATTAGACAAAAAGATAAATAAAAAGCAATCAGGGTTAAACCTATTATTTACTCGCCAGATGATAAAGTAGAATTTGCCAAACACAACCAAGAACTACTTGACTTACATATAATTTGCAAAAGCAAATCCCCACACAGTTCACGTGCTTTTATGGTAAATAAAATGGTTGAATAAAAAAAAGGAAAGAAACGAATGGTAGTAAATTACAAAGCCCTCAATCAAAAAACTATTGATGATGGTTATTATATTCCTTAGAAAAAGAATCAATAAGCCAAATCTGAGGTAAGAAATATTACTCCACATTAGATTGTAAATAAGGTTTTTGCCAAGTTATAATAGATGAGGAATCACAAAAATTGATAGCGTTTAGCTGCCCCCAAGGTCACTCATTACCAATGGAAGGTAGTCCTCTTTGGTTTAAAACAAGCACTAGGGATTTTCCAAAGACATATGGGTGATATCTTTGCAGAATACTTTAGTTTTTGCTGTGTTTAAATAGACGATATCCTTATCATCAGTAATACACTAGATGAACATTATGAACATCAAAATACTATTATTAATAGATGTAAGAAAAGAGGGCTAGTAATGTCCGCGAAAAAAATAGTAATTTCCTAGACAAAAATTAAGTTTTTAGGCTTAGAAATTGAGGATGAGAAACACTATCTCCAACCTCATATTTTAAATAATATCCAACATTTTCCTAGTAAAATCAAGGATAAGAACCAATTATAAAGATTCTTAGGTTACTTAACCTATACAGAAGCATATACCCACAAGCTGGCAGAAATGAGAAAACCTCATCAAGCTAAACTCAAAAAAGATGTTCCTTGGAATTTGACACCAGCAGACACTATCTATATAGAAAAAGTCAAAAATAAATAAAAGGCCTTCCATGACTTTATCATCCTTCACCCAATGATTAATTGGTGATTGAAACAGATGTATCCAATGAATATTAGGGTGCTGTACTCAAAGACCAGGTTATCACAATTAATGGAAGCATGGAAGAATACCTATGTAAGTATACTTATGGTTCTGTTCAAACTGCAGAATTAAATTACAATATATGTTTTATCACAGAGATTTATAGTCAGAAGTGATAATAAGAATTTTGGTTATTTTCTATGAACCAATATTGTAGGAGACTACAAACAAGGAAGGTTGTTGTGATGGCAACAATGGTTTAATTATTATCAATTTGATGTAGAGCATATTACAGGGACAAAAAACTGCCTGACAGATGCTCTTACCAGATAAATAACTAATCTTTCAATATTCATGATTTCAGGAACACATAAGGGACGAAATACAAAAATTGAACAAGACTTGGATACTGAGATCCAAGAATTAGAGCTACAAATGATGCAAAAAATGATGAAAATTCTTCAGCTCAAACAAAAGCGAAAACTTTCATCTTCAATTTCTGAAGAAGAAGAAGAAAAAGATCCGAGAGGATCATATTACCAAGAAATGCTTAACATTTCAAACAATCCAGAATGTCAAAGTTCTTTAGGATAATCAAACCCTCCACACGAGTGTCACAACTCTAAAGAAGACTTCACCTCTTTAACAAGATACAATGAGGAATCATCCAACTCAAAACAATATGAGGATTTGTATATCCAAAATCAGTCTTCACAGGCTTCAGGAGGCATTAAATCCCCAAAATACTGTGTTATTTTTAATACTAACAATGCAGGGATCTACACATCCAGGGCTAAAACTAGCACGAAAGTGATTGGAATAAAATGTGCTATACACCAAGCATTCAAATCATGGAAAGAAGTTAACCAGGCTTTCAAAAGCTATAATGAAAAAAAAGATGAGAGTCCTCCAGCCCATCCAACAACCACAGTGGACTTAGTAGACAAGTTCGCCAGTAAGAAATGGATTGACATTGTCAAATTAGCTAACGAAGTTACTCGAACCAATACCCCTGGGAAATTTGCCATCATAGCCCCTAAAAATGTTGAAAAACCAAGCCGGTTCAGCATACCAAGAGGCCCAATGCCAGAAATACTAAACCCATAAATCATACAACCTAACGAAGTCGAATACGACATAGGAACAATAACCCCCGTAATATGGTATTATTGGTCCAACAAGGCAAGACAAGACGAAGGTCAAGACTACGAACTGTTAGGAATTTATTCCATTAACAGGCCAGTTACAGGAAGCAAATTCAACGTTTGCAGCACTGCTGACCCAAAAATTGTATATCAATTATTTCTGTGCGATTTAATTAATTGCTATTATCCGTCAAGCAATCTCTTAGAATTAAAATTCTTCGCACATAATTTTAAGAGAGCAATAAAATACTTTAGAAAAAAAATCAAGGCAGTGGATAAACCTATTTTTCTCCAATTTCACAGCTCAATAACTGACTGGGGAAACGAAGAAGAAGAGGATAAAACCCCATACCACTTTATCAAGATGGGCTTAACATCAAATGAACGCGAAGAACCGAGGCTTTTGGCCCTATCTCCTAGAAAAGAACAGGTAGAACATCTGCATAAGGAAAGAGCAATGATGCTCAGCCAGATCCTCTTTGAGATCATAAAAATAAATTGGGAAAATGAGGTAAAAATAAATTACAAAACCCCAAAAATCATCTTAACAAGCAGATTCCCCATGCCAATCAGCAGTGAAGATAGGACAAAAATAATGAATTTTGAGCAGGCATTCAATGAAGGCGCTTTGGATGTCTCTGATAGCACCAAATATGCATTATGCAAGGAGGCTAGAAGACAGGCGAAAGAAGACCACAAATTTCCTTATTGCCCCAGAAAGGAAGTTGTTTACTTACTAGAAGGAGCTTACTCAGGCAAAGAGTTCTAAAGATGATAAGAGTGGGTCCCTACCCATGTGCCAAAGAAGTTGCCGACACAAAGATGGGTCCACACTCACCTGAAGGCAGCCAGAAAAACACTTATGTCAAGCATTATATAGTGTCGACATTCAATTATCTGTAATATTTGTATTAATATAAAGTTATGGTCAGGAGAAGTCTAGTGGACCCTCTACTTTGTAAAAGAAGATAGCTATGTGAGGCACCTCACAAGAATGAACAAGAAGAGCGAGAATGTTTTAATAAAAAGTTCTTCAAAATATTTGAGTTCTTTAAACAAGTCAAATATTTGTATTAAGACAACTTGTATAAAAAGTTCTTCAAACAAGTCAAAAATTTATGCAGAAAACTCTTCACAAATTTATGTGAAAACTCGGCAGGAAAACATTTCTTCATTCTACAGGCTTACATCTCAGTCAAAAATGGTATCAGAGCCACGGTATGGATTATCCGGTGCTTACCCTTAAGGCCATAGACAGGAGGACGTCTACGAATTTTTAGTTGCACAATTAACGGGTTTGAGGCCGATAGCTCAGGTAAACACACTCTTTCGCTCCAATTATTAAACTTCTTTTGGAAGATTGGTCTGCCGATACAAAATTCATAAGAGATATCTTGCGAATAGAAAAAGTGAATAATATAATTACTATTCATAAAAACAGCTTCATCTGCTTAAGCAGTATTGCATTTATGTTTGGGAGTATAAGTAAGCTTCTTTCAAAAGTTTGATATACTGACAGAAACAACCAAAATAAGTATTATTCTTAATAATATCTTGTAAATAGGAAAAAGTGAATAGTGTCACATTTAAAGTATTTGGAGGTATTTGTTGTGATGTTGACAAAGTATATACAATAAAAATTCGTTTAGAAAATTAGTCTACCAATACACAAAAGATCAAACAAAATAACTTGTGAATAGTAAAAGTGAATAGTAATTTCAATTTCACTATTCATAAAAACAGCTTTGACAGCTAACATAAAAAATCGATGCGTCAAAAGGAAATAATTGAGACAAGTTTAATCTCAGAGAAAAATGACACAATAACAAAATATATTGTGAATAGTATTTTTACTATTCATTAAGACAACTTTTAGTGTCGACATCTCTTTGCCAAGAGGGAATAATTGAGACACGTTACGTCTCAAGAAAAGATAAGTCTTAGAGAAGACACGTCTTAGAGAACTATGAATTGGCTATAAAAGAAGGCATAAAGAGCTCTTTGATTCATCAACCACCTTTGAACAAAAAATTTATTACTGTAAGGACCCAAAGCCCTGAACACTCAAGAATTCTTGCCAAGTACGCTGTAAGTTTTCAAAGTACTATTTAATAATGATTTGTGTTCAGCTATCAGGTTTTTATCACAGTATACAGTATTTGTTTTTTATGATAAAAATGGATATGAACCCAGAGTCTACACGACTCAATGCTTAATTGCACACCTCATCAAGATAAGAGACGTCGAACCCTACGTCTGGAATCCACTGATGCAAGACTTAAAGAGGTCAATAAACTTTTTATTAGCAAGAACCCATGTATTCACGATATGCACACATACCCATGAGGATGTCTAATGTTGCACAACGACGTGATAAAGAGTTTTCTACTCAGTCTCAAGCGCTAAAAAGCACATAGGATTTCATAGAATCCTGGAAGACCAGAAATAGAACCAGAGACTGAAGCTAGTAATTCTTATGACAGCAGTATAAATCCAGAAATGAAATTATATGAAGTTCATGAACAAAAAGAAAAAATTTCAGCTGATTTAATTATCAGAAAAGAAAAATTTAATGAAATTATAAAGAAAAAGCTTTCTTTGGATAAAAACAAAATATTCAAGGTTCTCAACAATATCTCTAAGATTGCAGGAATGTTTATCAAAAGAAAAAAATTGGTTTATTTTGGTGTTAGCCATAAAGAATATAGTCTTGATATAAAAGACACATCAGGACGCATAAATTTACCTCTTATCACAAGAGAAGACTTAAACCTAAGAATAAATGCCATCCCAAAAGATGACAGGATAAAAATAGGGTATATGCATCTAGGAGGAATCCAAATTATGATAAAATGTTATTTTAGAAAAGGAATTAATACACCTATCAAAGTAGTAATACTTAATAATCGAATTAATAACCGCAAAGATGCATTATTAGGAATGGTTCCAGGGAACCTAAGTTACAAAAAATTAGTCTTTTTAGTTTACCAAAAGTATGCAATAAGCTACATGACAAAGATCTAATCAAAACTTTAAGTTTAGTACATCATTTTGAATGGTCTGAACTTGTTAAACCAGGAAACAGTTCTTTCAGCATCACATATGTGGTAGGATATGCTTTAACTAGCTCTCATCACAGTAAATTATTCAAGCAAAAAGAAATGATTAAGATAGATGATATCTTCTCTGAATTGGAAAAATTCACCAAACTCAGATAGAGGAATTAAATGAACTTCCACAAAACTGGAGCCTAAACATATGAGAAAAACCTCTTCTAGGTTTTCAAAGACCAAAGGAGATACACGTACAAAATGGACAAATGGAAGCACGAAACTCTTCCCGGTTCCAAATTATAAAAGATATATTAGAAGAAGAACCTGCAAGCTAATCCCTTGCAGAAATTAGACGATTATCGGAAAAAATATATACTCTCCAAAGGGCCCATTTGGACTAATATACCCAATAAAAAATGGAGAAAATAAAATTGAGTATTTATAAAGATGTTTTGTTCATCTCTTACCTTAAATTATTGAACTCATGACAAGCGTCAGAGAGCTTCAAACAAATATAAAAGAAATCATAGATGAAGTCCAACAGGCTCCTCCAAACAAGATTATTAAAGGGATAAACGATTTATCTCTAAAAGTATAAAACTTAAGTACAATACAATTAAGAAAAATCACTAAGGAAATAAATCTAAGTAATATCTTAGAAACCTGACCAATTCTACCAATAATTATCAAAACAACAGGAAGATTCTTCCCAAAGAATTGAAACCACCACCAACAATACTTTATGTCAACAAGTATATTTAAAAAGAAATTAGAAGACTGGCTTAAAAAATCTGGTGAAATTAATCTAGACACCATCATCAAGCTCTTATCTATGAACGATAAGGAATTAGGAGAAAAAATCCACATGGCAAATAACAGATACGAAGATGTTGAATCTTTAAGATTAGAAGAAGACTCAGAAGTAGATGAAGAAAATATTAAGAAAAAGACAAAAATGAACTTAAAACCTACTAGAGAAGAAGGCCAAGGTTCTAATACAAACACTATAGGACAAGCCTATCCTAACATAAATACTGAAAACATAAATACTAAAAATGAGGAACAACAAAGAAGAAGAAGGTCTGAACTCAGGCCAGAGGAAGATGCTGAGTTTGAAAGAACTAGAACTATTCCAATCAGATCTAATAAGAATACGGATAGACTTCCAAACTTCCACAACAGGAATATCCCTCCAGAATATCAACTAAAATAAAGAGTTGGCATTCTGGGAACATCTATTTTGGATATAAATTGTATCCTAGAATGAGAAAAATTAATAACAAAGTGGTGTGCACAAATAAGCCTTATCATCCAAACTACTTCAGAATTAACAACAAACTTACAAGCAGTAAAAACATTAATTTACCACAAACTTAATGTAAATGTAAGAACACGGTTTGACAAACTTCTAGACGAAGATCACATTAAATTGGGTCAAGGTTGGAAAAATGGACTCGAATATTTAAATAAAGTCACGGATGCTACTTACCGAGAAATTGTTGGTGAAGACAAAAAAATAATATAAAAACAATATATCCCAATTAGAAGAAGTCAAGATGCATGGCATTTGGGTAACCTAATCATTTGCGATATGTGTAATTTTTACACATACACATGTGAATACAAAAAATTCTACCATAAACTTAATAAATCAGTTCAGGAATATTATAAAACTTTATTCTATAATAAACTTCTAGGAAACATTGCCCGAGTATTCAGAGAAGAATTTAACAATTAGGAGTTTATCACTGATGCTCTTGGGGGAAGGATAAAATTTACAAAACAGTATATTATACTGGCTTGCCAACAACGGACAATCACCAAACAACTCAAAGGTAAGGACAACATCTGTTGTGACAAAACAAATACTGATATACCAGGAAAATATGGATGCACAATAACATCCGATAAAAAGAAAAGGAAATTCTTTAAACAAGAATTTTCACATAAAAAATACCGGTTCTAAAAGTATAAAGGTAAAAAGTTTTTTAGAAACAAAGAAAATCAACCTTTTCAGAAGAAATTCTTTAGAAAGAGAAACTTCTTAAAATAGAATGATAACTTTTGTCCTTAGAAAAAGATAAATTGTAAATGCTGGATATGCAACGAAGAAGGGAATTATGCAAATGAATGCCCTAATAGGGCTAAAAAGGATTTTAAGCATAAAGTAAACATCCTAAAGAAAGCTTATGCAATAAGATTAGAACCTATAAAGGAAGAAATTTTAGAAAATGAGAGTATTTATCTCTATGAAACAGAGACTGAAGAAGGCAGTTCTGGTACGAAATATGATAATGAAGAATGGACAAGTTAAGCCTACTAACAAATTTTGAAGATAACCCAAACTCCAATACCTTAGACAGTATCACAAACCCTAACAACACCTTTATAAAAATTGGTTACAAATTCAAGCGATATAAACAATTTCATCTATATGCATACATAGATATAGGAGCAAGTATATGTATTACAAATAAATATGTCCTATCCCCAGAATTATGGGAAAAGGCAAGAGTACCCTTTGAAATAAAATTTGCAAACAATACATTGATTTATCTAGACTATGTAGCTAGAAATATCGACATACTAAAAGGAGGAGAAACGTTTCATCTCCCTTCTATTCATCAACAAGATTCTGAAGTTGATTTCCTCATACGAAATAATTTCTTAAATATCTATAATCCATTTATCTATAATGTGGACACTGTCAGTATCTCAACAATTATGAGTGATAAGATTGTAATGAGTAAAGTAAGAAATGCAATGACCGTTGGAATCCAAGGATTCCTTGATCAAAAAAAAAATGAAGTGTATAAATCAAACAAACAATACCACAGGTTACTAATGTCAGTATTCTTCATAATATAGAAGAATATAACTATGAAGATTTAAGTATTGAAATACCAGGAGAAAATCGTTACTTAAAATCTATAAAACAACTTGAAGAAATTTAAGGAAAATTAAAGGAAATTTATTATGAAGATCATTTAGACCTAAAGATACGAAGATCAAAGCTCACAGCTGAGATTAGACTAAAAGATAAAAACAAAGTAATCAGGGTTAAACCTATGATTTATTCGCCAGATGATAGAGTAGAATTTGCCAAACACATCCAAGAACTACTTGACTTATATGTAATTTGCAAAAGTAAATCCTCGCACAGTTCACCTACTTTTATGCTAAATAAAGCGGTAGAACAAAAAAGAAGAAAGGAACGAATGGTAGTAAATTACAAAGCCCTCAATCAGGAAACTATTAATGACAGTTATTATATTCATAAGAAAGAAGAATTAATAAGCATAATCAGAGGCAGGAAATATTACTCCACATTAGTTTGTAAATCAGGTTTTTACCTGGTTATAATAGATATTGAATCATTAAAATTGACAGCGTTTAGCTGCCCCCAAGGTCACTCACTACCAATGAATGGTTATCCCCTTTGGTTTAAAACAAGCACCATGGATTTTCCAAAGACATATGGATGATATCTTTGTAGAATACTTTAGTTTTTGCTGTGTTTATATAGACGATATCCTTATCACATTATGAACATCTAAATACTGTTATCAATAGATGTAAGAAAAAGGACTAGTAATGTCCGAGAAAGAAATAGTAATTTGTCATACAAAAATTAAGTTTTTAGGCTTAGAAATTGAGGATGGGAAACACTGCCTCCAACCTCATATTCTAAATAATATCCAACATTTTCCTAGTAAAATTAAGGATAATAACCAATTACAATGATTCTTAGGTTGCTTAACCTATTCAGAAGCATATATCAACAAGCTGGCAGAAATGAGGAAACCTGTTCAAGTTGAACTCAAAAAAGATGTTCCTTGGAATTTGACACCAGCAGACACTATCTATATAGAAAAAGTCAAAAAAACAAATAAAAGATCTACCATGACTTTATCATCCTTCACCAAATGATTAAATGGTGATTGAAACAGATGCATCCAATGAATATTGGGGTGCTGTACTCAAAGCCCAGGTTATCACAATTAATGGAAGCATGGAAGAATACCTATGTAGGTATACTTATGGTTCTGTTCAAACTGCAGAATTAAATTATCATTCTAATAAAAAAGAATATTTAGATGTAAAAAAGGCTATTAAAAAATTTATAATATATGTTTTATCACAAAGATTTATAGTCAGAAGTGATAATAGGAATGTTGGCTATTTTTAAAGAACCGATATTGCAGGAGACTACAAACATGGAAGGTTGTTGCGATGACAACAATGGTTTAATTATTATCAATTTGATGTAGAGCATATTATAGGGACAAAAAACTGCCTGGCAGATGCTCTTACCAGAGAATTAACTAATCTTTCCATATTCATGATTTTAGGAACACATAAAGGACGAAATAAAAAATTGGAACAAGACTTGGATACTGAAATCCAAGAATTAGAACTACAATGATGCAAAAAAGGATGAAAATCCTTCAGCTCAAACAAAAGCGAAAGCTTACATCTTCAATTACTGAAGAAGAAGAAGAAAAAGAAAAAGATCCGAGAGGATCATATTACCAATAAATGTTCAACATTTCAAACAATCCAGAATGTCAAAGTTTTTTTGGAGAATCAAACCCTCCACATGAGTGTTACAACTCTAAAGAAGACTTCAGTTCTTCAACCGGATACAATTAGAACTCATCCAACTCAAAACTATATGAGGATTTGTATATCCAAAATCAGTCTTCACAGGCTTCAGGAGGCATTAAATCCCCAAAATACTGTGTTATATTTAATACTAACAATGCAAGGATCTATACATCCTGGGCTAAAACTTGCACGAAAGTGATTGGAATAAAAGGTGTTATATACCAAGCATTCAAATCATGGACAGAGGCTGACCAGGCTTTCAAAAGCTACAATGAAAAATAAGATCAGTGTCCTCCAACCCATCCAGCAACCACAGTGGACTTAGTAGACAAGTTCGCCAGTAAGAAATGGATTGACATTGTCAAATCAGCTAACGAAGTTACCCGAACTAATACCCCAGGGAAATTGGCCATCATAGCCCCTGAAAAAAGATGAAAAACCAAATCGGTTCAGCATACCACGAGGCCTAAATGCCCGAAATACTAAGCCCATAAATCGCACAACCCAGCGAAGTCGAATGCGAGATAGAAACAATAACCCCCGCAATATAGTATTATTAGTCCAACATGGCAACACAAGACGAAGGTCAAGACTATGACCTGTTAGGAATTTATTCCATTAATAGGCCAGTTACTGAAAGCAAATTCAACGTTTACAGCACTGCTGACCAAAAAATGGTATACCAATTATTCCTGTGCAGTTTAATTGATTGTTGTTATTCGTCAAGCAATCTCTTAGAATTAAAATTCTTCCCAAATAATTTTAAGAGAGCAATAAAAAACTTCAAAAAGGAAATCAAGGTAGAGGATACACCTATTTTTATCCAATTTCACAGCTCAATAACTGACTGGGGAAATGAAGAAGAATGGGATAAAACCCCAAACCAGTTTATCAAGATGGACTTATTATCAAATGATCAAGAAGAACTTTGGCTTTTGGCTCTAAATCCAAGAAAAGAACAGGTGGAACATCTTTATAAAGAAAGAGCAATGATGCTCAGCCAGATCCACTTTGTGATCAAAAAAATAAACAGGGAAAGTGGGGTTAAAATAAATTACAAATCCCTAAAAGTCATCCTAACAAGCAGATTCCCCATGCCAATCAGCAGTAAAGATAGAATAAAAATAATGAATTTTGAGCAGGTATTCAATGAAGGCGTTTTGGATGTCTCTGATAGCACCCAAAAAATATTCTGCAAGGAGGCTAGAAGACAAGCGAAAGAGGACCACAAATGTCCTTATTACCCCAGGAAGAAAGTTGTTCACTTACCAGAAGGACCTTACCCAGGTGAAGAGTTCTAAAGAAGATAAGTGTGGGTCCCCACCCATGTGCCAAAGAAGTTGCCGACACAAAGATGGGTCCACACCCATATGAAGATAGCCAGAAAAACACAGATGTTAAGCATTATGTAGTACCGACACTAAGTTATCTGTAATATTTGTATTAATATAAAGTTATGGTCAGGAGAAGTCTAGTGGACCCTCCACTATGTAAAAGAGGATAGCTATATAAGGTGCCTCACAAGAATAAATAATTGGAGCGAGAGTGTTTTAATAAAAAGTTCTTCAAAATTTTTGAGTTCTTTAAATTAAGTTACAAAATAGAAGTACTTTTTTCCCCAATCCCGTTCTTCAAACAAGTCAAAAATTACTGCGGAAAACTTCACATAAATTTATGTAAAAACTCTACAGGAAAACATTAGAAATTTTTGACTTGTTTCCTCATGATGTTTCCATCCATCACGGTGCTTCCTTGGGTACGGGAAAGAGGCGGATGTGATACATAGGCTTGAATGGACAACTTCGAGTAGTGTATCAGAAGCTTTGAGAGAGCTAATTGGGTATTTATCCGGTGTAAGTGTGTGGCACGCACGTGGGAGTAGGTGAGGGAAATATTGGTTAAACACCTCATGACCGAAAATGAGGGGGGATTGGAGGAGTGGTAATGATGGTGAGTGGGGGAAATTGAGGCAGTTTTGTTTTTTTGGGAGGTATTTAATGAGATATGTAAGAGAGAGAGTCACCGTTCTCAAATAATTATAGCGAGAGAAAGGAGGAAGAGTAGTAGACATACACCATTGTTGCAGTTTGAAGTTGCTTGGAGAAGAGGAAAAGAATACGCCATTGTTGCTGATAAATTTAATCTTCTCAAATAAGTATGCTTCTGATAACTTGATAAAGATAGACCATTTAATTTTTTTGTTGCTTCTCCATGTGCTTGTTATCAATATGGTTGGCTTTATGGCTGTAACTGCGTAATTGAGGATGGGGGTAACCCATGTGGCTGGAAGTCTGGCCAAGTGGTAAATTGGGAGGAGCGAGAGGGTGGGTGGGGTAGCAATCGAACATTCGACTGTAGGTTGTTCGATTTGGTGAAGGTAGATAATATTATGATATGGAACCTTGATACTCGGATATATCGAGCTAATGCCGCTCCTCTTCTTCTATAGGGTATAATGCGTACCCGTCAAGCTTTGAGGATGAGGCAGATAGATTAGGAGGACGAAGTAAATGAACCAAGTGTATCTCGTCGAGGTCGAGGGGGTGAGAGTTGTAAAGTAGAAGTATTAGAGATTGATAGCAAAACATGGTTTGTCGAAGGTTGATATTCTTCTGGTGCTATTAGCGGCCAAATACATGTTTAAGGATTCCCCTCATTTGGGGATTATGGCATTCAGAGGCCAAATTCGATTAGGGATGCAGCTTCCTCTTCGAAGGTGTTGAATTTTTGGGATGTAGCCCCATGCCAGATGAACGACAATTTTTATGAGAAGATGAAAGTTGTCGAAGGGGTGAATGTGGAGTTGCGACACGAGAAGAAGGTTTTGATCCAATGGTTTGACATTGTATCGTTCTATTTGAGGAAAAAAAATAAGAAGGCAGATACATATCGCATCCAATGCCATGTAGACAAATCATGGTTATTTGACATGTGATCGACTGGGCGTGGGTGGGATAACGATTTGTGGTGGTGAAGGGGAATTATGAAATGCTGAGGGGGAGGAGGAACAGGGGCTGAAGCATAGGCTATATAATGCAAGTAAGTGAAGACCCAAAGTATATTGATTGTATGGTTCGAATAGACTGTGAATCTTGTCTTTTATATTTTGCAGATTCCTCAAATAATTTATTGAAGAACCCAAGGAGTTATATTGATAAACTAATCGACCAGGCTGAGGAGTGGGTAAATCAAGTATTTTGTAAGTTGGGTATGGTCAGAAAGAGATGAAAGAAGATAGACACGTTGCTGAAAGACATTCCCGTTGCTGCTGGCTATTCAAAGAAGAAAAAAAAAGGCAGTTCTTCGACGAGTGCAGGTGAGATGGATTACGACAGGTTGAGTCGAAAGTCAAGCTTTGTATCCAGGGAATGGTGAGGAGGGCCTAGGACGGTATGGTCGAGCGTGCCTAAGACTATTCCTGAGGTACCGCGGTAGACCAGCAAGGGTAAAGTCAAGGTCACTGACGAAGCTTCGACAGTGCAACAAACGAAAAAAACTTTGTGGAAGAGGGGTCGTGAGCAGGTGCCTGACGATGAGGATGAACAAGTCGATAGGAGGTGGCGCGAGGTCGAACTTGAGAAGAATGCTCGAGTAACTGTCGAGTCGATGGCTTGTGTCTGCGGCACAAACCCAGATGAAGTGGGGAAGAAAATAAACAAAGCTCTATACTAGGTAAGTGTGTCTAAAATTTTGAAGTTGAAATTATACTTTGTGAACTGCTGAATAGTCAAGTATTCCTGCAGGTGAATGTGTGGGCAATAACTTTCAATAAAGCCAAGAAGGTATCGAGTGAGCAGCTAAATAAGGCAAGGGATAAGCTTGAGCTTGCGCAGAGGACCTGTCTGTCGTTGGAGACCCAGGTCGGTGTGCAAGAATGAGAGAAGTTACAGATTCCAGCCAATGTCGTGCGGGAAGTCGAAGTTGCGGTTGCCAACTATAATCAGACGGTAGCAGTATTGGAGGCGAAGCTGGTTGATAAAGTGGAGTAGTTGAAGACCAACAAAGCACATTTCTAGGAGCAGTATGATGAGGAGTGTGACATAACCACAACCCTGAAGAGGTTTATAGATGGGTTGGGGTATGATCTAGAGACCTTCGATCCCTATCCTCCAGCTGAAGAACATGTTGTCGAATATGTTGCACAGATAGAGAGGATAGAAGTAGACCCTGTAGGGGGAGGTGCTGGAGATGTTGTCGCTGATCCCACGGTCGAAGGGGATGGTAATGGTGCTGGAAATGTTGTAGGGGGTATTGTAGTCGAAGGTGCTGCTGATGCTTCGGGACTCAACCCCACTGTCGAAGGTAGTAGAGGCGTTGTTGTAGAAGATTGTGTAGAAGGAGTTAGTGCGGCCACTCCTGTGTGAGTGGGGCATTTGGAGAAGGTATGTCTTTGGCTTCTTCTGTTGAATTCAAACAATGTGTATTGGATATGTAAAATTTGAACCCTGAGTAATATAGTTGTACTTGACCTGCTGGTATGCATTTGACTTGAATTGCTGGTATGCCTGTATGCTTGAATCTTTGTGTAAGAATTGAAGTATATAATGATTCAGACATCGAAGATTGAAGAATGATGTGGTCGGCTGCAGTGTATCCCCGAGTGTCCAATCTGTCGACCATTCATGCCACGCGGGATTGGTCAGACTAGAAACTTGAAAAACTTCGAGGTCGCCCCCGAGTATTAGTCAAGTTGAAGGGTTGACATCATACTTAGGTTTGACCAACTCCGTTCACTGGACTTCGAAGGTTGCCCCTGGATCTATCCGCGGGTTTGAGCCTAAACGAAGTACTACGTGGTCGACCCCAATGCATTCCCGAGTGTCTGGTCTGTCGACCATTCATGCTACTCAGGTTTGCTCGAATTAGAACCTTAAAAAACTTCGAGGACACCCACAAATATCCGTCGGGTCGAAGGGTTGACAAGATACTTAGGTTTGACCAGCTCAGTTTACTGGACTTCGAAGGTCGCCTCCGGGTCAATCTGCGAGTTTAAGCCTAAACGAAGCATTATCTGGCCGGCCCTATTGTATCCCTGAGTGTCCGGTCTGTTGACCATTCATGCCACTCGGGTTTACTCAAATTGAAACCTTGAAAAACTTTGAGGTCACCCCCAAGTATTAGTCGGGTCGAAGGGCTGACATGATACTTAGGTTTGACCAACTCAGTTAACTAGACTTCGAAGGTTGCCTTTGGGTCTATCCGCGAGCTTGAGCCTAAACAAAGTATTATGTGGTCGGCCCTAATACATTCCCGAGTGTCGGTTTGTCGTCCATTCATGCCACTCGGGTTTGCTCGAATTGGAACCTTGAAAAATTTTGAGGTTGCCACCAACTATTAGTCAGGTCGAAGGGTTGACATGATACTTAGGTTTGACCAACTCAGTTCACTAGACTTCGAAAGTCACCTCCGGGTCTATCTGCGGGTTTGAGCCTAAATGAAGCATTATGTGGTGGCCCCAATGCATCCCCAAGTGTCCAATCTGTCGACAATTCATGCCACTCGAGTTTGATCGAATTGAAACCCTAAAAGACTTTGAGGTTGCCCCCAAGTATCAGTCGGGGTGAAGGGTTAACATGATACTTAGGTTTGACAAACTCAAGAAGTTTATTGGAGACTTGATATGAAGCTCAGATGGGAAAAATATGTTCATTGATTAAGCTATATTTATATCAGTTGAACAAGGTGGTGGTCGCGACCTACTGTATGAGACTAAATGTATCGTGTTCCAAGGATTGGGTAGAGGCTCCTTAGCTTCCGTTATCAAATAATATGATCCTTTGTCGGTTTTGTCGTATACGACATAAGGTCCTTCCTAGGATTCGATTAACTTGCCAGCATTTTAAGGCTCCGAAGAGGGTATGACACGTTGGAGTACCAGATCTCCAATATTAAAACTACATGGTCAAACTATTTTGTTGTATGACTTCTGGAAAGAGAAATGGTAACGGCTGAGGTTTGTGATGGCTCGGTCTCTAGTTTTATCAATCCATAATATATTGCATCCAAGTTCGAACTTGTTATCTTCATCGGGGAGGTCAGGGTCGTGCGTTGTTACTTTAAACTAAGGAAGCAGCACAGCTTCGGTACTTTAAGCCATGAGGAAAGGAGTGTAGCCTGTCGCCTTTCTTGGTGTGGTGCGATAGGCCCAAAGTACATGTTGTAGTTCTTGAACCCATCGACCTTTCTTTTGATCGACACATTTCTTATGACCGTCGACTATAGTTTTATTGATTGCTTTGACCTAACCATTTCCCTGTGGGTAATAAGGTGTTGAGGGTGAAAGAATAATGTTGTACTTCTTGAGGAAATTAAAACTTTGTTTCCTACAAACTATAGACCGTTGTCGCATCGAATCATGTAGGGGCAGCCAAAATGTATGATAATATTTTCTCATAAAAACTTGATGACTTCTTCTTCCCTAGTTCGACATAGAGGCACGGCTTCGACCCATTTAGTAAAGTAATCTATGACTACTAGAATGTGTTCTCGATAACCCGAAGCTTTGGGGAAAGGGCCCACTTGATCAATGGCCCACTGCTTGAACGACTGGGCATCTTGGCTGCAATGGAGGTCTTGTGAAGGGCTTTAGATGTCATGGGCATGACGTTAGCATTTTCCATTGTGTTTCGCATACTCTTCAGCTTGTTTCTTTATATTGGGCCAGAATAAACCTTGGGTTACAGCTCGAAGAGCCATAGATCGACCAGCAGTGTGAGCACCGCAGTGGCCTTCATGGAGTTCGGTAAGTATTGTAGTGGCTTTGTGTTGGGAGATGCAATGGAGGTGGACGCCGCTTGGGGATTTGTGGTGTAGGCCACCTTTGAGAATGGTGTATCGTCGGTAGCTTTTTAGTAACGAACATTTGGCTTTAGGATCCTCTGGGAGGGTAGAACAATTGAAATAAGCAAGTAAGGTTGTTTGCCAGTAGTCGAGATCGAGACTCTCCCCCCTAGTATTGATGGTATTGACTTCTATCTGGTTGATACTTGGGTGTTTGAGTACTTCGATATAGAGTATTTAAGATTCAGACTAGCCTAACATGGCTGCTATATAGGCGAGGGCATCGGCATGTCTGTTTTCACCTCGAGGGTAATGTGTAATAGAAGACTTCTTTGGGAAACGATCCATGCGCTGGTGGACAAGTACAGCGTACTCAGCCATGTGACCGTTTGCCTGATTTTTGCCAGTGTACTGTCTCTGAACAAGCTGGGAATCAAAAATTACTGCAAGTTTGGGATCACCAAGTTTAAGAGTGAGATCGAGGCCATGTATCAAAGCTTCATATTTGGCCTCATTATTGGAACATTCGAAATTTAACTTGACAGGATAATACCTATACCAGAACCGTTAGGTCTGGCGGATCCATCTGTAAAGAGATGCCAGCCCATGTTAGGGCTCTACGGGTCGCCCTATTCAGGCTGGTCTTCAGGTAGATCGTCTTCGTGTTACCCCCAGTCGATGCCTTCGGCCGGGAAGCCGGCAAGGAAATCAGCGACTGCTTGGCCCTTTTGAGATATTTATTTTTTGAAAGTAATGTCGTATTCACCAAGATAGACGGACCATTATTATACCCGTCTGGATTTATCTTTCTTGCCGAGGATCTCTCGAAGGGGGTAGCTGGTGATAACACGTATAGGGTGAGCTTGAAAGTATGGTTTGAGCGTCCAAGCAGTGTAGACTAGTATAAGGAGAAAGCGCTCAAGCTTGGTATATCAAGTTTAGGAAGGTGTCAGAGTTTTGCTGATAAGGTATACGGGTTTCTCGATACTGGATTCGAGTCGAATAAGGATCGAGCTAATAGAAGTGTCGGTGACTGCAAGGTATAAGAAAAACATTTCGCCTTCGATGGGGGTGCTGATGATAGGTGGTCGACCATGGTAGGTTTTGAGTTTGAGGAAGGCATGTTCACAATCGGGTGTCCAATTGACTTCAGGGTTGTTGTTTTTTTACCTTATGGACGCCTTGGTCGCGTAAGAGGAAGAAAAGCCAAGTACAACGGTAAGAGAATTTCGATATAAAACGGTTGAGGGTGACTATTTTGCAAGCCACCTTTTGGACATCTTTCCTATTTCAAGGGGAAAGCATATTGATGAGGGCGCGAATATGAGTGGGATTGATCTCGATACCTCATTTACTGATGAGGTAGACCAAGAATTTGCCAGATGAAACACTAAATTGGCATTTATCTGGGTTCAGTTTCATGTAATAAGAATGAAGTATCGAGAATACTTCGGTTAGGTCCTGTATATGGGTATGCTTTTGGAGGCTTTTGCATAACATGTCGTTGATATAAACTTTGACCGACTTGCCAAGCAAAGGTTTTAACAGGGTGGTAACAAGACGTTGGTAAGTGGTATCCGCGTTTTGTAGGCCAAAGGGCATCACTTAAAGCAGTAAAGACATTGTTCAGTAATAAATGAAGTTTTAAGTTGGTCCTCAGAGAAAAAGGGTACCTGGTTATAACCCGAAGCCGCGTCCATCATTGATAATCGTTCATACCTAGCTGTAGCATCCAGAAGCACGGAAATGATCAGGAGAGGGAAACTGTCCTTCGGCGTATATTTATTAAGATCTATGAAGTCGGCACAGATATGGATCTTTCCATTCTTCTTGGGGATAACTACAATATTTAAGATCTAATCGGTATACTTGACTTCTCTGATAAAACCAGTGGCCAGGAGTTTTTCAACCTCGAGGTTGACGGCTTCTCGAATCCTCAGGACCAAAGTATGTTTCTTTTGCTTCACAGCTATAGATTTAGGGATAAGGTCAAGTCAATGGAAGGCCTGTGTGGGGTCGACACCGGACATCTCATAGAATGTCCAAGCAAAGATATCTCTATTTGCTCTAAGGAATGTGGTAAGCTCAAGGCTTTCATCTGGATCCAAGAAACAGCCAATGAATGTACCTCGACCAGGGGCATCGAGTTTAACATATACAGTATGTTTGACAGGTGTGGTAGAGGGGTTTGATGGTGTGGGGAGAGAGAAAAGTATTGATTGCTTTGGTTTAACAAGTTTTTTGGTAAGATCAATCTCAGGGTGCTCGTATGAGCGGGTAAGGCATTGAGATCCTTTCATGTTTCACGTGTCGTAAGGGGTAGTGAAACGATGTGTTCGGTAGTAGGCAGAAGGCACGACTTTCATGGAATGGAGCCAGTCGTGCCCTAGAATGCCCAGGTATTCAGATTTCTTATCAATAACGAGAATGCTGGTTTGGAGGGTGACTGGACTGGTGGTGACAGGGAGGCTAAGGCGACCGACAATGACTTCGGTAGTACCGTTAAAGCCCTTGAGCTCGACGTTGGCTGGTGTGATGAGGTCAGTTTTTTCCATAACATGAATAGTCTGGAGGAAGAGTACGTCTGCTGCACTGCCCATATCGATGAGCATGGTATGGAGGACGAGTTGTTCGACCTTAATCATAATGACCAAGGGGTCAGAGTAGGGGAAGCAAATATGATAAGTATCATAATCGATGAAGGATATACCTTCAGGTTGAGGGCATTGGCTAAATTCTGGTATAAGGATGGGTAACTTCTCCTAATAGGTAAGCTTGCAGCATTCTTCGACTCGTTTACGCTTGCTTCTAGTATGGTCACTGAAGATGTTGTTGACTTCAATGAGGTGGAGTTAAAAAATGTATATTTTGACTGGGTCGGTAGTTGGAGCAGGTTAGGGCTTGAGATATGACCGGTCGAGGTAACTGGGGAGATCGGCGACATATCGATATAGATTACTTACTTTAAGAATCATCTCCAGCGATCGTTGTAGGGCATAGCATTTGTTTGCAGGGTGGCAATTGCACTTGTAATTTTGGCAGTAAGGCTTGTCTTTTCTGACCTCGACGGGGAAGGGAGTGCACTAAATTGGATCGGCCTGGATGTGTGTGAGAAGGGTACTGATGGGGGCGGTGAGTTTTGATAAGACCAGCATGGGTCATTTTCTACGGATCTCAGAAGGGGTAGCATCGGCGTGAGGGCGTTTGCGGTTCTCGGTCTCCTGTAAGAGGGGAGCGACCATGGGTGCAGACGATGGTCGGGGTTTGTTGTGGTTGGTGGTCGAGGCTTGCCCTTGGCGATTGGATTAACGGAGGCGTTCGAGGTCGATGTATCCGTTAACCTTAGATAATATCTGCTCGAGGGTTCATGGTTTACGAATCATGATGTACTCCTTAACACGACTGTGATCTGGTAGAGCGTTAGAGTACATGAGAACGGCATTCGCAGAGTTGAGGCTTTTGACTTTGCGTGACTCAGCGTGAAACCGCTTGGTGAAAGCTTCAAGCATTTCATTGGGGGATTTGCAGAAGTTGAAGGGAACATCAACTCAGACCTCACGGTCTTTATTAAAGGTAAACTGGGCGATAAAAAGGTTCGGCAATTGTTCAAAACTTTGGATAGAGCCATTAGGGAGACTGTGGTACCATTTGAGAGGGCTATCAGTGAGACTTGTGGGAAACATGCAACACAAGATATGGTCAATAGTAGAATACAGACTTAAAGCATTTTAGAACTCGCAGGCATGAGACTGGGGTTAGTATGGCGGTATTTGCTGATTTTATGGGTATGGAAATTTAAAGGTACTTCGACTGCGAGGAGTTTGGGGCAGATGTGGTTGTCTAACTGACTCCAAGAGTTTGGTGTGGGGCTCGCACTGACATGAATAGTGGCACTGATATTTTGATCAAGTTCCTGCTGTATAAAATAGGTAGGATAACGAGGAGATCGCTGGGGTCGGAGGTGGTGAGGCCGCGGGTATGGGGCATGTTCGGCACTTTGCTCGCCAAGGCATTCTCGAGCAGGACATTGTGTGGGATGGTGAGAAGCATGAAGTGTAGAATCATAGGAGCCCTCCGTAACGGGGACACGAAGATAGATTGAGGCGGTGGGAGCACCCTCGGCGCCAAGATGGACCGGGGAAACTTTGATTTGGGGGTAGGGCCCAAGCTGGGCGCAGGCTAAAATGCGCGAGGGGGCGGGTAAGCAAGATTGCTGAAGAGTATCTCGGGCGTGACCTTGTTGAAGTTCGCAAACTGTATGGTGTAGTTCGTCCAGAGTACGGTGTTGTCAATCATAGTCGTCTAAAGGGAGCTGTCGTTCAGCCTCGAGTTCTTGGTGGCATTCTTCATTCTCAATGCGTAACTGATTGTTATGGCGCTCCTCGGCCTGAAAAAATTGTTGTCTAATAAGGGCAAGTTGAGCGGCTACTCCATCCACAGAGTTACCGACGATGGCGGAGTTTAAGTGAAGGGTGGGGGCCATTGAGGAAGGCGAGAAAGGGGTGAAAGAGAAAAATGGAATGGGTAGGATGGGTGTAGCACAGATGGGGCCAAATGTAGGGGCTACGTTTCATAGGAGGGGAAACTAGCTCTTACACCATAGGGGTTTATCTTTGACTAGTGGCTTAAACAAGTATATAAGGCAATAATAGACTATACTACTAAACAAATACACTTTCGTGGAGTCCTAGAATGGGTTTCTCCACGGCCTCTAGCAAGGATTTTGAAGGATTGATGATAAATATCGAATTGAGGTGATAGATCGAATAGAAGTCGGCTATAGAGTATTCGAAGGTAATCTTCAAAGGTCCTTGGGAGAGATTTTCTAACCTCTTTATATTGCCTCCTCCCTCCTATTTATAGGAGATAGAAAAGGGGTGAGTCACCATGGGAGGTTAAATTATATGTATATCCTTTAGGATAACTGTTTTGTACTCGGAGTCGGTTCTGACACTGCAGTTGTCAGGCGGCTCATTTCACTGTTCTGTCTGGTGAGCTGGCTATCAGATGTGTCTACCTTCGATGCTAAATTTTGGTGTTGACCGTCTGTCTTCGGCTTCGATTATGTCCTCGAGTGTTCAATTAGTCTTGAACGACTTCATGAACTTAGTTACTGTCTTGGTGGACTTCGAGTCTCTAGGTAGGCTTCGATGTAGCCTTCGAGTATTCGACTGGTGCTACAAGGCTGCAAGTAGGCTACTATAGTTTCTTAATCAGATTAGTTATGAGAGTTATAGTAGGAGTGGAGTTAGGAAAACCTAAGCTATAAAAGAGAGAGGGTGGTGTAATTTGTTTTCAGTTGATTTTGATTAATGAAAGTTGATTTGTTTAGTTAAAACCCTAGTTTTCTCTAACTCTTAAATACAACGTGATATTCATACGAATCTCGGTTCTGCATTGGTAGTAATCACATCAATTGGTGTCAGAACTGTGTTGAGATCTAAGTGTAGTCAGTTTCAAGAGCAAAGATGCCTCGTGGAAGATCCGCGATGAAAAAACCTACTCTAACCCAAGATGTAGCAACCTTAACAGATAAAGTTGACAAGCTTGTCGAGGCTTTGGGTAGGGGAGCCTCCCCCCCCCCAACCAGCACCGCTGGGCATAACCGAAGATCTCTCTCTAGAGGGAAGCATCGTCGCGAGGAGTGACGGCCTAAATAACCCTTTCACGAACTTAAACGTCAAAATCGGGGTTTACGAAAGCGAAGGAATCGATACCCAAACCGGTGTTAAGAATTTGGCGTTAACAACCGACCACCATGTTAGTTGTCCGCACAAGGAGATGCTTCAATAAGACCTAATCTTTCTTGCCTCAACCCTGATAGTGGCCACCACGGTGATAGTTTTGGTCGCAATAAATAAAACAATTTTTTTAGCTTGGACTGCTGAACAGCAAGTCCAAGCCTATCACGCACAAGACCCATAAATGTCAAACCCAGATCAAGCCTAGACAAGTCGGGCCTATGTTATCATCTCCAAAAATAGATCCGGTCCACTTACAATTGGTTAGAACCCGACCCAGAGCTTGTGGGCTTGATGGGTTAGGCTGCACCGATCGTTGCAAGGTCTAGACTTTGAGAACATTGATCCCTTATGGTGGGCACCATTAGATGATGCTACTGTAGACGATCTCTGCGGCGGCCAATGGCCAACATCACTGACTCCGATCAATCATGAACCCTTATGTTCACCTAGGAAGGAAGCCGGTGTAGAGGGGACACCCCTCCCCAAAGAGAGAGGACTACCAAAACCCGAGCTGGCACTGAGATGACCACCGAAAGTTTTGACATCCCGGCCACCTCTAGTCGGTAGCCGCCTGATTCAATTACCAGGGACTGCCCCATTGGACAACCTTGGGACATCTTTCCCTTTTACGGCAGATCCGTACCGTCACTACATCTAATACGAAACCCCCAAGCGAGCTCCGCCAAATCCAAATCCTAAATTTGTTTTTGAATACCAAATGCCTTATGGCGATGGATGAGAGCCACGTAATGATGATGTATTTAATGTTCAATCAAATGGGAGACATAATTCTATGGGTTCTTGTTATATGCACGCGAGAGAGAGAGACAATTCAGCAGGCGAGACCAGGGCTGTGGATCTCACCCCCCGGCTGACACCCCATTGCATGACCGTTACGGACAACGTCCACTTAGTTCACCTCCCCGCCCACCAAAGCATCCATATGCTACAACTTGGCAAGATGATAAATATAGTTCAGACTATGAGGAAGAACAGTTATCCTAGCCACGACGAAAGGGTAAGGGTAACGACATTGAAGCCTTGGCTAAAGCTATCTTAGAATAGACGCATGATGTTCACCTTAAGGTACCAGAGTTCACTTGGAAATCCGACGCGGATGCCTTTATCGAGTGGTCGGATAAAGTTGAACGTTTATTCAACTATAAGAAATATGGGGATCCAAAATAGGTTATGATCATTAAGTCCTGGTTTACTGGCTTTGCTTTCACTTGGTGGAATAACGTTTCAACAAGCGAGGCATACAGTGGGTTACCGCCCAATTTTAGAATGGTGGAAAATATAGAGAGAGTTGAAGGAGAGATTTATCCCTATGAACTACGGCGAGGTTGCATTTGGGAAACCTCAGTCCCTCAAAATGGGTCTCTCTTCCCTTGATGATTACAATGATCAGTATTATCTCCTTGAGGCATGTGCACAACTTCATGAGACTGAGTAGTAGCGGGTTAGTAGGTACAAATCTGGTCCTACAAAGAAACTCCAAGAGGCAACAACACTTCAACTTGTCTTCTGTCTTGCAAAAATTGTATAGTTGGCCAAACAGGCAATCGAGTTACATGTGCAGTATCGCCCTCTGGTTCAAGCAGCAGTACCAGCAACCCCAACTTATTTCAGCAACCACTGCACTACGTACCTTTGTCTTAGGTAACTGTTATGGATATGGCAAACTGGGTCCCCAGAAATATGATTGTCATGCATTTGTGAGGAAGGTCGGCATAGTCGTAGATGGTATGTGCGAGAGCGTGATAGCAACAGCTCAACGTGTTATACAGGATGAAGATGAAGAAGAGACTGGGATGCACACTACATATGTACGTGTGTCCTCTGGAGCACCGCCCCCTTGATTTTGTGGACAAAATCTTCTTAAATGGATGGTTTGATGTGGCGCATCCCTTATTGGGTCGTCTACCCCGTGTAAGACTTATGTTTAATTTTCTTACATTAGCTTGTGCTCTGTTGGAGAGGTCTAATATGAGTTATTAGCAGTTTCTTAATTGGATTGGTTAGGAAAGGACTTATGGAAACCAAAGATATAAAAGAGAGGGGGTGGTATAATTTGTTTTCAGTTAATTTTGATTAATGAAAGTTGATTTGTTTAGTTGAAGCCCTAGTTTTCTCTAACTCTCAAATACAACGTGATATATTCATACAAATCTTGCTTCCGCATTTGTAGTAATCACGTCAATTGCAATAAAAGGAGGCATCTTTATTCATAGATGATAGAGTGTCCCATTGAATTAGAAAGTCTCGTATAGAGCGAAACCTATTATTACTGAAAATATAATATAATCTAGTTTATTCTAGACATTAACTTGCATAACTAGTAACCATATTGACTTGATCTGATGTAACACGCTTTATCGTACTATTGTGCTCCATATTGTTACTCCATATACTTCAACACTCACCCTCACGTTGATATGGGCATATAATGTTCGTGTCAAGGTGGACTACAATAAGAAAAAGAAATAGATAGTCCCTCATAAGGATACAATCACTCCTGCACAGATAAACAAAATTAAAGCTCCCCCTAAACCTGATAAAAATTCTTCCAATCAATCCTTTTGCAGCAACAAAAGCACTTCAAAGCTTCACATAGCTCTTGTGACATCGGCAGTAATAATATCCTTGACTTACCATTTTTCTCACACGTACTCGTGAAATTGGCATCACATACCGACTTACTGGTTTTCCCACTCGAGGGTAATATAAGTATCTAGAAGAGACACTGTGGTAAGAGAATTAATAGAGGAAGAGAATCACTTGAGGTAATGTAAAGGAGAGATAATCAATTGTGGAAAGAGAAAACCACTCAAGGAAGAGAGAACAAATCACTTGAGTAAGAAGAAACACTTTAGGATAGAGAAGTTCACTCAAGGGAAAAAAATCACTTTAAGTAGAGTGAAATCATAACCGTGGTAGAAGGAATTTGACATCTTCACCCGATTCAAAGAAAGAAATCGCATCTCGCAATAGGAAATAATAAAAAAATCTAAGATAATTACTAGAGGAAAAGAGAATCACTCTAGGAAAGAATCAATCGAGGAAAATAAAATCACTTAATGAATGAAACCAATAACTCATGATCGAGGTGGAAGGTAGTCTAGCATCTTCATCCGGTCCAAAGGGAGAAAAAACTCATGACCGAGGTAGAAGGTCTTTCTAATAACAACTTCATCCTATCTAAAGGTAGAAAATCGCATCTTACGATAGGCAAAGGAAAAAGACCTCAAGTTTTATTGGCGATAAAAAAATAAAGAGGAGGTAATTGAAAAAAGAAATCATTGTGGAAAGAGTTGATTATAATAACTTAACAACGCCAAAAAATATGATATAAAGGGGAAAGAAATGACCAAGAATGGAAAACATTAGCTTTGGACAAACTGAGACTTGGCCAAAGTGGTTTAATACTAGAATGATCAAGAGAGATACTGGATTTGAGATGGAAGATATTGGGCAAAATATTAGACTAAATTGGAAAGCCCGAAACTAACCCGTAAATAAATAACTTCACACACGAGCTTAAAGGTTACTTTTTTCTAACAAAAGTAAATTCCAACTTTGAAACCTTTCCTAAAATAGAAAGCCAATCGAAATGCTCAACCTTTTTCTTCTTTCCTTCGTGAACATAACACCTCTTCTTGAGATCTCACAATTAAAACGACACACATTATAATACGGTAGATGAGATTGCAATCAGAGGCTTGCAACAACTAACTACTTAAGATATATCAAAATATTTTTATACACCCAAATCTAAATTGGGTTTTAGAATTCAGACTATCTAAATAGTACAGACACCAAATACCAAGAGTAACCCTAATCCACAATACCATCATCTTCATTTAAACCAGTTACAACTTGTTTTTCTCGATAACTTCACATCTTAGATGTATATTAAGTCGCAGCTTAAATGAGGTGTAAGACTTATAATGGCCCACAAGAGTAGGAGTCATTTAGTAATTATGGGTTTCTAATTATGATGATCCGGGTTAATGAGATTAGGGTTTTCTACAACTCTCTACTTTGATGAAAAGTAATCCTAATTGAAATAGGAAACTAGGTCATCTCTCTACCTATATAATTGTGCATATCCCATCAACTAAAGAACTATCTCAAAGAAAAGGTTAAGTGAGAGAAATCCTAGTTGTCACCACTCACTGCCGCCGACAAACAAAAGGACATACCTTAATCAATCAAGTTATGGATCAAGGTATGTGATTATGTTTCCGCATTATCATTTTTCGTGATTATCGCATTAAGTCCTAGGTCCTTATAGATCTTTAATGTTTATAGACTAGAACTACCCATGGAATGCCACTTTGAATATGTCGATGAGCCTTCGGCACTATATTTGAGGCGTATACATGTCTCCACCCCTAAGATTACATAATGGTGCACCTTGCATGCCCCACCCCCAAACACACACATACAATACTCGATACATCGCAATATTTGCAAGCAACACAGAGAATGATCTATATAAAAGAAATGGAAAGACTGGGCCTAAATGACAAAGGACACCATTAAATTAAACGGTAAATAAAAAGATGTATAAGTTGAAGTACACTATTTAAGTTTAGAAAACTATGACTTCTTCAAATAAGCAAATCAACGCAATACAATATTACATAAACATGAAAATCAACATCTTTACAACAAAAATATTTACATAGTTGGAATTTCATAAACTAATCTGAAAGTTAAATGACTTTAAGTTTTACAATATCGGTGTTTCCATTATTACCTTGATTATTTAGTTTGGGAATTCTTATTTCAATGAACATCTCATCTATCCCAAATAAAAAAGTCATCGTAATGGTGCAAGGAACATCAGATGCACCACATCGAACAACATACATTAACATACTCCTGAGCCATTGTAGACTTGTTAAATGTTTTATGCTTATCCATGTGTATTATCACCATAACTCTATTCTCCAACATAGTTTAACATCATTATTGCACACCCACATTTTTTGCCGGTTTGAAATGATATCTTCCTTGATGAAAGTATTGTTCTTGAATTAACGGCTAATACCTTATAAAATAAGCCTTAAATTAACATAAGTATATAAACAAGCATTATCACTTCTATTATATCAAAGGCAACCTTTGAAAAATAAAATGGTATCTATACCAACTCAAACGATGGGCGGATTAGGCTTGTACAGTGCAAGATCAACAATGCCTAAACATGACTGCAAGAAAATTCCACAATGAGTAATAAAATTTTATGGCATTGAAGATAAAAAAAAAAACCATTGTATTGAAGCAAGATACACATCATGGCACTTGTTTGAAAAAGCCCTTGACGTACTTGCAGATTCCCCACGGCTCCTCGCTATTGTTGAATCTTTCCATTTTAGGCTTCCCCAAAATTCTCCAAATTATGTTGTTAACTATGAAGTGTAAACCAGCATTTCAGTATTAAATCTATCACTAAACAAAATCCTAAAAAATAGTAAGAGAGAGAAAATTAATTTAGAAGAAATTTACTTTTGGTGTGATTCATGAGTAAACAAAACGAATTTGTAATTCGACACAAAACCACAATAAAATTAAATTGGATTATTTAGTTTTAACACAAAACACCAAATTGAAGTAATTTGAGTAATTAAAAAAAAGTAATTGGCAACAATAATATGATTATAGAAGTACCTGTTAAAATTTTCATCTAGAAGTTTTGGATGTGCATCGGAGAGGTGATTTATAATCATCGTTGTCAATTTTGACCTTCACAAACAAAGAGATAGTGAGAGAGAGAGAGAAGCATGAGAAAATTGAAACCAGATCCATGATTGAATCCCCTAGGAAAATCTAACCTTCTGCATAATTTTAATGGAAGAAAAAAAAATCTCCAAAATTAAAATAAAACCATTAAACAATAAATCTATGATACAAAGAAGAGAAAGGGAGGAGAAAGATGTTTACCTTGTGAGAAGAAGGACTGCCATAACGCAGAAGAATGTTCTGTAATCTGCAATCTCCAATTTATAACCCCCAACTTCAGAAAATTGAATTTTTCAAACCCCTAAATCCAAGGAGGAAAGAAAGATTATCTGAAGGGGAGGGACAGATCTAAGAGAGAAGATTTCTTGTAGAGAGATGGGAAAGAGAGAGATGGAAGAGAGAGAAAGATAAAAGTTAGGATCAAAGGTTGTTTGGCTATTGTATGTTTAGACTAAAGTACCCTTCTTCAGTGTTTTATCTAAAGTACCCTTAAGCATATTAGCCCTACCAAGATATAAATGGATCTCGTCCGTTGATCTTGCTTTTCCACCAAATCTCGACAAAATAACATTAAATCCCAACCCCTCTTTGTCTTGGGGACAATGGCAGATTTGTCTATTTAAAAATCACCATTCTTTAATGTATAATAGATCTTGATATAACTAACATGTGGTATCATGAGCTTTGTTAGACTTTTGTAATTTTTCAATTATGATTTGTTTGCTTGTGTTATGTTTCCTTGGTATGTGATCCCGTAAAAGATTTAACTTTTGTAATTTTCTGATATTGATTACCAGATCATGATTAGGGTATCTTTACCAACCATAGTTGTTTTTTCATCAAATTATAAACTGTTTTAGTGGCAACTTATAAAGATATTTTATGTTATATTATCTAATTTTTGAGGGACTTGACTTTGATTTCAAGAAAGTTGTAAAAATACACAGATACATCGTTACTCTTGTTATCCTAATGTAGATCATGCTTGGGTATGATCGTGTTAATATGTTTTTAATGGAGGGCTTTGATATCTGCCAGTATTGAATACTAAGCACTCCCAATATATACTAGTTTATTACGTTGTTGTTTCGTTTTCCTAAAGTTATGTTTAGGATTATTTTATTTCGGGAATGTTATGCTTCGTATTATCGCCATAACTTGCTAGTACATATTGCCATTTACTTTAATTTTCTTCCCTTGGCAATTTGACTTTATGCTTTCATGATATGTTTTGACCGTGTTTATATCGATTTGAGATCTGCGTTTTTGGCCAGTTGGAAGTCGCCAAAGTGACCCAACTATTATGATAGATGGATATTAAACCAAGTATGTAATATGATTTATTTATCTCACAATATTATGAATTTTCTCAAATGCGGATCGACTTCCGCGAGATTAATAAATTGAAATAGGGTAATTGACATGTATTCTAGATTGATTTTGGATCTAATAACCCAAAGGTGAAGGACCTTATCAAATTTGGCATATACTTTTAACTAGCCCTATTAAATTAATATTATAACTATTTGAGTAAGTACTTTACATATTACAGTTTAAGCCCAAAGGCTGACTTGTGATGATATTATTAGTTCATCATCGGAATATAATTTTTTTGCAATTTTTTATATTATGACTTTATTTCTTTATCTATAAATCATAGCATTAATATTTTGTGAGTTTTTAATTATTTTGCAGTATCGAACCCTGTTTTGCTACATTTGCATGCTTTGTCTATTCCAATTTTCAATAGAACTAATGTTTTAGACTGGACTGAAAAATTTTAGTTTCACTTAGTTGTTCTTTTGGATCTTAATTTAACACTCTTGGTTGAGAAACTCGTTAATCTTTCTACTGAGAGCAGTACGGATAATAAGACTTTTGATAAAACTTGGGAAATATCGAATAGGTTTAGCCTTATGTTTATGCGGATGACCATGGCGTCTAATATCCAGAGTTTAAGAAGTATAATTTTATGGAATATTATTTTGTTGGAAACTTCTATAGGCTAAGATATGTCTGTAAAAATTATTTGTAGGAACTTAAGGATATGCGCCTCAGAATTGAGGAATTAGAGGCTGAGCTTACTATGGAGAAAGATGCCTTAGCGTCTCTGTTGTCTTCACAAACAGAGCTACAGGTTAGAGAAGAACAAGAAATATTTGAATTGTATGCTTCATTTCTTTAGAGCTACAAAGTAAAAATTAGAGAATAGAGATAGACTAAAAACGAGTTAATAGTTTAGGGGCTATGGTAATCAACTATGTGTAGATAAACCAAAGTGTTGAAAAAGTTAGAGCATAGAGAATATGTACCTTGATATTGGAAGTACATGTTATTCTCATCGAACTGGGATCATACTTCGACCTTAAGTTCAAAACCAGTTTCATACAGTAGATGTCAAAAGATAGAAATTTGTTAAATATAAGATTCATGTATCATGATTGAATGTATTTGTTAAATGTTCTTGAATAGAACTTGATATATTGTATCTGTGATGTAGGTCGAACTGGAGTCAGCTCATTTGAGTCAACAAGAGATGCGCCATTATAACCAAGAGTTTACTGCAGAGTTTAATAGGATGAGAGAGGCAAATGAAGATAGGGAGGATCAACAAGTAAAGGTTCATTTAAAGTTTGTCAAGGCAATACAAACTGTTGATAATCTTACTCGAAAGATCGAGGGGAAAGATGCCGAACTCAATAAGAGGCAAAAAGAGCTTGCGGAGGCGAAGGAAGAGACAGCGAGGCTTAAAAGACAGAATGATGCGTTAATGGTAAAGAGTAAGGAGGCTGACATGGCTCGATATCATATTTAGTCGTTAAAAATGGTTAAGAAAGAATTGTGGGTTTTTGTAAATAGTTTGAATGATCAAGTAATAAGTAAAAGGATTGAGCAAGAGCAGACTCGAGTTGATCTAGTAAGTTCCAAAAGAAAACTAGCACGATTGAGGTGTAAAATGATTGAAAATGATAATGAGCTGGAGAGAGCTTGATGACCTATCTAACTCTAAAATTGTGGTTGAGCAGTTGAGTGAGGCTGCATCTGCTAAAGATTTAGATTTCTAGATGGCTCAAAAATCTTGTAATCAATTGAATGAGAGGGTGGCCCAATTGAAGGCCGATCTGGCCATGGAAAATTGGCGTATCAAGAAGGACGAGGCTGGAGGGCGGTCAAAGAAAAGTAAAGCCGATGCAGGGGTTTTTAGTGAGAGGGGATGTGGTGAGCTTATCATCTCGAATTAGGGAGCCGGAGGTGGACGTATCTCAAATTCAAGGTCACGTACAAAGGGGAAATGAGAGCATAAGGGAGTGCCAAAGTAAGTTGGATGCTACCAATATCAGGGAGCAGGAGTTAAAGCAGGTGATTAGGGGTAAGGATTACTTGATAAGGTAAAAAGACGAACTGTTAAAGAAGTCTCCTACAGGGGGAGATGTAGATAGGGAGCTTAAGAAACTTCGTGCTCAGGTATCTGAATTAAGGAGGATGAACCAGGATGAATCTGATAAAGCTGTGGAGAAGGTGAAGGAGTATATCAATCTCATGTCCCGCACAGATAGTCGCTTATAGTGGTGTAAGGGCCTATCCCTCAAACTTACCTAAATCGAGTTGTCTCTAGTTCAAACTACCTCCATGTTAGACTCATGCATTCTCCACATGACTTATCCAGTCAACATTGCCACATACTCCATGAACTGATAAACAACGTGGGTCGTGCTCAAACCAAAAAGGATGAACAAGTAAATGCCACATGTCTCCCCCGAACTCAGCAGCTACTCAGTCAACAGCCACTAACCACATTGTTCGGAGAACGTGCTCCAACACGATGAAGAACTGTGAAGAAGGCCTATATAAAGGAAAAGTTCCAAAAGAGACAAGGAAGGAAAAATTATAGGAGAAATCACCAGAAAAGCTATATTTTCTTGATTCTCAAAACTTTAAACTTCTTATTCATAAGATCAAACATTTCGAAGTCTAGAGATTACTTGTAATAAGATATCAGCTTCAAGCAATATACGTCACTATTACAAAAATCCTCAACCCGAGGTCGTGGCTTTTAACCTATTCATAGATTTTCCACATTAAACACCTGTGTCATTTCTTGTTTTCAATTATATTTTTTCATAGGTACATTAGTGTAAGAGAAAATTTTAGGCTACTTCGAGCTCACAGAATTAGGCCAATACATTTGGCGCCGTCTGTGGGAAAGAAATTCTTTCCACGATATCCTAAGGCATTCAGTCACTCTACTACAAATTTTAATCATGGTCACATCCAGGCGACCAGCTACCGGAATCCAGCTCGATCTCTCAGTTGAGCCGGATCAACTTACAGAGCTATGGACAAATCTCAACACTGAAATGGGGAAACACAACGAGCTCGAACAACAATTAACTCTCGACCGAGAGCTCCATGAGAAGGAGCTCGACGCAGAATGACAAGCTCGTTTGACAGCACTCAAACGACATGAAGATCAAATAACAACAATGTATACTACCTTACAAGCTCTGCAGAACACTCAGTAGGCTCCTCCAGTACGAGATCACGATCAGGTGCCAGAAGTCTCCCGGATCTCTGCGCGGGAAAGATTGGGACCTCAAGGAGCCACCAGCAAAGCTATTTCCTGAAATATTCGGAATGAACCTCAACCTTCCAATTATTTAGGGGGCGAGGTTCAGTCTGAGATCAGTCGAGGTCACTGATGTTCCATACATCAAGAGGAAGAATAGAGACATCAGCCTCGAGTTTAAGTACAAGATCGTTTGAGTGAAGGTACCGGTACTCATAACCGCAACCTCCTCGTCAAGCCACTTAACCGACCTGTCACTATGTTACACAGGAACATATGGACCACCAACTTATTAAGGAGATGATCGAAACACAAGTTCTGGGCACTACTGACGACCTTTTCAAGTTACAAGGAAGTCCAATTGCCAAAGAACTATTTGATATGGATATTCCGAAAGGTTTCCATACTCTAAAAATTCACAAATACAAGGGTACCGATCCAGAGGAGCACATTCAACAATTCTGTGATTCATTGGGGTTGTACTCCAATCTCGGCCACATTCTCTACCGTCTGTTCGCCACAAGTTTGCAGGAGGAACCGCTCCGGTGGTTCCACTCTCTACCTGAAAACTCTATATACACATTCGACCAGTTGCAGAAACAATTCATTAAGACGTATGCTCAAAACAGAGACAAAGAAGAAATATTATATTCTCTTATCAGTCTCAAACAGTCGCACGCAGAGAAGCTTGAGGTATTTGCAAAGAAGTTCTTGGAGTTCGCACATAAAGTGGACAATCTTGATTAGAAAATAGTTATTACTGCTTTCACCAACACGCTCCAACTCGATTGCAAAGCCAAAGAGCACCTCTCCTCAGTAAACCTGCGACCTTGGAGGATATGATCACCAAGGTCAATAGTTAGGTCGACCTGGAAAGGATGATGTCCGAAAACATAAATCTACTAAATTTGTCCTTGCCACGAAAGGTCCATCTATAGATCGAAACACTAAACCAAAGGAGGATCGGTGTGACCATAAGCGTGCCAAGGGAAATACCGGTAGCCCTCAGAAAGGCGGATCACAAGTCAAACCCGTCCTCCCAAAAATAAATATTGGAATCTCCACAATTTTTCTAATCCTCTCAAAGGATAAGCTCTGCCATCTATCCCAGCCATTGGAGACAATCGAGAGCCGACCATACTGTATGCATCACAAGTTAAACCATCATTCTGCTGACAATTGTTATGCTTTATAGAGGTTACTCGAGTGTATTTTCAAGGAGGGACGGATGTTCGAATATATTGTCGACCTGGAATCATACAAGGATGACAGTTATTAGAAGCAGCTTGAAGTAGTCTAGGTCGAAGATCAAGCTGAGGAAAAGTATCTCTACCATATGCGCCATAACAACATGATCGAGATCAATCAAATAACCAACTCTAACAGATTCAAAGGCAGGAGATTATCTGAATGATGCGATCTTACACTTCAAGACAAAGAAGCCAAATTTATGCTTAAGTTGAGCAATCGCTGGCTCGGGATATCATTCGAAGATTGTGATACTAGCCATGTCAAATTTCCATATCATGATATATTAGTCATAATGCTCAAGATGAAGAAGTTTGTCATGCACAAGATGATGATCCATACTGGCAGCGGTATTGAGATTCCCTTTCAGTGCATTATCGACCAAATGGATTTAGCCGATCAAGTCATTCAAAGTGACACCGATATCATTGGATTCAATGGTTCTAAAGAAGAGTGAGTAGGGAAGATAATCTTACCTATTAATGTAGGACCAGCCGCAATTAACGTCATCTTCTATGTGATAAACGCCAAATCTCGTTATCTCGGGATTATGGACCGTTGCTGGATTCATAACATGGAAGAAATTTCTTCTACCTATCATCAAATACTCCGCTTCAAACACAACGATGGTATCTATGAGATTAGGGGTAGTCAAAAACTTTCACGAGCTTGCAAAAATACCGTCTCTTTAATTCTGGATACCTCTGACAGGTATCCTGCATAACAATTACAGCAAGCTGATCACCCCAATAATTAACCTTCCATGGAGGAGCCCACCGATTACATCAACATTGATGGACCAGGCAAAGGTACTTTCATCGGTACTAAGCTGGTTCAACACGAAAAGACGCTCTCATTCAGTTTTTTGCGACTAAATTGAGATGTTTTTGCGTGGTCTTTCGAAGAGATGCCTGAGGCCGATCCGACCAAGGCATGTCATAAATTGGCCATCAACATCAATGTCACGGCAGTCAAACAGAAATAACGGCGCCTATCACTGTAACTTCGAGATGAAGTAAACATGGAGATCGAGAAATTGATCAAAATAGGATTCATTCGAGAAGCCAAGTATCCAGATTGGATATCCAACATCGTCGCTGTCCCAAAGAAGAACGGAAAAGTCCAAGTTTGTGTAGATTTCACCGATCTCAACAAACACACTCCAAAAGATAATTTCCCTCTTCTCAACATTCATCAGATCCACAATTCCATAGCAGGTCACAAACTCCTATCTATGACGGACGCTACTTCTGGATACAATCAGATTCTACTCTTGGATGAAGATCAAGAAAAAACCACTTTCATTACTGAAAGAGGACATTATTGCTATAAAGTTATACCCTTCGGACTCAAAAATGCAGGTGCCACTTATCAAAGGTTGATGACTACAATGTTCAAAGCACATCTCGGGAAAGCTGTGGAAGTCTACATTGATAATATCTTGTGCAAAAGCATACAGTCCACCAACCACATTTCAAATCTCAACACCATATTCAACATTCTTCAATCTTACAAGATGCTTCTTAATCCTGATAAGTGTTAATTCAGAGTACATTCAGGTCGATTTCTAAGCTACCTTATCAGCAGAAGGGGATTGAGGCAAATTTAGATCAGATTTGGGCTCTCCTCGACATGCCATCTCTCAAAGAAACTAAAGACGTTCAGAAATTTACTGGTAAGATTTCCACTATCAACCAATTTGTTTCAAAATTTTCAGACCACTGTCGTTGGTTGTTCCTATTACTCTGTGATTATACCAAATGAGGAAAAGTTCAGCCCAATGCAAGGGTTCAATGGACATCAGAATGCGTAGCCTCTTTTTAGGATCTTAACACCTATTTGGGGAAGTTTCCCATCATGACCACCCTAATAGAGAATAAGGAACTGATTATCTACCCAATAGTTACATATACTTTACTCAGCTTGGTTCTCTTTCGACTTGAAGGGAAAATCGAGAAGCCAGTCTACTTCATCATCAAAACCTTCACTTTAGCAGAAATGAGGTACTCTAAAATTGAGAAACTTCTTCTCACTCTTGTTTATACTTCACAGAAACTCAAACACTACTTCCAAGCTCATTCAGTCAAAGTCATAACGAACTACCCACTTTGGGATACTCAATCAATAAAAGAAAAATCATGAAAGTGCAATAATGGTCAGTTAGTTTGGGAGAATATGATATCAAGTTCGAACAGCGTCATTCCAAAAAGGGTCAGACCATTGTCGATTTTCTCACGGATTTTCCAGTGGAAGATCCTGAGTGGGAGGAGCACGATCCTGACCTTACAGAAGAAGTTACAGAAGATCCACCCCCTAATGTATTTGACGAGTGAGCTGAATGGATTGCAAGAAAAGGGTGGAAACTTCTTACAGATGGATCAACAGGACCTACTGGGTCAAGAATTGGAGTCGTATTAATTACCCCTTCTAACGACAGAATTGAGAAATCAGTCCGCTTAGATTTTGAGGCCTCAAGAAATGTCACTGAGTACAAAGCTCTCATTCACGGACTCGACCTCGCTCTTGAGCTCGGTGTCCCAGAACTCTCAGTTTACACAGATTCACTACTCATCGTCCTCTACTACTCTGAGTAATACAAGAAGAATGGAAATATGATCAAATATACAGCCCTCGTTGCAGATTGGATGAGCAAATTTGTACAAGCAAATCTCGATTATCTTCCTCAAGGTGAAAGCATACACGCTGATTCCTTAGCATATCTAGCCAAGGTTTTAGGCACAAAGCTCGATATCTCCAGATCGAGGTGATTTCAACCCCCAGCATTAATCGTACTTTTGTATGCACAATCAATACTGGGGGCGATAAAGGGGGAGATGATGATTGGCAAAAGCCTTTCTTAGTTTATTCCGGTATCGACAACAAATATGACGGACCACTTCCGGCTGATCCGAAAGAGCGTCGACAGCTAATCGATAATCCAAAGTGCTACACAAATCAAACTCGTACCTTATACCTCCGTTTAGTCATGCGGCCTTACCTTAAGTGCATCTCCAAACATAATGCAGACAAAATGCTCCCTGATTTACATGAAGGGACTTGTGGCTCTCATACCGTAGGTCGATCACTAGTAAGTAGAGCCATTACACAAGGAGTATTTTGGCCTGGCATGCGCAAACAAGCAGAAGAATATTCACGTAAATATGATGCATGTCAATGACATGAAAAAATGATACGCGCCCCTGCACTCGAACTCTATACAAGCAAGGTATTTTGGCCATTCAAGCGATGGGCACTCAATCTTGTCGACAAATTTCCTAACTCTCTAGGTAATCACCGCAACCTACTCGTAGCTACCGATTATTTTATAAAATGGGTAGAATCAGTTCTACTTTGTCAAACCAGAGAAGAAGAGGTTATTTCTTTAATATGGGAGCACATCATCACTCGGTTTGGGTGCCCCCACCTAATTCGTATCAATAATAGGCACCAATTTGCTGGAGAAAAAGTCATAGCTTTTCTCAATCAGCACAATATCATCCACTCACCATCCAATCCCTACTACCCTCAAGGCAATGGCCAAGCCAAAATCACCAACAAAGCCATCGTGGATGGACTTAAAAAAATAGCTTCACTCACAGAAAAAAGGGAATTGGGTTCGAGAACTTCCTCATGTCTTATGAGCATATCGTACCACTCCACATTAATCTATAGGCTACACTCCTTTCCTCCTTGCAAAGTTTACATTCCCTCCGAATAACATCATCCAGTCAAAGATCACTAATTGGCTTGTAACCCCAATTGGATCGATGAAACCCGGGAACGCTTCACCGCTAACCTAGGTCAATATCACCAAATACAAGCCAGCTTGTGCAACAGACGAGTCAGAAGTCGTACCTTCAAAATTGATGATCTTGTCCTCAGAGAAATACCTCAATACTGTAAAAATCCTCATACTGGGAAACTAGCAGACAATTGGGAAGGTCAATTCCTTATTACAGGTCTCTCAAGCCTAGGATTATATTACCTTATGACAGAAGAGGGAGTTCACATTTCAAATCCTTGGAACACTAGGCGATTGAAACGATGTTATCGTTAAGTCCATCACTACTCTATTTCAAATTCTTGTTTTTTCCATTCCAAAAGTGAGATTTTCATCTCCATCTAATGTAAATCCTTTTCTATTCAATGAAACTTACAAGTTTTTATCCCATACATATTTCTACTTCGTAGACAACACATTGATTAAAACATAGATAGTACTAGCTTTCAATCGACCTCTATACCAGTTTGATCAAGGATAACACTTGGTTGGGCTGACTATACTAGATCTCTACGATTAAAACTAAGGTAGCACTTGTTTTACATCAAAGACTCTACCAGACATAAAACAAAGCAAAGGTAAAACTAACTTTTATCTACCTCAATATGGCTGCAATATCATACCAGTTCGATCAAGGATAACACTTAGTTGGGCTGACTCTACTAAATCTCTGCGATTAAAAATAAGGTAACACTTGTTTTACATCAAAGACTCTACCAGACATAAGATAAAGGAAAGGTAAAGCTAGCTTTCATCTACCTCAATATGGCTGTGACATCATACTAGTTCGATCAAGGATAACACTTGGTTGGGCTAACTCTACTAAATCTCTACGATTAAAACTAAGGTAATAAATATTTTACATCAAAGACTCTACCAAACATAAGATAAAGCAAAGATAAAACCAGCTTTCATCTACCTCAATATGGCTGCGGCATTATACCAGTTTGATCAAGGATAACACTTGGTTGGGCTGACTCTACTAAATCTCTACGATTAAAACTAAGATAACACTTATTTTACATCAAAGACTCTACCAGACATAAGATAAAGCGAAGGTAAAACTAGCTTTCATCTACCTCAATATGGCTGCGATAACTACTTTTTAATTTTAGATTACATATAAAACCTCTACAAAGGATCCTTTTCTGTTGTTGGGATGTCAGCTGCACTTTCCCCTACAATAAAAGGTCGACCAGCCATAAATTCTTGAGCTCGAGTAGTTACAACAATCTAGCCGTGTTCTATCAATTTAATAGGTCGAGGGCTTAGATCCGTTTCCATGGACTGCATCCAATTTCCTCGATCTATATCAGTTCTGCAAATATATCCCCTGTCTGGCAAACTATTAAACAACGTATCTCTTTCTGACTCAATCCTTTTTACCTCCACTACAAAATAGGCAGTGACTTCCCTCAATAATTCTGAATGTGATGCCTCTGTTACAACCGACCAAGAGAAATTTGTTTTAGCCTTCTGAAGACGTTCTTCAGACCTTGCATACCATTCTTTTAGCCATATTATTTCTCTATCTACCCAATCTGTGAAAGTAATGTTCTCTTCTGATTTTTTGATGGCTTTCACTGATTTAGCACTATTAATTGCTTCCAAATCGGCTACCTGAGCATGAAGTACCTCAATCTCCCTGTTCAACTCTTCCACAGTCGGAATCTTCTATAAAATTTTATCTTTCTGATGTATCAAAATATCTTTCCCTTTGATCGCCCGCTCTAACACTTATTCCTTGGAAAGAGTAGCAACCAGCTTCCTTTCGCTCTCACTTAACTTTTCATTCCTTTTTGTACATGACCTTGAATTCGAGCAACATCTCCCTCTAGCTCTCATATTCGAGCTGACAGACTGCCGACATCACCTTTAACAAGGAAGACCTTGGCATCATTTTTATTCTTCCAAGAGTACTCTCCGGCCTCGGCATGTCTAACACGTGAATTGGCCTGCGCTAATTCGGCCTTCAATTGCGTCACTCTTTAGTTCAACTCATCACACTTACGTTGCACCATCCGAAATTCAAAATCTTTGGCAGGTAAAGCTGTAGTCAATTTATCAGCTGTAACTTCAGACGCAGATAGATCCTCTCAAGCTCTCTTCAGCTCATTATCTTTATCAACTAATTTCTTCTTCAATTGTCCCAGCTCGCTTCTTTTATTTGCTAGATCAGCTAGAGTTTGCACTTGATTATTATTTGCCTTGGTCAAATCATTTTTCAAACTGGCCACTGACCAATTTAAACCTTCCTGCAATTTTTCTAGTGCCCATATATGGAAACGAGCCATGCCAGCCTCCCTGTTTTTTACCATCAACGCATCATTCTGGCTTTTGAGTTTCGCTACATGATCTTGTAAATCCGCGAGCTCTTTTGGCCCTTTCTCAATTTTCGTATCCTATTCCTCGACTTGCCAAGCTAGGACGACAGTAGTCTGTATTGCCTCAGCAAACTTGAAGTGCGCATTTATATGTTGATCTTCTCTGTCTTCATTTGCCTATTTCATCTTATAAAACTCCTCTACAAATTCTTGGTTACATTGGCGTAGATCATCCTCACGCAAGCGAGCTGACTCCAATTTGACCTGCACATTACAAAAATATTATATCAAGTTTGATTCAGAACACTCAGTCACCACATATGACCCATTTCTAACGAAATATCTATTTTTATGATATCTACTGTGTAAGGCTACTTCTGAACTTAAGGTCAAAATACATAATAGATGGTACACCATAACATGTACTTCAAAATCTAAGGTACACATTCTCTATATTTTCAAAGTTATAAATACTTTGGTATTTCCTATGCGCCATTTCAGCGCCATTGCCCCTAAGCCGATTACAGGTTTTTGGTCCATCTCTATACTCTATTTATTACTTTGTAGCTCTATACTAATGAAGCGTACAAATGAAATATTTCTTGCTCTGTTCTAACCTGCAGCTCCGCTTGCGAAGACAATAGGGACACTAAGGCGTCTCTCTCCTAAGCAAGCTCAGCCTCTAAGTCTTTTATTCTGAGTCGTATGTCCTTAAGTTCCTACGACAATGTTTACAAAAGTAACTTAGCCTATAGAATTCAATACATAAAAACATATTCAATCAGTTTACAAACATTCCCAAATATTCATACAATCACAAAACTGTCATATTACTCTACCTTCTCATTCTCTTCTTCTGGGTGCTCATTGTAATCCCTTTGGTTGTCTCTCACCACTTGAGGGGAAATAACATTCAGCCCATCCACAACTCTAACAACACCACCTTCAATCTTTGTATTCTCCTCCTCCTCCACGTAGCTATCAGCCCTAATGGCATCCACCTCATCTTCAGAATATCCTTTGGACATAAGGTGGCACCCGAGTCAGTCACGCTCAGCTACCACCTCCTCTAAGTTTGCTCTCGCATCCGCATGTAGGTTGTTGATCTCTACCACTTTTGAAGCCTTCAAAGCCTCTATTTGTTTTCCCTTCTTGAGCAAATCAGTTTTCAATCAAGCTATATTCTTTTCGAGCTCGACCTTCTTCCTCTTCAGCTCGGCTTTCTCCTCCTCGATTCTGAGGCAGATTCTCTTCATCAAACAGGCAGCCTACAAAATAAACAAAATTGGCCTTATTATTAGTTTGAGTCGCAGTACAAAAAATTTATCATATATTCTGGAGTATGAACCTACCATTTTACTCATCTTCTCTTCCCTGTAAAGAGCTGCCAACCTGGCATTGTCCTCCACCTCTTTCAAATCGTCCTCCCCAACAGATTGATCTCCTACGACCTTCACCCCCATCACTTCAGGAGGCTCAACCCTTCTCCTTTTTGTTTTTTCTATGGCCTCGCCACTTCCCGTGGTTCTAGAGGTCGAAGGACGCTTCAGGATTTGCTTTTTGGGGAACGCTCAACCTAACTTTTTCTCTATTGTAGACTTAGGTAACACCGTATTGTCCACTCCAAGGGCCTTAGGAAAGTTTACTCGCCTTTCCCCATTTGCCACCTTCTTCCTATTGCCATCAGCGCTCGTCATTAGCCTCGTCGACTAAGCTTTTAAAACCTTTTCAACCTGGCTATTAACACACTTTTTTCTGCTGATGCCAAGTTCCTTCAACCTGACCTCGAGCTTCATCTCTTCTTGAGCAACTATATCCAACAATGACTCTTCCCTCATCACCCATGATTTAGGACCTGTCATTCACACAGTAGAGCATCATACAATTTCAACTATCAATCTCATATATTATACATTGTTATACTTACTTTGTTTTACAATTCTAAATAGAAGTTCCAAGGGTTCTTCACCATTTCTCTGAAGGCAATTGCCCTTCACCCATATCACATTATAATTCCATGGTCGACCTACTAAGTTCAGATCGAAGAAGCGAGACCGAGTCAAACTCGCACAGAAATACGCCCCTCCACTTGTAGAATAGTTTTTTACCCTGTAAAACTATAAAATGTCCCCTGAGAATATCCTCCTCTTTCTCTCATCTCCATCGAGCCATAAATTTAGAGATTCACAAACACTTATCACCTCCCACATGTTCCTATTAATCTGAACGGAACATGCCTCGATAAGGTTCATAATCCTTTTTGCCAGATTGCTTAGGGGAAGACTCAACTTGTACTCCAACTGAGGCAGGTAATATAACAAACCCTCTGAAAGTTCACTCTGAGCACTCCCGTCAAAATACTCCAGAGAGATCGATTCATCTATACCCCTATCCCTTTTCTCTTTTGCCAAATCAGCTAATAAATAAAAATATTCATCTCTCGTTGCTACAGTGCAACCCCTAAATTGCCTATCGACATGTTCTATACAGTTGCCCCATCTACCTCCTAAAGAAGCCTTAGCTTTACAAAACTCTTTAAATACATATGAGTGAGGAGGATAAGATACCAATCTTCCAGGGAAATATGAAAATTGATCAACACCTACTTCTTCCTCACTGTCAAACATTTTGATCTCAGACTCAATCGGCCGACCAGAGGTTGATACCTTATTAACTGGAGAACTAACCATATCAACTACAGAAAAGGAGTTTATCCTGTAGAAACACTCCTCATGATCGACCTACACACATGTCCATGTATCTATCATTATCTTTTATATATACGTCAACCACATACACATATCTTTCATATATCATACATCAAATAGGTTTACACAGATTATTATAAATATTGATTTGTATATTTTCCTAGAAACAAAATCTTCAAAAAAAAATGCATACATACATCACAAATCCACTACTAACCATTTATATCGGAATGTGAATCCAAGGCAGCGCCAAACCCTTTCCTCACAACGCTGCTATATAACCACCTTCGTGACTCCATCTCAGCAACTCTTTCACGCTTTGACTGATGATCACTTTTGACTAAATCTCTATAAATTTCTCTACTATTTTTGCCTTGCTTCTTCCTTTCTCTCTCATTGCTCTTCAAGTTTTCAGAAGTTGAAAAATGTTTGGTAGATGAAGATGAAGCAGTATTAATATTTTCTCTCTCTAACTACTGGCAGTTATTGAGCCTCGCATAAGTCATCCTCAGTTTTGGAACCGATGCATCCCTTTCACTATCCATGTTAGTCGTCTTACACCTTTTCTGTAAAAATATTTTCCCATCATTTCCCTTTGCCTTATATTTTAATCTATTATTATCTTTCTTTTCCAAATCTCCCACTAACCTCACCACACTCATGATGACTCATGCTTACATGCAGTCGGGTTTTCATAGCTTTATCACAAAGGAGAAAATCCGAAGCTCCTTGCTTTTTCTATTCTTGCTTCTTCTACTTATAGTAACAATGATGTCATCTCTGAGGCCCTTAAAAAAATTTCAAATATTTTTCAAATTCTTTTTTCATAACAGTCACAAATAACATTCGCAACCATAGAGGATCAATTTAACAACAATTTCTATCAAATTATTCAAACTCAAATAGTTACATACATTCTGTCACCACTATTTACATTCACATCATCACCTCACATATAATCACATATAAAATAGCCTTGATGTCCAAGGCAACTATCCTCCTGTAATCCTCACATCTTCCAATTCGATCCCCTCTACTGCAACCTCTCTCACATAAAAATTTTGAGCTGCAGGCTCTACCACAATTTCTTGAAACATCTTTCTATAAAAGCAACGCTCATATTCGTGTTTCTCCCAATCCTATCTAGACCTTCAAGTTAAACCTCCCTCACTGGCAGTTCAGCATCATAATCTAACAATCCAAAAATCTGTTCCCGCACTTCTGCGATTTTTATTGCCAAAGGTCATTCTTATTTCCATCTCCCAACTAAAAAATTTATTCCACCCTTATTTATATTTTTTATCTACTACTTCTCCACAAATTGTGAAATCATCCTGTAATCTCGTAACAGAAACTCTAATATCTTGAGAGAAATTAATTAAGCATATCTATTCCTATCGAACTCATTCATTTTATACTATTCCAAATCGAGTTTATTTTTTCCAAGTCTAATATTCTAGAACGACCTCAGCAGGATCAATTTTTTATTCTGATCCGTTTATAATTTCTTTCACCCCCACATTCCCAGCTCATAGATCGAATAATATTTGCCACTTAACCGTATTTTCATAGATAAATTTCTAATAGCTCGATTATTACAAATATTTTACTATCTTCCCTTATACACTTCATTTCATGCAATATTCAAAAGTCTCCGGATCATACAGTTTGAATTCTAGAGTTATTCTATTCTATATCAACACAGAGTTTGGATAACAAATTTTATTCATCTCAAAACAAATTACAAGTTCTTTTATAGATACCAAGTCTTTCAAGTACTCAACATCGGGTACTTTATAGATAACAGGTATTTCAAGTATTCAACATCAGGTACTTTACAATTCATATTTTTCAAGTACTTTTTTACAGCTAACAAGTCTTTCAAGTACTTTGAAACGTCAAATCCTTCAGTTCATTCTACTTCAGTGATCTTTCACCCTGATGCAAAGCAGACATTGGAAATAATGAATATCCTCCTTCCCATGAGTTTGGTGGAAGTGTAGACAAACTTCAAATGGAAACTAAGAAAATGGGAGACTCAGTACTTGAGCCAACTCTTCATACTGAAGGTCTTCTCTGCGCAAAGTGGCAATAAAAGTGTATAAGCAAACTTTCATTCTCCATCTTCCTCCTTCGCTACTGTAGTAGTGTGTTTTCTTGAAGGATAATCTTCGCCAATACTTATTCGTAAAGAGAATGCAATAAAACTAGATAAGCAAGATTTTACGTGGAAAACTAAGTAAAAGCTGAGAAAAACCACAACCTCGAGGAGAATTTTGATATAAAATCTAGTATATTACTAGTTATTATAGAATTTGGAGTGATAGTAGGGTTAAAGTAACAAAATAGTAAAGCTTGTAGATTGTCGGTCTCTTTCTCATCTATTATCTGTCTATATTTATAGTAGATATAGGCAGTTTACAAAAAGAAAAAAATAGTCTCCTATTCCGGGGGGAGTGGTCGAACGTCGTGGATTTCTAATAGTTTTTTTCTTGACCAGGCACAACGGATACTTTTGGTAGGTCGAGGACTTGTGGTAACTTCTCGAATGTTGGCCTTCAATTATGTATGGCTGTCTTCGACTACGCTTTACTGGCTTACTCTTGTCGAATCTAGGGAATATGCTATTACAATCCACCCATTCTCAACATAAGTACTTGTGGTTATGTCGAGAAGAAGTTGGAAGCCGAAGTGGTTGCCGAATTATAAGATGAGTCGTCATTATCATTTTCGAGGTCAAAGTAAACTATATCTGGTCAAATTATTCCCGAGGCGCAATTAATGTGGTACAATTAAATTAGCATAGTGAAGTTGGGTATAAATTGGGAGGTGAAGGAGGTGTGATGGTAGTGGTTTGAAAGGATGCCACCCCAAGTGCGGTGTAAAATGTTGCTAGAGGATAGAGATGGTGAACAGCCAGAGGTAAAAATCTATCCCAAACTAGTTTTTTATAATTTGTCAGTTGATCGTGCCACGGCGTTGGGGTTGAAGAAAGATAGAATCAGATAAGATGTCTATCTGTCGGAAACAATTATGTTATCATGCGGTGTCGAAGATAATGGAGTGTATCAGTTTGGGGGAGAAGGGATAAGTGTTCCTATTGATGATAAAGAGCTGAAGCTTGGATGGGCGTTTAGAGATCTTGCCGAGCGTAGGAGGCTTCCTACAAGTTTTTGTTGCCATTATCTGTGGAAGCAACTCTTAGAAGTTCAGTGACTTGAGATTCATCGAGCTTCTTAGGACTGAAAGAGGCTTTAATGTCAGATTCTAGTGAAAAGATAACGCAGAGTAATCAGTCATGTAAATCGAATGTACCGAGAGTAGTATAATGATGTAATGTAATCATAGGAGAAATTTTATTGAATATAATATGTAACAGTTTGGATATGAAATAAATATATTGCTTCGACATCTTTGTCTTCTTCTTTTTTTGTCGATTGTATATGCATATATGGTTTTTTTATCGAAGGCATCTGTGAGTAAAATGAGTGTTAGAATGTATAAATGAGTTGAAGTATAGTTTGACGAGTAGGTCCAGGAATGGATTTCGAGGTTGATTGAGGTGACAGTTTTGTAAATGTGCAGTTCCGAGGTTAATTAAATTTTGTTTGTTGACTTTGACTAAAAAGGAGTATAAATACCCCTTGTTATGTGAAGGAGAGTCATTTTGGTTTGAAGAGATGGTGAAGACGTGATCGTAGGCGCATAATGAGGTATATAGTCGTACGCAAGCGAAGTATTGGGAAATATATGGTAAGTATATCAGACTCCTGCGGAATGTGGACATTTACTTGGAGGATCCTGTGAAGCCTGATTATGATGGTATGAGCGAGGTTGAGGCCAAGGATGCAGAGGAGGATTTCATGGTTCGTTGCTAATTGCAATATTGGACCTGTCCTGAGCGTGTGGCTTTTATGTGGACGCGTGCAAAGTAACTGGTAAAGAGAGAAGATAATGCCGCAACGATGGGTTTGTAATTCGAATGTATTAACATTTATGTAAATGTCATTTTGCTGTTAAAATGAAATGAAGATTTAACTTTTTTGTGAGTATGTAGGTGTCGATGTTGGATTGTGGAATTCTATTTTTTATCGAATGAAGTTTGTCTTGCGAAATTTTTGAATGATAAAATAACTAGCACTAATTTTTGTGAATTAAATCTCTTTTTATGTCAAATGTTTCCAAAATATAAGGGTTTGTATATAAAATATATGGTGGAGGTGAGGAAGATGAGGTTAATCACAGATGGCAAGGTGTTACCCTATGGGTAAAATTTGGGAGTATAAAGAAAATGATGTACACTATCTTTGGGAAAAAATTAGGTGTGCATTGTTGAGTATGAATGTAGCAAAAGAAATTCCTCGAAATATGGAAGGATTGAAACACGAATGTAGGGGCTTGTTGAGGTTAAGAAGGCGAAGGGTCAAGAATATCGAGAAAAGATGTACGAGGGGTTATATTCAAGGAGGTGAACGGTCTTGAAGTGATGTGGTGAACAGTCACGTGCGCTCTATAAATAGTTCAGAGGTAGGCGACTGTTCATACTTTGCGAACTCAAAAAAAAAATCTCTATTGCAAATTGCTCATTCTCGTCGTTAGATTTGTTGGCTACAATTGGGAAGGGTGAGATTGCTGTGTTGATCGAAAGAGCAAAGCGGGCTAAAGAGAGAGATATAGAAGCAGCGAGGTTACAAGGTTAATAACTGTGTTTGATTGACATTATGCTTTGTATGGTTCTTGATTTGTAATGGTAGATATAGATTGATATAGGGTATATGAAGAAGGAAATGTGTATGATATGGAGTATGTGTTTATAGAGTTTAAATGGGGTTAGGGTTTGTGACAGATGTTATGAAGTTAAGTTTAACGACTGCAAATGGTATGTCTTTTTGATGGTAATGGAGTTGCCGCGGTTAATAAAGGGGATTGGAGGGGATGGAGGGACGTAATTAAAGGTGTGTGATAGAGAGAGAACTACTTACGGGGAGGTGGAGATTTAGTGGGGTTGACGGTGAGAAACTAGGGATTTCCTGTCAAAAGTAGTTTTAGATATGACCGAAATTGTCGCTGGTAAAGGCGATATCCGTCGTTTAAAAATTTGTTATTTTAGCAAAAAATAGCCCGAGTTTCTTCGAGAAATTTTGATTGCTTGAAATTATAAAAAGTACGTATTAATGAATGATCGATGTCATAATTTATAAAAAATCATAGTGAACTTAATGTAGTGTAGTAATCGAGGTGTATGACTAGGAAAGAAGTTATACTAGTATATCTAGAGCAGTATGTAGAAATTGAACTGTAATAATGATTATATCAGATAGTAATTCAGAATAATGTGTTGGAGAGTAATCTCGACAACTACATAGATAAATGTATCAAATATGATATATACTAACTGTGTAAAAAATATGGAATCTGATTTATAGGCTCTTTAAAATGGCTGAACCAATTCAAAATAATAAAAAAGATATATACACAAATTTGGAAGACGTAGTGCCCCTGATGATTGATGTAAGAACTTGTGTACAGCAGTTGGGGGAAGATATAGGGTGGGGTCGAGTAGTGTGGATCTAGGTAGCGTGAAATAGTTTAGGGTGGCACCTAGTGTTGTCAAACTCTCTGATGAGGAGGCCACGGTGACGGATGTGGATCACGAGCCCAGGCCAGTAATCGAGAAGGTAGTGGGGATGGGGAAGAAGATGTAGAGGAGGGCGAGGAGATATGTTATGGAGAGGGTCCAGAGACCAAAGAGATATTAAACTTCAAGAAGAAGTACGGTATTTCTGGTGATATAAGATTAGAGGAGTACCAGTATGAAATGATCGACTAGGAAATACCCTTGAATGGTATTCTGGTACATCGAGAACAAATAAAGAAGGGGTTGAAGCTTCCCCTCAGAGCGGACAAGAAAAAGTTAATGAACATTTTTTATGCAGCCCCTGTTCAATTCAATCCGAATGTATATGACTTGTTTAGGGTATGTGGGGCAATAAATGGTCGACTTAAGTCCAGGGGGGGAGTTGATAACCGTTGATGATCTATGTGTGTACTACATCATGCTCAAGATGAACCCGGAGAAGTTAGCTACCGGTACTTGGCAAGGTTTCTCAAAAGACCGCTATTTTATGATATGGTATCAACTAGGGGGCGATACATCGATGAACGCTTACTTGTCTCTGGGAATTATGAGTTTGACAAGAAAGACCCTGGAGAACCCCTAAAAAGAAAGACTTTTTTACTTATATTTGTGGTTAGGAAATTGCAATTGTTGATGTTTGAAATGTTGGAATGGGATGTCGAGTGTTTCTAACTATTTTTTGCTGTTTGCAGCTTTAAAAGAGGTCTAGGAAAGATTTCTTTGGTAGGATCGATAACCTGGTCATCGACCAAGATCTCGTGAGCACTTTATTCCAAGAGGCCGGTCAAAAGAGATCAAGGGCTAAAGGTTCTGAAGTGCATGTTATCGACGGAAAAATGTCAGCGAAGAACAAGAGAGCCGCAGACGTTAGCTTGCCACTGGAAAATCCTTCCTTAACTGGGTACAACACTGAAACAGAGATAGATGCCATACTTGGAGAGTCTCTGGGAAGGAATAAAAAGAAGATGGCAACAAGCTCTGATGTTCCTCCGCTGCATCCTCACAAGAGGAATACCCGACAGTCGACAACAGCGGCGGAGGTTACTGGCAATGTGAAAACAAGTGTTGTGGTAGGTGGTCTTCTTCCACGGAATGATCCTGAAGAAGAACGTTGGTAGTGAGACGTCGAAGAAGAAATTTGTCGAAGAGTCTAAGTTGGAGATTCAGAAGACCAAGGACTCTTATATGTCGGGGATGAACGAACTTAAGATGGAGCTTGAGGATTGTTTGGTGGGGATTGAGAGCTTGAATATGTTTTTTAATGAGGGTCAGAGGAACATGTCGAAGGTGAGAAATTTTAATGCTTTGCTTCGGCTGAAAAAATTGGTAACTCACTGGAATACTCAATTATATGACTTTGATGCAGATTAAGATGTTGATGACTGAAGCCATGGGTCGCGTTTTGGGCAGTAGTGAGTTGGCAAATCAGATTGTTACTTATAAAAATATAGAGAAGGAATTGATCGCAGATATGGCTGAGTTGAATGCAACGCTGAATAGGTAAAAGCTGGATACGGAAAGCAACTTGTAAGGAAGCAAGTTGCCGATGCACGAAAAACAATGAAGCTAGAGCAGGGCAAACTTCTCGAATAGGTAAGGGTGCAGATGAATACTGAGAAACTGGAAAAATGTAGGGAAGTGAGGGCGCATTTTTCAGGACAATATAATTAGCTGGAAGAAAGGAAAAAATTCTACAAGGGGCTTGCAAAATCTGGTGGTGCTGCTTTTGATGATAGTCCAGAAGACGAAGTACCCGAGACTCCCGATGTATGCGGGGCAACTGAAGTTATCAAAGATGATGTGATGATGGAGGCTGATGGTACATGTTCTGGGGAGGTAGCAGATGTGCAGATTCCCGAAGGTGCCCTAAATGTGAATGAAGAAAAATCCCCTTCTTAAATATTAAACATTGTGTAAGCAGTGCTATGTTGATAAAAGTACATAAAAATGGTCAGTAGGACCAAAACAATTTAATCTGTAGTCTATGATGAATATTTGTGTTGCAGAAACGTTTTATTTGTGAAAAAAATTCATGCATATGTTTTGTAAATAATGTTAAGTAGTAGATTTAATAAAGTGTTATGAATTCTATAGTTTGTAACAGATAGGTAAGGAACGCTTGCGTGCGTGATATGTGAATGATGGCCATAAAATGGCAAGTAATGAGAATGAGTACCAGATGTATATCCTTAGATGGGTATCTGGATTTAGATTTGAGGAGAACAAGAGCTTTGTTAGAGGTTATTCGAAAAGTAAAGAGTGCGAAGTAGAATATCCTGTAATTGGATATTGTTCGCGTAAAATTGAATGATAGTCTTTAGGGGTACTTGTTAAGTATTGACCAAGAGCAAATAAAGATAGGAAGGATTTTGTTTTGTTTGATGCATACTTATCAAGTATGGGTCGAGATCAAATCAAAAATTCGTAAATAGTTATTTGTCTGATGCATACTTGTTAAGTATAGATCGAGATCAAATTGAAATAGTAAGGATATTGTTTGTGTGATACATACTTGACATGAATAGATCAAGATCAAATCGAAATAGTAAGGATATTGTTTGTCGGATGCATACTTGACAAAATATATCGAGATCAAATCAAAAATAGTAAGAATATTGTTTGTCTAATGCATACTTGACAAGTATAGATCGTGATCAAATCAAAAATAGTAAGGATATTGTTTGTCTGATGCATACTTAAAATGTATAGATCGAGATCAAATCAAAAATAGTAAGGAGTAGACTATTAACAAAATTTATTTATTTGAATCGATTAAAATGGTTACAGTGTCTCAGCTAGTTTCAGTTGAGTCGTATTCCATGGATATTTAATCTGTATTTCATCTTCAGTCATGAGCCAATAAGTTTCACTATCTGTTTTGTTGCTGACAATGTAAGGCCCTTCCCAATTTTCCGATAATTTTCTAAAAATTTTAGGCCGAGTATTATCTTGGATCCGTCATAAGACAAGGTCTCCAATACCAAATTTTTGTTTGCAAACTTTTTTGTTGTATGCTTTTTTCAATGTGTCATGGTATCGTCCTAAATTTATAATGGCCTTATCTCGAGTTTCCTCTATCCAATTAAGGTTGTAAAGGAGACCGAGTTCAATTTCTTCCTCTAGAATTTTCTGTCAGGTACTTGGTAGATCGAGGTCTGAAGGTATAACTGCTTCGGTACCACAAGCCATCATGTATGGAATACAACCTGTTGAAACTCGAGGAGTGGTTCGGAAGTCCCAAAGAACACTGAGCAATTCATCCACCCTGTGCCCCTTCCTGTCGTCGAGACATTTGCGTAATCCTGATTTGATGTTTTTGTTAATGGCTTCGGCTTGTCCATTTCCTTGAGGATAATATGGTGTGGATGTTGTGAGCTGGATTTTGTATTTATGGAGGAAAGCAAGTACTTTTGCGCTGATGAATTATTTTCCATTATCGGAGCATATTATTTGTGGATAGCCAAACCTGGTGATGATGTGCTTCTAAAGTAACTTGATGACTTTATTTTTATCCGTATGGCAGAGAGGAACTGCTTCAACCCATTTTGTAAAGTAATCAGTGGCGACTAGGACGAACCGTCAGTTTCTCGATGCTGGATGGAAAGGTCCAATGATGTCGATTCCCCATCGTTTGAACGGCCAGAGGACATTGCTAATATGCAAGTCGAGGGCTGGACTTTTAATGTCTTGGGCGTGGATTTGGTATTTGTAGCATTTACGCACAAAGTCTTTGCAGTCCTGTCTCATCTTGGGCCAGTATAATCCTCGCGTGAATGCGCGTTGGGCTAATGATCTTCCTGAAACATGTGCACCACAAATACCTTTGTGAAGCTCTCTAATTTAGATCTAAGCTTGTGATCTGAGCTTGTATTCGATAAGTGGTCCTCCTCCTGTGATGCGATATAAGATGTGATCATGGATGGTGAATCTAGGGTACTTGGTCAAAAGTGATCGAGCTTCTTCTTTGTTACTGGGGAGGATGTTAGAGTTTAGGTATGCATAGAAGGATTTTCACCAGTCTTCACGCTCTTCATCTTCAGCAATGGTGATCTGGAGTGTTGACAGTATATCGAGGCTAGAATGCTCAATGATTTCAATTTCTAAAGATCTTGTTTCACTGTCCCCCAGCATGGTAGCGATGTAAGCTAACCCATCAGCATGTCAATTTTCTTGTCGAGGTAAGTAAGAGATTGTTGTATGTTTAAATTTTTACGTCTTTTCATCGACTAGAGCTGCGTAATTGAGCTTTTTTCCTATTTTTTTTAAGCTGGTTTTTTATAGGGATCTGAAACCCTGAGTTTCCAACCCCATGAGGTTTTGAACCCATGACCTCTTACTAGGTGGAGAGGTACTACCACCACTGAGCCAAGAACCCAATGGTGAGCATTTTTCCCGTTGTTTTGAATGTTTTATTGTAATGATTTTACCACGAGTAAAGAATCGACAAAAGCAATTAATTCTTCTGCTTTGAGTATGAGTACGAGATCAAGACCGTGTAAGATTCATTTATATTCAGTCTGATTATTGGTAGTATAGAAGTTTAGCTTGATAGCTTTCTCGATTCAATGATTTGAAGGCGTAACGAGGACGATGCCAATCCGTGATCCTTGTGGTCTTGCTAACCCGTCTGTAAAAAATTACCAACCTGAGCTTTTGGGCCATGCATTTGGTTCTGCTATTAAGTCATCTGTGAAGATTTCTTCAAGTTCTTCCTAATCGGGGTCCTCGACGGGAAGGTCTGTCAAAAAGTCAGCCACTGCTTGTCCCTTGACTGATATCTGGGATTCGAAGGAAATGTCGCATTGTCCAAGAAAAATATACCATTGTTGGATTCTTCAAGATTTTTCTTTTTTGGAGAGTATTAGTTTGTGGGGGCATTTGGTGGTGATTTTGATGGGATGAGCTTGAAAGTAAGGACGAAGTTTTTGGTAACTATAGACCAGGGCAAGTAACTATTTTTTTTTTGTTATGTTAATGAAGTAGATTGATTTTTCTACTCCGCCATCTTCTAGAATAAGGACAGAACTGATGGAGTTTCAGTTGTGGATAAGTACATTGTAAGTGGTTTGCCATCAATTGGAGTATTCATTATAGGAGGACGCCCCAAGTATCTTTTAAGATCTTAGAAAGCCAACTCACTGTCAGGAGTCCAAATGACTTCCTTTTACTGTTTGTTCGAAAGAGGAGTGAGATTGCCACGAAGAAGGAGGTAAAGAAGTTTGCATCGATCAGATAACTTTGAGATGAATCTGTGAAGAGCGGCGATCTTGCCTGTAAATTTTTGAACATCTTTTTTCAATCGCGAAGATGGCATCGCGATGAGTGCTTTGATTTGCGCTAGATCGATTTCAATCCCCCTTTTGCTGACCAAATATCCCATAAATTTACCAGATGTGACTCCGAATTAGCATTTCTCTAGGTTGAGTTTCATTTGGTACTTGTGAAGGATATCAAAAATGGTTTGGAGGTTGCTGAAGTGATCTTCTCATTTCAAGCTTTTGCAGATCATATCATCAATGTAGACTTCCATAATTGTACCGAGATGATCTTTGATTGAACATTTTAGTCACAAGTCTCTGGTAAATTACTCATGTATTCTTTAAACCAAAAGGTATTACTGTATAACAATAGAGACCTCTTTTTCGGTAACGAAGGTTGTTTTTTCTTAATCTTCTTCGACGAATGGAACCTGGTTATAACCAGAGACTGCATCCATCATAGAAAGAAGTTCGTGCCTGGCTACTGAGTCGAGAAGTTGCGAAATTAGTGGTAGCGGAAAACTATCTTTGGGTGTAAATTTGTTAGGGTCTGTAAAGTTAACACAAACCCTGATTTTACCATTTTTCTTTGGTACCACTACGATATTAGAAACCCACTTCAAATACCTAGCTTCCTGAATAAATCTCACCCGACGAAGTTTATCAATTTCTTCGTTCACTGCATCGCGGAGTCGGGGAGCAAAATTCTGTCATTTTTAAATGGCATCTTTACTATCTGGAAGGAGGTTAAGTTGGTGGCATGGAATTAAGGGATCGATGTCAGGCATTTCTTAGAAAGTCTAGGCAAAGATATCAAAGTTCTTCTTAAGTAGCTGTATCATGGCCACTTTTTTGTCAGTTGATAAATTGGTGCCAATGAAGGTTGTGCGTCCCGGACCATCGAGTATGCTAGATTCAACCATCTCAGTGTCATGCTGCTCGAATATGGGTGATTCATCTCGCTGTAGTTTCTATGCTTTGAGAAGTTATATTGTATGAGGGTTGGTTGTTAAGGTATGAGTTCCCAATTTTCCTTGTTTCCTGTAGGAAGTGTTTATAAATGCTTGCCAAGGTCTCTTTTGTACCTTGTTCGAAGTAAAACAAGGAATCAATGATAATCTCTCGCTCTTTAGCATGAGCGTAATTGGATTTGAAAATATGTTACAACTGGCTGAATGTGGTGATGGAGGCCTCTTGGATAGTGTGGAACCACCAGAACGATTCTTCCTTCAGGCTCATGTTGAATAGCCTATATAGCATGTGGTCGAGTTTGGAATATAACCCAACTGCGGCTTGAAGTGCTGAACATGGGTAACTGGGCCAGTCAAGCCTGCATATTGAATAAATTTGGGCATGTGTAAATTTTTTGGGATGGGCATAACTTCGAGATGAGGGAAGATAGGGTTTGTATCGATTCTACGAAGCGCTGACTTTCGGCCTGGAATGTCAGAGTTTATGGCTTGAATCCTGTTATTGAGGTCGTCCAAGGTAACAAACTGTTGTGGGGGAAATGGTAATGCTACGACCTGAGGAACTAAATCTTTGTATCCTTCTAGTCCCAATCGATCCCTGATTGGTCTTCTCTCATGCGGGGGGGGGGTTTGATGATGCGTGCGTCGACTTCCTTGATTTGTCGATGCTGAGGATGCTAAACTAAAATGATGAGAAGCTCTATTTATATTCCTGGATCTGGATCGAGAAACCCTTAACTCATCTTCCCTTGGTTGATCATCGTGTTGAATTACTCTTGATCTATGCTCGCACTGGGTTAGTGGAGGAGACGTCTGTCAACCAGTGAGTCGATCTTGTATTCTCCTCAGTTTTTCCATTTCTTTTTGATGTGTTTGACCCTGCTGATCTTGGATTTCCTCCGTTCGTCTTTCTCCGTCTGAAGAGCTTGAGCGTGGATACGCTGATCTTCCAGTCTTTGGGCTTTTTCTGTAGCTATTTATTTATGAAGCTCAAGTACTGTACCATGTAGATTGATAGTTCCTGGTATTTCCTGATCTCTTACGGTACTGGAATGGCATCTCATGTTCATGTTTATCATCGGATGGTGTTTAGCTCAGTGGTGGCAAAAAAATTGTGGTAATTTCCACAAACGGCGCCAATTATAGTGGTGTGTTTTCCAGAAGGATAATCTTTGCCAATACTTATTCGTAAAGAGAATGTAATAAGACTAGATAAATAAGATTTTACTTGGAAAACTCAGTAAAAGCTGAGAAAAACTACGACCTCGAGGAGGATTTTGATGTAAAATCCAGTATATTGCTAGTTATTACAGAATTTGGAGTGATAGTAGGGTTAAAGTAGCAAAATAGTAAAGCTTGCAGATTGTCGATCTCTTTCTCATCTATTCTTTACCTGTATCTATAGTAGACACAGGTAGTTTACAAAAGAATAAAATAGTCTTCTATTCTGGGGGGAGTGGGCAAACTTCGTGGATCTCTAACAGCTCTTTTCTTGACCAGGCACAACGGCTACTTCTGGTAGGTCGAGGACTTGTGGTAACTTCTCGAATGTTGGCCTTCGATCATGTATGGCTATCTTCAATTGCGCTTTGTTGGCTTACTCTTGTCGAATATGGGGAATATGCAACTACAACTACCACCACCGCCTCTCCTATAGCCACCACCTCCTCAGAGTTGGTAGAGATGAAGAGGGCCCAACCTTATAATTCATTCAAGCACAAGACTTTACCACAACTGCCTCACTGCCACGCCTATCCTTGCATCTGCCTCCCCAACCATGTCTATCACCAAAATTCAAAGATAAACCCAACGTTGCTCGCCTGTCAAGACAACGTGGTGAAACCTCCATCTGTAGTAAAACTCCTCAGCTTCAGCCGCTTCATTTTCTGACATTCATAGATACGTCGGAGGAACAGGAACATGAGTCGAATTCTCTAAGGACTGATCCCTGAAATACTTTAACTTCAACCTCTGCATTTCAGAAGCAATTCTCTCTTCAAGAGCCATTTTACGCGTCTTCACCATCTTCAGCAAGATCAGATAATATTATAGCAAAACAAACGTACTTGGCCAAAAACCATGGTATAGGTACTATTTATATAACCCTGTATTTATTGTGCATGAGCGTTTCCCCAAACGTCATCATTAAATATAGACGGGACTCTTCAAACCTTAACCGTCGCATATATCATGATTTCCATCAATATTCAATGCACATACGTTCCCCCATAACACGCACAATTTCTATAAAGTCAAAGCAACATCTTTACTTCAGTCATTTTTATAAACTTCCAACCCGAATACCCATCTACCCCTCGATCTTACCCGTATCGAGCTATCTCCAGTTTGAGCTACCTCCATACCAGACTCATGCACTCTCCACATGACCTCAGCAGTTAAACATTGCCACCTATTCTTTGAACTGAAAAAGAACATGGGTCGAGCTCAAGCAAAAAAACCTAAACAAGTCCAAGATGCCTGTCTCTCACAAACTCAGCAGTTACTTAATCAACCACCACTAACCACATTATTCAGAGAACGTGATTCAACACTATGAAGAATAATAGAAAAAGCCTATATAAAGAAGAAGTTCCAAAAGAGACAAAGACTAGAAAATTATACGAGAATCATCTAGAAAACTATATTGTTAGATTCTCAAACAACTTCAAACTTCTTATTTATAAGATCAAGCATTTCTAAGTCAAAAGATTACTGGTAATAAGATATCAGCCCCAAGCAATAAAAGTTACTATTACAAAAACTCTCAACTCGAGGTCGTGGTTTTTTACCTATTTAGAGGTTTTCCACGCTAAATCACCTGTGTCATTTCTATTTCTCTATTAGATTTTTCCATAGGTACATTAGTGTAAGAGCTAATTCTAAGCCATTTTGGGCTTACAGAATTAGGCCATTATAGTCGTCATTCTGAAAACGTGTTCCAAAATTGGTAGGGACCCCACAACCTTGTCATCTTCTATTGTAAAAACCATACATCTCATTAAGTCCGTGACCGTTACCATATTCGATATCTCCCCAAAATTTATGCTCATCTAACAAAAGATTCCCAGGTGCCTATTGGCACTACAAAAATCTTGTACTCGTATGTCTTGTACCTTGAGGTGGAGTAGGTACCTGATTCGGTCTAGGAGGGATATAGTTAGTAATTCCCTATTGGTTTGGATAAGCTATACCGTTCTCTTGATATTGCAATCACCAGTACTAAATTGTTATTGGTAAAATTGACCCACTCCTATAGTCGCATTAAGTTCCCTCCCTTGAACCGGAAAAGAACGGGGCTACCCCCAATTTGTTTTACCCCCGCTCATAGGTTACCTTCTCCCAAAACCTCATTGTGGAACTGCCACCCCCGTTTGATATGGTGGGCTTTGGAGATCGCCGGCTAGAGGATACCCCGGCACCGTAACTATCGCCGGGGGAAGTCGATTGACGGTCGTTACTTGTTGTTGTGGTGGTTGCTGCGGTAGCTGTTGCAGCAGATGCTGCGTTAACTATTATGGTAGCTGCTACGGTTACTGTTGTGGTGGAAACTACCGTACTGGCTGCTTCAGCACAACAGTTTGTATTGGGGTTGGCACGAGGATAGGATTTGATTCGTCCCCATAATTTGTTGGCTCTTTCTCTCTCTCTCTATGTGGGACTCATTAATGACGATTTGGCGAGTCAAACTTGCGAGAGAGGATTCAGGTTCCAATTTCTGCGACGAGAACTCGTCCCCCATATCTAGTATCGGGATCTCTCTTACGTTAAAATCCATAAATTTGTCTTCGCTTCCCACATTATGAACGTCAAGTTCGTCAAAGCTATTAGAAGTGAACGGAACCTCTTTATCGTTGACCACTATCTCATTGTTGCCCCTTGAATGGAATCCCCTTCCTTGTCTAAAGCTTTCTAGATATATTAATAAAAGTCCCCCTCTCTGAACTTCCCTCATAAATGAACCCAAAGGTACCCCCTGCCTCTTGATGTCACCATGCTACCCAGAAAACCCGTATAATGACCTCCATGAGATGATATTGCTAGAAAAACGTGATCAAAAGATGTATCAAGTTTTCCTGAATAATACTAAATTGATCAATCTTCTCTTCTAGATCTTGTAACCTATCTCCTTGGGTTTGTTGACGAGACCCTGCTTTCTTCTTCCCTACCATCTTGATCTTGAAAGAAAAATTACTAAAAAAATAAACTCCCCATAGAACGAACTTCGATTTAGTACCAATTGATAGAAAACAACTAATGTGGAAGCGATTAACAAAAAAGACAACTACTTTGATTGAATTAAAGATTGAAAATAAATTAGTTCTCTCAACCTAAGGCTAAGTCTTTCTCTCACCAAAACTAATAGTAAGAAATTAAGCTAGAGGAGCTTTCCTTTTATAGGCATAAGGATGTTCTTCAAAATTAGAAAGAAATTAGGAAACACCATTTAGAATAGAAAACCCTAATCCGACCCCTAATAAGAATTACTAAATAGAATAAAACATAATTACTAAAATAGAGAGAGTCTCTGGGAAATGCGTAGAAACAACTCGATGCCCGTGCTTGAAGATGACCCTATAACCTATCAGGTTATATAAGAGCATCTCTAGCAGCCAGTTTAAGTTTGGGTGCGGGCTCTAACAGAGGGCCCATAAAAATCCTAACCCACACCCAGCCTCTTCCTGCAGCAAGTTTGAGTTGCACACGTGTATTTTTTATTTATTTAGAAGAGTTCAAAACACTGCACGGTATTCCTTTCACCGTGCGGTAAAAGGATTACCGTGCAGTAAAAGGATTACCGTGCAGTATTCCTTTTACCGCTGCTTGCACTGTTAACCTAAAATCATACCCAACTCGAGTTTTATAACAGTGTTTCCTCCTCTCTCTCTCTCAAATCGAAGGTATGCCTAAAATTTTTCCTAATTTCTTTCAAAATACAATACATATGCCAGAGGGAAACCCACATAACAGTACATTACCTGGGTTTAGAGTGACAATACATAGAGCCATAACTCGATCGTGGTCCGAAAGGAAGAAAAAGCGAGTAGAATTTGAAGATGTCCAACAACCTATACCAAACCCACCCCAAGAAAACTACCCGCTGAGGTTTATTACCCAACTCCCAGAAGGTATCACACATATATATTATACTGGCAAGGAACTCATGGTAAGTTTTAGTGTAATTGTGAATTTGTTATTTCCATAAATTAAGTGTTTGACAAAATGTTCCAATGAACATAATCAGGATTCGATGCGTCCGCACGACACATTCACTACGGTGATCAAAGTTTGGAAAGATATTTCCACAATTTCACTTATAAGGGATGTAGTGGTGAATAAATTCCAGCAGTTTATGGATATGCGCTTGAGCAATTCCGATAATCGGCTAATTCAGGCGCTTACAGAGCGTTGGTGGCCGACAACGCACACGTTTTAATTCTCGTGGATAGGGGTCACTCATCTCGATTTTTAGATGCTAACATCATTGCCAAACGGCTGATATCTGACACAGGTGCCGTATAACGACGCATGGAGTGTTTTATCCAATGCGAGGCAATTGCTCCCCAATATTGATTCCAGCCATATAAAGAGTGGGAACGTCAGCATTTCACATTTAAGGATGTACTTGACCATCGCAGCTGATCGGGAAGATGATATTACTATTGCTCATACTTTTATCCTCTTCATGATGGGACATTTGTGGTTCCAAATTGATCCAGGAGGATCTCGGGATTATTTGATGAAAATTAACCAAAGCCGTTCGAACGAGATTTGGAGTTGTTCGAACGACTTCTGGTTTATTCGAACAGATTTATTTTCTGTCCGAATACATTTCGGTCTGAGGCATTTTATTCGAATACATTTTCTATTATTTTTTTGTTCGAATACACTTTTATGTGTATTCGAATACATTTCAGCCTGAGGTGTTTTATTCGAATAAATTAAAGTCAATTGGAATATATTTTTTTATTCGAACAGAAATTGTTATGTTGAACAAAGGCGCGATTCAGCCTTTTTCTTTAGGCTTTTAAGGGCATATTTGTCCTATTTTGTAGCTAGGACTTGTAACCCTTATTAAAGGGGCAAGGCTTGGCATTGTTAGATCTATGTTAGTTCAATAGAAAAGTTATAAGGAAGAAGATTAAGGTTTTAGAGTATTTTTATTGTAATTACTTCATTTAAGCAATTGAATCTCTTATTTTTTCTAACCAATTTGGCGTTCATCGTACTTTTCTACTAACTAGGGTTTCTCTATTCGTATTATGGATTAGGTGGTATCAGTTTTCCAGTTATGATCTTTGGGGGTTGATTGTGGTTTGTGGCCTCTACACCTGACCGTCTTAAGCCAATGAAGGAGAAGCTAGTGAGTCACCTGAAGATTTATCGCAAACCTAATTTGAAGAATGACAATTTGGAGATGGACGAGTCCAACGATTGACCCAAAATTTTGGAAAAGACAATTTCTGACCTGACTTCTACTGTAGGGGAGTTGGTAGAGCAGTTACGTCTCACGAACCTCGCGAAGGCTTCTACTTTGGCGACACAGCGAAGCCGCTTAAGGAAGAAAGGGGTTATGGAGGTGGATGGCGACGGGAATATTGCGGAGATAGATAGCGATTCTAGTGATGCCAAATCCGTCAAAGAACGTTCAGGTTTTGGTAAGTCAATGAATCCTATGCGTAATCTTTGTATTGACTTTAAGATTAAAATTCCGGTATTCGATAGTTCCATCGATGCCGAGAAGTTGGATAATTGGTTAGATAGGTTAGAGACCTATTTTTCTGTTTATGAATATTCCAACGCTCAGAAAATTTACTTCTCAACTTTGAAATGCGCAAGTCATTCACTAACGTGGTAGAAATCCTATCAGAAATGACACGATGTTAGAAGTCTGAGTTGGAAGGAATTCAAAGTTTTGGTGATAAAGAAATTCTATCCAATTGGGTATGAGCATGAACGATGGTCCAAAGATTTGGGCAATCTGTACAACAATTCACTTCGGAGTTTCATAACCAAGCGTTGACGTGGATGAGTACGAGGTATTCATGAAGTATACAAGGTGTATGTCAGAGTTCATTAGAAGAGAATTAAAGCTCTTCAATGTAGAAAATATCAAGGACGCAACCGTTAAAGCAATTTCCATTGAAGGCAAAAACTTGAAGAGTGACAAGAAAAACGACAAGAGCAAGTTGGGGTACAAGTCTACTTGGAAGTTTGATCTGAAAGGGGACTCCAAAGGAGAGGGGTCTTCATTCAAGGGGACTATCTGTAGTCATTGTAAGGCTAATGGGCACAATTCATATAGATGTTGGAAACTTCACCTGGAACTTTGGCCGAAGGAGGAAAAGAGCAAGAAAGAGAAACGTGCACTAGCAGCAATGATTGTGGATCTTCTAGATTTAGATAAGCCAAATCCTAAGCTTACTCTAATGTTCAAGCAACCTATAACTATCAAAGAAGTGAGTCAAGAAGAGCTTTTTTATGTCAACATTCAAGTGAAGCAGAGTTTAGTCAAGGCCATCATGGTAGTCAGGAGAATTTAATTTCTGAGGCGGGGGTGAAGAAGATGGGTTTGGCTACTGTGGCTCATCCTAAGCTGAGTTGAAGATCACTAAGCAGTGTACGTTAAAGTTTGTGATTACTAAAAAGTTTTTTGACGAAGTGACATGTGAGGTATGACGTGTGTTTAGTCATCATGGGTAGCCCTTATCTTTGGGACCGAGATGCAATCCTTTACCATCAAGCTCGCAAGTATCATCTTTTGAAGGATGAGATGGAGTTTTATATCAATGTGTATAAGGAACATCTCACTGCCAATAATTTAGTAACGCCAACTCAGGTGAAGAGGTTGGTTAATGCGAGCGGCAAATTTATATTGTTGTTGGTACAACCGGTTCAAGAGAGTCTGTCGGCTAAGGTGTTGTCTACTTTCGCAATGTCTCCTATGAAGCTAACCGATATGGGAAAGTTTCAAGCGGAGTATGAAGACTTGTTTCTGGGCATAGAAGGGATGCCGCACAAGAGGGATGTGGAGTATGATATTACCTTGGTGAATGGTGAGCCACAACTCAATATTGGGTTATATCGGACTTCTATTACAGAGTCTGATAAGATCAAGAAATGGGTACATGAACTCCTAGAGCAAAAAGTTATTAATCCAAGTTTCTCACCTTGTGGTTCACCGGTGTTATTGGTGCTGAAGAAGGATGGGTCTTGGAGGATGTGTGAAGATTATCGGGTGCTGAGCAAGATCACGGTAAAGAATCGTTATCCGCTTCCTCAGATTGACGAACATTTAGATGAGATGGAGACGGCTCAGTTTTTCACCAAGTTGGATCTTAAATCAGGTTACCATCAACTTAGAATCCGGGAAGAAGATACTTGGAAATCATTGTTCAAGACCAAAAAAGGCTTATTTGAGTGGTTGGTGATGCCCTTTAGGTTATGCAATGCTCCAGCAATGTTTTTGCGGTTAATGAATGAGGTACTTCGTACTTTTATTGATGATTTTAAGATTGTGTATTTGGATGATATCTTAATATATAGTCGTACATGGGAGGAGCACCTTGGACATTTACACAAAGTGTTGGGCCTTTTGAGATCAAAACAACTTTTTATAAATAGGAAGAAGTACAAGTTTGGGAAGAGGAAGCTGGTCTATTTGGGATTTATTGTTGGTGCCAGCGAGCTTAAGGTTAATCCAGAGAAGGTCTCGGTCATTATAAATTGGCCTAAAGCCCGCACAGTGACGGAAGTGAGAAGTTTTATGGGTTCTTGTCAGTACTTACATAAGTTTATTTGGCATTTTTCACAAATTGCCGCACTGTTACATTCTTTGACGAAGACCGGGGTACAGTTTGTGTGGGAAGAGTACCATAAGAAGACTTTTCTTTTACTAAAGCGCAAGATTACGTATGGACCAGTGTTAGCATTGCCCAATTTGCAGCGGCCTTTAGAGGTCAAGACAAATACGTCAGACTATGTATTGGGGGCAATCCTTTTGTAGGATGGGAAGCCTGTTGTAGCCTACTCACAGCCTTCTAGCTCCAATCGAATACTCGAAGGCTACATCAAAGCCTACGTTGAGATCTGAAGCCTAGTAAGATGATAGTTGCATCCACGAAGCCTTCCGAGGCTAATCGAACACTGAAAGGAACCCACAAAGCCAACCGCTGTAGTCGAAGATTGACGAGCAGTGCATGAACTCCATACCAGTACCTGAAATACTTTGACCATGGTCATACATGGTCGAAGGCAGACACTTCAGACAGCCAGGTCACCAGAAAAAATAGTGGAACGAGCCGCTCGACAACCACGGTGTCAGAACCAGCAACAACAGTGTCAGGACTAATAACCACAGTGTCAGAACCGACAGCTACAGTGTCAGAACCGACTCCAGATACAAGTTAGTTGTCCCCAAAGTATATACATATATCTTAACCTCCCATGGTGACTTATCCCTTTCTATATACTAAAAATAGGAGGAAAGAGGCACTATGAAGAGGTTAGAAAATCTCTCCCACCAAGCCTACGCGACTGCCATCGAAGACCCTGTAATATTCAACTCCCCGACCCTTTGACTACCTTCGATTTATATGTGTTCTCTTAAAAATACTCGCTAGAGGTCGTGGAGCATCCCATTCTAGGACTCCACCCAAGTATGTTCTTATAGTAATATAGTCCGTTATTATAATAGATACTTGTACGGCCCCCTAGACGGGGAAAACCCAGTGGTGTAAGAGATAGTTTCCTCTCTACAAAACTTAGCTCCTACATTTGGCGCCGTTTGTGTTATCCCACCCTACCAACCCCCCCCCCCCCCCCTGTCTTTTTTCCCTTTCTCTTTTCTACACCTACAGGCCACCTTCAATGGCCCCAACCCTTCGCTCTACTTCCGCCCATGCCGGCAACTTCGTCGACGGGCAGTTCAGCAGACGTACTGTTCCTCCAGTCTGCTCGAGCCATGCAAAAAAATAGACCTCATCACCCCAGCTAATGTCGAACTCAAAGGCTTCGGTGGCGCCACTGACGTCGCTGTCGGCCGCATTAGTGTCCCTGTCACCACTGGGCCCGTTACCCTCCAAACCAACTTTCTTGTCATCGACAAGAAGTCTAAATATCTAGGCATCCTTTGGCGCGACTAGCTCACTCATAGCAATCAATGTCTCTCTCTATCCCCATACCTTCGATGCCAGCTACCACACCCGACAAACCCACTATTTATATCGAACTCGACGGTCCTAGTCGAGGTACATTCATTGATACTTTTCTAGATGAGGCCAAAAGCCTCGAACTCACCGACTTCCTTCGAGTAAATAAAGATGTCTTCGCCTGGACATTCCATGAGATGCCCGGTGTTGACCCCACTTTAGCATATCATCGACTCGACCTCATCCCTCACTCAACCGCAGTGAAGCAGAAGAAGCGTACCTTGGCCCCACAACTTTGAGAAGCTGTAAACCTCAAAGTCGATAAACTCCTAGCCTCAGATTTCATCAGGGAAGTCAAGTACGCTGACTGGATCTCTAACATTGTTGTTGTCCCTAAGAAGAATGGCAAGATCAGAATCTGCGTTGACTTCTCAGACCTCAACAAACACACACTGAAGGACAGCTTTCCCCTCCTAATCATTTTAGTACTCCTGGATGCCACAGCCGGACACGAGTGGTTATTGATGATGGACGCGGCTTCGGGCTAGAGTTAGGTACCCCTCCTCCCCGGGGATTAACTTAAAACTTCATTTATCACTGAACAATGCCTTTACTATTTTAACGTCATGCCTTTCAGCCTTAAAAATGTGGGTACCACTTACCAACGACTTGCTACTACCATGTTTAAACCTTTGCTTGTCAAGTCGGTCGAAGTCTATATCGACGACATGTTATGAAAAAGTTTACAAAAATATACCCACATCCAGGACCTAACCTAAGTCTTCTCAATACTTCAAACATACAACATGAAGTTAAACCCAAAAAATATTAATTTGATGTTTCGTGCGGCAATTTTTAAGGCCACCACATCAGCAAACGGGGTATCGAGATCGACCCCACTCATATTTGAGCCCACATCGATATGCCTTCTCCCTGAACAAAAAAAGATGTCCAAAAGGTTGTTGGCAAGATAGCCGCCCTTAACCGTTTTATATCCAAATCCACTAACCGTTGTGTCTGGCTTTCTCCCTCTTACGCGACCAAGGCTTCCACAAGGCCAAAAAGATAAACAACCCCGAAATCAATTAAACACATAATTGCGAACAAGCTTTCCTCGAACTTAAAACATAACTTGGTCGAACAACCATCATCAGTACCCCCATCGAAGGTAAAACACATTCTTGTTGCAGATATACCATCCTCAAAGGCGAGTTACATCTCAAATCCCCAAACGGCATCCACCCCTGGTGCATCTCTCAAAATGAAGCCACTACCATTCTTGAAAAACTCTACGAAGGTACCTGCGGTACTCACACTACCGGTCGATCTATGGACCTTCGAGCCGTATCCCAAGGTTTATTCTGACCTAATATAAAGAAGCAAGTTGAAGAATACCCCAAACATTGTGATAAATGCCAACGTCACGCCCATGACATTCATAACCCTTCACAAAACCTCTATTATAGCCAAGTCTCTTGGCCATTCAAGCGGTGGGCCAAGGAAGTCAAGAAAATATCCTCGTGGCGATAGATTACTTTACTAAATGGGTTGAAGCCATGCCTTTATGGCAAACCAGATAAAAAGTAGTCATCAAGTTTTTATGGTAGAATATCATTACACGCTTGGGTTGCCCTCACATGATACGATGTAACAATGGTCCACAATTTGTTGGGAATAAAGTCCGCAATTCCTCAAGAAGTGTAACATCGTCCCCTTCCCCTCAATACCTTATTACCCCCAGAGGAACGGTCAGGTCGAAGCAATCAATAAAACTATAGGAGATGGTCTTAAGAAGTGTGTCGATGAGAAGAAAGGATGATAGGTTCAAGAACTACAACATGTACTCTGGGCCTATCAAACAACAACATGAAAGGGGACGGGCTGTACACCTTTCCTCCTGGCCTATGGTAGCGAAGCAGTGCTCCCTACTCAATTTAAAGTACTGACACGCGACCCCAACCTCCCTGACAAAGATAACGAGTTCGAACACGGATGCAATATGTTATGGATCGATGAAACCAGAGACTGAGCCACAACAAACCTCGGTCGTTACCATCTCTATCTCTAGAAGTTATACAACAAAAGAGTTTGACTACGCAGTTTTAATATTGGAGATTTGGCACTTCGGCGAGCCACACCCTCTTCAAAGCCTCGAAATGCTAACAAGCCAGCTGAATCCTGGGAAGGACCTTATGTCGTGTATGACAAAATTGACAAAGGTTCTCATTATCTAATGACAGAAGCGGAGGAGCCTCTACCCAATCCTTAGAACACCATGCAGTTAGTCTCATACAACAGGCCGCGACCATCACCTTGTTCAATTGATATAAATACAGTATAATCAATAAAGATATTTTTTATCCACTGAGGTTCATGTCTTATCTTCCAGTGAATTCTTGGTATAACCTAAGTATCATGTCAAGCCTTCGACTAGACTGATACTCAGGGGCGGCCTCAAAGTATTTCAAGTCTCCAATTCGAGCAAACTCGAGGGACATGAATGATCGACAGAACGGACCCTCGGGAATGCATTGGAGGCGAACACATAATGCTTTGCTTGGGCTCAATCCCACGGACAGACCCAGAGGCGACCTTCGAAGTCCAGTAAATTTCTTGGTATAACCTAAGTATCATGTCAAGCCTTCAACCAGACTAATACTTGGGGGCGACCTTGAAGTTTTTCAAGTCTCCAATTCGAGCAAACTCGAGGGGCATGAATGGCCGACAGGCCGGACCCTCGGGAATACATTCGGGGCGAACACATAATGTTTGCATAGGCCCAATCCCATGGATAGACCCGGGGGTAACCTTCGAAGTCCAGTAAAATTCGTGGTATAACCTTAGTATCATGTTGATCCTTCGACCAGACTGATACTCGAGGACGACCTCAAATACAAGCATAGAAGTATAGCATACAGGAATAGCAGCAATTCAACTATATGCGAGAAGTTCCAGTACAATATATACTAGCAAGTCAAGTTTAATACAAAAGCATTTCAAATCAACTACAAGAAGCCCAAGTTCAAATATGAAGTACCGACCATCAGACGAACTTAAACATTACAGCAAGACAAGAGAGAGTTTGTTTTAGCAACCAAGCAACATAGACACAGCTTCTACCAAAACTCCACTCATACAAGAACGCCGTACTAGCTCCTCCTATAGGTTCTTCAGCCGCCAAACCTTCAGTACCCTTGACCAAAGGGTTCAATCCCACATCATCCACGACCCCATCGGCTAAAGCACCAGCAGCAGCCTCATAGACCACGGGAGCCTCTACATCACCACCTTCACCCGCAGGATTGACTTACATCCCCTCTGTCTGAGAGACACCTTCGACAGAGTGTCTTTCGGTTTGGGGAAAGCGCTTGAAAGTTATGGGATCATACCTCAAACTGTCTATGAAGTTTTTCAAAGTAGTGGTCGTCTCACACTCCCCATCAAATTTCCCTTGGAAAATTGCCCTCTGTTCTTCCATTTTTGCCACCTTCTCAGCAAGCTTTGACTCTAACACCTTCCACATCTGAGAATTGTTATCACGCTCAACTTCGAGTTCCCTCGCACACTCAGCTCTAATAGTCAATCTCTCTCACTTAAGCACATTAACCTCAGTCTCCAGTGACAACGCGGTCCCTCAAACAAGCTCCAGATTTTCCACCGCCTATTTTAGCTGCCTCGTTGTTACCTTTTGGGCCTTGGCAAAAGCATGAGCCCAAGCATATACCTGCTAAAATACTTGAGCCATCAGTACTCCTTGAACATTAGTGAATTTTAGCATAATTTTATAATCTCATAAAATAGTTACCTGATGAAGAGCCTTATTCATCTGCTTCAGAGCCTCATCTGGATCATTTCTGCAGAGAGTCGTTAATGACGCAACCGTGGCTCGAGCATGCTCCTCTAGTTCAGCTTCATGTTGCTCCTCATCTGTATCCTCTGCATCATCAGCCCCCAGTTCCCGGTGCCTCTTACGTTGAATAGTCTTCGACTGTGGGACTTTTGAAGGTTCAGGAATGACCTTACCCTTACCTTCATTAGCCTGCTTCGATGCCTCGGGAACTACTTCGGGCACTGGCGCTGCTTGCTGCCCCCTTGGAAAATAATTTGACTTACAAACCGACCTTTCTTTCTCCATCCCTTCGGGCTGCTTCGAAGAACCTTCTTCTCTTCTCCCCTTCGGCGGACTAGCAACAACAGGTACATTTCGAAGTAATGTATTTGTCTTCTTCCACCTCTTCCTCATGATTCCTAACTTCCTGAATACCCGATTTATCCACTCCTCATCAAAGTCGATGAGTTCGTCAATGTACCTCTTTGGGTTAGTCAAAATTCTATTACTGGGTTCTGCAAAACAACAAAAAATATGGTTACCAACCTATTCAATTAAAATATTACATAGCCTTCGACTGTCAACTTACTTGGATTATACACCCTGTGCTGCAGCTTATAAGGATCATCCCCTTGGCATTCTCATAATTACCTCTTACCACAACCAAGTCCTTATCCCACCCTCGCCCCGTCGAGTACAGATCAAACAACCATGGTTTTTCTGCATGGTATTGGATGTGATAAGTATCCACCTTCTTATCTATTTTCCTCGAGTAGAACGATACAATATCGAACCACTTGATTAAACCCCTCCTCTCGCGTGTCAACTCTATGTTCATACCTTCGACTACCCTCATTATCTCATAAAAATTACCATTCATCTGGCATGGGGCGACCTCCCAGAAGTTCAATACCTCCTTCACCAACCTTCGAAGGGGTAGTCGCATCCCGAGTCAAATTTACCCTCAAAATGCAAAGAAACCCTCCCGAGGGATATCCTTGAATATGAACTCGGGCCCTACAGGCATTAGTACCACTCCCACCCTCAATAATTCATTCTTAGCTATGAATCGATCCTGTCTCGCCTTCTCATGAGCCGAGACTGACCCTGCATCTCCCCTCAAACCAATCGAACTCTCACTACTGTTATTCTGCTTCACCTCCTATCTTATTCCCCAAAGCCTCGACGCTACCTCCGTCCCATCTTTCCTACCCTCCCTCCATCTCCTCTCCGTCACTCTCCCCGATTACTCGAGCCCTACCACAGATCTTCCTTGAAGCCCCACTTCCAGGTACCACCATGGCTAATGGGGCGTCTGTTGCAATATCTAAAACTTCTACATCACTGCTCTCACCCCCCCCCCCCCGATTTCGACCAGATGCACTCAGTTCATTTACTTCGATCTTCTCATCTATCAGCCTCAGTCTCGAAGATTGACGTGTACGCATTATACCCTATAGAAAAAGAGGCACACAATTAGATCAATATATTCGACTATCACATTTTGATATCATATTTTTGTCTACCTTCTCCAACTTACCTACCCACAATCGAATGTTTGACTACAACCCTGGTCACCACCTCAATATCCCTAATTCCCCACTGGGCCTTACCTTCAGCCACTTAGGTTACCCCCTCCCTCAGCCAGACCCTTATCAATGAAAACCCTAACAGATCCTACCCTACAATACAACCAACATACTAAGATAGTAGAAGAAACTACAGAGCAGAACTACTAAATCATTTATTTAAGAAGAAAGCTAGAAGAGGTACCTGTTCGAATAATTCAGACAACAACAACGATGGTTCTATATTTCCTCTCCAACAAGCTCTACCTTAACAATGGCGTGTTTTTTCTCCTTCTCTCAGTTTTTTCTCTATGATTGGTAATTTGGGGAATAATAAATCCCTCCCTCGCCCCTTTAAATACCACCACAAAACCGCCCCAGTTTCCCCCCTCGCCATCATTACCACTCCTCCACTCCCCCTCATTTTTCAGCTAAAATGTATATTTACAATTTTACCCTCAACTGCTCTCACGTGCGTACCACACGCCCCTTTCTACAAGACCTTTCGGAAGCCTCTCGAACCTTCTGGTACCCTGTCTGAAGATGTGAATTCAAACCTACGTGTCACTTACACCTTTTTCCCATAATCTGAGGAAATATTATGATGACCTGTAGGGCACCCTGCCCTAGGAACTGTACCACCTCTGACATGTCAGCTGTTACGGCTGTCAGGCTCTGCAGTCGAAACCTATTTGCCATCGACAATGGAAGTTTTTAAACCTCTCCTGATCTCGTTTGTGAGTCATCGTCTACATCCTACGTCGACCCATCGCCAATACAAGTCAAGCAATCGAACCTTCGATCAGTATTTTTCAAATTATATGACTTACGATCGACGTTTGACATTCTAAGCCGCGCCTACAGTCTAGTCGCCTACATTTCTTATCAGCAATACAGCATTATAGTTCATCAAATTGCTACTTCATTCTAATGCATCAATAGTACAAAAGGAAGAATTCATATTCAAAAAAAAAAGATACAGAGCACAGAAACATAAATAGAAAAACAAACAACGACAACATCAACAGATAATAAAAAACAACTTCCTAACCCCCCCCCCCCCCTTCCCACACCAGTGCCATTACCAAATCCAAGATGGCCTTATTTGTAGATAGAGCAGTTCTTGCAGAGCTTGACCTCCTCATCTTCAACACGATCTTCTTCGTCTATCAGATCTTCGACCGTACATTGCAAGAAGTAGAACCGATTACTGACGAGTGGGTTCATTTATTGCAGTACCTTCCACCAATCCGCATACGACATCCTACTGATCGGTTCTCCTGACTCTGGCTAGACCAAATTTGACATCACCCAGTCCAGACTTCGGTCGTCAAAAATCCTTTACTTCATCTCGAGGGTTTTCTTCTGTATGTGACTCTCCCTTGCTGCCATTCTATTATGGTACCTAGTATTAGGTGTGGTGTCCATGGTTTGATTACTCGGAGAAGAAGATATAGATACTCTGAAACTCTCCTCCCACCTCCTATTTATACTTGAATGCAGATGCATTTAATCCATCTTTAATCACCACCCATATTAATCACCATCCTTAATTACTCTCCTCAGAATTGTAACAAACACTCAGTTAAACTTTCTAACTTCCCAAGCCCAACTACATTTCTCAGCACACGCCCTCTACACCAATTTCTGAGGCCCCTGCTAAGAGGGGGCGAATGTAGTAACATGCTCGCAACCTTCTAGCTCCAATCAAATACTTAAAGGCTACATCAAAGTCTACCTAGAGATCTGAAGCCCAGTAAGACGATAGTTGCGTCCACGAAGCCTTCTAAGACTAATCGAACACTCGAAGGAACCCTCGAAGCCAACCATTGTAATCAAATATAGATGAGCAACGCATGAAATCTACACCAGTACCATAAATACTTTGACCATGGTCATACATGGTTGAAGGCGGACACGTCAGACAGTCAGATCACCAGATAGAGCAGTAGAACGAGCAGCCCGACAGCCACGGTGCCAGAACCAGCAACTACAGTGTTAGGACCAACAACTACAATGTCAGGACTGACAACTATAGTATCAGAATCGACTCTGGGTACAAGTCAGTTGTCCTTAAAGGATATACATGTAACTTGACCTCCTATGATGACTCAGCCCTTTCTATATTCTATAAATAGGAGGGAAGTGGCACTATGAAGAGGTTAGAAAATCTCTCCCACCAGCCCTACAAAACTGCCTTTGAATACCCTGTAATATTCAACTCCATGACCCTTCGACTACCTTTGATTTATATCAGTTCTCTTAAAACTTCTTGCTAGAGGTCATAGAGCATCCCATTCAAGGACTCCATAAAAGTATGTTCTTATAGTAATATAGTTCATTATTAAAATAGATACTTGCATGGTCCCCTAGACAGGGAAAACCCAATGGTGTAAGAGTTAGTTTCCTCTCTACAAAACTTTGCTCCTACAAAGCCAGTTGTTTACCATTCTGAGACGCTTACAGAAGCAGTATGCAACTATCCTACCTATGATAAGGAGTTCTATACGTTATATCATTCAGTGAAACATTGGCAGAGTTAGTTATTGGGGAAGGAGGTTGTGGTACATTCCGATCATAAACCATTGCAGTTCTTATCTACGCAGTCCAAGCTACAGCAAGCTCGCCATATGAAGTGGATGTCGTACCTTCAGCAATTTACCTTATTGATCAAGTATAAGAAAGGAGTGGACAACAAAATGGCTGATATGTTATCACGACCCCCAATACCAACTATTTCCGCTTTGTTGGTAGCTATGCAGATACAGCCTATTGTTCCTTCGGAGTACGTTTCAGGGCATGACGACGACAAGGAGCTCAGTGTGATTCACGAGAAGTTGCTACAAGGTAAAACATGTGAGTATGCTCTGAAGAATGGCTTGATTTACAGGGCAGTCTACTATGTATTCCTTAGGGTGGAGACCGTTTGCATTGGATTCGAGAGGCATATTATTCTCGGGTGGCAGGTTATTTCAGGGTTGAGAAAACTATTTTGAATTCGCAGCGTTATGTCTATTGGCCAAAGATGCAGATGGATGTTACTCGTATGGTTTGTGGTTGCGTACTATGCAATACATCGAAGCCTTTTAATAGGAAGATAGGACTGTACTTACCATTGCCAGTTTCTAGTCGATCTTGGGAGAGTATTTCAATAAATTTGATAGGTAGTTTACCCATGACTAGGTGTAAGAATGAATATTATTTTATGGTGGTGGATCGATTCAACAAGATGATTTTTCTTATTCCATGCCAGAAGACGGTCACAGAGGAAGGAACATCGCGATTGTTTTTTAGAGACGTCTAGAAGTATTTTGGGTCCCTTCTTCTATTATTTTTTATAGGGATGGCCACTTTTGGGGGAATTTCTAGAGATTGTTATGGGGGATGATGGACACTAAGTTGAAGAAAAGTACCACTTTCCATCCGCACACTGACGGGCAAACAGAGGTAGTTAATCGCACTTTGGTACATTTATTACAGGGATTCCATTCTAAGCATCCAAAGACTTGGGATAAGATTTTACCATATCTTCAGTTTACATTCAACCGGGTGATTCATGGTTCCACTTTGAAGTTTACATTTGAAGTTTATTTGGGTACTTGTCGTAAACCCCTTTTTATTTGGCGTTTAGTCCTGGTGACAAGACGGTGTCAGGGAATGAGGAAGAGGAGCAGGTTAAAGCTCAGTTTTTCATTAAGAGGATAAGCAAGGTTTATGGGGTGGTTGAAGCACAATTGAAAAAGACTCAGGTGAAGTATAAGGCTCGACATGACAAGCATCGGGTTGAGTGTACTTTTCAAGAGGGCGACCTGGTTTGGTTGCATTTGGGCAAGGAACCGATTAATGGGGAAGGTAAGAAGCTCAAACCTATCCATTATGGTCCATTTATGATACTCAAGAAGATTGGTAAAAATGTTTTCCAGTTGGATTTACCACCAATCATGAAGATGTATTCGGTGATTAATGTCGAGCATTTGAAGCTGTTTGAGCCATCTCTGTTAGATGAAGACTCTACAATCGACACTCGCCTACTATTAGCTGATGACTTATGGATGGAAAGAGAAGATCCATTGCAGGAGGATGGTATTATGGAGAGGAAATTTCATACTACACGACGGGGTGGTATTGAGTCATTCCGAGTTGGGAAGAAGGGTCAACTACCTAGTAAGTTGAAGTGGTACAGTAGGGAATTGGGCATCACCGTATTCCCATATCTATAGTTCTAGCTTGAGCAGAAGCTCAAGGCTCCTAAAGGGGGGAGCCATGATCCAGGTGAATCTCGGGATGATTTGATGAAAATTAACCAAAGTCGTCCGAATGAGATTTGGAGTCATTCGAACAACTTTTGGTATATTCGAACAGATTTGTTTTTTGTTCGAATACATTTTGGTCTGAGGTGTTTTATTCGAATAGATTAAAGTCTATTTGAATACATTTTCTGTTATTTTTTTGTTCGAATACACTTTTATGTGTATTCGAATACATTTCAGCCTGAGGTGTTTTATTCGAATATATTTTTTTATTCGAACAAAAACTTGTTTTGTTCGAATAGAGGCGCAATTCAGCCTTTTTCTTTAGGCATTTAAGGGCATATTTATTCTATTTTATAACTAAGACTTGTAACCCCTATTAAAGGGGCAAGGCTAGGCATTGTTAGATTTATGTTAGTTCAATAGAAGAGTTCTAAGGAAGAAGCTTAGAGTTTTAGAGTATTTTCATTGTAATTACTTCGTCTAAGTAATTAAATCTCTTATTTTTCCCAACCAATTGAGCATTCTTCGCACTTTTCTGCTAACTAGGGTTTTTCTATTAGTATTGTGGATTACAAACGGCCAACGACACCGTCCTTCTTGGATATCTCGCGGCCGTAGCCGATTTGGATTAGGCTGCCCAATATGACTAGGGTTTTGCTATTCTTGCTTCTTTGTACTATAGTTTGGATACCGCAGTCACGACCGAGGGTACAATCACTGGATTTTCCCAACTTCTTGAGGTACAGTAACACTTTTTCCTTACAAGCAACAAATCAAATATATTCTAATAAACGTCTTAAATATAATTTCTAATTGTTTTTTATGTTGTTCCGAAATACAGTATTAGTTCTATGAGTATTATAGGGCTGGTCACCCTATAGTCAAGGAAGAGGTTAAGTTCTCGGCGTATCCATGCCTCAGAGCATAGGAGAGGGGGAACAGGAAGAAAACAAATGACCAGGCAGGCAATTTGTTTATACTAGGCAGATACCACATTGACCACCAGACTATTGAGACGATCACCTGACGACCTTGGTTGGAATCTACGGTGTCTGAGTTAGATGACGTACAGAGAGTGTTGCTCATGTCTCGTACGAGGATGCCACTTTAAGTCCCAAATGGAAACTGTAAGTATTAATTGGGGGAAAGATGTTTAAGACAGTTGCCTGGCATTGCGGGTATTCCATTGGATTCTCCTCTTAGCATGTCGCCACATCTTAGTCTAGCAGATTTATAGGCGATGAGACAGGCCAGCTTCGTTGATTGTGAGTAGTTTATGATAGGGGAGGAGCAAGAGACTTATGCTTCATACTGAGCTACCCAAACTGTGGAGGTAGTCCCACTGTTGATAGATTCCCAGAAGATGGGGAATATAGATCTGTTCGGACCCTCTGCACACAGGGATGGTATTACATAAATAACTAGTCGCCTGAGACTAACCGATTTCTATTATTTAAGGTCTAAATCGATAGGTCCTAAAAACTCTGAATTAATAGACGAAGTTAACCTAGTTCAAGTCGATACGATTATTTAATGTCAAGCAAGCAATGGAAATTAAAGACAAGGCAAAGATTTTTAACCCTGTAGAAAATCTTTTTCAGGAGAAAACTCAGAGGTCGTTATCGGATCACCCGGCAGCTAAATAATTCACTATTGAAAAAGGATTACAAGAATTTAATCACTTACACACTCGATAAGCACCTCTCATGGTTATCTCTCTTCCAATTAATCTTCTTGCAATCAATTCCACATTCTCGCAATGTCTTGCTCCAATCTCACGTCGAAGCACCTAATCTTGAATCGCTCAAGTTCTTCAATCCAGTTCTTCAATGCATGAATAGGGTTTCTTGATTAATTGATTAATTCAAGATTTGAGTGATTTGATTCTCTCTTAAATCTCTCAAAGATAGATCTCTCCTCACTCTAAAATACAAGCCCACAAAAGATAGGCTTTCAAGAAGTGAGTCTTTGAAAAAGATAAGTATGTCTTAAGAAGGAAAAAAGAAAACACGGGCTCTGCTCGAATAAAAATTAATCTATTCAAATAGGAATCAAAGTGATGAAAGTTATGTGAACAACAATTAATCTATTCAAATAGAAATGCAACTGTTGAAAGTTATTCGAACAAAAATTAATTTATTCGAATAGAAATGCAACTGTTGAAAATTATTCGAACAAAACTAATTCTATTCGAATTCAATTCAAACTGTTGTAAAATATTTGAACAACATTAATAGTTATTCGAATAGAAGTTCAGTTTTCTTTAAGGAGACATTCTTGTTACCTTTTCATACTTTGTAAAATACATAGACTTGACTTTTTTGAACAAAGAGTTAGAAACCCACTTACCTGTTCAGAGTCAGCCAGTCCAGCTATAGTCGCTCCACGTGTACTTACTGACGCTGGATAACCACGAGATAATGTTGACGCCTACTTTAGACACTAAATGGAACAAACTCCCAAATTGGATATTTTAATCTCCCCCTTTGGTTCATTTTGTGCCAAAACTAGAATTAGAGATAATAACTGAAAAAAAAATATACACTCGATGGACTGACTCACTCACAGAGCATCCATACTTATGAACCTAGCCTCTGAAATTCCTGCACACTAAACAAGCTATATCATGTAACCGTTCATATTCAAAATAAGGAATTCAATGGACAAAAAATACTTACCTGACTTACCTGTCAGAAACATCTCTCCCCCTTTTTGACACAGGAGAACAAAGGGTAATCAAGCAAAAAGAGAGGGAAAATAGAACTTTATTTGACAGGGAAAAGTATATAGCAGTTATGAACGATTAAATATCATGAAAAGAGTATCCATGCATAAAAGGAACTGCTAATACATATTAAAGTCAAAATAAAGGATCCACACAGAATATTCATGCCCTAAAGAGAACAGAATCTCAAAAAAAAATCACTGAAAAGACAAAAACACAAAAGACTATCACTCCAAAGTGCACTGGTTAAAACAAAAATCTCAAAAGACCTAAGATTCCTAACTTGTATCTGCAGCGGGAGGACCACTCGACAAGGCTCGCACTATAGCACTCAATCCGCCCACAGATTTCTGGAGCTGAGCTATCTGAGTATCCAAACCACTAAAACGAGACTCTATCCGAGCTGAAAAAGACTCCATATAGGTGTATTGAGAAGTAAAATCATGTGGGATCAATCCAGTAGGAGCAGATGTAGAAGTACCAGGTACAGAGGTAGTCGCAGTTCTAGAAGTAGAAGGTCTCGCAACTTGTCTAGCAGATGCAAACTCAGTCCCCGAGTCCTCTGCATCCCCTTCATTCTCAGACGCCGTCTCTGCGATCATATGTTTTCTGCTCTTCTCCCAATACTTAAAATTAATAACCTCATTATTTGCATCGACCTCCTCATCTAGACGAATAACATACCCCACGTCAGTCAGAAGCTGAGAGATGAATCTGCTGTAAGGCAAAATCCGTGTCTGATGATCCGGGATTGCCGTGGCAAACATCTCATGCATGATAATGAGGACCAAGTCAACACTATGCCCCTTAGCGTAAAGATAAACTAGATACAACATATTTCCCACCAGAACATTCTTATTCCCCTTTTAGGGAATGATGTTCCTATGAGCAACAATATGGAATGGCAGAGTGTTAGGCTCAGGTTCTTGCGCCTAAGATCGGGACATATCTTCTTTCCAGCAACCAGAAGCTCCTCCTCCTCCATCGCCTCCTTGGGAGGAAACTGACTAAGAACCGGAGGCCACTCTAAATAATCTACATCAGGATTGTCAGACTCTCTAAGGCCAAAATCTTTCCGGATATCATCCGAATCTATATGAAACTTAGACCCATCTATGAAGACCCAGAACGTCTTGCTAATTCCCGTGTCCTGCACAACGTGGAGAGAGGCATAAATGAGTCGCACTAATCGAGTGTAGCACGGCAGTTGAGGTTCCATAATCCCAGTCCAACCATATATAGCAAAAGCATCAAAAATCATGGAGATGTCTAGATATTTCATACTCAACTCCTCCCCTTCTAGAGTCACCTCTTTCTGATATCTTTAAAACTTAAACCCTGATTTCGGAGTTGACCAATGGAAAGGATTAGGAACTCGTGCTCCTGCACTAGACTCCACATCACCACTAGCTCCTCCTCTTCGAGAGCCTAGAGAGTTAATGTGAGGAGGACCCGTCCGAGTACCTCGAGTCGTCCATCCCTATTTTGCGGTACCGCTCAAATTGGGAACAGGAGACCCCTTCTGAGGATGTTTAACCCTTGCCATAGCTAACAATACAGTATATAGAAAATACTCTGTAAATAAACAATATCAAGCACAAACCCCAAGAATCTCCTAACACCACCTGCAAGAAAATCACCAATTTCCCCAAACTCGACCCACACGGTTAAGCAGGGGAACCCCAATAAACAAGCACACAACTTATCACCATCGTAATCAAGCAATCACCACACAATCAACCCAAAACCTGCAAGAATCACAATACGCACCAATCTCCCAATTCTTCACAAAGCAGAAGCCACTTGCACTTTCAAATCCAAAACAAAGGAACAACTCCAATTGACAGTGATAATTCAAAATTCCAACTCCAAATCCAATGATAATTCAAAATTCCAACTCCAAATCCAAATGACAGTTCAATTCGAAACAGCAAACCAAATCCAAAGCACAAATTGACAAAATTGATCACCAAACTTGAAGGAGAGAGAGTAGATCAATCTTACCACATTGAAGAAAGAGTTCAATCACGAAATTAGGGCTAAAACTGCCAAGAGAAAACCACTAATTGGAACGCCAAGCTTCAAAAACATGAAATTCCAAATTCAATGATGAAAACAAGGTAATGAAGCACAAAGAAATTCATGTAAGGTATTCAAACATGGGAGTATAAGAGAGAGAGAGTACTGGTGTATTCGAATAACAGTGAGAGAGTGAGTGAAAGAAAGAAAAAAAAGATGTTTTAAGAAAAAACAAAAATCGCAAAATGTATTCGAATTGAAAAAAAAATCTATTCGAATAAAAGATGTGTATTGATAAAAAAAATCAGTCTGAGGAAAAATATTGGAATAAAATGATAAATCTATTTGAATAAAATTGCGCTGAGGCAAAATGTTCGAATAGAAAAAATTTATTCGAACAGTTTTTTTTTTCAGCAGGAAGCAAAAACGAAATGGAGCACAACAGGAAAAAAAACTCGAAGAGAGAAGAGAAGAATAAGTAAGCAATACTCCCCCTATCTACAATAGATCAGAGTCTAATCATAGGCTATATGAATATCATATAAGAAATATTTCAATAGAAAATTCAAACATAATAATTATTTACTCAGAGTATGTGTGTGCGCAGTCAACATAAAATAGTACCATGCATTCAACATACCCAACATCAGAAAATAAAACACTATAAGAAAAGTTATTTCAACTTAGGCCTCTCATCGGTGGTCACTCGAAATCACTGAGAATTGACTAGCTAACACTCTGTGTGAAATATAAATATGAATAATATGCAAAGAAGGACTCATATTTCATCAAATAAGCAGCGTACTGTAAGCTGGAAGATCTCATGGACAGCAAATCAATTGTCATTAATGGTGTCAAATTAATTAACATAGACTTCATATCTCCCATCCCCACCAAACTAACGGTGCTAAACTCAAGATCAAACAGGTCTTAAAAATGTTATAATGTAGGCACGGGTAGGGATATGACGAAGTAGGTATTTTACTGGCATTCTGAGACTACAGTTATACTTTTTCCCTTTCTTCCTTCAAACAGAGTACACCAATTGACATTCTTCATCTTTAAGGAGTACACGTATATCATAACACTTTTTCCCCTACTTCTTGTCCTTTCTTTTCTTGTTCCTGCTTTTTTTTCACCTCTTTTTTTTTTTCAAGATCAAAAATTACATACTACCAAAGATATGGGAGAAAGTAATCTATTCTTGCATGCAGCTTTTCTAACCCCCTTCCCCCTCCCCTTTAATATTTTTTTACTGAAAAGTCTCAGAACAAACGGGTAAATTAAAAGGATTTGGGTAGAAAAACGAAAGGTTTATTTTTAGGCACAAAGGGCTACAAGTGGATAAAAATATGGTTATGAATAACGAAGGCCAAAAAATGTGCAACAATAAAAAGCCTATTATCATATCTTCGGTCTCACATAGTATTTTTTGTCTCGAATCAAGTATAGGGAATGTTCTATTAGACTAACTTGATCTTGAAGTTACCATTTGACAATTGAGTAGGGAAATGAAATGAGATCACAAACAACAAGATCAAATAGAAGAGTAAATTTCATAACACTCAAAGCTCAAAAATAAGGTCAGGTCCTCACATAACAATAGGTACGAAGTCTCTACATGTATCCTAAAGTATAATATCAATGAGTGCCTATCTATTGTAGCATGTGATAGTTAACTACCGTGAGAGAAATCAAATCCAAGTAAACACTATACTGAACTATCCTAACTTTAAATTAGAAAATGAATCTGACCAAGCATATATCACTGTGATAATCTAACAAAATAGTGTAAATATGAAGTAAAGGACATACCTAATCAATAGAACAGACACCAATTAACCATCTCAGAAGCTCAAACCTCATAGGATCTAACGGCTTGGTTAAAAAATTTGTTAACTGAATCTCTGTAGGAACATACTCAACACTGACTATCTTGCTCTCAACAAGATCGCGAATGAAGTGGAATCGAATGTCGATGTGCTTGGTTCTGGAATGTTGTTCAGGATTTTTGGAGATATTGATCGCACTCATATTATTTCAAAAAACTGACATCGTCCCCTGGACTATTCCATAGTCATGCACCATCTGTTTCATCCAAATCAATTGAGTGTAACAACTACCCGCAGCAATATACTCCGCTTCTGTTGTGGATTGAGAAATACAATTTTGTTTCTTACTCTGCCAAGCTACATGATTATTTCCAATATAATAGTATCCACCAGAAGTATTCTTCTTATCATCTACATTACCTGCCCAATCTGCATCGGAATACCCAATAACCTCGGAGGTTGTGTCATGTGAATACCATAGGCCAAAATCAGAAGTCCAACATACATAACGAATAATATGCTTAACGACCTGTAAATGGGACTCTTTCGGACAACATTAATAACGAACACAAAGATATACATTAAACATAATATCAGGATGAGTAGCAGTAAGATAAAGTAAACTACCAATCATACTTCTATACATCTTTTGATCAACATCCTTACCTGCCAAGTCCTTACTTAACTTTGTAGTGGTACTCATGGGTGCCCTGGCATGTTTTGCAGAAGAGAGACCAAACTTCTTCACAAGATCCCTGGCATACGTGGATTGAGAAATAAACATTCCTTTCTCCACTTGACGTATTTGGAGACCTAGGAAGTAAGTTAGTTCTCCAACCATGTTCATCTCAAATTCACTTTTCATTAAAGCTACAAAAGAAGTGGTCAGTGAACTCGAAGTAGAGCCAAACACAATTTCATCTACATATACCTGTGCAATGAGTATCGCGCCTCTCTTCCGTTGGATAAATAGGGTTTAATCAACTCCCCCTCGAATAAAACCCTTAACTAAGAGAAAATTTGAGAGCCGTTTATACCATACCCGAGGAGCTTGCTTCAAACCGTAAAGAGCCTTCATCAAGTAGAATACGTGATCGGGATGATGAGGATCCTTAAACCCTTTTGGTTGGGGTACATGTACTTCTTCCTCTAAAAGACCATTTAGAAAAGCATTCATCACATCCATCTGATACAACTTGAATTTCTGATTACACGCAAGAGCAAACAGTAGGCGAATAGACTCAAGCCTTACAGTAGGAGCAAACGTTTCAGCAACATCAACCCCTTTTACTTGAGTGTACCTTGAGTAACCAATTTAGCTTTGTTTCGAATAACATTCCCAAGTTCGTCATATTTGTTCTTATAAACCCATTTAGTCCCAATAATATTTGTACTTGATGGGCGCGGAAGTAAATCACAAACATCATGACGTCGAAACTGGCAAAGCTCATCTTGTATTGGATGTAGCCAATATTTTTCTGATAGAGCTTCCTTTACCATTGTTGGTTCGATCACGGAAACATACCAAACAAAGTGCACCGTCTCATGGTATTGGCTTCGAGTCTTAACCCGGGAAGTAGGATCCCCGATGATATCGGCAGTTGAGTGATCCTTACGAACTTGTTGCCATCCGGGTTACGGTACACTTGGGGTGGGAGGGAGTGGTAGAGCTAGAGGTGGTGGAGTAGACAAAGGATAACCAACCTTTGATGTAAGGCTTGATTCAAAAATGTCACTAGAAGATGTTTCTGGATGTTCTGGTGTACTACCATCTTCTCTTACATCTGTAAAACCAATGGTGCTAGTATCATTAACAACTACATTACAAGACTCCATCATCACATCGGTCCTGAAATTCTTGACTCGAAAAGCTCTACTATTTGTTGAGTAGCCCAATAAAATACCTTTATCGCTCTGAAAGTCAAATTTCCCAATGTTCTCCCGATCTCTAAAGATAAAACATTTACTCCTAAAAACTTGGAAGTAGTTGACATTTGGCTTCTTTCCAAACCACAGTTCATAGGGCGTGTTTAAAGTAAGTGGACGTAGATGTACTCTATTAATAGTCTAGCACGCAATATGAATGGCCTCCCCCAAAAAATGTGTCGGAAGATCCTTGCTGTGAAGTAAGACTCGTCCCATTTCTTTAAGAACTTTATTCTTCCTTTTTACAATCCCATTTTGCTGTGGAGTGATTAAAGCAGAGAATTCATGTTTAATCCCATTAGAAGTACAATACTCAATTACCCCAGTATCCTTAAACTCTCCTCCACGATCACTTTAAAAATTATCAATAGAGCAATTTTTCTCATTTTGGATTTGAAGTGATATACTACGGAATTCTTCAAAAGTATTCGACTTCTCTCTCAAAAGCGCTATCCATGTATAACAAGAGAAATCATTTACCATTACCAAAATATACCTTTTACCTCCCAAGGATGCCGTTCTCGTAGGACCCATTAAGTCTATGTATATTAGCTCAAGAATCCGAGCAGTAGAAATATTGTTGGACTTCTTATGAGAGCTCTTTATTTGCTTGCCAATTTGACAACGACCGCACACCACATTGCTCAATCTTCCCAACTTCAGAACTCCCCGAATAAGCTCTTTACTTGTAATCTTGGACAAATCATTAAATTTTATATGTCCCAACCTTTGATGCCATAAGTCCACATCATTCAGTTTTGCTTTGTTACATAGTATAGCTTCTTGTTGAATAGCATAACAGTTATCAGCGGCTCTAGCAGCATACATCACACGTTGTCCTTGAGAGTTCAAAACATCACATCCACCTCTGGAAAATGTAACAGTGTGATATGTATCACATAGTTGGCAGATACAAAGAAGATTTTCCTTCAGTCCCTTAACCAGGAGAACATTCTTAATTGTTGGAGTACCAAGTCCTTCGGCCTTTCCCTTTCCTACCACAGAAGATGTGATCCCATCAACAAAAGCAACATTGCCTCCCTGAATATTCTCAAGGTGACTCAGCTTGGAAACATCATCAGTCATATGACGGGAACACCCACTATCAATATACCATTGCACCTTATCTGAGGTGCCAACTCCAACTTTCGGACCCAAACGCTTCGAAAAATTCTTCGACCTGTAATTTCCTGTGCAAACCATCTAGACATATTCTTACTTTTCACATTATTAGTAATCACATTAGAATTATATCTATATCCATTGACAGGGCGAGCATATGGTTGGTAGGGTTCAAGAAATTTACAGAAAAATGCAATATGTCCCTTTCGACCACATAGACTACAATAATAAATTTGAGAGTAAGAGGCCAGTTTGGAGTGATTATGAGTAGTGGATATCACGTTATGCTTGGGCATAGAAGTAGATGCAGTTGCTTTCACAAACTTTGTGATTTAAGGAGTCTTGGCCTTGGGAAGAGATTCCTCATATCCTAGACCTATTTTGTCACTGTCCATTTTTCCTATACATAACATTTTATCAATGTTCATGGCCCCATGATAGAACTTCTCAAGATTCTGCTGAGATAGAACTACATCAAGCTTGGTTGAACAAAGTTCGTCCAAAGTTGATTTCATTTTCTCTTTTACATCATTAACTTCTTTTTCAAAAAAAAACAACTTTGTCATGAAGGCTTTATTTCTCATTCTCAAGTACCTCTATCTCATGACTTGTACTCTCAATATCTCCTTGAAGTTCACACGTAAGTGTATTAACTTGGTCTTTCAAGACTTTGTTAAGTTTACCGAGTTTTATACACTTGGTGAGAGTCTGAGCATACAAGTCCTCAAGATGCAGGTCCTCAAACTCCTCAGACTCATATTATTCTTGATTATACTGATTTTCAACAGGATTTTCAAGTTAAAAAACATCAAAGTTATTATTACCACAATTAAGGACCACAGGATATACACAATAATTTTTGGTATCAACTACTTGGGGATGACTCTCATTATTATCGTATTCATCATCACTGTCATCCCAAGTAACCCTGATATTCATAGCTTTATGATTCGCTCCAGTTTTCTTAATAGGACAGTTATGGGCATAATGACCAAGCTTGTGACATTATAACATTCAACTTAACTAAGGTCAGTATTACTATTGGTTTGCCGGTTATAAGTTTTGACCCGATCATGAGGTTGTGGTTTAAAGTTCATTAATTTCCCTTGTTTTTGTTCTTGTTTTTGAAGCTGACGTTTCTTCAGAAAAATTTAAAATTCTTGACTAATAAGGGCAATTGATAAATTTATATCAGAACCTTCAACATCATCTGAGATATATGAGTGATCAACCTCTTTAGAACCCATGGAAGAAAAGAAGTAAGATGAAGACTTGAAAGCAACATTCCTATTCATCTCAGGATTTTCCATTCTTATCTCAAGTTCGAACGTTCATAATTTTCCAGCTAATGTATCGGGTTTCATTTTTTTAAGATCTTGAGCTTCCTCGATAGCATCACATCTGGATCTAAAGCTCTTATGAATAGACCTTAGAACTTTGCGAACAATTTGAACATCATAATAAGGAGCTCCTAATGCGGCACTATTGTTTACAATATCACTTAGCCTCGCATAGAACTCATCAAAAGGTTTATTTTCACTCATTCTGATATTCTCAAATTGCGAAGTAAGCATTTGAAGCTTACATTCTTTGACTGTATCATCGTCTTCATGAGTTCAAACTAGAATGTCCCAAGCTTCTTTAGAAGTGGTACATGTAGAGATATGTCAAAACTAACTTTGACACACAGCCGTAAAGGTCGCATTGGGGCCTTTAGAATTATAACCAACAGTATCCTATTCTTCTCTTGTCCATTGGTTCCTAGGTTTAAGGACCTCAATAGCACTCCCTGGCTGACCTTGCATCACAGTAAGGGGTGTCTATCCATTCTCAACAGCAATCCATACATCTTCTCCGATTGATTATAAGTATATAGTCATCCGGACTTTCCAGTATGGGTATTCTTTGCCATCAAAGGTTGGAGGCCAATTTATAGTACCTCCGAACTTCTCGGAACTCATTATTCTCAAGCAAACTATCTGGGATCCACGCTTAGGTTGCTAAACCTTGAAACGTGACCACTCTGATACCAATTCAAATAACTTAGCGCCTGAGGCTAACCAATTTTAATTATTTTAAGTCTAAATTGATAGGTCCTAAAACCTCTGAATTAATGGACGAAGCTTAACCTAGTTCAAGTCGATACAATTATCTAATGTCAAGCAAGCAATGGAAATTAAAGATAAGGCAAAGATTTTAAACCCTGTGGAAAACCTTTCTCAGGAGAAAAACCCACAGGTCACTATCGGATCACCTGACAACTAAACAATCCACTATTAAAAAAGGATTACAAGAATTTAATCACTTACAGACTTGATAAGTACCTCCCATGGTTATCTCTCTTCCAATTAATCTTCTTGCAATCAATTCTAGGTTCTTGCAATGCCTCGCACCAATCTCACATCGAAGCTCCTAATCTTGAATCGCTCAAGTTCTTCAATCCAGTTCATCAATGCATGAATAGGGTTTCTTGATCAATTGATTGAATCAAGGTTTGAGTGATTTGATTCTTTCTTGAATCTCTCAAAGATAAATCTTTCTTCACTCTAAAAAATAAGCCCCCAAATGATAGGTTTTCAAGAAGTGAGTCTTTGAAAAAGGTAAGTATGTCTTAAGAAGGAAAATATAAAATATGGCCTCTGTTCGAATATAAATTAATCTATTCGAATAGGAATCAAACTGATGAAACTTATTTGAACAACAATTAATCTATTCGAATAGAAATGCAACTGTTGAAAATTATTTGAACAAAACTAATTATATTCGAATATAATTCAAACTGTTGCAAAATATTTGAACAACATTAAAAGTTATTCGAATAGAAGTTCTGTTTTCTTTAAGGAGACATTCTTATTACTTTTTCATACTATGTAAAATTCATAGGCTTGACTTTTTAGAACAAAGAGTTAAAAACCTACTTAAATGTTCATAGTCAGTCAGTCTAGTTGTAGTCGCTCCACGTACACTCACTGATACTGGATAACCACGAGATAATGTTAATTCCTAATCTAGACACTAAGTGAAACAAACTCCAAAATTAGATATTTCAATTACACCCATGGTGGTGACGTCAGCGTCGATTCATAGCTTGTCCCAAGACTTTAGTTTGCCTTGCGAGCCTGAGAGGCAAGACCCGGGGTGGCACATGGAGTGGATAGGAAGGCGTGAGCTACTCCCCATCCACTGCTTGAGGGATCCGCCAGAGATGTCTGCATCCTACAGCTCAAAGGAGTTGTGTTACCTGACTCACGGTATACGGCAACTTTACCTTACAGAGTCTGCGCGGGATGCCCAGAGGATGCAGAAGTTGACTTCTGTGGTAGGTACTCTGAGGAGGCACTTGGACAGTGTAGACGGCAGTGATATGCGCATGTAAGTAATTAATTTGTATATTTATTTATTAATTTTTTCTTAATGTCATATTTATTTTTTCAAAATATTTATAGATTTATTTTGTCCTGTTCAGGACCTATATCTGAGGAGGGGGTATGACGTACGGGCGGTGCTGCTACGACCTAGAGGTAGTCGCGAGGACGAGGCAGCGTGGATCTGGTCCGCAAACCATGGGAGGAGGTACTAGCCGCAAGGGGTGGTATACTGGAAATGATTTTGACCCGTCTCAGTAGATATAGGTGTTTTTGATGTTTTTGTAAACCTAATCTTTTATTATAAACATCATTGTTGAACAAATTCTATTGTTAATTTTGGGTTTGTTTCTCTATATAAGTACTTATACGACCTGATGCCACATTTCTTTACATAAATCAATATTAATCAATTTATTTCAGGTCTTGAATTTAAATAAAAATACAATTACAATTCTTGAAATAGTAGTTCTACGCACGAAATATAACTTAAAATAGATACAATTAAATTTAATTCATCATTTACGTCAGATGTAAGGAATAAACTCAGACCATTCAGTAAGGGGGAGCGGATCCCATCCATAGTTTTCTAGCCAAGAATTTGCAGGCGGATCAGGCGGTACGTAGTTCCGGTAAAAAATATCGTATGAAGTCTCAAACGGGAAAGGCTGGTTGTATTTGTCATACCATTCATCTCTAACTTCGGGGAGAATATAGGCTAGTAAAACACCTCTGACCCGTATATCAATACTCATCCGTATCTCATGAAATTCATCACACTTAGCCTTAATAGCATTTCACCTATTGTATAAATCTCCAGGATGCTATTAAAGTTCCATGTGCATCCTAAATTGGAGATGAATTTTATTCCATAACTGATTGAAGTTGAGTTGTCGAAGAGGTGGGTTATCAACAAAATACTGCCAGGACGCGGCCAGAGCGCAGTTTTTATTCCAGCCAAATACTACCAAAGAATCTTGTGTTGGAGCGGAAAAACTCAGTATTGTTGAGATCAAGCAGAGGAGTGTTGTTAGAACATCTCCAACCAATATATATATAAAGTAAAAAGTAGCCGTTGTGATCTAAAATAAGTAGCCCATTGTGAAGGTCTCACTAGAGGAAGTAACCGTTGTTGCTTGAGTCTTGAATTCAAAAATGAGTTTTTCCAATGTCTATTCGAACAGACTATTTATCTGTTCGAGCAAACCCCTTTTTATTTGAAAAAATTAGGTCTTATTCAAACAATTTTTAACCTGAGCAGTTTTATTAGAATAAACCCAAAGTCTGTTCGAACAGACTTTGTACTGAGCTATTTTATTCGACCAAACCTTAAGTCTATTCGAATAGAAACAGGGATTTGGCGGTAAAAAGAACACCGCACGGTGTACTTTTCACTGCCAAATCCCTAATTTTCAAGACCCATATCTTCTTCTTCCCACTTTTACACTTCTCTCTTCAATTGGAAAGTTGTTCTCCATCTGGTAATATACCCTTCTCTCAACTCCACAGCCTCAAATGTCTTCTTCATCATCTGATTTATCCATTGGTGATCCTCCACGTGTATCGTCGTCCTCCTCTAACGATCTTATCATTGATTGCGCAGCAATAATTTATGTTCTGCACCAAACTGCAATAAACCTAGTAGTACATGATACAACCTCGAGTCGCGGCGGGAGTGTCATGGGCCGTAAGGATAAGAGAAAGAAACAAGATTACCCATTGGGGAATTACAACATTATACGAGACTACTTCAGGCCGAATTGCACAAATGAGCCATGGGAATTTCGACGACGTTTTCGTATGAGTAGAGACATGTTTATGCGTATATTCGATGCAGTCATTGCACATGATCATTACTTTGTCCAAAAACCCAACAACGCTGGTACTATGAGGTTATCACCGTACCAAAAAGTAGTCGTAGCACTACGTTTCCTAAGCTACGGTGTTGCGGCAGATCTTTTTGACGAGTATATCTGAATAGGATAAAGCACAACCTTGTTATGTGTGGAAAAGATTTGTGTTGCGGTTAAAAAAAAAAATTTGAGGAATATCTTCATCCACCAAGTGTAGACAACGTCGAAAGGTTAAAAGCGATCGAAGAGTCACCGGATTTCTTGGCATGTTCGGAAGCCTTGATTGCATGCATTGGATATGGAAAAATTGTCTCATAGCTTGGTACGGTTAATTTACTGGTCATTACCCCAAGGCGATGCTGATTCTTGAAGTAGTAGCTTCACATGATCTATGGATTTGGCATGTTTTTTTGGGTTACCTGGGTTTAATAATGATATAAATGTCCTGCAACAATCACATCCTTTCACCGACCTGGCTGATGGTATCATCCCGCCTTACAATTATAGAATTGCCAAAAAAGCTTATGATATGGGGCATTACCTAGCGGATGGCATATACCCCAAATGGGGATCACTTGTCCAAACCATATACAATCCGATTATAACGAAACAAAAATTATTTGCTCAACAACAAGAAAGTTGTCGAAAAGACGTAGAACGAGCGTTTGGGATTTTACAATCTCAATTCAATGTTGTAAAAAATTTGGTTAAATTATGAAAACCTGAGGTTTTGAATAATGTCATGAAGGCGTGCGTGATAATGCAAAATATGATCATCAAAGAGGAACGAGGTTCATTCCTATCATACTTAGACTACAATCAGCCCGATCCCTCAACTATCGAAGGCGAAGGGTTCAATATTATACACGATTGCGGTACAATAGAATCTTTTATATCATAAATAAGTCGCATTGGAAGTCGAGAACTGCACTTTGATCTAAAGGATGATCTAATCGAGCATTTGTAGGCCGTGAAGGGAAATTATCAAACCTAGTACTCTATTTTATGTATTATCTGAGTGTTCTTCATGTAATTTAATACTTCTTGTCGTACAAGTTTATTAAACAAGTTTTTGATATTGCATTAATCTTGTATTTGTTTTAACGCAATATTATCGAAAATAAACATTTTAAAAACAAGATTGCATTGTTCAATTGCAAAGTATGTTATTCAAGCGATTACATTATTAGAAGGTAAACTACATTCTTGGAAAGAAAACTTCTATATACAGCAAAGTTAAATTACATTTCATCATCGCTTCAAGTACCTGGTCCGCCCCTCTTGGCCAGACATTCCATGACCTCAACTTACCTTTGTAGATAGTATTATAATACAGGTCCAGAAAGATTAATCAGGTCTTTATCCATGATTTTACGATCTTCCTTTGCTTATTCCAATTCCAATTTGGCTTACCATTATTGATTTGCTTCCGCTCTACTTCTTTCTTTTTCTTCTTTTGCTTGTCTCTTCTCCAACCGTAATTCATCCAGCATTATTTGGATACCGCTACCAGATGCAGCAACACCATCTAATGCCTTTTGTGTTGCAAGGTTTTTTCTAAAGAGTTTTTGGCCGATGGGCCTGTTTCCACCCTCATATAGCGAACCATCTAATTCAGAATTTAGGCCCGCGGATTGAGGTATAGGTGGGTCGTTGGGGTTCTCCAATAGATTGATTGATCCGACCAAGTTCCCTATAGAATAATTGTCTAATGTTTTCCTGGCTATATTTCTTGGTACATTCCCTGCATAGTTCAACCCATCATCCCTTAGGTTGGCCCATCATGGTTCTCGCACCAAAATCTTATACACTTCACGGTGATTTAAGTCATTTCTGCCATTCAAACCTTGATAAATCTTGTGTGCATCGTTTTCCTACAATTACCAAATACAAATAAATAACGTGTATATCCGCGAGAAATAAACAAAATTGAGTTAAAAGAAATTAGAACGTACCCGATCTTCTTCTATTTTTTTACTGTTATACCTAAATCGTTCTTGAGTAACTATCCCCTTCTACGCCACACATTGTCTGGAAAGAAGCTGTTACCCACGCCCTTGCGAGACAGGTAAAGTTTGCTTCTGTTCAATGCAGTCCAGCATCATCCGTCTCGTCCAAAAACTCAGCATCTTCTTGTACTTGCACGCATTGTCTTTGCTTTGTGGGTACTCTTTTCTTTCATCCTTTTCTATTTTCTTTCTGGGTGTCGCTTTAACAGGTATTGACGTATTTGCTATGCTGAGTAGATTCACCATGGAACAGGTAATTCTGAAAGTAATTTGGAGGCTGAAAACCTTGAGGTTGAGTGAGCAGATAGGGTTAATAGTACGGGTTAAACGTCTGAGGTTGTGGTTGAGAGAGTGTAACGGAGGTGGGGTCTGTGATTGGAATTGAGGTTTGAATTGTGATTGATGTTGGTAGAAGTATGGAGTGAATTGTGATGATCGATGTTGAGCGAATGGTGTTAAAAGTGGATTATGGGAGGATGGGGTCGACGGTGTAAAGTTATTACTATTGGTGCCGAAGTTCACCATTTGGGGAGAGCGTAGAGGTTCTCATCTATACTCTGCAATTGGTTTTGAGAGAAAAGAAGTAGCCAAGGAGTGATGAGGATAAATAATTGAGATTGGAGGAGTTTGGATTATCACGCGGTGTTCCTTTTACCACCTGAAAAATCTAGGCTGTAAAAGGAACACCGCGCGGTAATCCAAAAGGAACACCGCCAAACTCATTTTTTTTAAGTTTGAACTCCTCAAACTCGGTTTGGTTCTGACACATCCAACTCAGCCAACCCACATCCATTTTTTTGCTGCTGGGAGGCTAAAAGTGTGAGTTAGGGCTTAGGTTTACAAATCCAACCAAACTCTCACCCTGTTGGATATACTTTAACTAAATGTGATTCTCCTACTTTTTAGGATGGCAAGAGAGCTAATCTTTGGCCCTCAGCTTCCATGCAGGTGGTCCATAATCAGTGATCAATTTCAATAAGAGGTAGGTAAAGTTTCTTTACAAGATGCCTCACCTTCATTTGTTGTGTAAAGAAAGTTGTCAAGAGTAAAAATACACCATGTTAACTTTTGTATTTAGAAATGAAACTAAAGGTTTGAAACATTACATTTATAGACTAATATATTTGATATGGCGCATCCCTCATAGGATCGTTTACCCACCGTGCCATCTATGTTTATTTAATGCTTTTAATGTTTTATATTTTAGTCTTTAGCTTAAGCCTTGTTGGAAAGGCTCAGCCTAGGTTATTAACAGTTTCCCAGTTTAAGTATAATTCTATTTTAATAAGAATTAGGGTTCCTAATTCTAAACCCCCCTTGTGTTTTGTCAAAGGGGAGGTCTAGGTTATTTGTTTCTTAGTTAGTGAATACAGTTAATTCAGTTAAAGTAGTTTTGTTAAGAATAAGGTTTTAATTAATAAAATTAGGGTTCCTCACGAACCTAATTTCTTTTATTAAAACTGGTATTTTTCTTTATTATTGGCTTCTGCGTAATCATCTTACATCAAAGTGGTACTAGAGCAGTGTCAGGAGAGTAGTCAGTTTCAAGAGCAAAGATGCCTCGTGGAAGACCCGCGATGAAGAAACCTACGCTCGCCGACAATATAACGAGGATATTGGATAAACTTGATAAGCTTGAAAGGTTTCTAGAGGCTTTGGGTAGAGGTGCCATTCCCCCCCCCCCCCCCCCAACTACCTCCGTTGGGTATAACTGACGATATCTCTCTAGAAGGAAGCATCGTCGCGAGGAGCGACGACCTAAACAATCCTTTCGTAAAAGTGAACGTCGAAACCGGAGTTCACGAAAGCGAAGAGATCGATATTTAAAACAACGTTGAAGATACAACAAATTTAACCGACCTTCACGCAAGTATTACCACACCGCAAGGAGATCAAGTCTTGTCGGCGTCAGCCCTCATGGCATCTACCACTGCAACAACCCCGGTGGTACTAAGAAAAACAGATTTCATAGTTTGGACCGCAAAGCAATAAACCTAAGCTTGCGAGACCCCAAGCCCAACTCGTTTGTGCCAGGCCCAAACCCGAGCTGCTGATTCCAAACAGACCCAAACAACAACTATTGAATTCAAGCAACAGGCCCCCGCCCTAAGCAATTGCATGCACCAAAATAAACCAACTATTAATAAGACTGTGGGCCCAAGTCTTAAAGAAATGAATCCACCAACAAAAAAAATGGAGACATCGAGTTCCTGAGTTCCTGACGCAAGAGGAGAGCCTCCACCAAGCCAACCTCTCACCGAGACACAGATTATGGGACATCGGAAAACAACCCCACTGACGCAACCGGTCATACCAACGGTACCGCAGCAAGGCAAGATTGGCAACGCTACCCGAGGAGGGATAGATCCCATACAACTGAGTTCACTTAGTACAAATAAGCCCAAATCACTTGTTTCAGATGTGCTGCCCCGACTTACATCAAACCCAATTTGGTCCAGATCCAGGCCCAAACCCATCTTTAAACCCCCTGGCCCATGCAGGCAACTTTTGAATTGGAATTTGGGTGAGTATGTGGTCCAATATGCAAAACCCCTCCAGCAGTTCAACCTTGAAGCAAGATGAGCCAGTACTAGCATTGCCACTCCAACAGTAGCTACCAATTATCGTGCCATACAACAATAGATTCAGGAAACATGTATGGAACACGAGATGTAGGTCGGCATCGTCCAATCGTTCCATTTACTTATATTACAGTCTGGGGAATTCAAATATTTGATCCGTATAAGGGAGATGATGGCCCGATATGAAGAATTATGTTTATATGTCGATCCGTTTTGGGAAGGTTTTGTAGCAGGTGTTGTGGAGCGAACTACAGTAATTTCTCAGTTTTTTATTTTTGACATCGATGGACGTAGGGATGTCGACGACGACATCGTACCCCCGCTATTGGGTACAATCTCTGGGTACAGAAAATTCTAAGAAAGATTTCAAAATTACCAAAAGAGATCCACCGTACAATGAAGATGAAGATACTGGGATGCACATACGTGCGTGAGTCATCTGAAGTACCACCCCCTTGATTATGTGGATGAAATCATCTCAGACGGAGGGTTTGATCTGGCGCATCCCTCATAGGATCGTTTGCCCACCGTATCATCTATGTTTATTTAATGTTTTTAATGCTTTGTATTTTAGTCTTTAACTTAAGCCTTGTTGAAGATGCCTAGACTAGGTTATTAGCAGTTTCCCAGTTTAAATATAATTCTATTTTAATAAGAATTAGGGTTCCTAGTTCTAAACCCCTCTTGTGTTCTATAAAATGGGAGGTCTAGGTTATTTGTTTCTTAGTTAGTGAATACAGTTAATTTAGTTAAAGTAGTCTTGTTCAGAACAAGGTTCTAATTAATAAAATTAGGGTTCCTCAGGAATCTAATTCATTTTGTTAAAACTGGTATTTTTGTTGATTATTGGCTTCCGTAATCAGTTTACATCAATATTATACAAATGAAACCCTTAGAGTTTACATATTTTACAAAGTTTATCAGTCATATCTTCGGTGAACCTAAAATATGTAAATCTCCACGACTTTTTGATAACTAGAACTACAAAAAACCCACGCAAGCCAATAACTAATCCAAGTGACATGCTAACATAAAGCCAATGTACCCCAGACTTTTGACCGTCTTCTGCCACACCGTCACCATCTTCTTCTTTGGTACAACTTTTTTCAGTGGAGGGCCACACAGTTCAAGATTACCGATATAGCTGAATTCACTTAAACTTTGAAGCTGGGTACTTAAAGGTATTTCTCGAGACAAGTTGTTATATGACAAATTCAAGTAACTCAGAAATGTTAAACTTGACAAATTGTGAGGGATAACACTAGAAATCTGATTAACCAAGAAATCGAGAGATTCCAATGAACTCATGTTCCCGAGAGTCCCTGGGATCTTTCCTATCAGATAGTTGTTTGATAAATTCAATGAACTCAACCCCTGAAGACTTGTTACTTCTGTAGGAATCTCTCCAGACAGATTATTAGATGACAGATCAATACTTCTTACAAGGCCGAGAGTATTGGTATACTCAAGTTCCACCCCTTTCATCACCAACTTTAATTTCTCTCCAAAGATACCATAGTATTTGATTTGTTGTGTAACCAGGATACTGAAATTGTTGAAACATCTTGGTATGGTACCCAATAGATGGTTATGCGATAGGTCCAATATTTGAAGGTCAGTGAGATTACAAAGTTCCGAAAGAATAGCACCACTACAAGAAAAACCACATTTAAGGATGGCAAAAAAGTGTCCCAAAAGGCTATTAATCCGTCCCTGCAGCTATTAAGGACATCTATAGGGACGGCAAAGAGTTGTCTCTTTAGGGTGGCATCCCAAATACATTAGGGACGGTCACATCCGTTTCTAATACTATTAAGGACGACTTTGGAGACGCCAAAAATCCGTCTCTGAAGGTCTTTGTTTTTTAACTCTAAAAGTACACAACATTTGAGACTAATTTTTTTGACTCTAAAAGTATGGCACCAAATTTTCATGTCAGCGCCAATATTATTGATGACAGATTATTCTGTCTCTAATACATAATATTTGAGATAAATTTTTTTGTCTCTAAAAGTATGGTGCCAATATTAATAAAGACAGAATAAATCGCCCATGAAGAAGGTAATGCTAAATGTAGCATTTTTACAATTTGAATTACGCCCCTGTTAAATAGTACAAATCATTCATCAATCACAAGTTAATTTAAAAGAGAGAAAGATTTATTTACAAGGTTCCACAAACACCAATTTCATATAAATAAATAAGGTCTCAATCCACCTAGAACATTAAAAACTATTGTTCAATCACTAAATACAACTTGAGTATTCAAATTAATTTTTCAACCTCTTACGCACTAAACATGGAACTATTAACTCACGAATAATATTTATACCTATAATAAACACTTGCTTGTATTGCTCCCATAATTGTTAAGAAACTACCTGAAACAAAAAAAAAATTAAATTGTTACAACCTCAACCACAACATATAAAAATAATTACAAACCAAAAGATAATAAAATAATAAAGTACACATTATGAAACTAAAAATATAAAAAATCAAATGACGAGTCACATCTATATTAAAGTTCTGCGTGAAAGCAAATCAAATATGAGAAATCCTATCGAAAATTCGACAACACCTCCCCTGTAAATTAGACATTTCAATTTTGTACCTGCTAGAAAACATATACAATTTATAAATACTCAAATGAATAACATAATCTTTCGGTTTAAGAATGCTTAGGGCCAGTATATGCACAACACACTCCCAATTCCTAAAATTATGAAATCCATACAAATCGCACGACAATTGTATATCACATTAAGGTCATATCAACCATGAGGCTCGATAATATATATAAATCTCAACAACTACAAACATTAACACCTGTAAAGTATAATTTCATAGCATGAGTGTAAATATCTAGAAGTTGCGACACTATACCACCAAATGCTACTCGACACGTAGTATGGTGAAATGTAAATTATTCATATACACCAAGAATAAACATACCTAAAAAGACTAAAAGACTCTTGCAACCAATATTTTGTCCAAAAAGAATATCAGCGCCAATCTACGAAGCAAAAAAAAAATATGTTAAAAGGAAGTTATGCCACTATATCATGTTGGTCTACAAATGTTAACAAACAAATAAATGTTGGTATATATAGGTTATTTTGCTGAACATATATTGTCTTATTACTGAACCATCTTAAATATGTTAACAAACAAATATGGCTCACTTAGAATCATAATATTACCTGCCATGTCTTGATCCTTAACCCATACATTGTGCTTGTTATTATATTACAATTACTCACATGTACCTCTTCCACTGCCTCATGAGCTCCATTTTCACTTGGCTTCTCACACTGCATGTATTACCAATATTTTCTTATTTAAGGCCTCAACAAACTAATTTTGAGGTTACTAAAATATATTATACTAACTCATGGTATAAATATGTTTTACTGATAAGAAAAGAGATATTATGTAACTTTTTCCCATAAACTGTACCTGATACCGTGACCCGGCCCATATTGTACATGCCCAATATTAATAAAGGAAGATCCGCCATTAATAACAACACAATCATCACCTAAAAATTAAAATAAAATAAAATTAGAACATGTTTTGGATGCCTGGGGGTTTGGCGCAAATACTCTCTTTGTCAAGCAGAAATAAGTGTAGCTCAAACAAGAAAATCAAGTAGATGGTGGAAAGTTTGTCTAGTTACCACTTTTTATGGTGTTATCGAGGATTTCAATGTGGGAGGAGCTGACGATATCAATGTCGTCAGTATTAGGACTATTCCCAGGGGCAGATATAAAGACGTTTGAGACCGTTGCATCACTACAGGCATCTAAAGCTAAATGTCCTTTTGCATTGTTTAACAAGTTCAGATGTTGTATCTTTAGATTGTAGCAGTTGTGAAATGTGAGTGCTTGAGCCCAATCATCATCACTACGATGTTGATTATTAAAGCTTATAAATTTGATCATAAAGCCAAAAAAATATGCATTAATGGAAACTATGGTATTTATAGCTAGTATAAACACATACGTGATGAACTTACCATGGAACACCATCCTCTGTTGCGCTGCAAATACAAGATTATAGAGAAATTAATCAAGCAAAAAAATAATGAAATAATCTAGAATGAATATGCTTATATATGTATAAACCGATGATAAATGCACATCCTTGGGCTAAGACTGGCAAAAGGTGTGTGTTTATAAAAGCCATCTTTACTCCTTCGTTGTAAGCTTATATTAAGTTTAGTATTACTCACCCACCAACCCTGGCCGTTGCCATTGATCGTGCCTGTACCTGATCCCTCTATGACTAGCACATGTACACCCCGAAAAACAATCCAAGTATTCTTTGCATATCCAACCCATGCCCTAGACCCTGGTGCAACTAAAGTCCTGAAAAGCTGCAAAATGGCAAAAATTAGAAAGAAAAAAAATCCCAAGAGAAGCAAAATTTTCAATGAATACCGATAATAAATTGCCTGAATAAGGATATTTTGGGATGTGCAGGGACCTAAGAATTTCACCGACTTCAGCAGGTACGCCCCCCTTTGTACTTCCAAGACCGTGTTAAAAGAGGTTGATTTGCATGTAGCTTCCCAAGCTCTCAAAAATGCCTTTAATTAGTTTGGTCATATAAAAAATAGAATTATATTTTTGCAAACGATCAACTATTACATTAATAAGGATATAAATAGGATAAAATCGCGACAAGCCTGTCTTGGCCATTGCAATTAATCGCTAGGCCATGGCTTATACAACCCTGAGTTGCCAATAACATAAATACGGGTCTATGCCTAACAAGCCCTCCTCCAATCTCACTGGTTTCTTCAATAAGTTTGACATGTGGGTATTGGGTTACCAACGTTCTTATGCTAAAGAAACCGGGTCTTTCCCTCCGCGGAACGTCATTCATTTAAATGTGCTTAATGACATTTTTTGCTTCAAAAAGCTGTTTTAAATGGACAATTTAGGTGGGGAATGAAAACCCAACTTTTTCTCAGGTCCCCCAGTGATAAACCGGAGCCGTTGGTTAGGTCGAAGAGTAAGCTAAGGGCTTTGTTAGAGTTTGATAAGCCAACTTTTCAAGAACGCGTAGTTCAGGAAGTGTTGTTGTTTGTAATGGAACCTGTGTTTGAACTGAGGTTCTTGACTAAGTCTTATGCGTTTCGACCTGGTCAGAATGCACATACGGTTATTAGGACCATTCGTAGTAATTTTGCTGGGTATCTTTGGATCTTGAAAGTGGATTTGAGTGACATTCTTGAGAATGTGGCACCAAATGGGATGATGGGATGTTTAAAGAAGGTTGTTAAGGATAAGAAGGTTTTGAAGTTGATTAAATCTGGCCTTAAAGCCCCAGTAAGGAATCAGTCTAAAGATGAGAGTGAACATGAATTAAAGAGAAAGAAAAATAAGGTGCCAAGTAAGAAGAAGAAAATTTTAAATGAGCACGAGCCAAAGTCTGATCCGTATTGGTTGAGAACTTTTTATAGCTTTGCACCCATTAAAACTGTGAATATCCCATCCTATGGTCATTGTGGCATTTTGAGTCCTTTGCTTGCAAACATAACTCTTACTGAATTCGATGATTAGATGAAAGACAAAATAGTTGAGTTCTTTCGCCCCTCGAAACTTGATTCGTTATGGAAAGAAAACATCAATGATGGTAGCCATAACCCTGCGTGGCCGGAGTTTGTTCCTTCTTGCGGGAGGAAGATGACGAGAAAATTGAATTACATTCGATATGGGGCTCATGTATTGGTGGGAATTCGGGGACCTAGAGAGGATGTAGTAGAGATGAGAAAGGATTTGATGAATTTTGTGAGGTAAAATATGGTATCGGGTTAGACAATTCAAAGATGGAGATGGAACACTTCACAAGGGGAATTCAATTCTTAGATCATATAATATGTATTCGGATGATACACCCAACATTGCATTACACGGCAACCGGGGGGGGGGGGGGGGGGGGGGGGGGGGTGAATTGTGAGTGAGAAGGGTGGGGCGTTGGGACTTTACTCTCAGTTACTGCTAGCTTACAACAATGTATTCGACAATTCAGGCATCTTAAATTTGTTAAAGGTGATAAAGATCTCGAGCCATTGCCTTGCACCCTAATGCTCTATACGACCCAATCACACACCAATTCTCAGATGAATAAGTTCCTTGAGACCATAGCAGATTGAATAAGTTCCTGGGGACTCTTCAATATGGTCTTTCCCAAGACGCATCATCTAAGTATACTTTTGAGTGAGAGAGAACCAGATGGAAGGTTCTTTTCCCTTTACTCCTGTCAACTTCTTCATCTTACAGTTCTGAACGAAAGCTGTAATTTCTCTGGCACGTACAACACCCTTTGCAGAAATGCTCCTTTATTTCCAGTTCAGTGAGAAAAGTCCAGCAGATCTATTTACTTGATCTCAATGATATCAAGTGGGATCTTTGAGTAACGAGATCTCTCGATTCTCTTCTAGTACGTAGTTCCATAAGTTTCTTCTTGCAGAGATTGTTTCCAGTTGCAAGTCTAAGCATTTCCCTTGTAATTTACCACTACATAGCCTAAATCTTGATGTTGGTTGTATGCGCAGGCAATGTAAAAATTTAATCGTGTAGGCGATTCTTCCTTGGTACGAGGGGATTAAAGAAAATTATATTATGTTGCATTTATGAGAATCCATACATGAGTTGGAATAACGCAGTTTCGAAAGAAAAAAAAACTATCTTTTTCATCCATTTTCTGGGCACTTTGAACAATCAGGAAGGCAGATGTTCTGATGCTTCCTTTCGCTCCAAATTTAGTATGCTCTGAACATCCTTAGGTAATTTATTGTTGCATCAATGAGCTTCTAACATCCATGAAAGGCATGCATCAAAAATGCCATCTTTCTCCCCCATCCATTTTCTGGGCAGTCTGGACGGCTAGTCTGCAATTTTCTTCTACTCTATTATAGATAGGATATGAAGATGCATTCTTTGCACCCTTAAGATGTTGTAGCTATTAACTCCAGCCTCTGCCACCTGGATTGAAACAAAGGAATCTTCTCCTTCCACTTTCTGAAACTGAGTTAGTCTAGATTTGACTTATGTTAGTTAGGTCATTTATGTTAGTATATAGAGGAACACGAATATCCAGAAAATTTCACCAGGGGGCATTAACTTCTTCCTGGAACTTCTGCGTATGGGTTTCAGCCCTCCTTTTCAGGCTCAAAAGTACAGCATCTAACTTTTTCCACTCCTCATCCATACGAGCAAATTCATCTAAAGCTTCTTTGCGTTTCTTTGCGTACCTTTCATGCTCTGATTCAGAGACAAGGTTCTCAAGTCTCTGCAGTTTAGTACATAAAAAACCCACATTCATTCCTAAATGTTCAAGCCCTTCCAAACTCCGATCCCATGCTGCAAAATTGTTAATGAATGTGCTAAGTTTGCTACTTTTAATACCATTAGCTAAGATAACAGTTTCTGAAATTACTCCGTCAACCAGCTTAATATATTGCTTCAGAAGATTTCCATGAAGAAAAACATTTTGACTGCGGCAGAGCTCATAGTACTTGGTCCACATGCCTTTGGAGAGCTCTGAGTTCTTTCTCAAACCATCCACTGCAACATCAAAGCTCTCTCGGTCAAAATTTCCCCAAAATATGACACCCCCCAAAATCTCTGAACTACGACTGTTGTTTTCAGAATCTGCTCTTTCACTGTCAGATATAATTACCGGAATAGTACCAAATGGAAGAGTACTTGGACATTTAAGTTTAGCTTTTTCATGAGTCCTGATAGGCGTACATGTAGTATTTTTGCATTGCAGGAGCTTCTGAATCCCGTAGGCCAAAATCCTTATCAACTCCCGACAAACTATATACCCTGATTATATACACCTTGAATTCAGCAGGATTAACCAAATGGAAGACCATGGCATCTCCGACAACTAACTCGTGAGCAGTGGATAACCTTCTCCATCCACACCCAAGTCTTCTATTTGCATATTTGAATTTAACTTTGCAATCTCCCCATCCTCGTCAACCAAAGTATAGGTGACATCCTGATTTGGTAGGTACAAATTGCAAAATGATGGAGGAAGATGCTGCAACTGATTAGTACCACTACCAACGTGATATGAGCACAAAGGTCTCACAATACTAGGATAGTTAGGATCAAGATTCCGCTGAACTTCTTCTACTCGCTTTTTAGCGCATGTGTTAGCTCTAATATGGTCAATTTTTTCATGAATCCCAGTAGGCCTACATGGAGGAATTTGCTTTGTAAGAGCTTCTGAAACCCGAAGTCCAAAGCCCTTATCAACCCCAGACGAACTGTATGCCCTAATAATAAAGACCTGAAATTCAGTAGCCTTAGTTAACTGGAAGACCAGACCATCTCCCTCAAAGAACGGAAGTATTGAAGTTACTTTGGGTGTTCTACATTGTGAAATATATACTATTTCTCTAATCAGGGTATATAGTCAAACGATTCACTTTGCTCCCATAGGATTGGTTGACATGTACAACTCTGGAGGAGCGATTGAAGCTCTTAACTGCAGCGAAGATTCCTCAACTTGTAAACTACAAATCAAAGTGCGAGGCTGTGGGTTGTCTTGGAGGATATTCGAGCAAAAAACCAAAGTATTATACTGTGAATAAAGAGGATAAGGAATTTAATTATGACGCAGAAAATGGGTTATTATCATTGAACCTTCCAGCTTACAGTCAAGGTGAATGCAAGGTCTTCGAGATTGAAATTGTCTATTAACAAATTTTACGTCAAGGCAAGTATGAAACTTTTATGATTCTCATCCATGTACAAGCCTATGTACATACTTCACCTACATTACTTTGAAGCCTCAGGTATGACAGTGAGAAGTGGCATGAGATTGACGAGAGTACGATTTAAGTATATGAAGACTTCAATTACTTAGAAGGTGGAAAATGTTCGAGAACTTCTGCTTCAATAAAAGAGAGTGAACATGTACGACTCAAAGTAACACCTATTGGAAATGAAATTATTTTGAAGAAAATCGTTGAGTGCGGATCAAATGGGAAAATTATGGATTACGAGAATGCAGAGGGTAGAATATAGAGAGAAAATCCAGATTCATACAATCTAAGCAAAAACATGTTTGATCCAAAATGATTGTACTTTTCGTTGGTTTTCATGAAAACACAGCCACACGATATTTTCGCCCAAAAACAAAGCTAGGATTGCAACCTTCTTCACTCTATTTGATTCAGTTCTTTGATATCTTTTCTTATTATTGTGCAAAAGGGAATGTAGTTGATTTACTTCATCACCTTTATGTTACATATATTAGGTAGGATTACTCAGTAAGGCGAAGTCAGCAATTGTGAATCAACTATCATAAGAAAGGAATTGTTCAATCACAACATAAAAATTGAATACTGCACTTTGAACCTAACAATTCTAGAAGGAAAAAAAAAATAGAGTTTGAAATCAAAAAACTTACAGGAGCAATAATAGAGATCGGCAATTGAGATTAACAAATAAGCAAACCCGAGAGAAGCAAAAGAGATCAACAAATCAGTAAACCCGACAGCAGCAAGAAAGATCAACAAATCAGCAACCCCGGGAGCAGTAAAAGAGATTAGCAATAGATATCAATAATCAGCAAACCCAAGAGCAATAACCAACAAATCAGATTGTGTATTGAAGTTTTAAGAAGTTTGAGCAGTCGAAAAGAGTTTGAGGGAGAAGGATTGCGGCGATATGGAGAAGGTTGAAGTTGACAAAATTGAGTTGAGTTGAGGGGAAGAATGGAGTTGAGTTGAGGGAGAAGGATTGAGTTGAGTTGATATGGAGAAGGACTGCGTGAGGAGAGATTGAGAAAACAAAATTGAGTATGAAATTTTTCGCTTTATGTTTTCGTGGTGTTTTTCCCTCAGTCCCTAAACATAACCAATAAGAGACGGTCATATTCCACCGTCCCTGAACTTATATAATTAGGGACGGCCATGTCCAACTGTCCCTAAACTTTGACTATTAAGGACGGGGTGATTTTTTCTGTCCTAAAAACAAAAATAATAAGAGACAAAATCAAAACCGTCCCAAATATGATATTATTAGAGACAAATTTTACTCTGTCTCTAATATTTGGTCCCTATTAATCATTTTTTTTGTAGTGCACCATCAAATTTATTTGAACGTAAAACAAGAACTACTAGAAATTTTGAGATTTTTTTGCCAATCCATGTTGGTATGTTCCCGGACAACTCATTTTCACCAACGTCAATAAGACTTAGATAGGTGTAATTTTGCATAGATGAAGGCAACTCTCCCTGTAGAATGTTACCACGCATGTTCAAGAAAGCGAGCCCATGCAAAGAACCCATGGAGCTCGGAATAATTCCCGTTAGATTGTTGTTCCCTAGCTTTATAGTATTCAAATTTTGCCAATACATCCAACACTGAGGAAATTTTCCCGCAATACGATTTTCTGAGAGATCAAGAGATATCAAGTTGTTCTTTATGTCCATTGGATTACATAAGAATGAGGAAATGGTCCCAGAAAAGGAATTGTTGGAAAGATTCAAATATCTTATATAGGAGGAGACACGTGGTATCGGGCCGTCGAGGTGATTTGAAGCTAGATTTAAAGAGGTTATTTTGGAAGACGAGTTCCATAACCAACTGGGTATTCCTTCAGAAATCCCTGCATTTGACAAGTCCAGCTCCACAATATTTTTCTGTGTCCGAAGCCATGGTGCAATTTGGGGACCCATCTGGCATGATCCCATATAAATATATTGGAGACTGAAAGATGGAATCCAACTGGAGCTTATATTCCAAACAAACGAGTATAAAGACATGCTTAGTGAAACCAATCTTGTGAGCTTGGCAAAGTGAAGTTCGGTAAGAACACCCTTTAAAGCATTACTCGAGAATGATAACCTTTCAAGCTTCGAAAGAAGTCCAATATTTTCAGGAACAAATCCATTTAACCTATTAGTATGAAGATGTAACCCCTTTAAAAACAGCAACCTTCCAATCGATGCTGGAATAGGGCCAGAAAGTTGATTTCTAGCAAGATTTATCGTCCTCAAATTAAGGGCCATACATTGAGATGCGCTACCTAGGAATCCAGATATCTCTCCAGTAAGTTTATTGCTGTACAAATCTAGCTCTTGTAGCCTGCAAAGATTGGTGAGCGTTCTTGGTATCCCACCTTCAAGTTTGTTAAAGTTCATTTTGAGGCTAGTTAGTGAAGTAAGGTTACCAATATTATCCGAAATCCTCCCATGAAAATATACGTTTAAACTAAGATCTAGGCGTTCAAGACTGCTTAAGTTATACAACCAGCGAGGTAGGGTAGAGTTAAAAAGGTTGCTAGATAGATCAAGAACTTTAAGAGCATTCAAGTTCTGAAGATCAACATGGATAGGGCGATAAATCATATTGGAATGTAGATCAAGGGAGACAAGACGAGTGAGATTAGATAACCAGTTGGGTATAGAATAATAGAAGTTATCAGAGAGATCTAGACTCACAAGTGACGTAAAATTTATATTTGAAAGCAAATGACTTTCATCAAGTAACTCAAGTTGGCAGGCAGATAGATGTAATTTGAGTAAAAAAGGAAGTGTGTTTAGTACCTGAAGCCAATCGGACGAGTTACTTAAGTCAAGCCCACTCATGTCTAAGTACCGGAGAGAAGAAGAAAGATGAGAAACCCATTGGAGACTCTTACCACCAACGAATCCCGCTCCAGATAAATTTAAATATCTCAAGTTATGGACTGAACCAAGGAATGAAGGAATTATGATTCCTTTAAAACCATTTTGGCTCAGATCCAAATAATCCAAATACTTCAACTCCAATAAAGATGGATTTATCGTACCACCCAGCTTCGATTTCGAGTGTTTTCTATCATCACCAAGATATCGATTCCGGAGGTTGAGCTGGACTACATGACTAATTGCATTGTCACAGGTGACTCCTACCCAAGTACAACAATCATAACCAGTCCACGATGAGAGTCAGTTTGAACGATCTTCTAGACCTTCTTTAATGCTCATAAGAGCTTGTCTCTCGGTATCAGGGCAAATCACATCGGAATAATCTCCTCTGCCGGAACTAAACTTGATAAATGTAAACAGCCAGATCGCAAAAGCTTTAAACTTATCCATGATCAACTGAGTTGTTGGAAACACAAAATGTTTGAAGAGTTAGTTATATAGGCTAAATATAATACAAAAGAATAAATAAATAAATAAAAGTTGAAGTAGTCCTTGATTGTCATAAGCTCTTAGACAGCTTCAAATTGCTCTCACTAGGATTAATCTGCGTACGCATTTTTAGTAAGTTAACAAATTGGTTAACAATATCTGAGTACATAGTTCACTGAATCCGTTGGAGAAGTTTTCAGTAGACAGTTTCAACCATAGAGCAACATAACATAAATAATTTAATCTCATAAGATAAGATGCCTCAAGATTATAAAAGAAAAATAATCGAAGAAATCAGACATTTTCCATACGAGTTTTTGTTTCTGTCTTGGGAAAAATCATAATTTCACATTAATTAGGAATGGGGTATTTATTTAGTAGTAAAAATAAATTGTTTTCCAATTTGTCACTTTGATAGATACCTTATTCCTAATCACTTCACGTTGATTAGGAGTAAGTGGTTTTCAAACAAAATATACTTTAAATTTACTCAGTCGTGTGGCTTTTAGATGAACTCCTAAATTATGTAATCTTTACTTAGTCAATTTTACTCAGTCGTGGTACTCCAATTTCTCAGTCACGTGGCACTTTGATTGGTACCTTATTAGTAATCTTTTAAATGAAAAAGAAAATCGTATAATTCACCAATCTCTTCATGTCAATGTGGAATAGTTTCTTAGGTATGTACAGAAGGCAAATACATATTCGAGTTTGAACACCAACTGGGAATGCACAACCCTTGAGTTACTGATCTCATTGGAACTTGCTCTCTTTCAAATCTCACTTGTTCATGTATTTTAAGAAGGAAACCAACCAGCTAATGGATTGGCCAAGTTTGGACCTCCATTTAATCTTGATTTTGTCAAAACCTGGTCCTGCCATTTGTGTCTTGTTTAAGGAATCTGATTTAAACCAAACGGCAAACTGGCAATCTTATTTTTCATGGGATAATGCAAACTAGACATGCATACTTTCTAATTTCGGATGCTTCAACTCCAGTAAAGAAGGATTTATCTCACCACCCAGCTCTGCCAAGAAAACGCAATTTAGGGCTGCCTGTTGTAGATGAGAAGAGAGGACTTCAACCGGTGGAAGCAGCACCACTGGAAAGTAAGAAAGCATTTGGCTTTCAGTTATCTATTTAACCTATATGTCGGAGTTCCCTTAGAGGATGATGATGTGGTTTTCTATTATTGATAAAATTTATCCACGATGTTTTATGACAGAACATATATATATATATATATATATAGAGAGAGAGAGATATATAAAAGTTCAATTGTACACTGCAAAGCAATTGAAGAAATCTGAGTTTTAAGGGTACATCCAAACTGGACTTGCACCTTCAAGTTTCTAATCAAGTCTGGTGGTAAAGCTGTTACTGCAATATCATGATATTATATGTCAAATGGAAATGTTAAGAAAATCTGGGGTAAATGTGCTTCTTACTTCTTAGGGTGGGCTGGAGAGTTGATCTTTAGACCTCTGCTTGACTGCTTCCAAGGGGTGATCCATAATCACTGATTACAATAAGAGGTAAGTAAAGTTTCCTTCCAAGATACCTCACCTTTATTTGAAAAGTAACTTTAAAGCATTCATTTGTACAAAAAAATAAATCCAATAAAGTTTATGTTATGGTATGAACTCAAATCTTGTTCAAGGAAGTTCATCGAAGCTCTTGGGACGAGCGAGGATCGAAGACGGTTTGAAAAAAAGGTTTTTTCAAATTTCTGTTCGAATAGACTATTTGTCTGTTCGAACAAAAGAGGCAGGAGAATGATTGTTCGAATAGACTGAGAGTCTGTTCGAACAGACTTCGTATAGTCAGTTTTAGAAGTTCATTCTAGAGGCGTTGGTGTGTCTCGTGATCCGTACTTTGAGTCCATCTTTATGTAATGACTTCCCATGTTTATAAGGGATACTAGGGTGTGTTTCTTATCTTATCTTGGTGAGTTTAATTCTAGAGAAACCTAGGGTTTGAAGAGACTCCATTGAAGCTAGAGAAAGCTTGAGAGATCGTTGTAACCTATTTGATTATTATTGAATTGTTCGTGGGGAGTGGTTTTTCATCAGCAAGGGTTTTCCACTTCCCTCTTCTGGGAAAATCTTTGTGTTATTTATTGTTCTTGCTTGATCATTCTCTTGTTAAGCTTATTCCGCGTATCTTTCTTGTAGTAGAAGAGAGATTAGCTACCTCGATTCTCAACAATTGGTATCAGAGTAAGTGTTACAAGGCTTGTGTGGTGAAGAGCGATGGCCGATCAGGAGAATTTAAAGATCATAAAGTTCAATGGTTCTATTTTTGGAGTGTGAAAGATGTAGATAGAAGATTACCTCTATCAGAAGGATCTTGAATTACCACTGGGTGGAGTTGAAATGAAGCCAGCAGATCTTGATATTGCCAAGTGGGCACGATTGGATTACAAGGCGCTTAGAACCATTAGGTTAGCGCTATCATCTCAGATTCCACACATGATCTCCAAAGTTACGATAACGAAGGGTTTGATGGAGGCGTTGTCTACTATGTACTCAGAACCGTCTGGGGCAAATAAGGTACATCTTTTACGGTATTTGTTTATTTTGAAGATGAAGGATAATGGTAGTGTGCAAGCTCATATCAGAGAGTTAATTAACATTCATACACAACTGGAATCTGTTAAAATCACTTTTACCGAGGAGGTGAGAGTGTGGGCTCTTTCAGGGCAGATGCCTGAGAGCTGGGAAGGGTTCATTATAGCTGTGAGCAACTTATCGGGGAAGAAAGACATCAAATTTTACACTATAGTCTCTTTGATTATGAGTGAAGATAATAGGCGTAAAACATTTGAACCCTCTTCGAGCTCAAACGGTAGTGTATTGAACGTCGAAGAAAGAGGGAGGTCTTACATAAAAGGGCCAAAATATATAAGGGGTCGATCACTGTCAAGAGGAAAGTTGAGGAAAGAAGGGTCACTTCAGGCGAGATTGTAACTCTTCTTCTTCTAAGAAAGATGACGAGGAGAAAGATATAATAAACCTTACTGAGGAGGTTAGTTCTGACGAGGCACTATTACTTTCGTGTGACGATGTTAACGAATCTTGGATAGTTGATTCGGGTGCCTCTTTCCATGCTACTGCAAACGTAGGTTTCCTAACCAATATTGTTAAATGCGACTTCAGTATGGTCTTTCTTGCAGATAAGAGTGCACACAATATTACTGGAAAGGGAAACGCTAGGTTGTTATTGTCTTCAGGGGGAACATTAGTTTTACAGAATGTGCGACTTGTACCTAAATTGGGGCGTAACCTTATATCGGTTAGCAAATTGGCGGATATATGAGTACATTTGGTATAAATTTCTAGAATATTACAAAGGGAGCTATGGTGTAGTAGCACGAGCCTTATGACAAGGAACGATGTATACAGTGCAAAGCATAATTTCTACTATTTGTGCGGCCACTCCAGGGATTTATATAAATGCATAACACAAACTACTCGGTCACATGAGTAAAAAGGGGATGAAGATGATGGTAACAAAGGGAAAGCTGGAGGGTCTTGATGAGGTTGATCTCAAGTTTTGTGAAGAGTATGTTCTTGCGAAGCAGAAGAAGGTCAGTTTCAAAATAACGGGAAATTTAAGAAAACCTGGAAAATAGGATCTTGTACACACAGATGTTTAAGGGCCAACAAGGTATCTTCTCTTGGTGGCTCTCATTATTACGTTACTTTCATTAATGATATTATTCATAAACTGTGGGTCTACTTCATGAAGAACAAATCAGATGTGTTCGATAAATTCAAGAGGTTGAGGGGTCTAGCTAAAAATGAAACCGATTTGAAACGGAAGTGTCTCAGGTCGGATAATGGGGGTAAATACTGTAGTAACGAGTTTGAAGACTTTTGTACATCAAAAGGGATTAGGCGACAGAAGACTATTCCTGGAACACCACAATAGAATGGTGTTGCAGAATGTATAAATCAAACAATAAACGAAATAGCGAGGAGTATGAGACTCAATGCTAGATTGCTAAAATGTTTTTGGGCAGATGCGGTTAGTACGGTAGCGTACTTGATTAATACAGAGCCTTCAACGGCTTTTAATTTTGAACTTCCAGAAGAAGCATGGACCAATAAAGAGGTAAACCTTAATTAATTGCATATTGTCGGTTGTACCTCATATGTGCTTGATAATTAAGATACAAGGACAAAGTTAGATGCAAAGTCGACAAAGTACATATTTATTGGATACGGTGGTGATGAGTGTGGGAACCGATTTTGGAATGCGAAGAATCGAAAAGTTATCCAGAGCTGTAACCTTACATTCAATGAGGAAGTCTTATATAAAGACTTCAAAGTACCTAGTTCTGAAGCAGCGGAAAGTGTCGACATTGAATTTGAGCCCTCTCGAGAGGTTGATGAAGAAGTCATGGTTGAGTCTGATATATCGGATCAAGGCGAGGGACCTAATGATCTAGACATTCCAATAGTACTTTGAAAGCAACCGAGAGTAATAAGAATTCCAACTAGGTACGTTAACTCCCTAAATCATTTGGTACTTACGGATGGTGGTGAACCGGAAAGTTATAAGGAGGCTTTAGATGTGGAAGCCAATAGAAAGTGGGAGCTTGCTATGGATGATGAGATGCAGTCATTATCAGTAAATCAAACTTGGGATTTAGTTCGGTTACCGAAAGGAAAGAGAGTATTGCACAATAAGTCGGTATACATACTAAAGCATAAATCTGATGGTTCAAAGAGATTCAGGGCTAAACTTTTGGTGAAGGGCTTTCAACAAAAAAAAGGCGTTGATTTTGGCGAGATCTTTACTCATGTTGTGAAGATGTCTACAATTCGGTTTGTGATTAATATAGTTGCAGTTGAAGATTTGCATCTTGAGAAACTTGATGTCAAGACAGCATTTCTTTAAGGTAACCTTGTTGAAGAAATTTATATGAAACAGCCAGAAGGGTATTTGGTTAAAGGGAAAGAAGATCTTGTGTGTAGGCTCACAAAGAGCTTTTAGGTTTGAAACAAGCGCCGAGATAGTGGCATTTGAAGTTCGAGCAATTCATGTCCAAAAATGGTTATTCGAAGAGCAATACGGTTCACTGTTGTTTTATCAAAAATACGGGGAACTCATAAATTATTCTACTTCTGTATGTAGATGATATGTTGGTAGCAAGTGCTAATATGGGAAAGATTATCAAGTTGAAGGAACAGTTATCCTAGGAATTTTCTATGAAGGACTTGTGTGTGGCAAAACAAGTTCTTGGTTTGCGTGTTAAAACGGACAGAAAGCGGCGAGAATTGATGTTATCTCAAGCTTAGTACATCGGCAAAGTACTTAAGCGGTTTAACATGGATGGTTCTAAAGTTGTTAGTACACCATTGGGAGGTCACTTCAAATTATCAAAGGATTGTTGTTCGAAGACGCAAAAGGATCGCGATGAGATACGGAAGGTTCCTTATCAATCCGTAGTTGGTAGCCTAATGTGCGGTATGATTTAAACGAGACCAGATATTGACCAAGCAGTGGGAGTTGTTAGTAGGTATATGAGTAATTCAGGATAGGAGCATTGGAGAGCTATGAAATGGATACTGAGGTATCTAAAGAGGACTCAAGATATGCATTATATTATGGGGGTTTTTAGATATGCTTACAGGGTTTTATTGATTCTGATATGGCAGGTGACATTGATAGGTGGAAGAGCATTAACGGTTTCGTATTTACATTGGGAAGCGGTGCAATTACATGGGTTTCTCAACTGTAAAAGATTATAGCTTTGTCTACGATGGAGGCAGAATATGTTGCAGCTACAGAAGCGTGCAAGGATATGGTTTGGCTGAAAGGGTTGATAAAAGAGTTTGCTAGAGAATAATTTTCACCTAAGTTGTATAGTGATAGTCAAAATACTATACACTTAGCAAAGAATTTGGCTTTTCACTCTAGGACCATGCATATTGATATTCGGTATCACTATATTTGTTCGCTCCTCGAGGACGGTGTGATGAGGCTTGTGAAGATTCATATCGATGTGAATCCGACCGATATGTTTACGAAGGTGGTGACTTTTCAGAAGTTGATAACATGTACAACTTCTATGGGTCTTCAAGATTGAAGGTCTAGGTAATGCGAGCAATTTATTTGGAGATCTGGAAATGGGTTACGAGATTTAATTTCAAGTGGGAGATTGTTATGGTATAAACTCAAATCTTGTTCAAGGAAGTTCATCGGAGCTCGTGGGACGAGCGAGGATTGAAGATGGTTTGAAAAAAAGATTTTTTTAATGTTCTGTTCGAATAGACTATTTGGTTGTTCAAACAGAAGAGGCGGGAGAATGATTGTTTGAATAGACTTTTCTATTTTTTCGAATAAAAGGCAAATCGTTCGAACGAGGAAGGAAGTCGCTTGAACGAGATTTTGTCTGTTCGAACAAACAATCTGTTCGAACAAAAACACTCTGAACCCACTTTGTTCGAATAGACTGAGAGTCTGTTCGAACAGACTTCGTATAGTTAGTTTTAGAAGTTTGCTCTGGGGGCGTTGGTGTGTCTCGTGATCCGTACTTTTAGTTTATCTTTATGTAATGACTTCTTCCCATGTTTATAAGGGATACTAGGGTGAGTTTCTTATCTTATCTTGGGGAGTTTAATTCTTAAGAAACCTAGGGTTTGAAGAGACTCTATTGAAGCTAGAGATAGCTTAAGAGGTCGTTGTAACCTATTTGATTATTGGTGAATTGTTCGTGGGGGATGGTTTTTCATCCGCAAGGGTTTTCCACTTCCTTCTTCCGGGAAAAATTTGTGTTCTTTATTGTTTTTGCTTGATTATTCTCTCGTTAGGCTTATTCCGCATATCGTTCTTGTAGTAGAAGAGAGATTAGCTACCTCGATTCACAACAGTTTGCACATTATGCAAAGTTGGTCAGTCGCATCTTCGATGAACCTAAAATAGGGAAATCTCCATGACTTTTGCAAAACTAAAATCACAACAAACCCACATAATCCAATAATAAATCCAAGGGACATGCGAAGATAAAACCAATCAACCCCTGAATTTTTACTCTTCGTAACTATTGCTTCTACTTTAGTACTATTCTTTTTGATTGGAAAAGCGCATAGTTTTGGATTACCAATATAGCTGATATCACTGAAGCTTTGAAGCTGGGTACTTGAAGGTATTATTAAGTAGTTACTAAAGAGTTACTAAAGAGATCTAGGGATATAAGATAAGTATGCTTAATGAACCACTTGGGTGTTAGAGTGCTTAAGTAGTTATGGGAAAGAACACGACTTTCAAGTGACGTAAAGTTAACATTTAGAAGCGAATGAAATTCCTAAAGTTCACAATGAGACAGACGTAATTCAAGTAAAGAAGGGAGCGTGTTTAGTATCTGTAGCCATTGGATGAGCTACTTAAGTCAGACCTTCTCATGTCATGGTTCTTCAGAGAAGAAAAATGATAAACCCATCGTACATTCTCACCACCAACAAAACCCCCTCAAGATGAATTTAAATATTTGTTGAATGAACCAAGGAATGGAGGTAATACGGTTTCCTTTGAAATCATTTTTACTCTAATAATGACCGACTCATCTCATAACTCAACTATTGATTCTGAAGGTTGAGTTGAACAACATGATTAGTTGTGTTGTCACAGGTGTCTCCCATCCATGTACAACAATCATAACTTAAATAAATAATCACTTGAGATTAATCAATTTCGATTAATTAAGGCCTTAATTTCTTTGAATTAATGATCTAACTTTAACCTAATTCAAATTGATTCGATTATCTAGTGTCAATAAGCAATTAGAAATTAAACATAAGACCAAAGAATTTTAACCCTGTGGGAAACCTTTCTCAGGAAAAAAAACCCACAGGTCGGTGTTGAATCACCCGACAGCTAAACAATCCACTATTAAAATGAAATTACAAAAATTTAATTACTTACAGACTCGATAAACACATCTTGTGGTTACCTCTCTTCTAATTGAACTCCTCGCAATCAATTCTACGTTCTCACAATGCCCTTCGTTCTCGTAACACCTCACCTCAATCACCTGTCAAAGCTTTTAATCTTGAATCTCACAAGTTCTTTAAATCATGATTTGTGTTTGTGAGTCAATGATTGATTCAAGTTTAAATTGCTAGTTCTTGTTTGAATCGCTTAAAGAAATCTCTCTTCTCTCTAAAAATTCAAGCCTTAGAAAAATAGGTTTTGGAAGAGATGATAAGTGAAATAAGAAAGAATGCCTTTTATAAGAAAATTGAAAACCCGACCTTTGTTCGAATAAAAATAAAGTCTATTCGAATAGAACAATTTCTATTCGAACAGGACCAAGATCATATTAGAACAAATAAAGTTTTGGGGCAATTTGCTCGAATAAAGAAAGAGTTTATTCGAACAAAACAAGTTTTATTCGAACAGAGCAAAAACCTATTCGAACAACTAAGTTCCCAGGTAATGTATTCGAACAGAGAAATAGTTTATTCGAACAGAGAAATAATTTATTCGAACAGAACAAGTTTTATTCGAACATGACCAAAATCCTATTCGAACAAACATAATTCTGAGTGAAAATATTCGAATAAATACTAACTTTTATTTCAACAAGATCTTATTCGAACATAACAAAAGCTTGTTCGAACAGAGATCTCAAAAAGACATCATTTTCTTTTCATACTCTATAAAATATTGTAGGCTTGACATTTAGAACAAAGAGGTACAAACCTACGTACCTGTTCAGTGCCAGTCCAGCTGTAGTCGCTCCATGTACAATCTCTGACGTCGAGTAACCACGAGATAGTGCTGACACCTAATCTAGACATGAAATGAAACAAACTCTAAATATGGATGTTTCAATCTCCCCATTTTGTTCATTTCAACTATAAGAAATAAAAATACAACTCGATGGACTGACTCAATCACTAAACATCTATACTCAAAGCTCTACTGTCATCCTATAACATATACTCTGGAATCCCTCCAGTACACTAAACAAGATACATCACGTAGCCGTTCAAATAAAATAATGGATCCAAAAAAAAAAGCATAACTTACACGGCCTACCTGTCATGATCATCTCTCCTCCTTTTTGGCACAGATGAACAAAGGGTAAATAGCAAATAAAAGAAGAAGTAAACCAGTAGAACAAAATGTATAACAGTCACTGAATGAGTTAAACACATAATAGATGAGAATTATATACCAGCAAATGTCAGAGAAAATTAATATTCATAAAAGATAGACTGTTAGGATACTCAAAAGGTCAAAAAATAAATGAACATGTAGTTAGGAAAACACTAAACACCAATACCCCAAAATAAGATGCATCTCCCCCTCAAAATAATGGTAATCCCCTTAAAATGAAATAAAAGGAAAATGCACATGGGGAGTGTCTCTGAAATAAGTAAGCAAAAGAAGACAACACTCCCCCTAAACACAAGGCATGATAGAAAGACAATGAATCTAAAATATTTTATAAAGACCAAGACATCGCCCATATGTTATAAAATAATCACTAAATGAATTACTTAGTGTGTGTGTGTGTGTGCATAGTCAAATGGATACCCAGTTTTCAACGTATTACTCAGTCGCATTAAGAATACTATTTTGGAAAGTTGTTTCAACTTAGGCCTCACTACGGTGGTCACTCAAAAATCACTGAGAATTAACTAGTAAACACTCTGTTTGAAATATGAATATGAGTATGTGAATAGAAAATTTCAAATTTTATCAAATAAACTGCACACTATAAATTGAAAGATCTCACGGACAGGAAATCAGTTATCATAAATGGTATCAAGATAACTAACATAGAATCTCTATCTCTCATCTTTACTAAACTTACTATGCTAAACTCAAGATTAAACAGGTCATGAAAAGGTTATAATGTAGGCAAGGGAAAGGACATGACGGATTAGGTATTTTGCTGGTATTCTGAGACTATAGTTTACACTTCCTCTTTTTTCTGCAAATTGAGTTTACCTCCCGTTTTTCTTTCTCTTTATTGAGTACACATTGAATATAATACTTATTTTTCTTTCTTTTTTTTCTTTTCTTTTCTTCGTATTATAGCAAGACTATGATTGACATACTAGCAAAAACATTGGGACTACTCTATTTTTCTATCCATCTTTCCACACTTAAACCACATGGTTTCACTCATTCCTTCACTTTAATTTTACTGAAAAGTCTCAGAACAAATGCATTAAAAGAAGTTGGATATAAAATAAATAGCATATTTTAAGACACAAAAGGGCTGCAAATGGATAAAATTTTGGGTAAGCAAAGGCGAAGGCCAAAATGGTGTAACAATAAAAGGCCTATTATCATATCTTCAGTCTCACATAGTATCTTTTTTTTATCTTGAATCAAGTATAAGGAATGTTCTATTAGACTAACTTGAACTTGAAGTTACCATCGACAATTGATTATATAAAATGAGATCAGAAAAAGAATACTAGATCTGGAAAGAATTTATGAAATAATACTCGAAGCTTGTAAATAGGATAGATCCTCACATAGCATTAGGTACGAAGTCTTTACAGTCATCCTTACATAGTTCTAATTACGATTAGCTTTTAGTTTAAACAAGAGGATTAATGACTATTGTGAAATGTGATTTTACCAAATAATTATCCCATGAATGAGTATAACATAAAACACAGTCTAAGTCTAGCAAGAATATTCTACATACAAAAGCTTCTAAAGCGCAAAGTACAAAGTACATATAAAAATCAAACAGTACCATATTGTCCTAAAAAAAATAAACTGAGACAGGGTAATAAACGTACCTAATCAATGGAGCTTACTGATAACCCATCTCAGTTGATATTCATTACCTTATTTGTGGGGACAAGTCATCCATTAACACCAAAATAGACTGACTAACTGCAAGTGCAGCATTGCATCTTAACTGAGGTGGCAAATCAGTCTTTCGTACCCAAATGCTTTGAAGAATCCTTCAAGCTGAGGTTTCCTGTACAAACCATCTTGACACATTCTCACTTTTTACATTAGTAGAAATCACAATAGACTTATATCTTGGTCCATTAAAAGGGTGAGCATATGGTTGATAGGGTCCAACAAATCTACAATAAGATGCAATTCGCCCATTTCGACCACATATTCTACAATAATAAATATGAGAGTAAGAGAATCTTTTGGCTTGATTATGAGTGGAAGAAATTATATTATGTTTGGGAAGCGATGTAGTAGCAGTTACTTTCACAAATTTTGTCATTTGAGGAGTCTTGGCATTAGAGAGATGTTCCTCATATCCTAGACCCCTTTTGTCAGCATTCATCTTTCCCATACATAACATCTTATCAATGTTCTTATCCCCATGACGGAATTTTTCAAGTTTTTGCTGAGATAAAACTATATCAAGTTTGGCCAAATGAAGTTCGTCCAAAGGTGATTTCATTTTCTCCTTCGCGTCATGAACTTCTTTCTTTAAAATCACAACCTTGTCATGGAAGCATTCTTTCTCATCTTCAAGCATTTTTATTACTTGACTTGTATTCTCAGTTTTTTCTTAAAGTTCACACGTGAGTGTATTAACTTGGTCATTCAAGACTTTGTTAAGTTTACCAAGTTTAATACACTTCGCAAAAGTCTGAGCAAACAAGACTTCAAGATTCAGGTCCTCAAACTTATGTTTTTCATGATTACTTTGACTTTTAATAGAATTCTAAAGTTCAAAAACATTAGAGTTATTATTACTACAATTTTGAAAAGCAGGATATGCGCAATATTCTCCATTCTCAACTACTTGGGGATGATCATTATTATTATTATTCTGATCATCACTGTCATCCCAAGTAACACTAATGTTCATAACTTTGTGATTAGTTCCAAATTTCTTACTGGGACAACTGTGAGCATAATGACCAAACTTGTAACACTTATAACATTCAACTTGATTTGGTCAGTATCAAGGTTGATTTATCGATTATTCGATTTAAGTTGATCATGAGTTCGCGACTTGTAATTCACGGATTGCCCTTTTATTTGAAATTAACATTTTTTACTAGGTTTTTAAGCTGGTTGCTTATTGAAACAATCTATAAATCCATGTCAGACCCATCATCATTACCTGAATCATATGAGTTATCAACTTTTTTGGTACCCTTAGAAGAAGAAGATTAAGATGAAGATTTTAAAAAAATATTCTTGTTCTTCTCAGGATTTTCTATTTTCATCTCGAGTTCAAAAGTTCATAATTTTCCAGCTAATGTATCTGGTTTCATTTTCTTAAGATCCTGAGCTTCCTCGATAGTATCACGTCTGGATCTAAAGCTTTCTGGAATAGATCTTAGAACTTTATGAACAATTTGAACATCTGAGTAAGTTGTACCTAATGCGGTACTAGTGTTAAAAATGTCACTTAGTTTCGCATATAACTCATCAAAGGGTTTATTCTCATCCATTTGAATATTCTCAAATTATGAGGTGAGAATTTGCAAAAAAAAAATCTTAACTGTATCATCGCCTTCGTGAGTTCGAACTAATATGTTTCAAGCTTCTTTGGAAGTGGTACAAGCAGATATGTGTCAAAACTCACTTGAGCACACAGCCATAAAAATAGTATTGCGACCCTTATTATTATAACCAACAGCTTCTTTTTCATCCTTAGACCATTGATTCCTAGGCTTAAGGACCTTTTCAAATTCATTACCTATTCCTTTCATCATGGTAGGATACATCCATCCATCCTCGATTGTAATCCAGACATCTTCTCCGAGTGATTGTAAGAATGCGACGATTTGGACCTTTCAATAAGGATAGTCTTTTTCATCGAAGAGGGGCGGACGATTTATGGAACCTCCAAATCATTTAGAATCCATTATTTTCAAGCAACCAAGTCAGGATCCACGCTCAGGTTGTTAATCCTCTAAGCGTAACCACTCTGATACCAATTAAAATAAATAATCCCTTGAGATTAATCAATTTTGATTCATTTAGGTCAAAATCAATAGGTCTGAATTCCTTTAAATTAATGATCTTGTCTTAACCTAATTCAAATTTATTCGACTATCTAGTATCAACAAGCAATTAAAAATTAAACATAAGACCAGAGAATTTTAACCCTTTGGGAAATCTTTCCCAGGAAAAAAACCCACAGGTCACTGTTGAATCACCCAACAGCTAAACAATCCACTATTGAAACGAAATTACAATAATTCAATTACTTACAGACTCGATAAGTACATCCCGTGGTTACCTCTCTTCTAATTGAACTCTTTGCAATCAATTATTCGTTCTCACAACGCCTCGCCTTAATCTCCCGTCAAAGCTTTCATTCTTGAATCTCACAAGTTCTTTAAATCGTAATTTCGGTTTGCGAGTCAATAATTAATTCAAGCTTGAATTGTTAGTTCTTGCTTGAATCGCTCACAAAAATTTCTCTTATCTCTAAAAATTTAAGCCCTAGAAAAATATATTTTGGAAGAGATGCCTTTTATAGGAAAACTGAAAACCCGACCACTATTCGAATAGAGACAAAGTCTATTCGAATAGAATAATTTCTATTCGAACAGAACCAAGATCCTATTCGAACAAATAAAGTTCTGAGGCAATTTGCTCGAATAGAGAAAAAGTCTATTCGAATAAAACAAGTTTTATTCAAACATAACAAAAACCTATTGGAATAACTAAGTTTCCAGGTAATGTATTCGAATAGAAAAATAGTTTATTCGAACAGAACAAGTTTTATTTGAGCAGTACCAAAATCTTATTCGAGCAAACATAGTTTTGAGTAAAAATATTTAAATAGGTACTAACTTTTATTCGAACAGAACAAAGCATGTTCGAACAGAGATCTCAAAAAGACATTACTTTCTTTTCATACTCTGTAAAATACTAGGGGCTTGACATTTAGAGCAAAGAGATACAAACCTACGTACCTATTCAGTGTCAATCCAACTGTAGTCGATCCATATGCAATCTCTGACGTCGAATAACCACGAGATAGTATTGACACCTAATCTAAACACATAATGAAACAAACTCTAAATATGGATGTTTCAATAACCAGTCCAGGATGATGGTCAGTTTGGAGAATCTTTTAGTCATTGCATGCTCAAAAGAGTTTGTATATTAATTTCAGAACGAATCAAACCATAACAAATCTCCTTTACCGTAACTAAATCCAGTAAACCAAAGTAACAGTTATAACTTATAAGTATATCCATGATCAACTGACTTTTGGAAACACATGTTTGAAGAGTTAATAAGCAAGATGTAATTCAGGGACGAAAAAAAGAGTTGAAGTAATCCATGATTTTCATGAGCTCTTAAACTTCTTCAAGTTGCTTAGTCTCATGAGACTTATTTAAGTACATTATGTTTCATGTCGCACTCTCTCACCTTCTACGTTACCATAGAATCCTTAATTACTGCCCATTTTATTAAGGATTTTCCCATTATTCATAGGTGCCCACCTCCAAATACTGTAAAATATCCTCTGGAATGCCCTTTAATAGTCCCAAGAGAAAATTTTCAGTATAGTTCCGACCATAAAGCAAAAGTAAATAAATAATCTCATAAAATAATTATAAAATTCAGCTGAAAATCATGGAAATTTGTAAACAAAATTATTTTAAAAAAATGAATGAAGAGATCTGACATATTTTTGAACGTGTTTTACTGTTTTTGTTCGTCTTGGAAAAAATATATATAATTTTACGTGTATTAGGAATAGGGTACTTATTTAGTTAGTCAACTAAAAGGTATTTTAATTTTTTGTTGGCCACATTGAGAGGTACCTTATTCTTAATATTTTCATTAGGAGCAAGGTACTTGTTTAATTAGTCAAATAAAAAGTACATCTTGGTATGGTTCCTGATAGATGGTTGTCCGACAAGCCCAAGATTCGAAGTGAAGTGAGATAACTGAGTTCCAATGAAATTCACCATCAAACTTATTTGATTGTAGAACGATAATAGATAGAGGATTTAAGATGCTTTTTCCCATCTATGTCGGTATCTTCCCGGTAAACATTTTCTTACTAAAATTGAGAAGAAATACTTCAATTACAGTCCCACAGATATTCTTAAGGACGATAATAAGTCGTTCTTAGTTTGGGGCTTGATACTTCTCACTAGAGGAGGACACCACTCGACTCTCTCTTGGTCTATTTTCTCTCTTCCTCAAGAGCTGCTAGGATTTAGTAGGTGGATGCAAATTCAGAAAAAAAAAAAAAAAAAGTAAAAAAAAAAGTTCTCTATTAGTTCCCCTTCCTTCCTTATTTATAGGGAGGGTTTTAGACCTAGAGGTGTTCGAGCACACGAGACATGTGTATAGTCTGAATCACCCCCGTGGGGTTTTAGGCTTCACCTTTCCACGTAGGCTTGGCATATAGTATTCTTGTCTGTACAACTGCTTTTAACATGGCTTATGGGTCGTTAAACGAACTCTCCCCAAAGACTCTCTCGTCCACAAATGGGGGAGCCTTCCACGACCCACTGGCTCGGGGGGTAACGGGAACGTGCTCCTACAATTGCCCCCCTCAGCTTTCGCTATCTGCGAGGAAGAGGGAGGGCTGAGTTCACCTGTCAAGGTTACATGCTTTGGTAATATACACGTGGCTTTATTCAAAACAAGGGAAATTCACCTTATTTTCTTATAAAATTGTTTATTAAATATGATTTATCACCTTTGAGCGGGTATTATCTCGTAGGGTGACAGGGGATGCACGTAGAAGTCGAAAGGCTTTGAACCGTTATTCCTAGGTATCCGTACCTATCATTATTATGTTTATTATTAAAGTAACCAGTTTTGTGTGTCTCAAGGTAGCATGCACCAGCTGTCATAAATAATACGGTTGTGAAACGGGTTTTGCTCAAACGTGGGAGCCATCTTTTCAACTTCCCCCTCAATTAAAGAGTTTTAACCGCTTTGTTTTATTTCTTCTCTCTGTTATTCACTTTTTCTTTCACACTCATTTTCGCTCTGCCATTGTTGCTGCTTGGAGCTTTGAGTTTCTTGTCCAAAAATTTAACTTGTTTGCACATCGTTTTATGACAGTTGTGTAATGGCATGTTTTCTGGGAGGATAATCTTTGCCAATAATTTTAGTGAGGATTATGCAATAGTAATTATAAACAAACAAGATTTTACGCGAAAACTCAGCAAAGGCTGAGAAAAACCACGATCTCGTGGAGGGTTTTGATGAAAAATCCAGTAAATTGCTAGTTATTACAATTGTTGTTTGATAAGAAAGTAAGGATCAATAAATAGTGAAGTTGTGAATCAAAATAACATATTTTCTGCCTATATTTATAGTTAATACAGGCAGTTTACAAAAACAAAAATAGTTTCCTATTTCGGGGGTAATGGGCAAACTTCGCGAATCTCCCAACGGCTCTATTTGACCAAGCATAATGGCTACTTTTAGTAGGTCAAGGACTGTGGTTGCCAACGGGACATCTTCTCGAATGATGGAATGTCTTCGACTAAGGTCAGTTGGCTTCTCTTTGTCGAATATGGGCTGAGAACTATGGTCGCAGATGTGACGTCTTCTTGAATGGTGGAATAACTTTCACTAAGGTTCGTTGGTTTCTCTTTATCAAATCTGGGAAATATGCTACTACAATTGCCCCATTCTTTATAAAATTACTTGTTGTGTCGAGAAGAATGTCAGAATGTGGAATGGTTGTCGAATTTTTGTAGGAGTCTGTGTTCTGTCATTTTAGAGGCCAAAGTCAAACGAATCTGGTCATTTTGGTGTCTCAAGGAGTATTTATGGCAGAACATTGGATTTTACATTTTTGAAGGTCGGGTTATAAATTGTGGGTGAAAGAAAGAGTTGTTGTTCGGCAGGTTAATGGTAGTGTAGGCCGTGATGGTAATGACATCGCGTCAGGCGTTGTATTGCGAGTGTCTGGAGCGTGTAAATGGGAAGTATGGTGAGTATAAAGAGGTCTATCTTAGTTTTTTGCTAATGTTATCTCTTTATCCGGAATCGGTGGTGATGAGTTTTGGGAAAAATGATGGCGGAGAAGGTGGAGAGCATTGAAACGCTGTGTATTCATTAGTGTCAGTATCATTTTGTATTGTGGAAGGCCTCGGAGCTCATCAATAGTTTGGAGAAGTGGCCACTGTCCATATTGAAGATGATGATGCTAAGACGGGCTTGGCTTCCAGTGTAGCACTGGTCAATGTCTGTTGTGTAACATCCTGGGGTCTGGGGTGGTAGTGGTTTCAGAGGAGGACGGTGATGATCTTGCTTCGCCGAAGGATATGCCAGATTCTGGTGAAAAGAAGCATTTAGCTTCAAGTAGTGCATGTCGAATGATAATATGTAAACTGTAGACTAATGTAATGTAATCGAAAGCAAGAATTGTCGAATGTAAAATGTAACAGTTTAATTAATGAATAAACTTTGTTTTTGAATTTATATTGAATATATAGATGGTGATCTCGAATGAAATGAAATCTATTATCTAAAGATAATTGGTCGAGTCATGTGTATGTTGAGATAGTTGTTCCGAACTGTATGTAAATATCGAGGGTATGCAATCGAGGTTGTGAGATCTTGAACTGAAGTTTGTTTGTTGTGTAGGGACTAAAACGGTTCCCAAGGAGGTTTGATTTGATTGGGATGTATAGAGTTCTAATGTAAAATAAATGTTTGAGTTTACTGCCAGGCTAAATAATTGTTTGATGTTGTATATAAATACCTTTGGTAATCTAAAGTGTGTATTTTGTAGGAGTGGAGATGGTGAGGACGAGAGCTCTGGTTCGGGAGTATGAGTATTCCAACCGGGTGTATGTAAAATATTGGGAGTTACTGGATAGGAATTTCAGCAAGAGTCGTGTGAATGGGCAACCATTGGTGCCAGTAGAGCCCAAGTATGAAGAGATGAGTGAAGTGGAGGTGAAGAAGATGGAATAGGAGTATGCATTTCATTACAATTTGCAATTCCAAAGTCCTCCTATGCACGTCGGCAAGATAAGGAATCGAGCCAAGGCTTTGGTGAATATGATACTGAGGCTGGTCGAAGCGGTTGAAGAGTAAAATAAGTGTTGTTGGGTTTATAACAAATGAGAAAGAAGTAAGGTGTTGGTTTATGAAATAAATGAATTTATTTGTGTTAGATGTTGTTGTCGATGTGTGATGATAAATGTTCTCGAATATGATGTAAGATGTCTGAAAGAATGAAAATTTATTGATATAAAATTGTATGGGTATGTTAATGTATGATAATTCGACCTTCGGGTTGTTGGTATGTTGAGTAATATTTTAATTTTAAATTTTTGTTTAAACTGTCCTGAGAATATAGGAGAGTTGTAAATAAGGATAGATGTGTCTAGGTAAATGGAGACAAATGGCTAGGTGTTCTCCTGTAGGTGATATTATTATGTATAAGGAATTTTATGTACAGTTTCTTTTTAATAATATAAGAGGTGCTTTGGCGAGGATGGACACATTAGAGGAGTTAAAAGGAGATATGGAAGGGTTAGAGCAACAGTGCATGGGCCTGTTAACATTTAGAAGACCTATCAACGAAATTGAGAAGAGGCGAATAAGGTGTTATGCTCGAGTACTCGAATGGTCGTAAAGGAGTGCGATGAACAGTCACGTGGGGAATATAAATAGCCTTGTGGTTGACAACTGTTCACACACCACTTATTCTAAAAAAAAATCTTCAAGTGCAGATTCCTCGTACTCATCCCTTGCGTTGTTGTCAACCATAGGGAAGGAGGAGATTAGTGTATTGATTGAAAGAGCAAAACTTACAAAGCAGAGAGATATTGAGGCAGCCCGACTTCAAGGTTAGTATTTGTCTTGCACTTGCTTGTTATTCACGTGATTTTGTTTAAACCTTTTGTAGATGTTGACATCGTGGTGATAGTGTAAGAAGTAATTGTAGTTTAAGTGGGAGTGGTGTAAGTTATTAGATAAAATAGAGATTTAGGATTTGGATAAAATTGTTATGATGTCGTCTGTATGGTGGGGAGAATGATGGAGCAATTGTGTCAAAAAGGTTTTAGGTTTATTGTGGAGAGAGGGGTGGATTGAAAAGGTGATGACGAGATGAAAGAGTAAGTTTTGGGTGTCGCTGAAATTATGACGCAACTGTGAGTTTGATGTTTTGATTCGTTAAATGGGATGAAGTTCAGTGATTGGAGCGCTGGATTATCTGTGATTTGGACGGGTTTTATGCCAGAGAGAGCAAAATTCTAAATTTTTGAATTCGGCATATTTTGGCAGGAAGCAGGGTACTACCAAAGTGTCTTCGAGAAGCTGAGGGTCCGAACTTCGATAAGAAATGTTAGTAACAAATAAATAGTTATTGATGTTAAAACTTAAGAAAAATAGTAAAGAAATCTTGTATCGAGAACTGAATGTAGTAATTGTATATTCAAATAGTAATGTAAAGAATGATGTGTTGGAGATGAACATACGACAACTATATGAATATTAGATATGAACATATAATATATCAGATATGATAGACTAATTTTTTTGTTAAAAAATTGGAATTTAATTTTAGGTTCATAAAAATGGTTAAACCTATCCAAATTGATGATAAAGAAATCTTTGAGAACCTTGCAGATGTAGAGCACCTTCTAATTGATGTGACAGCTTGTGTTTAAAAGTTGGGTGGGAGATATAGGGTTTGGTCGAGTAGTGCGGACATGGTGAGTGTGGACCAGTTAAAGGTGGCACCCAGGGATGTAGAAGCTTCGGACGAGGAGGTTACTGAGACAGACGTGGATCGCGAACCCTAGGCTAGTGATCGAGAAGGTAGTGGTGGGGGGAGGAAGATGTCAAGGATGATGTTGATGTATGTTATGGAGAGGGTATAAAAACGTGTGAGATTTTGCATTTTAAAGTTAAGTATGGTATTCCTGAGGACATTAAATTAGAGGAATATCATCATGGAATGATTGATCAAGACGTTCCATTGGATGGCATACTTGTCCATCGAGAACAGATAAAAAAGGGGTTGAAGCTTCGACTTCGAGGTTACCAGAAAAGGTTCCTGAATTTTTATGATGTTGCCCCTGGTCAATTTAACCCTAATGTGTATGACCTCTTCCGGGTTTGTGGAGTGATAAACGGTCGATTAAAAGCGAGAGGGGAAGAGTTAATCACCGTGAATGATCTATGTGTGTATTACACACTTAAACAAAATCTATCGAAGATAGGGTATAGGTACTTGGTGAGGTTATTGAAGAGACCTCTATTTTACGTGATGGTATCGACAGGGGAGCAGTATTTCGTGGAATGTCTCCTTATATTGGGAAATTACAAATTTGATTAGAAAAATCCTGGGGAGGCTCTTAAAAGGAAGACTTTTCACCTTGGTTTGTGGTTAGGTAACTTGTTTGTCGATGTTTTGGAATTTTTTTCTGAATCTAGTGTTCTAATTGTTGGTTGTTTTTGTCCTTGTGTAGCTTTAAAAGAGATTGATAGAAACTTGAATATTGTAGAAAAGTTGTACAATATTAGGAAGGGTTATTTCGGTCGAATCGGCAATCTAGTTGTTGACCAAGAGAAAGTTGATACTTTATTTCGAGAAGCTGAGTTAAAGAGAACGCGGGCTAAAGGAGCAAAGATTTTGATTATCAACGGAAAGATGTCTGCGATAAATAAGAGAGTTGCGGACTCGAGCGTGCCATTCGAGAATCCGCCACTTAGTGGTTATACTACAGATTCTACGACTACAGAAAGAGATGCTATAATGACAAAAACCTTCGAGAAAGGAAAGAAAAAGAGGACCGTCGGCCATGTTATTAGTCCCCTTTTATCCCCAAAGATGGCTTCCCGAAGATCTATTGCTGAGGAGGGGGTGAAAGTTGACGAGATACCAACTGGTGCTCCAGATGGTCGACCTCCGAAATCATCGACGAGCTTGTTGCCGAAGAAGAAGGCATCCTCTAAGTCGACAAAGAAGAAGTTCGTCGAGGAGCCAGTAACTGAGGTCCAAAAGACCATGGATGCATATGTGTCTGGGACGACTACTTTGGAGGAAGAATTTGATAATTTTTTGGTGGGGGCAAAAAACCTTTTTACTTTTCTCACCGAGGGCCACCGAAACATGAATAAGATTAGGATTTTTTTTGCTTTGCTTCGATTGAAGAATTTAGCTGCCCATTCAAAAACTCATATTATGTCTGTAATGTAGATTAATAAGTTATTGATCAAGCCAAACCATTCATTCTGGCTGTTGGTACTCTAGTAAACCAGCTTCTCGCATATAAGAATATCGAAAAGGAGTTGGTGACGGAGAAAGAAAATTTGATTGAGGAGAAAAAAAATTTTAAGGCGAGGCTGGGTAAGTATAAGCTTGAAGCTGGAAAGGCAATGGAAGTTACTCTTCGCGAGGTGAACAAAACTTGGGATAAAGAGGTTCAGGAGATAAGGGCCGACCTTGCGAAGGAAAGAGAGGAGGCGATGTCTCTGCAGAAGACCAATTTTGAGAGTGACGTTCGGGAACAAATTATTTCCGTTCAATGGGCGATGAAGGTAGAGCACTCTAAGGTATTATAGGAGGTAAGGGTTGAGGCTATTCGAGATAATCTTGACGTGCTCAAGAAGATGAAGGCCAATTTTACTGGACAGTTCGAGGCGTTGGGGAGAAAAGGCTTTAATAAAGGTTTGGCTATTGATGAGAACCAGTTTTTTCCCAATTCGGACGCGGAGGATGAAGATCATGAAATGCCTGAAGCGCCGAAAGTTGCTGAGGCACCTAAAGCACCAAAAGCTCCTATGGTGACTATCCCCGAGGATATTCTTGTTGAGGATTTATTAGATGACGATTGGGATCCTATTGTTTAGGTCATCCAAGGTGATGAATTATTGTAGAGGATTTGGTACGACTGTAACCTGTGGATCAAAGTCTCCCTGTCCTTCAAGTCCCAATCGGTCTCTTATAGGTCATCTCACCAGTGGTGGAGGAGTTTGATGACGTGTACGTTAACTTTTGAGAGTTGTCGATGCTGAGGATGTAAGTCCAAAATGTTGAGAAACCCTGTCTGGATTCCCTGATCTGGATCAAAAATTTCGTACTCGTTCTTCTCTTGACTGATTTTCTTTTTGGGTCGCCTTGGAGTGATGATCACTTCGAGCCTGAGGAGGTGGTGTTTGATACCCAGTGAGCTGATCTTGAGTTCTTCATGAATGTTTCATTTCTTTCTAATGTGTCTGACTCTGTTGGTTTAAGGCCTTTCTCCTTTCATCTCTTTCAACTTGAAGAACTTAGGCATGAATTCCTTGATCTTCAAGCCTCTAGACTCGGTCAGATTCCATTTGTTTCTGAAGTTCAATCAATGCACTATGTAGATTGACAGTTTTTAGTATCGGGTTGATCTCGTGGCTCCTCAGCGTACTGGAGGCACTTTGGAGACTCATTTTTGTCATCGAATTGTCTTAGATCGCAGGTGGTAAAGAAAAGTATGGTAATTCCCACAGATGGCGCCAATTGTAATGGCGTGTTTTCCGGGAGGATAATCTTCGCCAATACTTTTAGTGTGGATTATGCAATTGTAAGTATAAACAAACAGGATTTTATGTAGAAACTCAGTAAAGGCTGAGAAAAACTACGACCTCGTGGAGGGTTTTAATAAAAAAAATCTAATAAATTGCTAGTTATTACAATTGCTATTTAATAAGAAAGTAAGGATCAATGAATAGTGAAGTTGCGGATTATAATAACTCATTTTTTGCATGTATTTATAGTGGATACATGCAGTTTACAAAAATAAAAATAGTTTCCTACTTTGGGGGTAGTGGGTGAACTTCGCAGATTTCCCAACAGCTCATTTTGACCAACCATAACGGCAAGTTTTAGTAGGTCGAGAACTGTGGTCGCTGACGTGACATCTTTTTGAATGATGAAATGTCTTCTACTAAGGTCTGTTGGCTTCTCTTTGTCGAATATGGGTCAAGAACTGTGGTCACAGATGTGACATCTTCTCGAATGATGGAATGACTTCAACTAAGGTCCGTTGGCTTCTCTTTGTCCAATCTGAGAAATATGCTACTACAAGTTACATTCGCTATACTCGGTGAGCAGTATTTCTCTTGCTACGCGTTTTATTTATGTTTTTATTATGTAAAATTGTTTATTACGATCTCCTGTGTTTACTTTTCATGTGGTCGCTATGTTGGGTACATGTCAGTATTTTTGTTTTGCAATGAACCCAATTTTTGCATTATTTTTGTTTAACTACTAGCGTATCTACTGGGACGGCCACATCCTTGTGAGAGGCGGGCAAATGTATTAGATGATGAGTGCCCACCTCAGTGAATTTTTAAATTTTTGAATAAATGTACGTTTAAAAATCAAGTTTAGCGATTTTGATTTGCACCCTCTTATACCGCCTCCATTGTTGCTAGGGTCGTAGCTAGTAGGACGTCCGCTTCTATGCGAAGAGTACCTCTTAGATGATGGGTACCTTAGGTTACTCGATATTGTACCGTACGTTTTCTTACAAAATTATAACTAACAAGGTGATTATCGTTATTTATGCCCGCGTTCAGACCATTTTGAGTCTAATCGTTGCACCTGGCTCTTACAGGTACGACCGCCGATATTACACGAGTCGCGTCTACCCTTGACTAAAAACCCTCGTGGATAAGGGATGAACTTATCTGGTGACGATTCTGTGATAGAATGGTTGTCTGTAAGGCCCTTGTGTATTATACCCCCTGCGTGGGAAGGTTGCCATGACCACGAAACAAGCACTTTAGTCCTGCATAACTTGGAGCTTGAGCCTCGCATGGGCATTTTTCCCTGAAGGAGAATATTCGGGGACTTGATCTGCGAAACTATTATTAACGGTCATACTAAGGGCACCTCGAAAGCATTTTTTCCTTACCCTAGTTAGTGGAGGCCACCTGCTTCCCTTGTCGAGTACGAGACTAACGGGATCAAAATAGAATATTTGGACATTGTCAACGAGTATGCCAGGTTAAGTCGGAGTGATGAATGGATTTGACCTGAGTATCTGACTTTGGTACCGAACCAGTGTATCTACTACTTTGAGCAGTTCGATGCTGGTCTTCGATTCCCTTTGGACGATCTGACGAAGAACTATTTAAACTCATTTGGACTAGCACCTAGTCAGATGAATGGGAAATTTTATGGGGTAATGACAGATTGTCAGTTAATTAACCAATTTATGTCACCTCATTACAATGTGGGTCGTGCAGACATCATGGTGGCTTATAAGATTGGGCGTTGTCCCCGACAATTGGAGTTTGCCTCGTGGAGCCTGTAAATGAGGTTGAAGAAGTGGGGTGCTTTAGACGAGCCCTCACCTTTACCTCATGTGACTCATGCGTACTTGTACTCCCGAGTGGAAGTACTGGTATTATATATATCGCAAGACAAGCGAGCTAAAAAAAATTAATTTGCCCACCGGGGGAAATAATTGGTGTCGGCACCTCTTTTTTCCGGGGATTTTGATTTTGACAACGATCCCAATCGTTATTTCCATCACAATATATTTAATACTAAATGTATATGTTATCTTCTCCTATTTGCGTATTCTTTAATCGTTGATACAACAAGTGTTACCCTCGTAGGTGTCACTTACAAGTGTTCCAGGCTGCGTTGGTTAGGCCTACAAAACCAAGAGTGTCACGTGCTAATCCATATTTTTAATGGGGAGTTTGAGGCGGATAAGTATTGGTCGTCAGCTAAGTATAGCAAGTTACGCCAATGAGCCGTGACTAACACTATATATGTTCAAAGTACCCACTCTTATAAGTCTTCCAAGACTGTTGACATGAAGCCTCATTTCCTTGTTGTGAAGGGAAGGGACTCTACAAGTGCCTTGAATACTCTCACTCTTATTCTGGGTATGAGCCCAAGTATGAGGGGTGCAAGAATCCACTCGGAGAAGGACACACCTAACGCCAAGCACCTTATATATGTTCCCCAGGGGGTCATAGACAAGAACTAGAAGATTTGAGGGGTATAACCCGTTCAGTGGGTAATGGCAAGCTATTCGCAAGTGGCTTGTTAGAGCATGAGGTCCATAGCATGCCTTATAAGGATAAAGAAAAGGCTCGTTTGGCTTAGCCCCTCGCTGACCCCCAGGCTCGGTGTGCTATGCGCATTGATGTTGTTCGGGTAAGAATTCTAGTTATGTAGGCTTTTGTCTATGTTTATCTTGTGTATAAACGACTCAGCCTTTACGTATATCTGCGCTTTTTAGTGTACGCTAACTCTAGAAGTAGCCCTTCAACGTGGCGATAACGACCTTGAACAGCACATCGCTGATATACAGGCCCATCACAACAAGGAACTTATTAAAGAAACAGTCCAACGCGAGCTGGTCGAATATGTTGTCTATTAAATGTGAGCACTGACAGAGGAGGCCAAAGTTCTCAGGGAAAAGAAGCTGATACTCCAACGGGACTTGGAAGCCACCAACAGTCCTGTGAAGAGCTTGGGGTAGAAAAAGGCGGTAGACAAGCAGCAACTCCATGAACAACTCGAGGGTAAAAAGAAAGTATTAGAAAACTTGTAGGGCCACGTGGGGGAACTCGTGGTCAGCTTGGAAAATGTGGAAAGGGAGTTCCATTTGTCCACCGACTGGTGGGTCGCTATGTTTGCTCCTCCTATGCTTTCCCTGTGCTTTATCCCAAGATGTCCCAAGAGGATAAAAGCACGAGCAATAGTAATATCATCCTCCCGATCAGCTGCGACGGTCAAGTACGTCATCAAATGTGCAATGCTGACGTTCCCACTCTTTATATGGCTGGAATCAATGTTGGGGAACAATTGCTCGCATTAGATAAAATAGACCATGTGTCATCATACTGGCACCTGTGTCGGATATCGGCCGATTGACAATAATGTCAACATAGTGAAATCGAGAGGAGTGACCCCTATCTTCGCACAAGGGAACAGAAACGTGTGTGTGGTCGGCCACCAACGCTCTGTAAGCGCCTGAATTAGCCGATTATCTGAATTACCCAAACATATATCCATAAACTGCCCGAAAATATTTACCACGGCGTCCCTTACTAAGTAGAATTGTTACAATATCCTTCCACACTTTGAACACCGTAGTGAATGTGCCGTGCACACGCATCGAATCCCGATTCTATTCATTGAGGCATTTTGTCAAACACTTGATTTATGAAAAAAAAACAAATTCACAATTACACTAAAACTTACCTTGAGTTCTTTTCCCGTGTAATAGATGTAACTGACTCCGTCTAGGAGTTGGGTAATACACATCCGCGGGAAGTTTTCTTGGGTTGGGTTTGGTATAGATTGGGGTTGGACATCTTCAAATTTCACTCGTTTTTTCTTCCTTCCGGACCTCGAGCGAGTTACGGTACGCTCTGGATCTTTTGTTCCTCTAAACCCAGGCATAGTACTAGGGTGTGGTTTTCCCTCTGGCATATGCATTTTAATTTTGTTGGAATCGTAATTTTTTTACCAGGGATTTTAAAAGAGAGCTAAATATAAAAATGTAAAAATAGTCGAGTTGGGAGTGAGTTTTACAAACAGTTGAAGCGGCGGTGTTTTAATCTCTTCAAAATTATATAAAAAAAAAAAAAAAAAATATCTACGTTGACAACTCACACTGGCTGCTTGGAGAGGTCGGGTGGGAGTTGTGGGTTTGGTGGGCCAGGGTGTCATAACTCACACCCAAACCCACACTCGCTGCTAGAGATGCTCTTATCTCTAAATCTAAATAGAAAAAGAGGAAAACTAAATTATTGGCCATTATAACATCTATACATGTGGGGTACCGCCTAAGGTCTCAGGACCACTGCATCTTCCAGTGCAGCGCAGAACCACCTCCTTTGGCCAAGATCTGGAGTCATAGAATGCATTGCATCCCCTGCAACTGTAATGTTTCCGTTACTTAACTTACCGAATATAAGCTTCCATGGTACTCGAAACATTAGCGGAGCCCATGTCAATATGGTCATTCGGAGTGTGAACGACATCAAAGAACACTGCAGTAACTGCAACACTCTCTAGTACATTCTTTTGTATCAGTTTTTTTTATTAAAAGCACTTTTGTATCAGCTTCGGGTCTCTTGATTTCATCTCCGTCTACTGTAATAAGAAAATACGTTACTCATTTGCCCAAATTTCGAATCGAATGTATATATTATCAAGTCTACAGCCCTCATATAAGCCACGAACAGCACCATGGCCGGAATCGACAGGAGCGCTAAGTCCCAGCCACCGTGCAACCATTGACAGCACACTGTCACACCCTATTAAAACATGTCCGATGCATAAAAACAATTGAGGCACGAAAAATAAATACGAAGGTCTTAGTCCTATTATATACAACTTTGCTAATGTGCATCTTGATAACTAACCTTAGCATTGATAATAATTCAGTCTTCCAACTTAAAAATAGCCGCGGGTACTGCACCACTATTGGTGAAGGTTTCAATGGAGCTAATCTTTGCAGAGAAAGGAATGCTGCCCATTGGCAAAACAAGCCGAATTATTTGGCGTTTTAGATACTATGGATAATACATCATTCTATAGTATTCCCTAATCAGCTTTATTATCCACGGACGAAGAAGATTGGGGCAATGTTCCACAATCGTATTCAATCCAATCCCTAATGCGACGGTAGAGAAACTTGTAGAAAATAGTGTCCCTAAGGTACTTGGTATACCACCGTGACCCGCCTTGTTGGACGCGACCTGAAAGATAAGACCCCAAGATCAAACCGGCACATCGCCATTTCCTCTCCTTGACATACAACTCTAAGGCTTTCGTTACTTCACCGGATACGATTTGTCCATGTTCATGAAACGAATTTCCAATATGTCGACCTAGGACCACCGCATCTTCCAATGCAGCAGCGCCTCCTTGGCCAAGATCAGGAGTCATTGGGTGCATTGCATCCCCCGCAACGGTAATATTCCCCTTGCTCAACTTCCCGAATATAAGATTCCACGGTACTCGGAACATTAGTGGTGCCCATGTCAATGTGGACAAGTCGGAGTGTTGAACAACGTCTAGGAACACTGCAGGGAGATTGGCAAAGCTCTCAATTACATTCTTTTGTATCAGCTTTGGGTCTCCTGATTTCATCTCCTCGTCTGTAAAAACAAAATACGTTACTCAAAATCGTGAAGTAGGAGCATATTTATCACATATAAATCTACTCAATTAGCCTAAATTAATCGAATGTACGCACCTTCATTGGGGCTAGTGTTGTGAGTGATGAACCAATAGAACTCGGTATCATTCAGAGGAGCAAAGCCTGCTCTACGGCCTTCGTGTAAAAACTGCTGGATTTCGTTACCAAGAACTCGGTATCATTCAGAGGAGTCAAGCCTGCTCTATGGCCTTTGTGTAAAAACTGCTAGATTTCGTTACCAAGTCCATGACCACGAGGGAACACGGATAAGCCACGAACGGCACCACGCCCCGAATCAACAGGAGTACTAAGTCCCAACCACTGTGCAACCTTCGAATGCACACCATCTCACCCTATCAAAACCAGTCCCGTCCACAAAAATTTGAGACATGAGAAAAATAAAAAGAAGGCATTGCTCCTACGTTGCTATATAGTTCTTATTAGCAATAACTCACTTCGGCATTAATAATTGTCCCATCGTCCAAGTAAAGAATAGCGACGGAGAAACCCCTGTCGGTATGGGTCCTAATGGAGCTAATCTTTGTAGAGAAACGAATTGTGCCCGTTGGCAATTCACCCGCTAGCGTCTCTAGTAATATTTTCCTATGAACACCCCTCGGTCCAGCCTTAGTCCTGCATTCACCCAAAAACACCCTTTTAATTATCACATTCATATAAGTTTGTATCGCGCCTTATAATTAATCTTAGCATCCCCATCCCCACCACAAAAATGTTAATAAAAAAACAACAACAACGTACCCATCAGAGCCCGTAAACGAAACTTCTTGTACAACTCCGCTCGAAACATCGGTAACAAATCTGGTCTTATAAGGTTTGTAAAGGGCCTTGAGTTTTTTGGAGACACCAAGTGTATGAAGTGCTGACCATGCATTTGGGAACAGTGTTAGTGTAGCTCCAATAGACCGTAACTCGTGCGTTTTCTCAAGCACCAACGCTTGGACTCCCACTCGCTTCAATGCTATAGCCGGAGCCAAACCCGCTATCCCGGCGCCTACGATCACCACATCTTCCTTCATCTCTGTGGTGACCTTTTTCCAATACTCCGAACTACTACTGCTACAGTACTTTGAATAGTAAACAGCTGTATCAACCCGACTGCTACAGTAATCCAACCTGCTACATTACTCCGAACTGCTACAGTATCTGACCTGTTGTAATACTTCGACCTGTTACAGTACTTCGATCTCGTCAACAAACACGTAGCCATTTATGACACATTAAGGAGCGGTTACAAGGAAGAATAGTTACTCAAGCCGTTACTCGGCCATTATGAAGACTCATAGAGTTCACATATTGTAACGTTCCTCATTAAAACAATAACGATCATATTATAAGACATATAAATAAGACTAGATAGCCACAGATTAAGGGAAGAGACTGCTCAGAGATCTTTTCTACATCTCTCTCTCTATGTAATAGCTAGCAAACATCTATAAACATCTCTCTCTCTATGTAATATACTGGATACCCAAATATATGAAGAGCATCATAATCTGTAGCAGGTTCTCCCAACCAAGCTTCCATTGGTGTCTTACCCTCAATTGCAGCCGAAGGCAACCTATTAACGAGGTAGCATGCATATGGCAAAGCCTCAACCCAAAATGCTTTGCCTAACCCATAATTAAACAACATGCATTGCACCGTCTCTAGCAAAGTACGATTCATGCGCTCCGTTATCCCATTTTGTTGCGGTGTCTCTCTAACGGTGAAATGTCGAACAATCCCCTCATCCTGACATACTTGCAAGATCGGATCACTAGTATACTCTCCACCATTATCCGAATGAAGCAACTTGATCTTTTGGCCAATTTGAGTCTATCAATTTCTTCTACCTCATGAAAATTTCTAGGACTTTATGGTACATATTTATATCCATACACGCCTAGAAAAATCATTCACAAAAGACACAAAGTAATTTTACCCCCAAGTGATGCATTCCTGGAGGATCCCCAAACAACTGAGTGAACAAAATTAAGGGTTCCACGAGTACGATGGATAACCGTGCCAAACTTTACCCTTGTCTGCTTGCCCAGAATATAATGTTCATATAAGTCTAACTTGCACACCTTAGCACCTTTCAATAGCCCTTGGTTCAAGAGAACTTTCAAGGACTTTTCCCCCGCATGTACCAAACGCATATGTCATAGCCGAGTGGTATCTCTGGAAGTGGTCTTCTCACTTCCCGTAATAGCAATCTCACTAAGAACGGTTGTACCATCCAAATAGTATAAGTTGCTACTTCTTCTTTTGTCCTTCAACACAACCATAGCTCCCTTAAGAACCTTCTTCACCCCATTCTCAGACACAACCTTGTAGCCTTTCGCTTAAAGTAAACCCGTTGAGATAATGTTCTTCCTCATCGTTGGAATATACCTAATCTCCTCAATCTCTTTAACTAACCCATTGTGCAACTTTTGACAAATGGTACATATCCCTATAATGTGACAAGAATCATTATTTCCTATCAACACAGCTCCACCTTCTAGCTTTTTCAAACTAAAAAAACAACCCCTCCAAGATCCATCCTTTTGAATCCAAGATCCATTATTTTGAATCAACAACACATGCACTCGATGATATAGTTAAAGAAAAATCAGAATCATTACCTCCATTTGTCGTGTCTTGAGCAACATTTACCGAAGAGCTTGATTTCCCACCTTTCTTCTTCTTAAGAAGCGCGGTACATTCATTTTTCTAATGACCCATCTCTTTACAAAATGCACATTGGTATTTTCCTAAGTTGTTAATTATTATTTACACCGCGACCTTTCGACTTCGATCGAAAGTTGTTACCACTAGACTTCCCTTTGTGCAAAGACCTCCCTCTAGTCATCAATACCTCAGACGTCGACTCATCGGACTCACATTTTTCCTTCCTCCGGTACTCATTGTTCACCACCGCCATAATCACATCCGAGTATTGCAATGAACTTTTCCCATAGGTTATTGTCGTAACGAAATATTCGTACTTTTTGAGAAGCGAGTTCAAGAACAAAAGTATTTTGTCTTCATCCCCAACAATTTCCTCTAGGTTCGCCAAGTCGGCTAATAACTTTACTACAAGAATAAAGGGTAGTAGCCACAAAAAAATTGTGGCAAAAGGGTTTTTGCCATGGTTTTTACCGTAGCACATGTCGTTCCCGTAGATGGGGTGGCTAAAGCTTTGGCACAATTATTACCGTGGCGAAAGGTTCATCAATTGCTATGGTTTTTACCATGGCTTTATTCCGTGGCGAAAGTGTTTCGTTCACCATTGTTTTATCCATGGCTAATATGAAGAAAAAAGTGTTTCGCTCACCACTGTTATATCATTGTAAATGCTCCATTAAATATGAAGAAAAAAAATTAATATAAAAAATATCATAACATTTACATAATTCATTTTTCTTAGATCCTTCAACAAATAAGTTTGGGATGCACTCCTATTCAACATATAGGAGGCAGCATGCCTTTCATATACCCTTTCCTCCACCACCCCTAAGATGTATTTATCAATGTAGGGTAACCCACAACCTGATAGCTTGCAACTGCCTCTACCGCTATGTAAACACGATCTTCTTGGTATGTATTCTTAGGGATAGACTCCAATCAATTTTCAATTTATATTTTCACCTAAAAGAGAATGGAAAAAAGCATAAATTATGAAATGCCAATTTTCCTTAAGAAATTGAAAATATGAAGTTTGTTAGAAATCTTACATGTGAGCTAATCCATGGGAGAGTTGGAAGAAAAGAAAATACCAACCATACATGAAGCTAGGGGACCAAACAAAAATAATTCCCCTATCCTTTAATGCATCTTGAAGCTCAGGGTCTCGGATACATGGTTCAAACTAGGCCAAACTGCATTAACATGCACATGACCCAAAGTCAGATGAGCAAACAATGTGTTGTGAAGTAACACAAGGTATACCAAGATCTACGATGTTTATCAAAGTAATACACAAATACTAGAAAGCTCTATGAACCTCAACAAGATCTATGATGAGTTGTATCTAGCATAATTATTATTGTTGGTCCCACCAGGAACGAAAGCGATTAACTGAAGTCAAGCTTGTTAAGGAAATTCCTCCATTTATAACCCCATTATTGCTCCAAGCTCTCGCCATGATCTGACTTTATTTGGCTTCAAGAACCCTACATTAATAGAAACTCATAAGCTTAGCAAAACCAATTAATTGATAGCTTGTACTAAATTCATTTTTTCTATATCTATTTATATCATCAATATATTCTTTCTATTTTTCTATTAATAATGAATTTCATTCAAAAGCCAAGCCGAACAGCCTATAAGAAAATAAAAGATACTTGCGATGGAGTTGCACCTAGATGTCTGCACATCGAATAAATAATCCTATGAATGTCAAACTGTATAAAGAAAAATGAAGCTTACTAGACTGGTTACTAAATCATCGTTCCCTTCTTTACCTGGAGGTTCTCCAGTGTTAATCCTAAACAAATATGGCTACCTAAAGCATGTAAGATGTGTGTTAGGCATAGATATTTATGATACTCTCATTTCTAGATAAAAGTCAAGCTAATGCCGCAATTAAGATAATAAGAATAGATTAAACATCTAAGAGTAATAGATGAGTTGGATAACCAGTGCAATACTTTGATTTTCATCTAAGAGTTTAGAATCTCTACTTGACACTAATGTCGTGATAGATGCACTAAGGGTGAACTTACAAATGCACTCGATAAAAAAAAAACATAAACCAAAGTTGCATAAGTTATCATGGTAATAAAGAGATTATATTCTGATATAGATGTACCTAGAATGTGTTCCATATTCATCAATTAGACATTCTACCCATAAAGATCTAGTACTTGAAGCCATCAGCTGTTTGAAAAATTGAGGGTTAAACAAAAACATGTAACGAATTAGATTCATAAAGTTTCTTTTTTTCTTCTAATGTATACATGAAAATTCATGAATCACGAAGAATGTCTTCAAAGATGAGACAACAAAGCATTATAGTGCAACCAATGAAAATAAATCATAAATTCACTCATTTTACTTGCCTAATTTCCCCAAACAGGTTAAGAGCAAGACTTGCACAAAGACCCCAAATTTTCGCAATGCCAAGATCGCAAACCATGATCTTTTCCCTACCAAACGAGCTTTCGCAATATAAGACAACAAATTGACATTCACCACATCCATGTCAAATTTGCATATTCTCCTCACACCAATCCACAAGAGATTGTGACAAGCATGAAATCGCGGTAAACACTAGGGAATTAAAAGCATCATTCAAGTGAAACCATCAGAAGTAACCACGAAGAACCCCAATTACCACCACAAAAAGAAAGATGGGTGAAAGCACTCGGCAAGCAATGGGTCTGCATGGTTTTGCAATTTTAACAACTTAAAAGTTATATACATTTATCAATCTATCTTACAACTGCAAACAAGATATGATATCCCACCTCAATCTTACCTCGAAGAACTACATATTTATCAATCTATCTTACAGACCGCGTAAAGATAATTGATTTGAAACAAAGGAGAAGAACTAAAGCAAGTAAAAACTCATAATTAAAGAAGATAAAACGAATACAAAACCTAGATTAGGTGTGGTTTTCACCCTCTTCATAATTCTTCTCCACATTGACTTGCACCAAGTTGAAATCTCATTGCTGAGAAATTCGATAACATTAAAATCCTTGTATTTACCCCAAATTCAGACTCAAAGTCTATTCGAACAGAAAACATGGCAGCCTCACACTTTCAACCTATCCGGTAATTTTCCTATGTGTGTTGGTACAATTTCAATTCAAAATAATCACGATAACATCTTTTTTAGTCAAAAAAATACAAAGAATTATGGACGATACATCAAAGTAGAAAATAACACAAAATCGTCGACCAAATAGCACACTGAATTCTATAGAGAGAAATAGTATTCCCTAATCAGCTTTATTATCCACGGACGAAGAGGATTGGGGCAATGTTCCACAATCATACGCAATCAAATCCATAAAGCGGCGGTACAGAAACTTGTAGAAAATAGTGTCCCTAAGGTACTTGGTATACCACCGTGACCCGCCTTGTTGGACGCGACCTGAAAGATAAGACCCCAAGATCAAACCGGCACATCGCCATTTCCTCTCCTTGACATACAACTCTAAGGCTTTCGTTACTTCACCGGATACGATTTGTCCATGTTCATGAAACGAATTTCCAATATGTCGACCTAGGACCACCGCATCTTCCAATGCAGCAGCGCCTCCTTGGCCAAGATCAGGAGTCATTGGGTGCATTGCATCCCCCGCAACGGTAATATTCCCCTTGCTCAACTTCCCGAATATAAGATTCCACGGTACTCGGAACATTAGTGGTGCCCATGTCAATGTGGACAAGTCGGAGTGTTGAACAACGTCTAGGAACACTGCAGGGAGATTGGCAAAGCTCTCAATTACATTCTTTTGTATCAGCTTTGGGTCTCCTGATTTCATCTCCTCGTCTGTAAAAACAAAATACGTTACTCAAAATCGTGAAGTAGGAGCATATTTATCACATATAAATCTACTCAATTAGCCTAAATTAATCGAATGTACGCACCTTCATTGGGGCTAGTGTTGTGAGTGATGAACCAATAGAACTCGGTATCATTCAGAGGAGCAAAGCCTGCTCTACGGCCTTCGTGTAAAAACTGCTGGATTTCGTTACCAAGTCCATGATCACGAGGGAACATGGATAAGCCACGAACGGCACCACGCCCGGAATCAACAGGGGCGCTAAGACCCAGCCACTGTGCAACCATCGAATGCACACCATCGCACCCTATCAAAACCTGTCCCGTCCACGAAAATGTTAGGAAACATGAGAAAAATAAAAATAAAGACATTGCTCCTTTGTTGTTATATAGTTCTTATTAATGATAACTCACTTTGGCATTGATAATAGTCCCGTCATCCAAGTAAAGAATAGCGGCGGACGAACCACCGTCAGTGTGGGTCTTAATGGAGTTAATCTTTATAGAGAAACGAATTGTGCCCGTTGGCAATTCACCCGCTAGCGTCTCTAGTAATATTTTCCTATGAACACCCCTCGGTCCAGCCTTGGTCCTGCATTCACCCAAAAACACCCATTTATTTATCACATTCATAAAAGTTTATATCGGCGCCTTACAAATAATTTTGGCATCCCCATCCCCACCACAAAAATGTTAATATGCTATGATCAAAAAAAATTATAAAAGAAAAAAAACGTACCCATCAGAGCCCGTAAACGAAACTTCTTGCACAGCTCCGCTAGAAACATCGGTAACAAATGTACTCTTATAAGGTGTGTAAAGGGCGTTAAGTTTTTTGGAGACACCAAGTGTATCAAGTGCTGACCATGCATTTGGGAACAGTGATAGTGAAGCTCCAGTAGTCCGTAACTCGTGCGTTTTCTCGAGCACCAGCGCTCGCACTCCCACTCGCTTCAATGCTATAGCCGTAGCCAAACCCGCTATCCCCGCGCCTATGATCACCACATCTTCCTTCATCTCCATCTTGATTCCTTCTTCTTTTTTTTCTCTCTAAATTTTTGTTGTTAGTCTCTTGTTGTTGGCCTACTAGTTGCTTTATATGCACCAATATTTGCTGACATAAGAGAATACGTGCCTCGGCTTGACTAGAGTGAAGAGGAAGCAAAGAGAAAACATACTTGACTAGTATTTAATTATTTAATGTGATGATATTTAGAAACGTACTTGACTTGCGCGGCAAGTTTTCTTGGTGATGATATTAGAAGACTCTGACCTTGAACATTCGTGTAACTTTTGTTGCAAATTAAATAATGTGACTTTGAATATCCAACTTTCTAGATCGTCTCCATCAAACCGAAGAAAATCTATTCGAAGAGGACGCCGTTGATTCACAGGTCCTCCTTGGAAATTGCCTTCGGGTTGGTTTGTCGTAGGAGGATTTCGTGGTGACCCTTGATCAAGAAGTTGATTGCTTGCCAATCTTTCCAAATATCCTTGGATTGATTGCAAAACATCATTCATTTCTCGTGCATCGTTGGTCAAAAAATCGACCCTCTCGTTAACATCTTTGGCACTCACCATGGTTAACGCAGGAGCGAGTTCGCTCTAATAACAAAATGATAGGACCTCGTCCTATAATCGACATATTGATTCTCTTCAAGGGGAATCTTCCTCTAATTTGATAAAACACAACTTAACTTTTCTTCCCTTTTATTCAAATAGGAGTACATCTTATATAGATACAAGAATAACAGCTTAGAGCAGTTCTAGACAGTTACATACTGAAAATGTTGAATTTTTTCAAAAACCCAAAGGCCTTGGGATTGGGCTTGAGTTTGGGTATGGGATTGGGCCTGTTTCTTTTTCTTTGGTCTTCATCTCTTTCAAGTCTAACGGCTATCATTCAGGAAGAACTGAACTTCAGGGAACACGTCTCCACGAACTCAAACTCCATCACGAAAAGAAAGGAAAAGAGCCGTTGTCTATTCCTTATATATATACCTTCATCTTACCACCTTGAGATAGATTGAAAACAGTTCTTCTCTCAACTGCTCCTCTATTTTTTAATCTCTCCCTCTCTAGTTTCGATTTCTATTTGAGGTGCAAAACAAACCAAGTACGCTGTCTCCGATACAGAGACTTCTGTATACAGCTCGTTGTATCCTGGGGGAGAATCGACTTCATAACCTGTACCTTGAGGTTGTCGAAATACTCTTTAAAGAGAGTGTGTTCCACGCCTCTAGCTACTCTGACTAATCTTGCTGTTATAGTTCTTCAGGGTGTTGATTCGATTCTTGCTGTTGCCGGAGCACTGCTGTTGCTGTGTGTAATACCTTTGAGTTGCTGCTGCTGTTCCAATCGACTCGGCTTCTTCCTGCCGTTCGAATCCATTTACTACTTCCGATCAAGCTTGCTGTTGTTTGCTGCTAGCAACCTTGCTGTTGTTTGCCGTTAACAACCTTGATGTTGTTAGTTGTTTGTTCTTAGCCTATGTGATACTCCTTGCTGATACAACAAAACTACTCATTGCTAATATAACAAAACTACTCCTTGTTGTTACAAAAGAATTACTCCTTGCTGTTTGTAATACTTATTTCTTGCTACTGCTGTTGCTGTTTCTGAACGGAGTGATTCTAGTCGCTGCTGTTTCCAACCGGAATTATATTTGCTGTTGTTGGTTACCGGTTCAAAATACTGTTGCTGCAACAAATACACTTTGAGAAAGATATTTACAGGTTCTTTACAAATTATTTCATCATTTTTAAAGTGTATTTCCTTTCTAGTAATATGGCTCTTACCTCAGAAGTGCTGAAGTTTGATTCCAACCAACCCTTTAAGTTTGATGGTCTCAACTTCAAGAGATGGAAGAACAAAATGTTCTTTTATCTCACACTTAAGGAAGTGGCTTATGTTCTGGAACAAGAATGCCCAATTGAACCTCCCGTTCCCGTACCTGGGGTAGACCCTATCCTGATTGAAAATGAATATGACAAAACCTTAAAATCAATTTCGAACTGGACTGAGGCTGGCTTCAAATGCCGTAATTTCATTCTGAACGATCTAGCAGACGAACTGTACGATTATTATCTAGAGTCCAAAATTGCAAAAACCGTTTGGGATGCATTACAGAGGAAGTATGATACAGAAGAGGTAGGCTCTAAAAAGTTTGCCGTAAGCCGATATCTCAAGTTTACTATGGTCGACGATAAGCCAGTAATTTTCCAATCACATGAGTTACAACGAATTGCACATGAGATCGTGTCCGAAGGGATACCTCTTGATGAACAATTTCAGGTTGCCGTGATGATTGACAAATTACCGCCTAATTGGAAAGACTATAAAAATATCCTGCGACACAAATCAAATGAACTTACCATGGAGAACTTGATTACTCGTCTTAGGGTTGAAGAAGAATCTAGAAAACAAGACCTGAAAGAGGAAATCCTTTTGGTTCAAGCCAAAGGGAAGGTCCATCTGAAACCTAAAGGGAAACCTTTCAAGGCTAAGAATGGTGGTAATTGGAACAACCGTCCAAACGGTGGTAATCCGAATAACCGTCAGAAAAATGGGCACCAGAATCCTAATAAGGGAACGAACCAACAAGCCCCACCATATAACGGAACAGTTTATATTGTGTGCTTCAACTGTAAAAAGCCTGGACACATATCTAGAAACTACCGGAACCGCAAACCTGTTGCTCAGGCGAACGTTACCGAAGAGCCCTTAGTAGCTATGATCACGGAGATTAACATGGTCAATGGAACCGACGGGTGGTGGGCTGATTCGGGCACTTCTAGGCATGTATGCTATGAACGTAATTGGTTCAAGTCCTATAAGGAAACTGAAGACCAGAAGGTACTACTTGGGGATTCCCATTGCACCAAAGTGCTAGGCACTGGAGATGTTGAACTGGTATTTACCTCTAGAAGGACAGTGACTCTGAAGGATGTGATGCACACTCCTGAAATGAGGAAAAATCTTGTTTCTGGCTATCTTCTCAACAAGGTAGGATTTCAGCAGACCATTGGCTCAGATCAGTACATTTTGACTAAGGGTGGGATTTTTGTGGGAAAGGGTTTTGCTTGTAATGGAATGTTCAAAATGAGTATTGAAATGAATAAACCTGTTTCTGTTTACTTATTGTCTTCTTTTAATATTTGGCACTCTAGACTATGTCATGTTAATAAGAAGTTAGTACACAATATGAGTAAACTTGGTATGATCCCTAAAGTAGATTTAAATAATTTGTATAAATGTCAATCTTATAGTCAAGCTAAGATTACTAAAACCTCACATAAAAGTATTGTAAGGGAATCACAACTTTTGGATTTAGTACACTCTGACATATGCAAAATGGACGGTACATTAACTCGAAATAGTAAAAGATATTTTATAACTTTTATAGATGATCATTCAAACTATACTCAAGTTTTTCTGATGCGTCACAAAAGTGATGTTATAGATATGTTTAGGACATATGTAACCGAAGTGAAAAATCAGTTTGATAGACACATTAAAAGATTTTGTAATGATAGAGGCACAAAGTATGATTCACATGAATTTCAAAATTTGTATGAATCGTTAGGGATTATACATGAAACTGATGTTCCCTATTCTCCAGAATCTAACGGTAAAGTTGAACGCAAAAATAGAACGTATACTGAGTTAATAGTTGTTATTTTACTTAGTTCTGGATCACCCAAATCTTTATGGGATAAAGCCTTATTATCTGTTTGTCATGCTTTAAACCGTATTCCTCATATTACATCTGAATTAACGCCTTATGAAATTTGGAGAAAAAGAAAACCTAATGTTAGCTATTTTAAGGTTTGGGTTTATTTAGCCTATGTTCGTAAACCTGATCCTAAACGAATAAAACTAGCTAGTAGAGTTTTAGAATATGTTTTCATTGGTTATGCTATTAACAGTAAAGCCTATAGGTTTCTTGATATTAAGGATAATGTAATTATTGAATCACTTGATGTAGACTTCTATGAGGGCAAGTTTCCCTACTTACTGAGGGACGGTGGGGGTAGTAGTGGGGGTTCTCAACCTTCTACGTCTTTGACCCCTAATGTACCTCAAGTAAACATTCCTAGAGCTGTTGATTCTCATGATACATACCCAGAACTTCGTAGAGGAAAACGTTTAAAGATTGCTAAGGATTTTGGAAATGATTTTGTAGTACATACCTTAGAATTGGGCCCCAATACTATCAGGGAAGCGTTAACCTCTGGTCACGCTGATTTGTGGCAAGAGGTCATTGATGATAAAATGGATTCTCTTACTACAAATGAAACTTGGGACTTAGTTAACTTACCTCCTGGTAGTCACCCTATTGGGTGTAAATGGATATTAAAGAGAAAACATAAACCAGATGGTACTATAGATAAATATAAGGCAAGACTTGTAGTAAAATGATATGTGCAAAAGGAAAATATGGATTTCTTCGACACATATTCCCCAGTTACTCGTGTGACTACCATTAGAGTATTATTGGTCGTTGTTGCCGTGTACGATTTGATCATTCACCAAATGGATGTAAAAACTGTATTTTTAAATGGAGAGCTTGAAGAGGAATTATATATGGATCAGCCTGAAGGCTTTGTGGTACCTGGTGAGGAGCACAAAGTCTGCAAGATGAACAAGACCTTATACGGTCTAAAGCAAGCCCCAAAATAGTGGCACGACAGAATCGACCAATTACTTCTTTCAAATGGCTTTAAAATTAACGTTGTTGATAAATGCTTATATTATAAAGTATCTGGTGAAAGTTGTATTATGATATATCTATACGTTGATGATCTACATATTTTTGGTTCTACACTTGATATCATTTTAGAGACCAAAAACATGTTTAACAATAATTTTGATATGAAGAACCTAGGCGAGGCTAGTGTAATTTTAGGCATGAAGATCACACGTACAGACACTGGTATTACTCTTGATCAATCTCATTATATTGAGAAGATCTTAAAGAAGTACAAATATTTTGACCGTAGGCCTCCTTGTACTCCTTGTGATCCACAAGTTAAACTTTTAAAGAACTTGGGGGAGGCAGTTAGACAGAAATAATATGCAAGTATTATTGGAAGCCTTTGGTACGCTATGGACTGCACTAGACCCGATATAGCTTATGTTGTAGGGGTTCTATGTAGATTTTCGAGTAAACCAAGTTTGGCGCACTGGGGTGCTACTGATAGAGTTATGCGGTACCTGAAAAGGACCATGAACTTGGGTTTACACTATCAGAAGTTTCCCGCGGTCCTTGATGGATTTAGCGATGCAGATTGGAACTTATTTTTGGATGATTCTAAAGCCACCAACGGATACGTGTTTAGTATAGCTAGAGAGGAGGTTTCTTGGAGATCCAAAAAACAAACGATTCTAGCTCAGTCGACTATGGAGTCTGAGTTAGTAGCACTAGCTGCAGCTAGTGAGGAGGCAAGTTGGTTGAAAGACCTCTTGTCTTATATTCCTTTATGGAGTAGGCCTATACCACCGATACTGATCCACTCAGATAGTACTGTTACGATAGCCAGAGTACAGAACAATTACTATAATGGTAAGAAGTTAGCGATACGTCGCACGCAAAGTACGATGAGAGGTTACCTCACATCTAGTACTGTTACAGTGGCTTTTGTAAGATCGGAAAACAACTTGGTAGATCCTTTGACAAAAGGACTGTCTCGCGACAAAGTGTGGAGCACATCCTCATGGATGGGGCTAAAGCCTATTATAGAATCACAAGTGGTGAAAACCCAACCTAAATGACTGGAAATCCCAAGAAATAGGTTCAATGGGAAAAACAAATCACTGTGATATAGAATCATGCAACTAAGGAGCTTGTCATTCCAGAGTTCATCTCGCTGTACATAAATGTAAATATGCATGATACCTTGAAGCGAATGTTAGGCTGAGTTTTCTTAAAACTCTTAATGAGTTATATATCTCATTCTTTGAGTGGGGTGTCTAGCTACAAGAATACTCTTCATAAACTCGCCAAGGTGAGTGTGGAAGTGCGACCGCTTCATATGAGAAATTTGGCTAACTTCTCTAAAGCCTTCACCTTTACTGAGATTAAGCACATGGCCAAAATGTACTGGCATTTTGAACTTGCACCTGGCAGGGCTGTATGTGGTTCTCATCACTGTATAAAAGCGAATAATGAGTTCAAGACTCTAATCACTTATTATTCTTATATGTTGAAGATTGTCCACTACGTAAAGGTTCAAGTCTAAGGTCACCTTAACTTATGTACATCTCTATATATCAAAACCGTTATCTCCTTCCTTTTCTCCTTCGAAAAGTTTTAAAAAAAAAGTGGGGGATTGTTGAACTTTTTCAAAAACCAAAAGGCCTTAGGCTTGGGCTTGAGTTTGGGTATGGGATTGGGCCTGTTTCATTTTCTTTGGTCTTCATCTCTTTCAAGTTTAACGGCTATCATTCAGGAAGAACTGAACTTCAGGGAACACGTCTCCACGAACTCAAACTCCATCACGAAAAGAAAGGAAAAGAGTCGTTGTTTATTCCTTATATATATACCTTCATCTTACTACCTTGAGATAGATTGAAAACAATTCTTCTCTCTACTGCTCCTCTATTTTTTAATCTCTCTCTCTCTCGTTTTGGTTTCTATTTGAGGTGCAAAACAAACCAAGTACGCTGTCTCCGGTACAGAGACTTCTATATATAGCTCGTTGTATCCTGGGAGAGAATCGACTTCATAACTTGTACCTTGAGGTTGCCGAAATACTCTTTAAAGAGAGTGCGTTTCAAGCCTTGAGCTACTTCGACTAATCTTGTTGTTAGAGTTCTTCAGGGTGTTGATTCGATTCTTGCTGTTAAAGAGAAGTTGTTGTCAGAGCACTGTTGTTGTTGTGTGTAATACCTTTGAGTTGCTACTACTGTTTGAATCAACTCAGCTTCTTCCTGCCGTTCGAATCCTGTTACTACTTCAGATCAAGCTTGCTGCTGTTTGCTGCTAGCAACCTTGCTGCTGTTTACTGTTAGCAACCTTGCTGTTGTTTGCCGTTAGCAATCTTGATGTTGTTAGTTGTTTGTCCTTAGCCTATGTGATACTCCTTGCTGATACAGCAAAACTACTCCTTGTTAATATAACAAAACTACACCTTGCTGTTACAAAAGAATTACTCCTTGTTGTCTGTAACACTTATTTCTTGCCACTGCTGTTACTGTTTCTGAACGGAGTGATTCTAGTCGTTGTTGTTTCCAACCGGAATTATATTTGTGAAAGCTATTTACAGGTTCTTTACAAATTATTTCATCAGAAAATAACTAAAACACATATAGAATATAACTACCAATAACTGTACAACTGCAAATGATAGGGTCCTAACATCCAGCCCTCCTTGGAGACTAGACTTGTCCTCAAGTCTGAAAGACCGAAAAGCGCGCAACAAAGTCAGTGTAATCTTCCCAAGTTGCATCATCTGGGGTTAGACCTTCCCAATGGATCAACAAGCTCATAGTAGCCGTGTTCTTCTTTTTGAAAATGCCATGATCCAGTATTTGAAATAGCTTCCAAGTAAGATCCTTAGCATTTGAAGCAGATGGAAGAAGGGGTGTAGCTTGAGCGTGAGAGCCAAGTTTCTTTTTGAGGCATAAGACATAGAAAATAGGGTGAATGCGACAATCAGGTGGCAAATCTAGCTTGTATGCCACATTGCCAATCCGAGATAGAATTTTAAAAGGGCCATAAAAATGAGGAAAAAATTTATGAGTTCCACTTAAAGTGAGGGTTAGTTGGCGATAGGGTTGTAAGCATAGAAAAACCTAATCATTAACATTAAAAACTCGTTCGGTCCTCTTTTGATCTGCATAAAGTTTCATACGTGTCTGGGCAAATGTGAGATTTTCCTTTAGTATTTTCAAGATTGAATCCCGGTCACGAAGCGCCAAATCAACAGAGTGGACTGCGGTAGTTCTCGGTAAATAGGAATCAACACGTGGAGGTGGGTGACGATAAACAGCTTCGAAAGGAGTCATCTTAATGGAAGCATGATATGAGGTATTATACCACCATTCTACCCAAGGAGGGTACTTAGTCCAAGATGAGAGTCGCTCGCTAGTAAAACAGCGTAAATAAGCTTCAAGAGAATGATTTACCACCTCCATTTGCCCATCCGATTATGGGAGATAGGCAGAACTTCGGCAAAGTTGGGTACCTGTATCTCAAAGAAGGCTTCCCAAAATTGGCAAGTAAAGATGGGATCGCGATCACTTACAATTGTTTGGGACATACCATGAAGTTTTGCAACGTCTTTAATGAAAACTTTAGCAACCAAGAAAGCAGAATATGGGTGTGAAAGAGAGCTGAAGTGAGCATATTTTGACAGGCGATCAACTACAACCATGATAGATGTTTTTTGAAAAGACTGTGGCAACCCATCGATGAAATCCATTGAAACATCAACCCATATCTGATCTGGAATTTTTAGAGGTTGGAGGAGGCCTGAAGAAGAAACCAATTCAGCTTTGTTGCGTTGACAAACATCACATTCGGCAATAAATTGCTTTGTCGCGCTTTTGAGGCCTTTCCAATAAAAAATTTGCGATATCCTCTTGTATGTACGAAAGAATCCCGAGTGACCACCAATAGAAGAGGCATGAAACTCTTCCAAAATTTTAAAACACCACAAAGAAGAAGGGACGACTATATGCCCACGATGACGAAGAATACTTTCAGCAAAAGAGTAATGTGAATTGGGTGATGAAGAATGTTAAATTCGGTTAGTGATGGCAAGAGTATCTGGATCTTTGTAAGAGTCACGTCGAATGTCGTAAATTGCGGAGAAAATAGGCCATGATATGGCAAAGATTTGAGCATCGTCGGATTGGCGAGATAAGGCATCGGCGACGGTGTTTCAACTCCTTTTCGGTAAATGATTTCATAATCGTATCCAAGTAACTTGGTCACCCATTTTTGTTTCTCGAAGGAAGACACACGGTGCTCCAAGAAATATTTCAGACTCCGGTGATTGGTAAGGATCTTAAAGTGATGAACTAGTAAGTATGGCCTCAATTTATTGACGGCAAAAACGATCGCCAACATCTCCTTGTCGTAAATTGAAAGGTTCAAGTTCTTTCCATATAAGGCTTTACTTATAAAAGCAATGGGACGTCCTTCTTGCATCAAAATATCCCCAAGACCATTCCTAGAAGCATCAGTTTTGAGAATGAAATCTTTGGTGAAATCTAGCAAAGCTAAAACAAGAGTAGATGTCGTGGTTTGCTTCACTAAATGAAATGCATCTTTAGTGTCGCGAAACCAAGAGAAAGAGTCCTTTTTCAACATATTAGTCAATGGAGCAGCAACCTTCCCATAATCCTTCACGAACTTGCGATAATAACCAATAAGGCAAAGAAAGCCTCTTAAAGCCTTTGGAGTTGAAGGCTTTAGCCAATCAATGATATAACGAATTTTGCCAGGGTCAACTTTCACTCCTAATTGGAAAATTATATGACCCAAGTAATTAATTGAAGAAGCACCAAAGTTGTTCTTCGATTTTTTTACGTACAACTAATGCTGACGAAGACATTCCAAGACCAAAGAAAGGTGGTGAACATGTTCCTCCATTGAACGACTATAAACAAGTATATCATAGAAAAATATGAGTACAAACCTCCTTAAGTAAGGCCTAAAGATTTCATTCATTAGACTCTGGAAGGTGGTTGGTGCGTTGGAAAGCCCAAAGGGCATAACAAGAAACTCGTAGTTCCATCATGTGTTTGAAAAGCCGTCTTTGGAATGTTTGGTTCATGAAAATGAATTTGATGATAACCGGACCAAAGATCAAACTTAGAAAATACAACGGCTCCATGTAATTCATCCAGAAGTTCATCGATCACTGGAATTGGATATCGGTCTTTAATTGTAATGAAATTAAGGGCATGATAATCTATACACATTCACCAGGAACCGTCCTTTTTGTGAACTAATAAGACTGGAAAAGAGTATGAGCTAACACTAGGACGAATCAGTCCAGAATAAAGCATTTCTTTGACAAGTTTTCCGATCTTTGATTTTAAAAAATAAGGATAACAATAAGGACCCAAATTGGTTGGTGAACTATCAGGTAATAATGGTACTCGGTGGTCGTGAGATCACGAAGGAGGTAAGGTATTAGGTTCATTAAAAATGTAAGAAAATGATGTGATAAGGTTGAAGATTTATGTTGGTAAGAAGGATTCATCGAATGATGGAGCCTTTTCCATTAACTGGCAGAAAAATTTGTGGTTCGCCTGCAGTAATAATCGATGAAACTCACCTTGATTGGCAATGGATTTTATAGGAGAACCATTTCCATCCAAGGTATACAAAAAGATCTTATTTGGAAGCCATTTCAAATACTGGATCGTGGCATTTATAAAAAGAAGAGTGCGGCTCCTACGCGCTTGTTGATCCATTGGGAAGGCCTAATCCCTGATGATGCAACGTGGGAAGATTACACTGACTTTGTTTCTCGTTTTTCGGATTTGAGGACAAGTCTACTCATCAAGGAGGGCTGGATATTAGGACACTGTCATTTGCAATTGTACAGTTATTGGTAGTTATATTCTATGTATATTGTAGTTATCTTCAGTATGTAACTGTCTAGAACTGCTCTAAGCAGTTATTCATGTATCTATATAAGATGTATTCCTATTTGAATAAAAGGGAAGAAAATTTAAGTTGTGTTTTATCAAATTGGAAGAAGATTCCCCTTGAAGAGAATCAATCTGTCGACTATAGGACGAGGTCCTATCACAATTCGACTCAAATACATCTTACAAATCACTCGTATCTGTTATTACTGCATTAACATTATTTGGGAAATTGGAACACTAATTCATGGATTTAGGGTTTTTTGGGGAGATTATGAGGGTCGATTTATGGGCGGGAAACTGTGTTATTAGTTCTAACAGAGAAAGACCACAACACCGATCAATTGTTGGTATGTAAGGTCTCGTCCATTGGGCAGGTGGGTTAGTCTCACCTGGATTTCATCACCGATCAATCGAACCTCTATTTCCTAGAGTTCTGAAGAGACAGTACCAAAGTCTGTTGGATTAGCTACCGATTTGGTTCATTTTTCGGCCATAATTTAGTCCAACCAGGCAATTTATCAGCCTATTTTCTTCTCTATCAATGAAACTTGTTTGTTTTAGCCTAAAATTGTTTGGTTGTTATTTTTTTTTTACGATTTTATATAGGGATCCGTGTAACCCATAGTTTCCAACCCCATGAGGTTTCTAACCCGCGACCTCTCACTAGGTGGAGAGGTACAACCACCATTGGGACAAGAGCCCAATGGTTGTTTGGTTGTTTTATTCTCTGTTAATGGACAATTGCATTGAGTTGACGTAAATGCCGATGGTTGTCCTGTAACATTATCTCGAAGTGTTATATCATAGTATTATATTTCTTCGAGATACTTGTTGGTATCATAAGCTAAGTTTATACTCAAATTTAATTTAAGCAAGAGAATTATATGTGCCTGAGATGGGTACCTAGACTATCTTATTCACACAAATATCCACTTTAAGTCCTTAAGAATTAGTGGGTTACTTCAGTCAATATTAATGCCCAAGGATCTTCAATAGGGTTTAAATGAGATCAAGTAGTCATTAGGATGGCTGGATATATAATAGGTAAATACACCCAAAGGAGCTTTCTCTATAGAGTTGAACGTTTCTCCTAATTTTGAGACTTTCTTATAAAGTCTCATTAAGACTATTTTCCACTAATTAAGCTTGAAATAATTAGACTCCCAAAAGAGGCTAAGAAACTTCTAATTAATTAGTAGGTCAAGATAGGCTACACAGTACGGGGAGATGAGGATAACCCTAGGCCTAAAAGTGAAGAAATGTCTCGAGTAAAACTGTAAGTGGTCAGTCTAGTCTTGAGTGTGAGTGATCACCAACTAGGGGGAAATGTATGTCAAATCACCACCCAAAGGAGGGATTCGATGATATATTGTTGCACCCGCAGAGTAAAAGGTCAATACCTTTAATATAATATACACTCTGAGTCGACCATCCTAACCCTAGGTAGGATCGAGGTTAAAGACATCAAGTTAAATGAGCATTATTTTTTTTAATTTTTACACGTCCTAATATAAGTCTTTGGTTCATGCAGCTATAGACCCTATGATCCATAACCAACTAACTAATATTGAGACCTTGATGGACTCCAACAACTCCAACTGGAAGCTTAAAATCTAGATTGCCCTAGGCTACCTAGATTTTGATTTTGTTCACACTGAAACCAAACTCGCAGATCTCAGGGATACCACTTCTGATGCTGAGAAAGTGGCCCATACTAAATGGATCAAATCTAATAAAATGGCAAAAATCATCATTCATTTTCCCATCGATCCTATTATGCGGGGCGGTATCGCTAAGAAATGTGCCACAACAGTTTGAGCGTTCCGTTAAGGGAAGGCAGTACAGTAACTTATCTCAGCTTTTATCGTTGAAGTATCCAAGCTAGTTCTTACCTTAAAAGAACTCGGTCTCACTATTGATGATATGTTGAGAATTTACTTAGCAGTTTGGTCTTTTCGAAAAAAATTCTAGATGTTCCAGGTTCACTACCATAATCAGGAGAAGACTTGGGAAATGAATGAGTTGATTACAGCATTGGTCTCTAAGGAAGAACGGCAGAAGAAAGGTAAAATATAATTGGCTCATCTGACTACTTTCATTAAGAGGTTGTCCATCAATTTTCAAGGGAAAAAGAAGTTCAATAATCAAGGTTTTGCGAAGAAGAAAATTTTAAGTCTGGTCTAAGGCAGAGTTCTCATCCAAGGAATGGGAATGGGAAGCAGAATGTGACTTCGTCAGTAACTACTTCATCAGTTATAGAGTGTATTTTTTTCAAGAAGAAAGGTCGTGTAAAGCAAGACTGTCATTCTTACAAAAATTGGTTGACTAAGAATTGATGTATTAGTTCTATTTATGTTTACTTTGAATCCAATTTGGTTAATGTACCCACCAATTCTTGGTAGTTAGATTCTGGGGAAACTGTTCACATTTTAAATTCTCCATAGGGGTTCATCAGTGGGCAACCGACAAGGCCTGAGGAGTAGGTTTTCTCAGGAGATGCTAGAAGCCTTCCCGTTGAGTTTGTTGGCATTTTTTGCTTGGTTTTAGATACAGGTGTTACTTAAGATTTGATAGGCACCTTTTATGTCCCATCGATGAGGCGATCTCCAGTTTTAGTTTCTCAGTTGCACTCTTTAAGTTATTTTTTCAATTTTAGATATGGTAGTTTTGACATTATTCATCATGATTCTATTATTGGTTCTAGTTTACTTTTTGATGGGTTATATCGTATATCTCTTGATCATTTATTTGAAACTTCTCTATTATGTTTATCTGTTGAGGCTAGTATTTTATCTACTTCTAAACGTTCTAGAGTTTTTGAGCAATCTTTGATGTTATGGCACAAATGACTATGATATATTTCTAAAAAGAAGTTAGAGATTATGGCTCGAGAAGGGGTTCTCAGGGTTTTAAACTTCTCTAATTTTTAGACTTGCGTCGATTGCATTTATGGAAAATTGACCAAGGTCCAGAAATTTGAATCTACTCGTAGCACAAAACTTTTACAGCTGATTCATACATATATATGTGGACCTTTCCTATTCTGTCCCGCGATGTTCATCGATATTTATCACCTTCATTGATGATTACTCTCATTATATCTACATTTTTCTCATCCATCAGAAGTCCGAATCACTTGATGTATTCAAGACTTTCCAGTTAGTGGTTAAAAAACAGTTAGATCGAAAGATCAAGGTTGTCTGGTCAAATCGAGGAGGTGAGTATTATGGTAAGATTGATTAAGATAGTCAACATTCGGGACCATTCTATTAGTATTAAAAGGAACAGGGTATTGTAGCACAGATATATGTAGACCTTTCCCTATTCCGTCCTGCGGTGGTCATCGATATTTTATCACCTTCATTGATGTTTACTCTCGTTACACCAATATCTTTTTTGATCCATCAGAAGTCTGAATCACTTGATGTATTCAAGACTTTCCAGTTAGAGGTTGAGAAACAGTTAGATCGAAAGATCAAGGTTTTACGATCAGATTGATGAGGTGAGTATTATGGTAAGATCGATCAAAACGGTCAACATTCAGGACCATTTTATTAGTATTTAAAGGATCAGGGTATTGTAGCCCAGTATTTAAAGGATTACCAGAGAACAATGGTGTTTGTGAACGTCGTAATCACTTATCAGAACATGGTTCACAACATATTATGTAATACAGATTTACTTGTAAATTTGTGAAGAGAATGCTTACGTTATTCAGTCTATATTCAAAATTGAGTTCCTTATCGTACTATTCCAGTTAATCCTTATCATCTATGGACTGGGAGAAATCCTAGTCTTAATCACTCACGTGTTTAGGGTTGTCTTGCAGAGGCAAAATTGTTTACCCGAATATCAAAAAGTTAGACTCGAGGACTATTAGTTGTTTCTTCGTATGTTTCCCAAAAAGATCAAAAGGATTCGGGTTTTATTGCCTTTTCGACCCATGGAGATTGGTAAGTGTGTTCAGGCTCATTTTATAGGGGAGGGAGATCACTTTACCAGTACTATTCATAGAGAGGTTATCTTTGAGGAGGGTTCTAAAACTCGGAGTCCAACTACAATTCTGATTTTATCTGATATCGACACTATGACGAGTACCATTCCATGCCCATCTATTATTCTAGCCCTAGTTCCAGATCCCATCTTAGCATCGGTTCTCCCTCAAATTTTTCCTTTACCCACTCCCGTCCAGCTTCCTGTCGTTCTACCTTCAGCCCAGCCCCTTCCTCCTACTCGAAAATCCCCTAGAGTGAGGCGTTCAGCCATTTCTTCATATAGTTTTGCAAATCTGTAGCGTAATGCCATGACGGAGGAGATGGATTTTATGTCTCACAACTTAGTGTGGGAGTTGACACCTTTACCTGAAGGATTGAATGCAGTTAAATGCAATTGGATCTTTAAGACCAACTGTGATTTTGAAGGGAAGGTTAAGCCTTTTAAAGCGAGACTTATTACAAAGGATTTCAAACAGTGTCCAGGAATTAACTTTGATGAGACTTTTTTGCCAGTTTCGAATAAGGGTTCATTACGGTTTATTTTGGCTCTTACATAACATTTTAACTTAGAGCTTCATCAGATGGATGTCAAGATAGATTTTCTTAATGGATGTCTCAACGAGAAGATTTATATGCACCAACCTTAAAGTTTTGAGACCGAAGGGAAGATTCAACTATTTTGCAAGCTTAATCGTTCTATCTACGGTCTCAAGCAGGCGTCTAGGTAGTGGTACCTATAGTTTCATGCGGTGGTTTCAAACCATAATTTTTTCAAGTGCAAAATAGATCGTTGTATATACGTCAAACAGAGTAAGAAACATTTTACATTTATGGTTTTGTGCGTCGACGATATTTTACTCACTAACAATGATATCTGGTTTCTTCAGAAGACTAATGCCTTCTTATCTCAGTATTTTGATATAAAGGATATGGGAGATGCCAGTTATGTTCTTGACATCAAGATTGAATGAGACAGAACTAAAGGGATTACTTAACATATCTTAGAGTATGTCTATCGATAAAGTCTTGAAAAGGTATGGCATGCAGGATTGTAAAGCAGGTGAAGTCCCTATTGTCAAGGGAGATATCTTCAGGAAGACGATACCGCACGAAACAGTTTCTTTAGAAATTGCTAAGGGGTATGCTTCAGTAGTTGGTAGTCTTATCTATGGTATGATATGCATGAGACCCGACATCAGTTTTGTCGTTGGGATGTTAGGAAGGTTCTATCATAACCCTTTTATTATTCACTAGCAGGCAGCCAAGAAGGTTCTTCACTATTTGAAAAGGACTAGAGATTATAGATTGGTATATAGGAGATTAGATGAGCTCATGGTTTTGGGCTATTCTGACTCAGATTTTGCAGGGGACAAAGATAACACGAAGTCTCCTTCTAATTATGTTTTTATACTTGCTCATGGCGGTATCTCGTGGAGAAGTGTCAAGCAGTCTATTGTTGCTTCCTCGACTGTAGAAGTAGAGTATGTGGCTTGTTTTGTAGCTTCCCGATAGGCTATATGACTCAAGCAGTTTATTTATGAGCTGAAGATTGTTGATTTGATTTCTAGACCATTAAGAGTATTTTACGACAATAAGGCAGTCGTCAAATATGTTAAGAATGGTAACGTGACTATGGATAACAGGTATATTGACATTAAGTATTATATTGTCATTGATAAAGTACAAAAACAGATTATCGAGATTCTACATTTGTCGACACTGGAGATGATTGTTGATCTGCTTACTGAGGGACTTCCGATACCAGCCTTCAGGAGACATGTTACGCGTATGGGATTATTGGAGACTCTTTGAGGATGATTCTTTTACGTGGGAGTAGTTATTGATTTATTTTATTTACTATTAGTGCATTAGGATTCTTTATCTATGTGGGAGCTATTCTTGATCATTATTTTGGTCGACATTCAAATTTGATTTTGATTATTTTGCTGCTATTATATTTTGATCTATTATCATATGTGTACATATTCAGTTTCAATTATGTAATTATAATAAAGTTTTAGATATGAGTAATTTTATCACATGACGGTTGTCTAAGTATCAAGTGTCTACAAAGAATACTTAAAGGTTTATCAAGTTTGCTTGGGCTGGATATAGGTAGGCTCCACATCCTTTGGCCTTTATTTTAGTATGAGTGATGGTCTTCGCATGATAGTTTATCTAAGTATTAAAATGACATGTGTCTGGTAAACACATGTTGTATGACACTAATAGAAATTTACCAGCACATCATTAAGGCATACATTTGCCATTCACACGCTAAACTCTACCAGTAAAGAAATTACATTTTAAAGCTATTGAGGATGCTAGCCCGATGTCCACACTATGAATCGTATTAGCCATCTTTTTAGTCATAGAGTGATAGTCAAGATCGATGTAGCATTTCCTTCAAAAAATTATCGTGTGTGGTTTTAAAAAACAAATGATGGTCATCCACTTTTCATAAAAACTGTAAATCAGGCCAAAAATATTTTTCTTAAAATATTGAGTTAGCGCTGGGTGGGAGATTGTTAGATTTTTCATCTATACCGGCACTACTCGGTGTTTTATTTTTGGGTCCACAAGCACACATGTTAATAGGCCGTATAGGTGTTATTGGTTACGTTCAATTGTTACACCAAGTTAAGGTTGGTAGGACCTAGTATTACTCTTTATTAGGGCTTGATGGTATAATGGGAAGACCACTCAAACCCTATCATGTTAAATAGAGAGAAAGACCCTCTTGGAGGCTATAATACAGAAAACTACCCCATTAAGGTCTGCAGCCAATCAAAGAGAAGACTCCACTCAAGCTCAGGAGAATTTGCAAAAGCAGGAGAAGAGATTAGCATAATATTTTTCCATATCCATTCATTGATCATAGCAATAGTATGAAATTCCAACATTAAAGTATCATTCTAGCACAACTTTGATGAGGTTTCGAAGCTGAAGTTAAAGCTAGCACTTGATCCCCACCGTTGAGAGGTCGATTTTACTTTTGTTCATAGCAAGCTCTAACAACGGTACCCCACCGATTAGAGATGATCTAATCTAACCTGATTAAACTTGTTATTAGTTCATATACTTAACACTTCACAACTGAACACCTAACTGTAGCTCGGCTGGCTTAACCAACCAGAGTACCAAGAAATCCACCCTCGTTACACCGCACGAAGAAGTATAGAACCCCTCTTTATGAGGATCACATTCAAAAACAATGATGGATTACTTCAGCATATAAAATCAAAATTGATTCATGCATGTCCCTTAACAAGACAGGCTCTATGCATTTTCTGTGTGTGTGAGCCTTATCTAGAGAGAACTTAATCATAGCCATGGTCAGCCCTACTTCTACAATCATAAGACGATTCTTCATAATGCTTTTTATTAACTCTAAGTGTAGGTTATAGTCTTAGTCTTTCGTTGTATCTGACATTTTAGCTTAATATGTTTATTAAATTAGGTTTATTGTACATCTCGATTAGACATTTTTAACATCATTAGCATATATCATTTTATCATTAGCGAAATCATCTCGTTAGTCGGTATAATTATTTAGTAATTTTGGGAAGCTTGTGAGCCGTGGTTTGCTCACACTCGCAATAAAAACATTTCAGATTTGTAGCTACTGTGGTGGTGATCATGATAAATAACTAAAGTTGGATACTTGGTTCTCGGTTATTAGTTGGATCACATATTTGACGCACTTGTGAGAGTTTAAATTCATGAGATCGTTGTCTCAAACCTGTTGAGGTTTGTTATAATTTTGAGTATAGTTATCATTATACTATTCTTCCGCTATCATTTTATTCTTTATTACTCTGAATTGTGCACCAATAGATTACTGAGCCTAACCGTTTATTGGCTTGGTTATTTTTGGGGACTTGTACGTCCTCAAATTTCAGTAATTAGTTTGGTTTACTAATTTATTAGAATTTGGGGCGTTGCATGAACTGCCAAAACTTTTAAAAATCAAACCATGTGGAGTTAAAGCTGTATTTTAAAGCCTTAAAACGTGTTCTACAAATTTTCAAGCAGTAGCAGTTAGTTGTGGGGATACATTAAGTACATTAGTATGTGTTTCCTCTGTACTTCTTGTTGAGCTATGTCGCGGAAGCTGAACTCTGATTCAATTTGATTAGCTACAAACGAGCTAAAAGAATACGCAACCAAAACTAATAACAAAGATTTAAGGTAGTTTGGCAATTGCCTACATCCACACACACAGAGAGAGAGAGAGAGAGTTTATTCAATGATCCTTAGTTACAATCTCAAACCAATTTGAGGTCTTTCAAGGTTTTTCTCTCCAAGGATTCCTCACAAATAGATCTTACCAAATATGGCTTCTAAAAAAACTAAATCTCCCTTATATACTTGGGAGAGCACATACAATCACTTAGATCTCGAGGTAAAACAGAGGCTCAAACAAAACTCAAAATTGACTTTTCTCGATGTCTGTTCGAACAGACTATTTCTTATTCGAATAAACATCCAAAGTGTATTCGAAGAAAAGGTGTTCTGAGTAAATTGTTCGAACAAACTCAAAGTTTATTCAAGCAAAAAATAGGACATCCTCACAATTCTCCACCTCGGCGTAGATTTCCCAAACCAAGCGAACCAAAATCTGAGCTGGACATGGCTACTATCCAAACGACCCGAAACAAAACCCTCTTTGACCAAATGTATCCAAGGACCCAAGCAAACAAACTTCCCAAGAAACCCAAACAAGCCAACGCCCTGAAGGACCAAAATCGACCAAACGTCCCAAAGGACCCAAATCGAACCAAACGTCCCAACGGACCCAAATCAACCAAAATTCTCAAATGGCCCAATATCAAATGCACCAAATCAATGGTTGCCTACATACCATGGATCAAGTCGCCCGTAGTCCCCAATATCCCCGTGAGGGGCCAAATCAATCTATAGAAAAGCGACGCACCATTCTCTTCTCTCTATCTCTATCAATCTCCATACCAAGATTCATTTTTTACCATTATCTTAGAGACCTTTTCAAACCATACAACGATTTCTTCATCAATTGACATGCATAGTCTTCATTTCTAGCAACTTTAAACCTACTCGACTGAGTCATATAGATCTCCTCCTTCAACTTCCCATGTAAGAACGACGTCTTAACATCGAGTTGTTGCAACTTCAATTTAAATTCACTACCAAGGCCAATAGGATACGAATGGAGAAGTGTTTCACTACTAGACTTGTCTTAAAGCGTAACATCATCTTGAGATTCTTGCTTCTTTTTGTAGACCCATTTACCACCAATCGCCCTTTTTCCCTTTGGCAACTTTCAAAGTTGTCAAGTTTCATTCTTACGAAGAGAATACATCTCTTCCTTCATCCCTCCCACTTAATGTTAAGCCGTGGAAGGATCATCTTCTTCAATGATTGATAGTGCATAGGCTACCATGGCCTTCATCTTTGGAAGCATCATATCCTTTGTAAACCATCCTGGCTTACCCACATTCCTCTTTAGTTTACTAGTTGCAATTGACTCCACAACCAGAGTTTCCTCATCCATGTTACCAAATGCTCCACTCTCATCTGTGTTTTCATCATATGGAATATGAACCAATGACTTATCACCCGCTGTCACACCAATAGATGATACCCTTTTTAGTACAGAGCTATCTGTACAATGTGAGGATGCATCAATCTTTACCCACTACAAAAACTCGTTTGTCATCTTCTCTGTGTGCTCATAGACATGTGACTTTATCATAGAAGCCTCATCAAAAATGATATCTCTACTCAGAATAATCTTCCAACCTCTGGTATCCCATAACTTGTAGCCTTTCACACCTTTCTTCTTACCCAGAAAAATGGTCTTCCTTATTCGTGGATCTAACTTACCATCTTTGACATGATAGTATACTGGATACCCAAATATATAAAGAGCATCATAATCTGTAGCAGGTTCTCCCAACCAAGCTTCCATTGGTGTCTTACCCTCAATTGCAGCCGAAGGCAACCTATTAACGAGGTAGCATGCATATGGCAAAGCCTCAACCCAAAATGCTTTGCCTAACCCATAATTAAACAACATGCATTGCACCGTCTCTAGCAAAGTACGATTCATGCGCTCCGTTATCCCATTTTGTTGCGGTGTCTCTCTAACGGTGAAATGTCGAACAATCCCCTCATCCTGACATACTTGCAAGATCGGATCACTAGTATACTCTCCACCATTATCCGAATGAAGCAACTTGATCTTTTGGCCAATTTGAGTCTATCAATTTCTTCTACCTCATGAAAATTTCTAGGACTTTATGGTACATATTTATATCCATACACGCCTAGAAAAATCATTCACAAAAGACACAAAGTAATTTTACCCCCAAGTGATGCATTCCTGGAGGATCCCCAAACAACTGAGTGAACAAAATTAAGGGTTCCACGAGTACGATGGATAACCGTGCCAAACTTTACCCTTGTCTGCTTGCCCAGAATATAATGTTCATATAAGTCTAACTTGCACACCTTAGCACCTTTCAATAGCCCTTGGTTCAAGAGAACTTTCAAGGACTTTTCCCCCGCATGTACCAAACGCATATGTCATAGCCGAGTGGTATCTCTGGAAGTGGTCTTCTCACTTCCCGTAATAGCAATCTCACTAAGAACGGTTGTACCATCCAAATAGTATAAGTTGCTACTTCTTCTTTTGTCCTTCAACACAACCATAGCTCCCTTAAGAACCTTCTTCACCCCATTCTCAGACACAACCTTGTAGCCTTTCGCTTAAAGTAAACCCGTTGAGATAATGTTCTTCCTCATCGTTGGAATATACCTAATCTCCTCAATCTCTTTAACTAACCCATTGTGCAACTTTTGACAAATGGTACATATCCCTATAATGTGACAAGAATCATTATTTCCTATCAACACAGCTCCACCTTCTAGCTTTTTCAAACTAAAAAAACAACCCCTCCAAGATCCATCCTTTTGAATCCAAGATCCATTATTTTGAATCAACAACACATGCACTCGATGATATAGTTAAAGAAAAATCAGAATCATTACCTCCATTTGTCGTGTCTTGAGCAACATTTACCGAAGAGCTTGATTTCCCACCTTTCTTCTTCTTAAGAAGCGCGGTACATTCATTTTTCTAATGACCCATCTCTTTACAAAATGCACATTGGTATTTTCCTAAGTTGTTAATTATTATTTACACCGCGACCTTTCGACTTCGATCGAAAGTTGTTACCACTAGACTTCCCTTTGTGCAAAGACCTCCCTCTAGTCATCAATACCTCAGACGTCGACTCATCGGACTCACATTTTTCCTTCCTCCGGTACTCATTGTTCACCACCGCCATAATCACATCCGAGTATTGCAATGAACTTTTCCCATAGGTTATTGTCGTAACGAAATATTCGTACTTTTTGAGAAGCGAGTTCAAGAACAAAAGTATTTTGTCTTCATCCCCAACAATTTCCTCTAGGTTCGCCAAGTCGGCTAATAACTTTACTACAAGAATAAAGGGTAGTAGCCACAAAAAAATTGTGGCAAAAGGGTTTTTGCCATGGTTTTTACCGTAGCACATGTCGTTCCCGTAGATGGGGTGGCTAAAGCTTTGGCACAATTATTACCGTGGCGAAAGGTTCATCAATTGCTATGGTTTTTACCATGGCTTTATTCCGTGGCGAAAGTGTTTCGTTCACCATTGTTTTATCCATGGCTAATATGAAGAAAAAAGTGTTTCGCTCACCACTGTTATATCATTGTAAATGCTCCATTAAATATGAAGAAAAAAAATTAATATAAAAAATATCATAACATTTACATAATTCATTTTTCTTAGATCCTTCAACAAATAAGTTTGGGATGCACTCCTATTCAACATATAGGAGGCAGCATGCCTTTCATATACCCTTTCCTCCACCACCCCTAAGATGTATTTATCAATGTAGGGTAACCCACAACCTGATAGCTTGCAACTGCCTCTACCGCTATGTAAACACGATCTTCTTGGTATGTATTCTTAGGGATAGACTCCAATCAATTTTCAATTTATATTTTCACCTAAAAGAGAATGGAAAAAAGCATAAATTATGAAATGCCAATTTTCCTTAAGAAATTGAAAATATGAAGTTTGTTAGAAATCTTACATGTGAGCTAATCCATGGGAGAGTTGGAAGAAAAGAAAATACCAACCATACATGAAGCTAGGGGACCAAACAAAAATAATTCCCCTATCCTTTAATGCATCTTGAAGCTCAGGGTCTCGGATACATGGTTCAAACTAGGCCAAACTGCATTAACATGCACATGACCCAAAGTCAGATGAGCAAACAATGTGTTGTGAAGTAACACAAGGTATACCAAGATCTACGATGTTTATCAAAGTAATACACAAATACTAGAAAGCTCTATGAACCTCAACAAGATCTATGATGAGTTGTATCTAGCATAATTATTATTGTTGGTCCCACCAGGAACGAAAGCGATTAACTGAAGTCAAGCTTGTTAAGGAAATTCCTCCATTTATAACCCCATTATTGCTCCAAGCTCTCGCCATGATCTGACTTTATTTGGCTTCAAGAACCCTACATTAATAGAAACTCATAAGCTTAGCAAAACCAATTAATTGATAGCTTGTACTAAATTCATTTTTTCTATATCTATTTATATCATCAATATATTCTTTCTATTTTTCTATTAATAATGAATTTCATTCAAAAGCCAAGCCGAACAGCCTATAAGAAAATAAAAGATACTTGCGATGGAGTTGCACCTAGATGTCTGCACATCGAATAAATAATCCTATGAATGTCAAACTGTATAAAGAAAAATGAAGCTTACTAGACTGGTTACTAAATCATCGTTCCCTTCTTTACCTGGAGGTTCTCCAGTGTTAATCCTAAACAAATATGGCTACCTAAAGCATGTAAGATGTGTGTTAGGCATAGATATTTATGATACTCTCATTTCTAGATAAAAGTCAAGCTAATGCCGCAATTAAGATAATAAGAATAGATTAAACATCTAAGAGTAATAGATGAGTTGGATAACCAGTGCAATACTTTGATTTTCATCTAAGAGTTTAGAATCTCTACTTGACACTAATGTCGTGATAGATGCACTAAGGGTGAACTTACAAATGCACTCGATAAAAAAAAAACATAAACCAAAGTTGCATAAGTTATCATGGTAATAAAGAGATTATATTCTGATATAGATGTACCTAGAATGTGTTCCATATTCATCAATTAGACATTCTACCCATAAAGATCTAGTACTTGAAGCCATCAGCTGTTTGAAAAATTGAGGGTTAAACAAAAACATGTAACGAATTAGATTCATAAAGTTTCTTTTTTTCTTCTAATGTATACATGAAAATTCATGAATCACGAAGAATGTCTTCAAAGATGAGACAACAAAGCATTATAGTGCAACCAATGAAAATAAATCATAAATTCACTCATTTTACTTGCCTAATTTCCCCAAACAGGTTAAGAGCAAGACTTGCACAAAGACCCCAAATTTTCGCAATGCCAAGATCGCAAACCATGATCTTTTCCCTACCAAACGAGCTTTCGCAATATAAGACAACAAATTGACATTCACCACATCCATGTCAAATTTGCATATTCTCCTCACACCAATCCACAAGAGATTGTGACAAGCATGAAATCGCGGTAAACACTAGGGAATTAAAAGCATCATTCAAGTGAAACCATCAGAAGTAACCACGAAGAACCCCAATTACCACCACAAAAAGAAAGATGGGTGAAAGCACTCGGCAAGCAATGGGTCTGCATGGTTTTGCAATTTTAACAACTTAAAAGTTATATACATTTATCAATCTATCTTACAACTGCAAACAAGATATGATATCCCACCTCAATCTTACCTCGAAGAACTACATATTTATCAATCTATCTTACAGACCGCGTAAAGATAATTGATTTGAAACAAAGGAGAAGAACTAAAGCAAGTAAAAACTCATAATTAAAGAAGATAAAACGAATACAAAACCTAGATTAGGTGTGGTTTTCACCCTCTTCATAATTCTTCTCCACATTGACTTGTACCAAGTTGAAATCTCATTGCTGAGAAATTCGATAACATTAAAATCCTTGTATTTACCCCAAATTCAGACTCAAAGTCTATTCGAACAGAAAACATGGCAGCCTCACACTTTCAACCTATCCGGTAATTTTCCTATGTGTGTTGGTACAATTTCAATTCAAAATAATCACGATAACATCTTTTTTAGTCAAAAAAATACAAAGAATTATGGACGATACATCAAAGTAGAAAATAACACAAAATCGTCGACCAAATAGCACACTGAATTCTATAGAGAGAAATAGTATTCCCTAATCAGCTTTATTATCCACGGACGAAGAGGATTGGGGCAATGTTCCACAATCATACGCAATCAAATCCATAAAGCGGCGGTACAGAAACTTGTAGAAAATAGTGTCCCTAAGGTACTTGGTATACCACCGTGACCCGCCTTGTTGGACGCGACCTGAAAGATAAGACCCCAAGATCAAACCGGCACATCGCCATTTCCTCTCCTTGACATACAACTCTAAGGCTTTCGTTACTTCACCGGATACGATTTGTCCATGTTCATGAAACGAATTTCCAATATGTCGACCTAGGACCACCGCATCTTCCAATGCAGCAGCGCCTCCTTGGCCAAGATCAGGAGTCATTGGGTGCATTGCATCCCCCGCAACGGTAATATTCCCCTTGCTCAACTTCCCGAATATAAGATTCCACGGTACTCGGAACATTAGTGGTGCCCATGTCAATGTGGACAAGTCGGAGTGTTGAACAACGTCTAGGAACACTGCAGGGAGATTGGCAAAGCTCTCAATTACATTCTTTTGTATCAGCTTTGGGTCTCCTGATTTCATCTCCTCGTCTGTAAAAACAAAATACGTTACTCAAAATCGTGAAGTAGGAGCATATTTATCACATATAAATCTACTCAATTAGCCTAAATTAATCGAATGTACGCACCTTCATTGGGGCTAGTGTTGTGAGTGATGAACCAATAGAACTCGGTATCATTCAGAGGAGCAAAGCCTGCTCTACGGCCTTCGTGTAAAAACTGCTGGATTTCGTTACCAAGTCCATGATCACGAGGGAACATGGATAAGCCACGAACGGCACCACGCCCGGAATCAACAGGGGCGCTAAGACCCAGCCACTGTGCAACCATCGAATGCACACCATCGCACCCTATCAAAACCTGTCCCGTCCACGAAAATGTTAGGAAACATGAGAAAAATAAAAATAAAGACATTGCTCCTTTGTTGTTATATAGTTCTTATTAATGATAACTCACTTTGGCATTGATAATAGTCCCGTCATCCAAGTAAAGAATAGCGGCGGACGAACCACCGTCAGTGTGGGTCTTAATGGAGTTAATCTTTATAGAGAAACGAATTGTGCCCGTTGGCAATTCACCCGCTAGCGTCTCTAGTAATATTTTCCTATGAACACCCCTCGGTCCAGCCTTGGTCCTGCATTCACCCAAAAACACCCATTTATTTATCACATTCATAAAAGTTTATATCGGCGCCTTACAAATAATTTTGGCATCCCCATCCCCACCACAAAAATGTTAATATGCTATGATCAAAAAAATTATAAAAGAAAAAAAACGTACCCATCAGAGCCCGTAAACGAAACTTCTTGCACAGCTCCGCTAGAAACATCGGTAACAAATGTACTCTTATAAGGTGTGTAAAGGGCGTTAAGTTTTTTGGAGACACCAAGTGTATCAAGTGCTGACCATGCATTTGGGAACAGTGATAGTGAAGCTCCAGTAGTCCGTAACTCGTGCGTTTTCTCGAGCACCAGCGCTCGCACTCCCACTCGCTTCAATGCTATAGCCGTAGCCAAACCCGCTATCCCCGCGCCTATGATCACCACATCTTCCTTCATCTCCATCTTGATTCCTTCTTCTTTTTTTTCTCTCTAAATTTTTGTTGTTAGTCTCTTGTTGTTGGCCTACTAGTTGCTTTATATGCACCAATATTTGCTGACATAAGAGAATACGTGCCTCGGCTTGACTAGAGTGAAGAGGAAGCAAAGAGAAAACATACTTGACTAGTATTTAATTATTTAATGTGATGATATTTAGAAACGTACTTGACTTGCGCGGCAAGTTTTCTTGGTGATGATATTAGAAGACTCTGACCTTGAACATTCGTGTAACTTTTGTTGCAAATTAAATAATGTGACTTTGAATATCCAACTTTCTAGATCGTCTCCATCAAACCGAAGAAAATCTATTCGAAGAGGACGCCGTTGATTCACAGGTCCTCCTTGGAAATTGCCTTCGGGTTGGTTTGTCGTAGGAGGATTTCGTGGTGACCCTTGATCAAGAAGTTGATTGCTTGCCAATCTTTCCAAATATCCTTGGATTGATTGCAAAACATCATTCATTTCTCGTGCATCGTTGGTCAAAAAATCGACCCTCTCGTTAACATCTTTGGCACTCACCATGGTTAACGCAGGAGCGAGTTCGCTCTAATAACAAAATGATAGGACCTCGTCCTATAATCGACATATTGATTCTCTTCAAGGGGAATCTTCCTCCAATTTGATAAAACACAACTTAACTTTTCTTCCCTTTTATTCAAATAGGAGTACATCTTATATAGATACAAGAATAACAGCTTAGAGCAGTTCTAGACAGTTACATACTGAAAATGTTGAATTTTTTCAAAAACCCAAAGGCCTTGGGATTGGGCTTGAGTTTGGGTATGGGATTGGGCCTGTTTCTTTTTCTTTGGTCTTCATCTCTTTCAAGTCTAACGGCTATCATTCAGGAAGAACTGAACTTCAGGGAACACGTCTCCACGAACTCAAACTCCATCACGAAAAGAAAGGAAAAGAGCCGTTGTCTATTCCTTATATATATACCTTCATCTTACCACCTTGAGATAGATTGAAAACAGTTCTTCTCTCAACTGCTCCTCTATTTTTTAATCTCTCCCTCTCTAGTTTCGATTTCTATTTGAGGTGCAAAACAAACCAAGTACGCTGTCTCCGATACAGAGACTTCTGTATACAGCTCGTTGTATCCTGGGGGAGAATCGACTTCATAACCTGTACCTTGAGGTTGTCGAAATACTCTTTAAAGAGAGTGTGTTCCACGCCTCTAGCTACTCTGACTAATCTTGCTGTTATAGTTCTTCAGGGTGTTGATTCGATTCTTGCTGTTGCCGGAGCACTGCTGTTGCTGTGTGTAATACCTTTGAGTTGTTGCTGCTGTTCCAATCGACTCGGCTTCTTCCTGCCGTTCGAATCCATTTACTACTTCCGATCAAGCTTGCTGCTGTTTGCTGCTAGCAACCTTGCTGTTGTTTGCCGTTAACAACCTTGATGTTGTTAGTTGTTTGTTCTTAGCCTATGTGATACTCCTTGCTGATACAACAAAACTACTCATTGCTAATATAACAAAACTACTCCTTGTTGTTACAAAAGAATTACTCCTTGCTGTTTGTAATACTTATTTCTTGCTACTGCTGTTGCTGTTTCTGAACGGAGTGATTCTAGTCGCTGCTGTTTCCAACCGGAATTATATTTGCTGTTGTTGGTTACCGGTTCAAAATACTGTTGCTGCAACAAATACACTTTGAGAAAGATATTTACAGGTTCTTTACAAATTATTTCATCATTTTTAAAGTGTATTTCCTTTCTAGTAATATGGCTCTTACCTCAGAAGTGCTGAAGTTTGATTCCAACCAACCCTCTAAGTTTGATGGTCTCAACTTCAAGAGATGGAAGAACAAAATGTTTTTTTATCTCACACTTAAGGAAGTGGCTTATGTTCTGGAACAAGAATGCCCAATTGAACCTCCCGTTCCCGTACCTGGGGTAGACCCTGACCTGATTGAAAATGAATATGACAAAACCTTAAAATCAATTTCGAACTGGACTGAGGCTGGCTTCAAATGCCGTAATTTCATTCTGAACGATCTAGCAGACGAACTGTACGATTATTATCTAGAGTCCAAAATTGCAAAAACCGTTTGGGATGCATTACAGAGGAAGTATGATACAGAAGAGGTAGGCTCTAAAAAGTTTGCCGTAAGCCGATATCTCAAGTTTACTATGGTCGACGATAAGCCAGTAATTTTCCAATCACATAGGTTATCGTCGTAACGAAATATTCGTACTTTTTGAGAAGCGAGTTCAAGAACAAAAGTATTTTGTCTTCATCCCCAACAATTTCCTCTAGGTTCGCCAAGTCGGCTAATAACTTTACTACAAGAATAAAGGGTAGTAGCCACAAAAAAATTGTGGCAAAAGGGTTTTTGCCATGGTTTTTACCGTAGCACATGTCGTGCCCGTAGATGGGGTGGCTAAAGCTTTGGCACAATTATTACCGTGGCGAAAGGTTCATCAATTGCTATGGTTTTTACCATGGCTTTATTCCGTGGCGAAAGTGTTTCGCTCACCATTGTTTTATCCATGGCTAATATGAAGAAAAAAGTGTTTCGTTCACCACTGTTATATCATTGTAAATGCTCCATTAAATATGAAGAAAAAAAATTAATATAAAAAATATCATAACATTTACATAATTCATTTTTCTTAGATCCTTCAACAAATAAGTTTGGGATGCACTCCTATTCAACATATAGGAGGCAGCATGCCTTTCATATACCCTTTCCTCCACCACCCCTAAGATGTATTTATCAATGTAGGGTAACCCACAACCTGATAGCTTGCAACTGCCTCTACCGCTATGTAAACACGATCTTCTTGGTATGTATTCTTAGGGATAGACTCCAATCAATTTTCAATTTATATTTTCACCTAAAAGAGAATGGAAAAAAGCATAAATTATGAAATGCCAATTTTCCTTAAGAAATTGAAAATATGAAGTTTGTTAGAAATCTTACATGTGAGCTAATCCATGGGAGAGTTGGAAGAAAAGAAAATACCAACCATACATGAAGCTAGGGGACCAAACAAAAATAATTCCCCTATCCTTTAATGCATCTTGAAGCTCAGGGTCTCGGATACATGGTTCAAACTAGGCCAAACTGCATTAACATGCACATGACCCAAAGTCAGATGAGCAAACAATGTGTTGTGAAGTAACACAAGGTATACCAAGATCTACGATGTTTATCAAAGTAATACACAAATACTAGAAAGCTCTATGAACCTCAACAAGATCTATGATGAGTTGTATCTAGCATAATTATTATTGTTGGTCCCACCAGGAACGAAAGCGATTAACTGAAGTCAAGCTTGTTAAGGAAATTCCTCCATTTATAACCCCATTATTGCTCCAAGCTCTCGCCATGATCTGACTTTATTTGGCTTCAAGAACCCTACATTAATAGAAACTCATAAGCTTAGCAAAACCAATTAATTGATAGCTTGTACTAAATTCATTTTTTCTATATCTATTTATATCATCAATATATTCTTTCTATTTTTCTATTAATAATGAATTTCATTCAAAAGCCAAGCCGAACAGCCTATAAGAAAATAAAAGATACTTGCGATGGAGTTGCACCTAGATGTCTGCACATCGAATAAATAATCCTATGAATGTCAAACTGTATAAAGAAAAATGAAGCTTACTAGACTGGTTACTAAATCATCGTTCCCTTCTTTACCTGGAGGTTCTCCAGTGTTAATCCTAAACAAATATGGCTACCTAAAGCATGTAAGATGTGTGTTAGGCATAGATATTTATGATACTCTCATTTCTAGATAAAAGTCAAGCTAATGCCGCAATTAAGATAATAAGAATAGATTAAACATCTAAGAGTAATAGATGAGTTGGATAACCAGTGCAATACTTTGATTTTCATCTAAGAGTTTAGAATCTCTACTTGACACTAATGTCGTGATAGATGCACTAAGGGTGAACTTACAAATGCACTCGATAAAAAAAAAACATAAACCAAAGTTGCATAAGTTATCATGGTAATAAAGAGATTATATTCTGATATAGATGTACCTAGAATGTGTTCCATATTCATCAATTAGACATTCTACCCATAAAGATCTAGTACTTGAAGCCATCAGCTGTTTGAAAAATTGAGGGTTAAACAAAAACATGTAACGAATTAGATTCATAAAGTTTCTTTTTTTCTTCTAATGTATACATGAAAATTCATGAATCACGAAGAATGTCTTCAAAGATGAGACAACAAAGCTTTATAGTGCAACCAATGAAAATAAATCATAAATTCACTCATTTTACTTGCCTAATTTCCCCAAACAGGTTAAGAGCAAGACTTGCACAAAGACCCCAAATTTTTGCAATGCCAAGATCGCAAACCATGATCTTTTCCCTACCAAACGAGCTTTCGCAATATAAGACAATAAATTGACATTCACCACATCCATGTCAAATTTGCATATTCTCCTCACACCAATTCACAAGAGATTGTGACAAGCATGAAATCGCGGTAAACACTAGGGAATTAAAAGCATCATTCAGGTGCAACCATCAGAAGTAACCACGAAGAACCCCAATTACCACCACAAAAAGAAAGATGGGTGAAAGCACTCGGCAAGCAATGGGTCTGCGATGGTTTTGCAATTTTAACAACTTAAAAGTTATATACATTTATCAATCTATCTTACAACTGCAAACAAGATATGAGATCCCACCGCAATCTTACCTCGAAGAACTACATATTTATCAATCTATCTTACAGACCGCGCAAAGATAATTGATTTGAAACAAAGGAGAAGAACTAAAGCAAGTAAAAACTCATAATTAAAGAAGATAAAACGAATACAAAACCTAGATTAGGTGTGGTTTTCACCCTCTTCATAATTCTTCTCCACATTGACTTGTACCAAGTTGAAATCTCATTGCTGAGAAATTCGATAGCATTAAAATCCTTGTATTTACCCCAAATTCAGACTCAAAGTCTATTCGAACAGAAAACATGGCTGCCTCACACTTTCGACCTATCCAGTAATTTTCCTATGTGTGTTGGTACAATTTCAATTCAAAATAATCACGATAACATCTTTATTAGTCAAAAAAATACAAAGAATTATGGACGATACATCAAAGTAGAAAATAACACAAAATCGTCGACCAAATAGCACACTGAATTCTTTAGAGAGAAATAGTATTCCCTAATCAGCTTTATTATCCACGGACGAAGAGGATTGGGGCAATGTTCCACAATCATACACAATCTAATCCATAAAACGGCGGTACAGAAACTTGTAGAAAATAGTGTCCCTAAGGTACTTGGTATACCACCGTGACCCGCCTTGTTGGACGCGACCTGAAAGATAAGACCCCAAGATCAAACCGGCACATCGCCATTTCCTCTCCTTGACATACAACTCTAAGGCTTTCGTTACTTCACCAGATACGATTTGTCCATGTTCATGAAACGAATTCCCGATATGTCGACATAGGACCACCGCATCTTCCAATGCAGCAGCGCCTCCTTGGCCAAGATCGGGAGTCATTGGGTGCATTGCATCCCCCGCAACGGTAATATTCCCCTTGCTCAACTTCCGGAATATAAGATTCCACGGTACTCGAAACATTAGCGGTGCCCATGTCAATGTGGACAAGTCGGAGTGTCGAACATCTAGGAACACTGCAGGGTCATTGGCAAAGCTCTCTAGTACATTCTTTTGTATCAGCTTTGGGTCTCCTGATTTCATCTCCTCGTCTGTAAAAACAAAATACGTTACTCAAAATCGTAAAATTTAGGAAAATACTATCACATATAAATTTACTCAATTAGCTTAAATTAATTGAAGTTACGCACCTTCATTAAGGCTAGTGTTGTAAGTGATGAACCAATAGAACTCGGTATCATTCAGAGGAGTCAAGCCTGCTCTATGGCCTTTGTGTAAAAACTGCTAGATTTCGTTACCAAGTCCATGACCACGAGGGAACACGGATAAGCCACGAACGGCACCACGCCCCGAATCAACAGGAGTACTAAGTCCCAACCACTGTGCAACCTTCGAATGCACACCATCGCACCCTATCAAAACCAGTCCCGTCCACAAAAATTTTAGGAGACATGAGAAAAATAAAAAAGGCATTGCTCCTATGTTGCTATATAGTTCTTATTAGCAATAACTCACTTCGGCATTAATAATTGTCCCATCGTCCAAGTAAAGAATAGCGACGGACAAACCCCTGTCGGTATGGGTCCTAATGGAGCTAATCTTTGTAGAGAAACGAATTGTGCCCGTTGGCAATTCACCCGCTAGCGTCTCTAGTAATATTTTCCTATGAACACCCCTCGGTCCAGCCTTAGTCCTGCATTCACCCAAAAACACCCTTTTAATTATCACATTCATATAAGTTTGTATCGCGCCTTATAATTAATCTTAGCATCCCCATCCCCACCACAAAAATGTTAATAAAAAAACAACAACAACGTACCCATCAGAGCCCCGTAAACGAAACTTCTTGTACAACTCCACTCGAAACATCGGTAACAAATCTGGTCTTATAAGGTTTGTAAAGGGCCTTGAGTTTTTTGGAGACACCACGTGTATGAAGTGCTGACCATGCATTTGGGAACAGTGTTAGTGCAGCTCCAGTAGACCGTAACTCGTGCGTTTTCTCAAGCACCAACGCTTGGACTCCCACTCGCTTCAATGCTATAGCCGGAGCCAAACCCGCTATCCCGGCGCCTACGATCACCACATCTTCCTTCATCTCTGTGGTGACCTTTTTCCAATACTCCGAACTACTACTGCTACAGCACTTTGAATAGTAAACAGCTGCATCAACCCGACTGATACAGTATCCGACCTGCTACAGTACCCGAACTGCTACAGTATCTGATCAGTTGCAATACTTCGACCTGCTACAGTACTTCGAACTGATGCATCTACAGTACTTCGATCTCGTCAACAAACACGTAGCCATTTATGACACATTATGGAGCGGTTACAAGGAAGAATAGTTACTCAAGCCGTTACTCGGCCATTATGAAGACTCATCAAGTTCACATATTGTAACGTTCCTCATTAAAACAATAACGATCATATTATAAGACCTATAAATAAGACTAGATAGCCACAGATTAAGGGAAGAGACTGCTCAGAGATCTTTTCTACATCTCTCTCTCTATGTAATAGCTAGCAAACATCTATAAACATCTCTCTTTCTAAAATCCTCAGGAGAGGTCGTGGTTTTTTACCCATTCAAGGGTTTTTCACACTAAAACTTTGTGTTTATAGCTATTTTATCTACAACATTCTCCATTTCAAGGGTGTAAAGTACTATTTTCGGTCTCTACGAAAATAGGTTATTACATTTGGCACCGTCTGTGGGAACGAAGCGTTATACTCATTGTTCTTCAACCAGTTAAATTTTTTCTAAAGAATGGCAAATCAAGATCAACATGCAAATCGTTCGGACCGATGGCACCGCCGGAGCAACCATATGACGAAACCAAGCCAACGCCGAGCCTATATCACAGTCCTCTAATGGGGCCGAGCAAACTAAACCTCTCTCTCTCTCTGAATCAAGATGAAATTTTAGATTATCACAAACATCATCGTCATCGTCACCTCCAAATAGCAACAAGCTCAAATTCAAGCTGATTGTGACTCCATCAATGTTCAGTCAACAGCTGATTGTAATAAATGTTCAGGTCACATTAGTTCACCATCAACAGCTTCGCCAATTCGAGTTATGATTCCGGTTGAGGGCTCCCCAAATCAAAGCCAATATTCAGATCTATCAACCCAATGTTCAGAAACAAGAGGACCCCAAGATTCAAATCTGTCAACCCCATTCACTCTTACAGCAACAGTTCGTGATTGACATCTATCTTCGGCTGCACATTCGGCAGAAAAAGTTCGTGAAAGCCAAATATAATTTGCAGATCGAAGTCGACAATTCAGCAGCAATTCAACAGTTCGCGATGATACGATGATTTTTGCAGTTCGTAAAACTTAGACGAACTACCTCTACAACAGCAGCATTTCATTTAGACCTTCAGCTCATTAGCAGCAGTTCGAATTCACAGATTTCAGCAGCAGTCTTACAGTTCGCAAACCCCATTTTATACAGTTCGTAAAGGCAGTCTTACATCAGCAGTCTTACATAAGCAGTCTTGCAGTTCGTGAAGGCAGTGTTACAGTTCGCAAACCCAATTTTTGCTCCCTCGAGCTCGACAACGGACAATCATTCCGTTTGTTTCAGCACGCAGCTATGCATCATCTGATTCAAGCTCAGTTATTTGTTACTGTTGGAATTTTTCAAAACTTATACCTCTTTTGAGCCTTGAACCCATGACCTCTTGGTCATCTATTTTATGTGACTCCAATATTATAGCCTAAAGTTTAGTCCCACATTGTTTATAAACAATAGAGGAACTAAACATATAAGGTAGTACCCATGTGACATGTGTGTAACATGTGACAAAGAGAGAGTGCACTTCCGGGATAACTGAAGTCTACTGTATACGTTACGCTCGTTGTATCCTGGAAAGAGATCAAACATTCGTTACCTTACCCGAGGTAGGTCGAAATACTCTTTAAAGAGAGTGTGACCCACGCCTCGAGCAATCACAACCTCTCTCTCTGCTGTAGGCGCTGAGTTCCCTGAAACTGCCGAGCAATCACAACCTCTCTCTCTGCTGTAGGCGCTGAGTTCCCTGAAACTGCCGGTGATTAGTTCTTCTTGCTGCTGTTACAACCAGTCCTGATAACTGTTTGTTCTTTGCCGGAATCTGCCTGTTCCTTGCTGCTGTCCTGATAACTATTTGTTCTTTGCCGGAATTTGCCTGTTCCTTGCTGCTGTCCTGATAACTGTTTGTTCTTTGCCGGAATCTGCCTGTTTCTTGCTACTGTTACAACCAGTTCTAATAACTGTTTGTTGTTTGCCGAAACCTGCCTTACACAACAGCTGAGTTCCCTGAAACTGCCGAGCAATCACAACCTCTCTCTCTCTGCTGTAGGCGCTGAGTTCCCTGAAACTGCCGGTGATTAGTTCTTCTTGCTGCTGTTACAACCAGTCCTGATAACTGTTTGTTCTTTGCCGGAATCTGCCTGTTCCTTGCTGCTGTCCTGATAACTATTTGTTCTTTGCCGGAATTTGCCTGTTCCTTGCTGCTGTCCTGATAACTGTTTGTTCTTTGCCGGAATCTGCCTGTTTCTTGCTACTGTTACAACCAGTTCTAATAACTGTTTGTTGTTTGCCGAAACCTGCCTTACACAACAGCTCTTGCTGCCTGAACTTGCGCTACCAATCCAATTGTTTTTGCTGCTGAACCTACATGTTATTCCATTGCCTTTTACCGGAGTTTACCTCATACTTTCTGCCGGTATAATTGTTGCTACTCATTACCAGAACAACAACTGAGTTACTGTTGCTCTTCATTGTTACTATTGCTCTTCATTGTTGCTGCTATACTTACAGTACATTGCTATTGCTCAATCAAAGGGAAAGCTATACTTACAGGTTCATAAGACTTAACCTATATTTCTTACAGTTACACAATTCAAGCTCGTCTTTTTAATCGAACTTGAAACTTCGAAATCTCGACCTTACATTCGCATTTTACAGAACTTGAACTCAGCCTTTCTCGAGCTAAAACCTCATACGATTTACAGCTCCAATCTTAGTTCTATTTGATTCACCGCCGATAGTTCGCGGTGGTGCGATGATTTCTGCAATTCGAAAAGTCTCAAACAGTTCGGGAATATCGTGTAAAAGCTTATTAACAGTTCGTGAAGGCAGCTGCTACAACAACAGCAACAGTTTGAAAAGCTTTCAAAGCTCAAATGATTTCTGCATCAACAATTTGATATCATCAACTTTGGTTACACCTTGCTTCGATGTCGTGCTCAGCCTTTTAAAATGGGAACTAGCCGCTGTCGTCGCGTTTGTTCTTTACTCATGCACCTGATCAGTTACAGTTCCAACGATGTTGTTGAAGCGGCAGTTGTTAGCCGCAATTATTAGCCGTACTCTAATGGATAACCGAAGGAGTAAATTTATACTCGTACTTGTTGATGCGATTGCACTTGTACCCTCACCATTAACAATGGGAGCAGTGTTTTTATCATCAAGACCGACACAGGGTATGGCACTATGGTGCCAAAATTCTCCATTTCAAGGGCGAGACCGACTTCAGATTCAGACACAACACTCATCCTCAGCTTGAACAGACTAAATATCAATCAACGTAAATCATACTCGGGGTGAGCCCGTTCTTTTCAACAACATTATTAAGGTGCTCGAGGTCGAGGTACTCGAGGCGATAACAACTCATTCTAGATATACTCGGGGCGAGCCCGATGTTTTCAACAACATTATTAAGGTGCTCGAGGTCGAGGTACTCGAGGCGATAACAACTCATTCTAGATATACTCGGGGCGAGCCCGATGTTTTCAACAGCATTATTAAGGCGCTCGAGGTCGAGGTACTCGAGGCGATTTCAACTTAACTTATACTCGGGGCGAGCCCAACTTCAGATTCAGACACAACGCTCGATCAGCACATTCAATCATACTCGGGGCGAGCCTAACTTCAGATTCAAACACAACGCTCGACCAACACATTCAATCATACTCGGGGCGAGCCTAACTTCAAATTCATATACAACGCTCGACCAGCACATTCAATCATACTCGGGGCGCGCCCGACTTCATATTCAGACACAACGCTCGTCCTCAGCTTTAGATACAACATACTTAATGTCAAACGACATAAATTATACTCGGGGCGAGCCCGATCTTTCCAACAACATTATGAAGGCGCTCGAGGTCGAGGTACTCGAGGCAATTATAACTTATTCAATCTTATACTCAGGGCGAGCCTGATTTCAGATTCATACCCGCCTGATTTCAGATTCATAAATTATACTCGGGGCGAGCCCGATGTTTTCAACAACATTATTAAGGTGCTCGAGGTCGAGGTACTCGAGGCGATAACAACTCATTCTAGATATACTCGGGGCGAGCCCGATGTTTTCAACAGCATTATTAAGGCGCTCGAGGTCGAGGTACTCGAGGCGATTTCAACTTAACTTATACTCGGGGCGAGCCCAACTTCAGATTCAGACACAACGCTCGATCAGTACATTCAATCATACTCGGGGCGAGCCTAACTTCAGATTCAAACACAACGCTCGACCAACACATTCAATCATACTCGGGGCGAGCCTAACTTCAAATTCATATACAACGCTCGACCAGCACATTCAATCATACTCGGGGCGCGCCCGACTTCATATTCAGACACAACGCTCGTCCTCAGCTTTAGATACAACATACTTAATGTCAAACGACATAAATTATACTCGGGGCGAGCCCGATCTTTCCAACAACATTATGAAGGCGCTCGAGGTCGAGGTACTCGAGGCAATTATAACTTATTCAATCTTATACTCAGGGCGAGCCTGATTTCAGATTCATACCCGCCTGATTTCAGATTCATAAATTATACTCGGGGCGAGCCCGATGTTTTCAACAACATTATTAAGGTGCTCGAGGTCGAGGTACTCGAGGCGATAACAACTCATTCTAGATATACTCGGGGCGAGCCCGATGTTTTCAACAGCATTATTAAGGCGCTCGAGGTCGAGGTACTCGAGGCGATTTCAACTTAACTTATACTCGGGGCGAGCCCAACTTCAGATTCAGACACAACGCTCGATCAGCACATTCAATCATACTCGGGGCGAGCCTAACTTCAGATTCAAACACAACGCTCGACCAACACATTCAATCATACTCGGGGCGAGCCTAACTTCAAATTCATATACAACGCTCGACCAGCACATTCATCATACTCGGGGCGCGCCCGACTTCATATTCAGACACAACGCTCGTCCTCAGCTTTAGATACAACATACTTAATGTCAAACGACATAAATTATACTCGGGGCGAGCCCGATCTTTCCAACAACATTATGAAGGCGCTCGAGGTCGAGGTACTCGAGGCAATTATAACTTATTCAATCTTATACTCAGGGCGAGCCTGATTTCAGATTCATACTCAATGATCAAACTTATCAAAGCACATCATGAAGGCGTCGAGGTCGAGGTACTCGAGGCGATTACAACTTATTCAAACTTATACTCAGGACGAACCCGACCTTAGCTTCAGATGCAAACGTTCAAACTCAACTTCAAGACTCGAGATCAAACAACTTAACAGCTTATACTCGGGGCGAGCTCGACCAACATCTTACAGGTCGATTATTGGTACGTCCAATTCGATTAAACAAAACACATTCTACAAAGTTGGTTATTGGTTCAACCAGTCCAACCAACATTCAACATTTAACATATCTCATTACTGGGATCTACACCATAGCTCTTCAAATATACACGCTCTCCGAGGATCGCTTATTGAGTCAATCAAAACGATCTGGCAGATACGCCATTCAGCTATGCCATATTCAATACATGTCCCATCACGGTCGCTCCGCTAGACCAATAACCGGGACCTGCCTCATAGCTCTACAAATATACTCGCACTCCAAATGTCGCTTATTGAGTCAATCAATTCGATCTAGCAGAGACGCCATTCAACTATGCCATATTCAATACATGTCCCATCACGGTCGCTCTGCTCGACCTATAACCGGGACCTGCCTCATAGCTCTTCAAATATACACGCTCTCCGAGGGTCGCTTATTGAGTCAATCAATTCGATCTGGCAGAGATGTCATTCAGCTATGCCATATTCAATACATGTCCCAACACGGTTGCTCCGCTCAACCAATAACCAGGACCTGCTTCATAGCTCATCAAATATACTCGCTCTCCGAGGGTCGCTTATTGAGTTAATCAATTCGATCTGGCAGAGACGTCATTCAGCTATGCAATATTCAATACATACTAGCATGCATTTCTACTACATGCATTTTACCACTACATTATCATACAGGATCATCTATTCTACTACATTATCATATATTATCATCCATTGTAATACATTATCATACATTATAATACATTCTCTATTTCAAGGGTGTAAAACACTATTTTCGGTCTCTATAAATATAGACTATTACAATCTCCATCTTAATTTATTTTATTTTTTCTCTCTCTAAATTTTGGTTGAGTCTCTTATTGTTAGACTACTAGTTGTTTTATATGCACCAATATTTGCTGACATAAGAGAAAACGTATTTGAAAGTTGAGTAATAGTGAAATATTTGGGGTGACCGCTGGCGACCTTTTAAAAAAAAACAATTTGATTGCCCATAACACTTATATTTATCTGGAGGCAATTGTCGGACGAGAATACGTGCCTCGGTTTGATTAGGGCGAGGAGGAAACAAAGAGAAAACATACTTGACTAGTATTTATAAAACGTTCATTTTAAAGAAACGTACTTGACTTGTGCCGCAAGTTTTCTTAGTGATGATATTAGAAGACTTCCGACCTGAGACATTGACCTTGAACATTCGTTTAATTTTTTTGGCAAAATAAATAATGTGATTATATTATTGTCCACGCATGCGAAAACAATTGGGGGAGTGGCTTTCCTCAGTATGGGGGTGTTATTTTGTGAAGAATGATTGGTAAAGTTTCGGCGAGTTGTTAATAGTACGTTTAAGACGATGCTTGCAACCGAAGACATATCATATCCAAACTCGTGGTGTCTTGCAACCGAAGACATATCACGTCCAAACTCGTGCTGGACCGCCAAAGTTGAAAATATGTTCTAATGGTTATCCTTGACCATTATTAAAAGCTTTAGGTGCAGTGCCAAGTTTCGCTTCAAAGGCAATAGTTCGTGGCAACTCTGATGGGATTCCAAAGCTGAAGTTTGAGCCTTATCTAGGGAGAACTCAATCCTAGCCATGGTCAGCCCGGCTTCCACAATGCTGAAGTTTGAGCAAAACCTCTAGTTTAATACTATTAAAACAGAACTCAATGCGGCAAAGATGATCCGAGAAAATCTCAGTTTGGTATAATCACGACAGCAAAAGAAAAAACGACAAATATGATAAAACAATGAAAAATGCAAATATGCATATGTTTAATGTGCGAATAGACTACAACAGCTGCGCATGTTTGACTGAACCTAATAAAATAGGCAAAAATTATTATAATTCTTATGATACATAAATAAAATTCATGAACTAAACATAAATTACTACGTAAGAGTGTGCTGACAAGACACTGAGACGTTAGTATGCAACAAAAAAATATGCAAAAGACCAAGATTTCCATTTATTCCTCTACTCAAAATATGTAAAGCTTTAACCAGCCAATCAAAAGTACCCTTAAATTATTTTAAGATCAAATATACCAAATTAAAACCAGTATAATGTTACTGACATTATAAAGAGATATGGTTTTGCTGCCATATAGATCTCTATACATATCCATGTAGGTTCTGTTAACTCACCAATGCTTCGCCTAAAACCCAGTAACTTGTTTCCGGATTATCTTCTCAATAGAACTCTATACACATCTTGTAGATTAAGCTCGCTCACCAGTGCCTGGCCTGAAACCCACCTCTTCTTGAGTTCTTAGGTTTCGGCACATCTTTAATGTCCATCACTTGGATTGTTCTTTGCTTTTTAGCTGTACATGCGAACAAATAAAACCACACAAGATTAGAAACATAGATAGGAAATGGAGATCTTAACAAAGTTACTTAATAACAGCATGCCCAGTTGATCAACTAATGGCTCTGAGCAGACTAAATTCAAGTAACAACAACATGGGCAATCCTAGATACACTAGATGGAGAAAACTTTCACCGGAACGTGACAGAGGCAAAGGAAAAAAATTCATAAAGTACAAGAAAACACTTGAATACTGGATGGTCAGGGAAAGGAGATGGACGGGGATAGGATTTTACTATATTTTTATTCGATTTATTATCGGTGCAACTTTAATCGCAGATGCAAAATCTTGAGGTGTTCTTTTAAACAAGCAGTACATTATATTTCAATGCATTATTAGGGGGTGGGACGTAAGCAGATAAAACCCAATAGTAAAGTATAACTTGGATTAGATTCTAACCATTTTCTGCTTCCAGGTAATTTTCATGAAGACGTTTCCTTGCTGAAGCAAATCTCTCTGGATCAAGGAGGTTGTCCTTCTGTTCTTTCTGTTTCTGCAAATTCGATTAAATTAAGATCAAAAATGAGCTTAATCTTAATACCTCTCTTATGTAATCTATCTTACATTTGGGAGAGGTGCAGATGAAACAGGAACAGGGGAGGACTGGGTTGGTTTCTTTTGAGGTTGGTATCTTTGAGGTTCACTTCTCGGAATCATTCTCCTTTTTGGTTCAGGTTCAGAATTGTTCTTATCGGAACCAGAGCTTCCATCTGTCAGGTAATGAAACCAAATTCAAATATAATTACCAAATGTTTAAGCTTGTATTGGCGTCGTAGAAAAATTAACGGGGTTGAAATTGAACTTACTATTAGGGTTCGGGGAATATGCAAAATCGGGGACCTGAAATAAATGAAGGTTTATTAAATAAAATTACATTTATTAACTGAAGAATCAAAGAATCTAATTATTATGCACACCTGGTAGTGACCATTTTGATTACTTTTAGGTGGGTTTTGTTGAGGGGAATCTCCATCAGCTGCCACCATTAACCCCTTTTTGTTATGCTCTAAAAAGTGATTATTCAACTTTGAATTTGTTAAGAAAAGTAAAGAATGTTGTAGTTGTTACCAGTCAGAATAGGTGCATCCCCTCCACACTCCACCCACTCATCCACCAAGTCTTTCCATTTTCTGTCAAAGCACAAAAAACACATAATTTCCAACTCTTCAATCCCTTTTTTTCACTGATTCCTAAACACTTGTTTAGGTAATTGTTGAATTTCCACAGTCCAAACCTGACGAGTTGCTTCACCAATCTCCGAACTTCACCCGACGAATGCTTTCTCAAGCGGTTTACATGTCTTCCAATGTCAGTTGCCTAAACCATAAATAATTAACGAATGAATACCAATCTATAAGAGATGTATTTAGAGATAAAGAGTTCAACTTTCAATACCTGAAGAGCTTTGAATGTGATATCCATATCCGCGAGAGTTCGAAGCAGATCAACAACAGAATCGTTGGACTAAAACAAAAAAACAATAACACAATATAATCTAGAGTACATACATTTTGTGCAAAAATAAGTATCCAATTCGACATCCAAAAAAGTATACCTGATTAGGATCCTCAAGATGCTCCTTAATTCGCAAAATCTTACTCTGCTCATCTTCAATAACCACGCGTCCTTTACTTCCTCCACGATGTTCCTTATCATCATCCAAACTCACAGCAACAGACTGCGGAGTATAAGGCGAACACCCCTTCACCTCGCGTCCTTTACTTCCTCCATGATAATCCTTATCATCATCCAAACTCACCGCTACAGACTGCGGTGTGTAAGGAGAATACCCCTTCACCTCATCAAGGCTACTACTATGTTTCTCCTTAGTTTCATTACTAAGCTTCGGAGATTCGACGCGGTCGCCATTGAGGTCACCATTTCTGCTCATAGCAACCGTAGGAGGAAGAGCGTATAACTGCTCCACGATCCCATCTCTCCGATTCTTCAACTCGTTCCGATAATCTGAGGAAGCAACAGATATAGCAGTACCAATCAAAGTCCACAAATCCACACCAGTATTCGACAAAATCAATCGAAACTCATCCAAATCCATCCTTTTACGATTCAATCAAAACCTGCACATATCATCAAACACACAAATCTCACTCATTTCTCTCTAAAATCATTCCGATCTCTCCACTAAAACCAATCAAAACCACAAACTACTTAGATCTGACCAAAAAAATAGTCAATTTTGATGCAAATTCGCAAATATATCATATTTAAACTACTCTAATTAGTCAAATACAGTGCAAAAAATCATCAAATCTCAATTAAATCAAATTCACCTCCGTTTGCAGTGCAATCAAACGATCACCTCGTCATCTCATGATTCTCATCATCACCACAACAACACGAGCTTCGGGTTCCAACTAAACCACTCATAATCAACGAATCGAACCAAATTTAATCCAAAAAAATCAAACTAAAGGTTGAATCTTGCGAAATGACGTATTTTAAAGCTAAAATTACACATCTTATAGCATCAGATTCATCTAAGCCGGAGAATCCGCCATTAAAACACAGACTCAAGCTTTCTCTCTCTATTTTGTTCTCTGTCTGTTTTACTTAAATTTATATTTTAATTGTTTTTCGTTTTCGAGACAAGAAAACTTGTCTACGTTATTTTCCCCAGAAAGGGCAAAGAGGTAAATGTGTAACTTATTGTGACGCTAGTGTTACATTTGTGCTCGAGAATATACTGTGGAGTGACGAGAATGACCTTTTACCTTTGAGTTTTATCCGCTTTGACGGGGGGACGAAATAAAACAACCTTTGGTGGAGTCGACAAATGGGGAAAATAAAAGAGAAGAGGAGATGATAATGTCAAAGAGCTCAATATGGATGTACGCATTCGATCAAGATGGATAGATAGCTTTTTTGAAGAGGTAGGTGGGTCCAATATATAAAAATCAAATGGTTTTTGGCTTAGCTAAACTCCACTTAGAGTGAAACCTATCTTTCTTTTCTTTTTTTTTTAATCAAAGGATAAGCCACCGTGGGAAAAGCAAAAATTACAAAGTTAACTAGGTTTTGTGCCTCTTCAGGCATATTACAAATAAAAGGTTCAGAATGAGCTCCCCATGCATCAGACTAAACTGGGATGCTAAAAAAATGTATGTCAGAGGCCAGACTAAGCACTCCCTAAGAGAGGTCGACTATTTTATCTGTGAAAGCCTTCACAAGACGCTAACAATCTAAAAGCATTGTAACATTTTCAACACCTGCATCCAAAGCTGCTCGCATCCCTCTAATAATAGTTGTTGCATCTACCTTTTATGTGTCGGCTGCTTTGAAAGAGCCATATCTTGTACATAAAACTGAGGAATAAGATCTAATGACAAATCTAGAACTGCTAAACAATTTAGTTGGGGACCAGGCGGCGTCCACATTAACAATGTGCCACCCCTTTTAGGCGTTGGAAAAATATAAATGAAGGGTTTGGGGGGATCAGGTTTAGGACAAGAGGCAATGAGGTTTCCTTTGGCAATTTTAACCACTTCTGAGGGAGTGAAACCTATCTAATTACACACTCTTGGTACCAATTAAAAGTGTGCGCCTAAAAAGTTGTGTGCCCATGTAATGTACATAAATACAGTTAGTAAGGTTTAGTGTGTGTTTTAAATAATCAAATTTACACTAAATGTTATTTAAAAATTAATGAGAAATAATTTAGAATACTGAATTATTTTTTAGAGGTAATGTACATAATAAACACACTTATGCACTTAAAAGTGTAGTTAATTTATGACATATGTAGGGCTAAGTACAATTGTGTAGGGAAAATTATATTGTTAAGACTGGAAAAAAAAATTACACATTACTAATTTGTATTGTTCCGGCTATTGGACCAACATTTTTTGTGCAATTAGGAAGGTTGTGCGTTTTTAAAGAGTGCATTTAGATAGGTTTCAATGTAGTTGGAATTTTGGGCATGTCAATAGATCGGATTTGTATCGAATTATGCCTAGTCGAATTTTGTTCAAAAATTCGTAATCTAGTATTACCTATGATTTTGTGGATTGACCAGATCAATGTTAATTTCAGTCTAATTTGTAATGAAAAAGGTTTAGTTCAAATTTGTAATGAATCACAGTGTTTGAGTTCATTTTTTTTTATTTTGTTAAGGTCACATGTAAATCAGACTAATATACATTAAAGTATCCACAACAATCTCTTTTAAATAGAGAGTGCTTGTGAGGAGTTTTAGAGCATCCACATCAACCTCCCTTGAAATATAGGGAGTGGTCGTGATGTATAATCCCTATTTGTATTTTTACCCCAACAAACTCCCTTTTTTAAGGAGTCAAGTAACTTTTTATCTTTAAGCTCTAGAAAAGTAGGATAACCACTTTCGACGTAAACAAAGTTGCTTTGTGTAATGGCTAGTTTTCTGGTAGGTAGACTTCGCCAATACTTTATATAAAGAGGTAAGTTTTGAGTGCAAAGAAAAGCTAATATGTAGTCGATTTTACGTGGAAACTCAGCAAAGCCTGATAAAAATTATGACCTCGAGGAAGATTTTGATGTAAAATCCACTAAGATGCTAATCTATTACACTTGAAGAGAGATTATTATAGAGGGTGTGCAAAAAAACAAAATAAGATACTTACTATTGCATGATCTTCCTGTATTTATAGTCAGATACAGGCAATTACAAAATATAATATTTCTCATATTCTTAAGGTACGTGGACAAACTTTGCGGAGCACGTTCAGCGGCTATATTTGACCAAGTGTAACGGCTATTGTAGATAGTCGAGCTCTGTAGTTGTAGAATGGAGTATTCTCAACTTATAGACGGGTACACGATCAAATACCTTCGAGGTGCCTTTAATAGTTCATATTGTTGAATATGTGGAATATGCTACTATAATCGCCTCATTCTCGATACAAGTACTTGTGGTTGTGTCGAGAAGAATATTTTGGAACTTGCGATATTGACTTTTGTCTTTGGAAAAGATGTTAGGGGACAAGAATCCATTGATTTGTGGTGCGAATACAGGTAATTATTTGGATTGTGACTGTATATGTGTTGGGATATATTATCTTCATCTATAAATAGCCATATTTAGTGATGAAGAATATGCAAAGTGTCTGCTTTAATGGCGAGAACCAGGTCTTGTCGCTAACAAGATGCAGAAGGTCCTTTAGCTATTAAGGTTGTTGAATTGGAGGAGCAATATTTTGGGTGGTTTTTTGTTTCTGACGTGCTTCCTTCTCGAGGCCCTTTGGAAGTTGTAGGTATGTCGCCGGAGCTGACGGAAGTGGAAGCTGACAGTTGGTTTTGGTATGGTATTTTTACAGATAAAGTGCGTAATTGCTCATCATCGTGTTGTTCTGAGGTACATTGCAGAGGATGAGATAAGGCAAGAAGATGTTCTTGCTACTGGCAGGGTTTTGATTCTAAGTGGACAAGCAAACCATGTGTCATGCGTTAAATGTAATTACATGTGATTCTGTCATGTACTTTTTCTCGAGGAAAAAAATGTATCTTTTTTATTGATGTTTTCTCGGTGTATAATCTTGTTGTGATATTTTGTTGTCGAAGATATTGGAATTTTGAATTTTGAAAATCTATTTGTAACTGTCCCTTGATTATAGAAGGCAAATAAAAAGAAACATATATGCTGGGGGTTTGTAATGAACTATGGCTAGGTGTTTACCCATAGATGATGTATTAAGTTACAAGGAATTTGATATTCAATATATTTTTTTAAGTTTGAGAATTGCATTTGATAATATGAAGAGAAATAAGGATTTTGGGATTTATTTAGATGGTTTAGATGGTTTGTTGTCTTTAAGGAGGAAAAGGGCGAAAGAGTTCGAAGAAAGGTGTATTAGTCTAGTAAAAAGGAATACTGTCAAACGGTTAGGCGAAAGGTCTTGAAGTGGTACGTCGAACCGTCGTTTGGTGGCTATAAATACCCTTTTGTCTGGGGAAGGTTCTCACTATTGTTTTTCTAAAAAATCAAAGCTTCATTCAAATTATCTCTTTTCTTCTATTGCTAATTGTTCAACAATTGGTACCGAGGAGATCTTTGTGCTGATTGAGAGGGCAAAAGTTGTGAAAGAGCGAGCTTTTGAAATGGTTCATCTGCGAGGTCGGTACTCATTTCCTTTTCTAATTTCTCTTGTTGTGTTTGAATTATGTGTGATTGAATGAAACCCATTGGAGATTATATCTAGATGTATGTGTTTTAGGAAGTAATTGGAATAATGCTTGGTATTATATGAGTAATTGTAGTTGACAATTTTCTAGGGTTTAGGTTAGTTTATTTTATGGATTGGGATTTTGTTTGCTTAATGGTAATGTTGGAACACGTATCTGGGAACAAGGTGGTTGTATATGTTTAAAGATTGGGTCACCTTAAAGAGGATGGAGATTGGGGATTTTTCTTGACGTTATAGATACGGTGTGAGTTTAAGAAGTTTATTGGATGGGGTTAAGGGGAGGGAAAATTGGATGAAACTGTGGACGGGGTGACTCTGGTAATTAGCCATGATTTACGCCATGAATTACATTAATTTATGTTGGGGATTTCGAAAAGAAAAAAAAATCTTTTTGGCGGGAAACTGGTCGTTATCTTCTCTGTCCCCTCTTCGAGGATAATTATTTAATAAACCTGTATAAAAACTTCAATAAGAGATGTAAGTAGGAACACACTTTTCAACATAAATGTAGAAATATATTCGATATTAGAACTTAATGAAGTTGCATTTTGAAATGATAGAGAACGAGACAGTGAAATGTGATAACTGGTGGAGTATAAGCTTGACAAAGCTTGATATCACTGATAGAGGATGCTCCTGGGTATCAATGTGGCACTTTAAAATGTAAATTAATTATTAGCGTAAAAATGATGTATAGCTAATAAAAATGATATGATTTTCAGGTTCGAATGGATCAACCAGTTGAAAACACTAATCTTCCTGATACTGATGCAAAAGGAATAATTTTTAATGTTGTCGATGTAGAGCCCATTATTATCGATATAACAACTTGTGTACAAGAATTGGGGGAAATTATAGGGTTTGTAGCAAGGGTGCTTTGGAAAGTAAAGAGAAAATATGAACTAGGGTGGCGAATGAAGTCGAATCATGTTTAGATGTTGTCATTGAGGAAGTTGATAATGAGAAAACAAAAATAGACATCGACCATGATCCCTAAAATAGTTATCGAGGAGAGTGCTCGGATGGGGGTAGAGCAGGGGGGATACAGATGTAGATCTCGATGAAGATGGTGAGTGTTATGGTGATGGTGAGGAAACCAATGAAATTTTAAATTTCAAAAAGAAGTATGGCATTCCCCAAAATGTGAGATTGGAGGAATATTATGGGGATATGATTGATCAAGAAATTCTTATAGATGGTATTCTTGTTCATCATGAACAGATTAAGAAATGCTTGAAACTACCTCTTCTAGCTGATCAAAAGAAGTTTTTTAACTTCTTCAAGGCCGCCCCAGGTCAATTCAACCCCAATGTATATGATTTGTTTTTGAGTTGTTGCTATATTAAATGCTCAACTAAAAGAGAAAGGGGGGCAACTGATTTATGTGGACGACCTACTTGTGTACTACACATTGAATTAAAATCCAAGTAAGCTTGGGTATAGGAATTGACTCTCTTATCAAGGATTAAGAGGCGGTAGAGGAGCTGTTTAAGGAGGCGGGGTTAAAGAGAGATCGAACTAAAGGAGGCGAAGTGTGCCTGGTCGACATTAAAATGTCTACCAAAATGAAGAAATCTACATATTCGAGCATTCTACTCAAAAACCCTGAATAAGTGGGTATACAACTGACTCTGCTGCTGCAGAAAAAAAGGCATTGGTGAGTGGTGGCTTCGATAAGGCTAAGAAGGCGAAAGGGCTGCCACTCTACCTCCTGCACATGCTCCTCCTTCAAAGAGAGTAACTCGACAAAACCCTTCAGAGAAACAAGAGAAAGGAGAGGTTGTTGTTGATAATGCATTAAGGTTCCTTATCTGATTCATCATTCGATGCCTGTCAATAAAGAAAGATGAGATACTTTCTGCTCCAACCAAACTGTTATTAAAGTCCTGCTTCATTGACATCATCCCAGAAGCAAAGGCCTCAATGGTTTGATTTGTCTCTTCTTAATGCATTATCATGATTAATAAATTTGGTTTCGCCGTTGAGAACTCATGCTTTAATTATAATGTAGATCAAGAAGCTGCTTCTCGATGGGAAACCTTTATTTTTGGGAGGGCAGAACTTAGCCAATGAAGTCTTGGTATATAAAAATATCGAGGAAGATTTAGTGAGGAAGAAAGGGAACTCGGGGCCGAGCTCTCCAAAGTCAAAGCTAATGTGATGAAGTCGAAGGAGGCAATGCTTCGTGATCCTGAGAAGATATGGGAAGTAGAGAAGAGGAAAGAGCTCAAGAAACTAAAGGTAGACGTTGCTAAGGAAAGGGAGGAGGCCTTGACTCTTCAAAAGTCAAATTTTGAGGATGACGTCCGAGAACAGATACTAGTTGTGAGGAAGTCGATAGAGGCAGAGAAGGCTAGAGATCTTGCCAATGCTGAGAAAGAAAAGAATAAAGCTGTTGCGAAGGTGGGCTTGGTTGGCCTTGACTCCCTAAGGCGTATGAAAATGAATTTTTTTGGGCAGTTCGACTTAATGGAGGAGAGGATAAACTTCTACAAGGGGCTTGTCGTGGCTGCTAGTATCAAGTTTGCAGACTCGGATGATGAAAAAGATCTAACTGAGGATGTTGCATCTGCTTCAATCTCACCTGACGTTGTTGAGAAGGCTAGAGAAGAAGTTCTCGATGAGCTCACTCCTGGTCCTCCAGTAAAGAATGTCAACCCAGTTATACCTTCGGAGAAGTAAAGAATTGTTAAACTCATACTTTATCTAATTTTAAAGTTTTATTTTTTGGGAATATTTAAGGATAAGTTGTACAAGTGGTCGACGAAACTTGTTAATATTGGTTTTCATTTTAAAAGGATAAATGTTTGACTTGCAATATTTATTGTCAATGTTTGAGATATAAGTAGCATAGTGTATGTGATGTAAGGATACATTATCCCTTGATGGGATATCATGTTGATTAGATCGAGATGAATAACATAACCAGTTATGGCTTGTTATTTTGATAACGATGTTTAGATATATTGCCCAATTATGGGATAACTGTTTCGATTAATAAGATTAAGATAGCATAACCAATTTATGGCTTGTCGATCTAATATTGATGTTCAGATATGGTCCCCAGTTATGGGTTATCTATTGTCGAATGATTGTAAATCAGATTTGACATTAAGTTACAAAGTTCTATCAAAACAGATAGTAATAAGAATATATGATTTATTGATAGGTGATATGAAAGAAAAGTGCTTTCATTTAACAGAATAGATTGCAACTCCTATTTGTAGAACATCTTCAAATGGGTTGTATTACATAGGTACTATAGTTGCACTTTGTCTTTCAGTCATCAACTAGTTTGTGCCACTATCAATTTTGTCACTTACGATATAAGGACCTTCCTAATTTTTGGATAACTTACAAAATGCTTTGGTCGAGTACTATCTTATATTTGTCAAAGTACGAGGTCGCCGATATCAAACGTTCGCCTTTTGACCATCTTGTTGTACATTTTTCTAAAAGTTTTATGGTATCGTCCCAAGTTTACGATGGCGTGATCACGAGTTTCTTCAATCCAATTAAGGTTACATAAAAGTCCAAGTTCATTTTCTTCATCAGTTATCTGTCTTCTAGCAGTTGGAAAGTTGAGGTCTGACGAAACGACTGCTTCCATTTTGAAGGCCATCATAAATGATGTGCAACATGTAGATGTTCGAGGTGTGGTCCAATATTCCCATAAGACACTGAGTAACTCCTCGACCCACCTCCTTTCTTGTCATCCAACCGTTTTCGTAACCCTGGCTTGATGTTTTTATTAATAGCTTCCGCTTGGCCATTCCTTTGTGGGTAGTAAGGTGTCGAGGTAGTTAGTTAAATTTTGTATTTGTGGAGGAATTTAATTTAATTATTACTACTGAATTGCTTCCCGTTATCTGACCTTATCATTTATGGACATTCGAACCTTGTGATGATGTGTTCCCATAAAATTTAATTACTTCGTTCTTGTTGGTGTGATAAAGTGGAACAGCCCCAACCCATTTGGTGAAATAATCTATAGCTACAAGGATAAATCTTTTGTAGCCCGATATTTTGAATGGTCATAGGATATTACTGACATGTAGGTCAAGGGTTGGGCTTTTTATGTCTTGAGCGCAGATTTGGCATTCATAGCACTTTTGAACAAAATTTCCACAGTTTTACATCATCTTTGACTAGTACAAACCTTGAGTAAATACTCTTTGAGCTAGTGATCGTCCTGAGACGTGTGCTGTGCAAATTCCTTCATGTAATTACTTAATTTTGACTTGTATTTGCTTCTTTGAAATACATTCGATAAGTAAACCTCCGTCGATAATTCTATACAGTACTCCTCCTTAGACTTTGATGAAAGGTTTTGGTTTGTTTCATTTCATGTTTGTAAAGTTCTGTGGTTATCTCAGTAAAAGACAGTGACAGAATGAAGATTTTCGTACAAGTCTATCAACCAACGTCTAAGAAGGTAAGTTGGTTAAGTAGAACTCTGATAAAGGGGACCAAAAATGTTTTTCTAAATTTTCTAAACTTTTTTAGAAACTCGTTCGAGCGACCTTGGGTCTCGTTCAAACGAATTCTGGGAATCTCGTTCTAACGACCTTAGGTCTTGTTTGAACGAGTCTCGAGAAAACTGAAATAGTATTTAAGTGAACTTTGCTTCTTTGTTCACTCACTCTCTTTCTTTGGAAAAAAGTTATTTTTGAAAGAGCTCAATATCCTTTATAAGAGAAGAAATTTAACATCAATCAAAACCTAAAAACCTTGAGGTTGATGTTGAGTTAGTTTATCCTACTTCTCACATATTATTCTAGAGTGATTCAAGAAAGGTGTTCCTTGCTGTGAGTTCAAGGAGAGTCGTTGAGAGAATGAAGAAGAGTCATTGCGAGAACGAAGAAGAGTCGTTATGAGAACCAAAGTGGTAGGGCGTGATACATGGATCAAAAAATAGATAATCACAAGACGGGGTTATCGAGTCTATAAGTGTAATTCATATTAAACTCTTTTTGATTAGTGGATTTTTGGTTGTCGTGTTTATCGACAACGACCAGTGGTTTTTCTCCTAAGTAAAGAGTTTCTACAGGGTGAATAATTGTTTGTGTCATTTAATTCCTTATCTTTACTATTGATTGTTTCTGCTTAATCCTAGATCATTGATTGATAGAAATTGCTTTGACCTAATTTCTAGAAATACATTAAATATGAGCACATAGAATTTCATTTGAACCTTAGACACTTTGCTAAAAGAGATCGAGATTCTTTCTTGTTATGTGGGAAAATATTAGAATTGAAGTATATAAGGAATAGTTTTCTCCAGTCTTCGGGATCATCATCTTCGGTAACTTAGATTTGCATCATATATTGTGTATCGAGGCTTAAATGTTGGATCACTTCGATGTCTAATTTTTTTTCATACTATTTGTAAGCATTGTGGCTATGTACTCTAGTGCATCTGTTTGCAGCTCTTGGTAAATAAGAAATTATAGAGTGCATTCAACCATTTTTCTCGATATTTTGAATATTTTGTTATAATAGTTGGCCACTAATAATAAATCTACATAGATTGTAATGTCTTCCGCCCCAAAGGCCAGCGCTAGGTCTAAGCCGTGTAAGATTGTTTCATACTCTATTTTGTTGTTCCTCTCATAGAATTTGAATTTGGTAGCTTTTTCGATTATGTAGTTGGAAGGTGTTACTAGAACGATGCCAATCTCTGATCTTCTAGGCCCTGCAGATTCATTTGTGAAGAGTTTTCATCTTGTGCTTTGGGACCATTTGTCTGGCTCTACAATATAATCATCGGCTAATACTTCTTTGAGTTCCTCCCATTCTGGGTCTTCGACGGGGAAATCTGCTATGCTTGTCCTTTAATTAAGATTTGAGGTTCAAAAGAAATGTCATGTTCTCATAGGAATACAGACCACTGTTGCACCATCCTGGATTTTTCTTTTTTGAAAGGACTAGCTTAAGGGGGAATTTGGTGATGACTTAGACGTGATATGCCTGGAAATAATGTCGAAGTTTTTGGGAATTGTAAACCAAAGCTAGAAGCTACTTTTTAGTTGTTGTATATCTTTTTTCTGCAGGCATTAGAGTTTTGTTGATGAAGTATATTGGTTTTTCTACCCTGTTATTTTCGTGAATAAGGACAAAACTTATTGAAGCTTCTATTGTCGATAAATACATTATTAAAACTTTGCCATCAACATGAGTACTCATTATCGAAGGACGCCCCAAGTATCTCTTGAGGTCTTTAAAGGCCAATTCGCATTCGGAGGTCCATATGGTTTCCATGGGTTGCTTCCTGGTTATTGGAGCTGGGTTCCCACGAAGTTGGAGGTAAAAAAGTTTACATCAATCAGATGACTTTAAAATAAATTTGTGAAGAGCGGCTACTTTCCCAGCTAGCTTTTGGATGTCTGTTTTTGTTTGAGGAGAGGGCATGGCTATGAGAGCCTTGATTTGCCCCCGATCGATTTATATCCCTCGTTTTCTTGCTAGATGGCCTAAGAATTTACCGGATGCTACACCAAATTGGCATTTTTCTAGGTTTAATTTCATTCGATAAGTACGAAGGATATTGAAGATGGTTTGCAGATTATCGCAATGATCATCTCTTTTTAGGCTCTTGTAGATCATGTCATCGATATATACTTTCATGATTTTGCTCAGGTGGTCTTTGAACATTTTTGTCACGAGTCGTTAATATGTTGCTCATGCATTTTTTTAGTCCAAAAGGCATGACTGTATAACAGTAAAGGCCCATTTCTTTTATAAATATGGTTTTTTCTAGATTTTCTTAGGCAAGCAGAACTTGATTATAGCCTGAAGCTGTATCCATGATTAACAAAATTTCATGTCTTGTCACAGAGTCGAGGAGTTGAAGGATCAAAGTTAGAGGGAAGTTATCCTTGGGTGTGAACTTGTTGGGTTCTGTGAAGTCCACGCAGACCCTAATTTTCCCATTCTTTTTCAGGACAGCTATGATATTTGAGACCCATTTTGGATATTTGGCTTCTCACATGAATCCAACTCAAAGTAGTTTATCGATTTTTTCATTAACTACTTCTCACAGATTGGGTGCCAGGTTATGTTATTTTTGCACTACAGTTTTGCTGTCAGGTACTAGGTTTAGCTTGTAGCATGTGATGGAAGGATCAATTCCTGATATTTCTAGAAAATATCATGTGAAAATATCGACATTTCTTTTTAAAAGCTGCATAAGTATTTATTTTTCTTCTAGTGAAAGTTTAGAGCTGATAAAAGTACTTTTTCTTGGTCCATCGAGTTCTATGGATTCGACTATTTCAATATCATGTTGCTCGAACGTTAAAAGAGGTTTTTTCTGTAATTATTATACTTTCAGACGTTTTGATGCGTGAGCATTCGTGGTGGTATTTTTGCACATCCTTGTAATGACTTGACTTCCTTTGATTTCGTAAAACCCGTTATCAGTTGGGAAACACAAAACAAGATGATGTGTTGAAGGTACTTCTTTGAGTGACTGAAGCAAATTCCTTATCAAGATCCTCAGGTATTTGGGTTTGGCATTGATTGCGATGAATTGAACAAAAGTCATTTATGGCCCTGTCAGAACAGGCAATGTGATTTCTCCTATAACAGGTTCTTTGGAACCATGGAAGCTTGTGATAGTTGTTGTCGAAGCTTTAACGGAGTCTTTAAGGCCGAGGATGTCAACTGCTATCTTGAATACTACATCAGTTGTGATACCTGTGTTTATGAGGAGTATATGTAGGTAGTCCTAGCCTACCTTGAACATTATCACCAGTGGGTCAATCATGAGAGTACTTCACATGACTGGTATCGTAGTCCTCAAAAGAAATGTGATATGGACGTTTTACTTTGTTGAAGCTAGGCAGAAGTTTGGCAATTTTCTCAGAAGAAGTCATCTTGCAGCATGATGTAATCATATTATCCTTCTTTTGCTTCTTCCCTTTTTTGATCTCGGTCATGTACAGATGACATGACGAGCCTGACCGTGTCCTTGTTCATCTTCTTTCCTCTTTATTTCTTCTTCGAGGAACTTTTCAACGTCGATGACGTATTCATAAAGCCTTCCTGCCAGAACGATTTGGTAAAAAATATATAATAGGGAATAGCAGTTGTCGATCTTATGGCTGTGTATATTATGATACCGGCACAAATGTTTATTCGGGACGTTAGGAATCTCTTAAGCTTCTCGATAGAGCTCGTCTCCCCTTAGGATAGGTAAGATGTTAGACATGGTGGTAGTCATTGGTAGTAGGACTGGGATTGGCTTATTCTTTTTCCCGTCCTTTTCTTTTAGGTTATCGTTAGGTCGCCCACGTCGTTTGGTGACACCATTTCTTGTCTGCTTCAAATGTAGTGGTGAAGGAACATCATTGAAATGAATGACAGAAGAGCATTTCATTTTAGCCTTCTTTGACCTCTCAAGCTCGATGTAATTATTTACCACATCTATCATTTTCATTACTATTTTTGGCTTTTGAAGTGTTAACTCTTCCTAAACTTTAGAATCGATGTGAAGTGCGGACGTGAATGCTAGCACTACGATCTTTAGATCTGAGTTTCCAATCTTTCTTGTTTCTTGTAGGAATCATTTGTAAAAGTTTGCTAGAGTTTCCTTTGTACCTTGCTCGAAGAAGAAAAGTAAATTGACAGTAATTTCACGTTCCTTACCGTATGCATAATTTGATTCGAACAACTGCTACAGCTGAGCAAAGCTAGGTATTGATCCTTTGATAATTGTATGAAACCATCTGAGAGGCTCCTCTTTAAGGCTCATGTTAAACAAGTGGCACAGCATGTGATCGAGTTTTGAGTAAAGGTCGACTACAGCTTTGAAGTGTCTGACATATGTTAGCGGGTCGGTAAGGCCCGCATACTAATGGAGCTTTGGCATGTAGAATTTCTCAGGAATAGGCATGCCTTTAAGGTGAGGGGAGATGAAATTCGTCTCGATCATGTCTAGAGCAGATCTTCGACTCGAATTACTGGAATTAATAGAAAGAATTTGATTGCTCAAATCATCCAAAGTGACGAACTGGGGGAGCACTTGAGGTGTTATCACAACGCGAGGGTTTAAGTCTCCTTGCCCTTCGGGGACAAACATTTCTCTTATGGCTCGTCTTGGAGGAGGAGGTGGTGGGGTTTAATGCCGAGTTTGTCGACTACCCTGAGTGGTCGATGTTGATAATGTAAGTCCAAAGTGTCGTAATATTATGTCTGGAATCCTAGATCGCGATCTTGAAGTTCGGTGCCGTTCTTCTCTCCGTGATCCATTCTCCCTTTGAGATGCTTTCGATTGGTAATCACTTTGGGTCTGGATGGGCGACCCCTGACAAGTGGTGAATCAATCATGTTGTCTACGCAGACTTTCCATCTCCTTTTGATAAGTTCGGCTTTGTTGTTCCAAGGCTTTCCTCCTCTCATCTCTTTCAACTTGGAAAGCTTGAGCATAAATTTTCTGATCTTCGAGTCGTTGGACTCTATCAGATTCTATCTATTTTTGGAGTTCTAAAACAACATTTTGTAAATTGATAGTTTTTGGCAGAACGATAGCTGGAATGTCCTTGTTGTTCCCCTGGTTACTGGAGGTACTTCTGAAGTTCATGTTGGCCATTATAGTGACTGTTAAGGATGAGATTTGATAGAGAAAAAAGTGGGTTCCCACATACGACGCCAATTGTAATGGATAGTTTTTTGGTAGGTAAACTTTGCCAATACTTTATGTAAAGAGGTAAGTTTTTAGTGCAAAGAAAAGCTAATAGGTAGTCGATTTTACGTGGAAACTCAATGAAGTCTGAGAAAAACCACGACCTCGAGGAGGGTTTTGATGTAAAATCTACTAAGATGCTAATATATTACACTTGCAGAAAGATTATTATATATGGTGTGTAGAAAAACAAAATAAGATACCTATTGTTGTATGTTATGCCTGTATTTATAATCAGATACAGGCAATTATAAAATATAGTATTTCTCCTATTCTTAAGGTAGGTGGGCAAACTTTGTAAAGCACGTACAACAACTATATTTGACCAAGTGTAACGATTACTATAGATAGTCGAGCTCTGTAGTTGTAGATTGGAATGCTCTCGACTTAAAAACAGGTATTGTTGGGAAAATTCAAGTAGAAATAAGTAATTTTTGCCAAAAAAAAACTAATTACCGAACCAAGCAAGGAGGCATGCAAGCGTTTATTCAAGATAGTCAAAACCTCTCCAAAGGTGTAAGAGAACTCAACAACACTATCTTCGAGATTCAACCAAGCTAGACCCGTTCCATCGTTATGTGTTTGCACTGCACAAAGTGATCAAGTTTGTTTCACCTTTCCTAAATGCTCAAAAAAACAAAAAACAAAATTAAGAAAAAGAAAAACTTGTTTATTTGTTTTTCTCTATATTTTTTACTCACATATGAGATCTCTATAAGTAAGAAGACTGTTTAGTTCTAAAACTGCTTAATTAATACATTAAAGTATTAATATCAAATAAGTCATACTTAATCCCATAATACCCAATGAATAATATTAACCAGTTACAGACTCTAATATTCATAGAAATCCAAGAGGTTATCTCTTTCACATCAAGCCTACTAAGCCCACGCCCCCGACCGCGGCAAGCGTACAAAGTGCACCTAATAAAGAGCCAAAAACGCCCATTCGCACACGTGCGCGAGTCGCGCTCGATGCGAAGCATCTCGCTAGAGTGCACGCACTCCTAGAGTAGAGTTTCAAATCCAACTAAGCAATAGATATATTAAAACTATTAGGAAAAAAAAGTTATTTCTAATGTGGGACAAAATATTAAAACCATATTTTGTTTTATAAAACATTTGAAGTTAAAACAATTCCAACATGTACACGATCAAAAACACCTTCGACGTGCCTTTAATAACTCATCTTGTCGAATCGAGGGAATATGCTACTGCACTTAGGTGGCTATCCAAAACTTTCCTCCCACTTCCTATTGTTGAGGAGAAAGAGTGTAAAAATAAGGAATATGAAAATTTAAAGGAGTTTGTAAAAGTCATTTGTTACTTTTTTACCTCTCTAAAATAAGGTTAGGGAGGCTGATGTGGATGCTCACACCAAACCAAACACTAGAGATGAAATAGACTTCCCATTTAAAGAAGCCACGTAACTACTTTAAATTAGCCATGTTTAGAATGAAAAGGTAAAAACTAAATCTTTTAACCTATTTTCTTAACTTTCCTCATCAAAAGTAACTTTCCACGTAATATAATATAGTCATACATTGTTAACCAAATTATTCTCTAGACTCCCCATCTTTGAGGAGAGAGAATTGAAAATATAGGGATATAGTCTCATAGAAAGCCTATAAATGTCATTTTATTATTATTTTGTCTCTCTTAAATAAGTTTAGGAAGACTATTGTGGATGATCTTACAGTTTATTTTAGGGTGGTCAATGGATAGTTTGTTTTTTTTTTTTTAGTATTATTTTTATTCTTTTGAAAGGATAAGGTTTGGAGACTTCATGAACTAAAAAAGAAATTTTACTAGGATCCAATTTGGGTCGGGTTGAGGTGGCAGCTTTTGGGGCTACCAGAGTCCCACACAATAAAAACAAAAATATTGCAAAGGTAAGCTGGGGTTAGGCAGACCCATGACCTATATTTAAATCCAAAATATATTACATCCTATAGTGAATTATTCCCCTGATATCCTCATCTAAATGTACAAGAAGTCAAAAGAGGAAAGGATCTCGGGTACATAACTATTTCTTCTAATAGACATCATTGTAAGAGCAAGATAATGAGCATAAGCACTACATTCTCTATATGTCTCTATGTTAGATACTGAATTCCACCAGTTGCTTATCTTTCTTTTGACTTCAACATAAATCTACACTTCTAAGAGCAACTCCTAAAGTGCCTGACTGCCTTGGATGTAAAAAAGGCAAATCCAAGATAGTCTGACTCAATTTCCTCCAAGAGTACCTGACTTGGATTTTAAACTAATTCAAATAGGCACATAACACTTGGGCGCCTGTTTGTATTTTAAATTACTAAAAGATTATTATTGGGTGGCAGATAATGACGCATGTGCCCTTGTTTGTCTAAGAAATTACGTAGAAGATTATTATTGGGGACGCCCAATCGCTACTTAAAAATCCAAGACCGAGTCTTGGATTCCAAGGCTGAGACTTAGATTTTGAGACTCAAATTCAAGTCAGTCAGGCACTATTGGAGAACGAAAATCTGATGTGGCAGCTTAAAAACCAAGGTAGTGAGGCACTTTAGGAGTTGTTCTAAGTTGGAGAAACACCATCAGAGAATAGTCTATTTTAATAGCAAGATTTTTGACCCCCTATATCAACTACCTTTTCAATCCCCCCGCATATACAGATATATTTCCCATTTCATGATAGATGACAGGGTGAGCCAGTGAGGTGTTTCTTTGGCTGCATAAGCCAATGTTGTAGTAACTTGTATAGTTTCTCAAGAGCATCAGCAGTAGGCTAGGTATTTGCTAATATAGCGACCCAAATATTATAAAAACTCATTTTTTCAGGATCGCCATCACTCAAATCACACAGGATCAGTGGCTATATGTGGCGATGCTATTGCGTTCAGAATTTGTCAGATAACATACACATTTAATGTTTTTAAATTGGTTTTATGTAAGTATGCCACTTCAAGTTCAAGTGGCGCATAATATATTTTTTATTTAATAAAAAATGTTGTGGAGCTGCGTCAATTCAATTGGTGAGTTTTTTGTTTTCAATTGGCACACAATATTATTATTATTTTTCAATTTAAAAAAACAAACAAAAAAAGCTGGCATTATAGGCGTTTAGTGAAAGATAAATTTTGTACCAATTGCAATATGTAAGATTTTCACTGCCTATGTGACTGGTTAATATACCCAGCCTGTTGCTGATGCTCTAAGAGACTTCCATAACCACCTGACAAGGAACCATCACTCCCACACAATAATTAAGGCTACCAAATTCGATCCCCTGCCTAGTCATTAAGAATGGGTAACTTCAAATTATTGGTTTTAGTTGTAGCAACTCGAGCCACTGGAGATGCTAAACATTTTGCAGCTACAAAGCTGATTGTTTGAAGATGATGAAACAAAGCATCGACACTTGTCTTTCTCTCTCCAAATTCAAACAATCCGCTATTCTATTAATAAGTGTCGACCAAAATTAAATACTCAAATCGAAAAAAATCAAAACCTAAAATCATGGCGTCAAAAGTGATGATGTCGTCGTCTTCAGCATCCGCAAATTCAGATCTGGCACTCCAGTCATCTTCTCTATACCCACCACCAATTCAAACCTATCAGAGCAAGAATTTTGGGTCTATAAGTATGGAGGATCTTATCAGAAACATCTATGGTGATGAATCGATGACACCCGATGTTACGCCCATGGGAAACAATGGTGTTGGTGTTGGTGTTTCTGGGGGTGATGGGCAGTTTGAGCAGATGACATTGGAGACGTTTTTGGCCAAAGCGGGAGCTGTTAGAGAGGAAGATGTGAGGGATTGTGGGGATGAAGGTGTGCATGTAGGGGATCATGGGGTTTTTGATGTGAATTCAGGGTTTTGTAATCAGTTTCAGCTTCAGCAACAACAGATTCAGGGTGACATGTTGGCGTTTGGTAATGGGGTTGAAGAACGAGCGAGAGGTAAGAGGAAAATGGTGCAGGAGGAGCCTGTTGATAAGGTTACTCAACAGAGACAGAAGAGGATGATTAAGAACAGGGAGTCCGCGGCCAGGTCAAGGGAGCGTAAACAGGTGGGTTTGGGTTAACAAGTCTTTATCTTGTTTAGTTATTTATTGGGTCTTTATTAAAATTGGTTTTTTCGATTGTAATTAGCATTATACGGAGGAGCTGGAAGCGTTAGTGGCACAACTTGAAGAGGAGAATACAAGGCTACAAAGGCAGCAGGTAAAGACATTGGGATGAATTTATAAAATGTTTGTATCACTTGACCATGCATGTACACATATTAGTACTACCCGTGGCTCGCCACGATGATTACGTCAACATGCCTTCAGCGCTACAACAAAATGTGTTTATCAACGCGCCTTCGGCGCTAAAACACAATACAATATGTTTCGTTTTCAACCAATGTACGTAATTATGTTCAAAAGATTACATAAAGAAGAGAGTAAGTTTAAATTAGATTTCTAGCAAGAAATGATATCTGTTAGCATCATAAAAACTAATAACTACCGTTGAGTACATCCAACAAAATATTGAAAAGATTTCCAGCTTAGTCCCTTTCTGTAATCAATTCCATTTTAGTCACAACCAACATAAATCGGAATCGGGGATGTACGACACATCTTGCCTCTATGATGGGACGAAGTCGAATCAACTACAGTGAAACAACATGTTTTATAAAGTACCCTATTTCAAAGATAGGGTCAGTGCAAGGCGTTTGAACTTGACTCTAGGCCAAGAAAGATTTTCATCTAATGGGTACCCAAAACGTCACACATATTCAAGAATTCCATTCACCATAAACTTTGAAGACAAGTGTATCCTTAATTGCCCAGTACACCATGGTTCTTCCAACAAAAATTTCTTCATGCAATGCTAAGGATATTTGCCATTACATTATCAAAACACAAATTTAAATAGCGAAAATAATCACAGCGTAGTTTTGAACTTTAGGTTAATATTGTGCAAAATTAACATTTTAAGAAATTCACGAAAGATGAAAATTTACAATGCAAAAGGCTAAGTGTCGTGTATGCCCTTATATCAATTAGTTGAGGGTTTCCATTAGTCCATTATATTGAAATAATGCCAGAAATAATCTGAAATTTCAAAGAATAAAGTAGACACCTGTTATAGTCTTGAATAAACACCAAAAAAATCCAAGATAAAAAACTACATACAATAATCACCATACTCATTAATTATTGCAATCTTTGCAAGGGGGAAAAACTCAATAAGGAGATTATCCCAATCACAGTCACAGTTAAGCAAATTTAAACCCACAAGCAATCACAATTCACAATCTACCGAAATTTAAACCCAATGTTACATAGAGAAAAATACTTTAGATATAGAGAGAGATAAAGAGAGAGGTCCTGATCTTTGAGGAAGAGGTGTCTGGGAGTGAGATTTTTGTGTTTTAGAATGATATCAGAGTAGTAACAGTAAATACAAATTAAATCTACAATTTGAAAATTAAAATAATATAAGAGAAACCTTAATTCGTACCTTGAAGAGAAGTATAGGAGAAAGAAATCATCAATGAGAGAGAGAGAGAGAGTGAGGAAAAAAAATGTACCCAGTGTGGTGAGGGAGGACTGGAGAAGGCCGGATGTATAACTGATGAAGAAGAAGTTTGTGGGAAAGAGAAAGAGATTCGTGGGAGATATGGGGGGAGAATATGTGCTCTTAATTTCCATTTAAACTGCAGTGGGTTTTCCTAATTGTGGGTGGTAGAGAAAATTTAGGAGAACTACAATTTAAGTTTTAATTGATAGGTTTTTTCTTACAATAATACCCTTAAGATTTAAGAGAAACCACAAAACTACCCTGAGTAGAATTGAATCTTCTCCACTCATTTACATTAAAATTGTAATATTTCCAATCTTGAAAATTTTGAAGTTCGTCCCAGCCCCTCTTTGTCTCTAGAGAAAATTCTCTCTTGTGGGTAGACTTGTCCAGTTCTCTAATGTATAATAGATGTAGTACGCATTCAATGTCCTTAACCTGATGAAATGTCTTCTGTATTGTACTATTTGTCAAGTGATATAAACAAGCAAGATAAAACAAAATTACGGTTCGGAGTCTGTGTGAGAGATGATTTACGGAGAGAATGTATCAAAGTACTGACCCCATAAGTAGAGGTGTAGCTCCTTTGACAACTACTTGTATGTTTATTCTAGATATTGCGCCTTTGGGATTTGCCTATGAGTAAATACTATCGTGTGGTAACATTTCATGTGAAGTCATATCCACAGATTAAATTACAGGAATGTGGGTGATAAATACTTGTGTATAAATATAATTCAAAAGGGGTGATGAGCATAGAATTCAATATTTTGTGAAGCAATAGGAAAACTTGAGCTAGAGTTGTATGCTGGCTTAGACTGCTAATGATGAGACTAGCAGTAGGGAGTAGTGGAGGTATATAACAAGGTTGGGCATTCTGTTTTTTTAAGCATGAAGCTGAGAACGAAAGCTTAAAGTGGAAGAAGCCTATAGAAAGTTAGTAGCTGATGCAGAAATATCTGTTCTGTGTGAAATAGTGAAATCCCCAGATGTTGTTGCATGTTCTTACTCTAGACCTTAGGATGTCATAAGGAATGTTAGGGCACCAAGGTAGTGTCATGTTCATTCAACACAGAGATAGAAAAGGTTTTGCTGCACGACATAAATCCCTGTCAGATCTTGGATATTCTGTACCTCTCGTATCACATAAAATGTTGAGTTCTACACGCTCACCCTGAGAGTCTGAGACTTTAACACACTTCGAAGGTTCAAACTGAACTTCTCAAGAAGGCCAGAGTTGTGGTACCTCAAATGCCAAAAACATCAGTGTATTAAAAACAAAGTATGATACCTCCAACTGTCTATAGGAAGTGCGCAATACATTTCATGCTAAAAGCTTTGGCCCTTGGTGGAATCCTTGTTATTCACAAATCCAAGGGATACGTTTAACAGGGATGATTAAAGCTCAGTGAAAATCCAGCTTACTTAGATAAGGAAGCTTGCAACGAATACACCATAACCTCCTCTACAATGAAATGACCTGAGTGATTGATATAATGCTCTGTAGTGTAGAAAGACCTATGTATTTGGAACGCTTGTCGAATGGCAGAAACACAGAATTATCTGCTTTTTCTAGTGTTTATGAAAGACATGATATTCGTCTAACAACCATTACCATTTGTAAAAGTTGGCAACTTAATTGATTGCATAAGCAATCTTCTATCTGTTCATGATTGCCTTTCTTTGATAACTAAAGTTGTTTCTATCATTTCTAACCTTGATTCGCACTTTAAATTGCAGGCAATACAATCCAAAGAGAGGTTCAAGCAGGTAAGCGTTCTATCTTACTTTTTTGACTTCTTACTTGAGTAATCAAATTTTATCTGTGGGTGGTTGCGTAGCTTGAGTCAAAATTAGATTTGTGTTCCTTCATGAAGTTGCTATCTTTATAGCACCTCCTATTTAGGGTTCGCGTAAGTTTTCCATTGGTATAAAACTTTTAAATAATTCCATACAATGAGCTGGAATAGGAGCATAACAGTATGAAGAGAGAAAGCGGGAGCAATTTCCAACTGCTTTTGAGCATGAAGCAGAAAGCGAGAGCAATTTCCAACTGCTTTTGAGCAATTTCCAAAGATAGCATACCCTTGCATCTATGACGACTATGTAGAATGTCGGGTAGTTTTTTCGGCAAGGACACTATGTTTCCGATAGTCACAATTATCCAATTTTTAGCATATGGCTTTTGCTGTTAGTTGAGACAGGCTCCACCTTCTCACTTTATTTTTTGTATTCTGTCATTCTGTACTTTTGCCCTATTCAAGGAAGTTGCATAAAAAAATCTTCAGAAATTTACTTAGAACAAGCATAAGTACACAATCAATTAAAATCGGCTCCCCTTTCCGGAACTAAATAAGCTACAGAACATGGACATGAAATCAGTGTTGTCAAGCTTGTTTCATAATTATTGTACTTTAATCTTGCCTGATAATGATTTCCCATTAAATTTGCATGTAGGATAGATTTTGTTTCTTTGCAGTATGTGCATTCATATTTTTCATTCCTAATGTTTCTGCACCATATATTTGCCTTGAAAACATTTGGATATTATATTTGATTGTGCTTATTATAAGACTAACCGTCCGTGGTTACAATGCAATGCAGCTCATGGAAAATCTAATACCAGTCGAGGAAAAGATCCCAGATGAGAAGCAAAGATCATCATCACGAGTTCTTCGAAGGGTTCGCTCCATGGAGTGGTAGACAAACGGTGAAGAAGGAACCCTTTCTCCTACTTTGAGTTCCAGATAAACAACAGAAAGTGTTTGGCAGAAGTGGGAACTTTAAAGGAACATGTTCCGTGATGTACTCGAGAGGAATTACCAAAGACTTGAACGGAACCAAATTAGAGCAAAAGTTGGATTGTGCTGGGTTGAGTATGTTGCGCATGCTGTATTGCTGTGATGTGTTCGTGAGATGCTTGTCATATCATTCCCTATTTGTTGCTTTAAGAGGATGCCCCCAACAGGAAGGCTTTTACCTGGAAAAAATAGAGAGGCTTTGACTAATACATACATGTAATTATATTAATGTAGTTCTTTGAGGAAGTAATACAATGTTTTATGAACTTTTTGATACCGCTACTAATTAGTAATTATGCTGTACATAATAACGTTGATATGTTTTATATATCTTTATACTGTTGAACAACATGAATGTTAACTGTGCTGTTGCTCTTGTAAGCTTTGTGCAGAACATCCTTGAATATTGTCTGAAGTTGTGTTATCTTGTATCTGCCTTACGCTTTCTTAGCATGAAATGTTATGTAGTATAAGTTATAAGTATGTTCTTTGTTTGTTTTTTTGGAAGTTGAGCGTAAAATTTCCCGGTTCTCTTTAGATCAAAAGTAAAATTATCAGACTCAATCTCAAGTTCTCTAATCTTAGGCAAGAAACTTGCTAAATAATCAGCAGCTGAATTGCAATTTCTATACTTGTGACGACCTACCGAACGCCGGCAAAATTTACCCGAGCGTTTTGAGTTCTATCCGAATGTATTTGTTCTCTATATCCTAATATAGCACCACGCCAAGTTTCGTCGCAATCGGATTCAGTTAAGGGGGCGAAAAGGTCCAGTACGCTTCGTCTCATGTTTTAACGTTTCCTTTTGGAAATTGACTATTCACTTAGTAACTATATTAAGGAGGAACCTTGGTCCGATCCTCCCCATGACTAAAAGAGCTTTAATGTTTGGTCATCAAGGACCCCGGCTCATGGACTATCTACAAGGGATAGTTATGAGTTCTCCTAGGCCTAGGGAAGGCTAGGGGACATTGCCTCGCAATGCGGGCCGATTTTCAATAGAGGGCTTCATATGGCGTCGCTATGCCCCGCGGGCTATCCGAGACGCACCGCCCCTTACAGATGGACAATATAAATAGTCCAGCTCGTCGCCCCTTGAGATATGAGTCCCTTATGAGGAAACCGGCATATTGAGCTACCCTGATCCGCACACAGGACAGGTGTGCTTTCCGTACCTCGCGCGCATCGCGAGAGATTACGCTGTAGGGATTATTGAGGGAAACTTCAGCGTTGTTGCCTATACCGAATACATATTCGATGACCCCTCACGAGTATCCAGGATTATCCGGATGTCGCTCTAGCATCCGTGGGTTGTATGCCACTGGCGCGCCCGTGAAGATGGCTGGTACACGCCGACCGCGCGTCCGTGTACGCCGCACGGTCCCTTATTCCGCTGCACTCCGGGAACTGTAGAGGCGGTCCCAGGCTGGGCCGTGACAATACTCGTGGTCAGCATAAAAAAAACTTAAACTGACCTGCTTAGCTTTTAATACTTCTGCTGAGTCGGATTCTACAATAATCTTTTTCACTCCTTTCTTCAAAGCTGAACTAAGACCTTGATCAATTGCTTGCATTTCATGTAAGATAATGTTGATTGGATTGCATCTCCCTGCACAAGCTCGTTCAGTCCCACAAAATGGAACCAAACCCTCCTAAGTCCGATTTCTTATGTCTGGGTTGATTTGCTTGGTTGGCAAATCTTATTAATGGCGTGCAGGTTGGAAATTTAGGCCTAATTTGCTAGATAATCTAGTTCGCCCACAAATCATGTAGGTTAATGTTAACGCCGGACTCAAGAATGTTTCAGAGTTGCTTGATGGCAGCTTGAGATTTGTTTTATACGAGAATTAATAGTAACTATGGAATATGCAAGTTCTAGGTAGTCTAACTATGTCTCTGAATTTTCAATGACAATAGAGGCTTTTTTGCCTTGAGAGCATGGGCAGCAGGATAGCTAAGTTAGCTAGCCACGTAGGCGTAAATTCAGAGAAAATATGACATATAGTTAGGGGAAAAAAAAATGTTCATTTTCAGGGTCGGGATGGATGTCAGATTTTTCAGTTTTTTTTTTTAATTAATTTAAAAAAAAAATATATTCACTCGGCAATTCAATTGGCGCGTGTTAAATATTTAAAAAATCAATGAAACAATTTTTTAATAATAATAAAAAAATAAAATTAATAATTGATTTAGGGTGCCCCACTGACACGCTGACATGAACGGGCACGCCACAGATAACCACTGATTTTCTTGAAATAAGCGTTATTTGAGCGATAGCTAGCCCAAAAAAGGATTTTTAACGAGTTTAAATCGCTAATATAGCTATAGCTATCATGCTGCCCATGCTCTGAACAATGCCTTCAGTGTGGAGGATTATTTCCCAGCAAAAAATCAAATAAGAGTTCGCGAATCTAGATGTTAAGAGCAAATCGAGCAGGGTGAGAGTTTGGGTTGGGTTTGCAAACCCAAACTTAAACTATTTGCCTCCCAACAACGAAAAAGCGGGTGTGGGTTGGTTGAGCTGGACGTGTCAGAAGCTAACCGAGTTTGAGGAGCTCAAATTCGAAAAAAATGAGTTTGACAGTATTCCTTTTACCGCTCGAACGGTAAAAGGAGCACCGCGCGTGTGGTGACTTATTTCCAATACTCCGACCTGCTACAGTAACTTCGAACTACTGCAGCTACAGTACTTTGAATAGTAACAACTACATTAACCCGAACTGCTACACTAATCTGACCTGCTGCAATACTTCAACCTGCTACAGTACTTCGAACTGATACATCTACAATACTTCGACCTCGTCAACAAATACGTGTCCATTTATGACACATTATGGAGCGGTTACAAGGAAGATGAGTTACTCAAGCCGTTATTAGACCATTATGAAGACTCATCAAAACCCGATATTGTAACGTTCCTCATCAATGTAACCAACGGTCATATTATAAAACCTATAAATAAGACTAGATAGCTATGAATTAGAGAGGCTGCTCTGAGAACCTCTAAGAGATCTTTTCGACATCTCTCTCTCTCTTTATAATAGCCAGCAGTCTAAATATATCTCTCTCTCTTTCTAAAATCCTCAGGAGAGGTCGTGGTTTTTAACCCATTCAAGGGTTTTCCACGCTAAATCTAGTGTTGTTTATTTCCTGTTCATAACTAAACATACTAGATTTTGAAGGTGTAAAACGCTATCTTCGTGCAATACGAAAATAGGTTATTACATTTGGCGCCGTCTGTGGGAAAGAAGCATTATACTCAGCATTCTCCGATCCAGTTGATATTTCATTCCTCTCTGAAGAATAGCACCTCCAGACCAAAATTTACAAACTGATTCAAGTTCATCCTCATGTCTCTCCAACGAAATCACAACCGAACCGCGCTCAATTCGTTGCTCCAAGAAGCAAACCGACGCAAACCCAAAGTCGATTCCGGTCAAAAATAGTTGCAGAATCACGCAAACCCAGACTCTGTTGTTTATCATTTTTCAAAATGCCGAGCCCAAGCAACAAACCTCTAGTGGGGCCGACAAAGAAACACATACCAAGCAAAACCTCTATCTCTGAATCAAGATTAAAATTCAGAGAAAAGCTTATCATGAACATCATCATCATCGTCCTCTCCAACTCTAAATGTTTATATGACAACGAGCTCAAATTCGAGCTTATTAAAGGTGTATTTCAAAAGGGTTGGCGTCTGATTCATGTGCTACAAAGCCCGATTTTCCATCAATCTGCTGAAAATGCAAGCCATTGTTAAAAGATTTTAGGTTGCTCGACAGTTCGTGAAGCCCCGTGAGATTATGCTCTAAGTTTGAATTTGACAGTTAGTAAATCCCCAATGAAATTTATAGGAATCAACCTCAACAGTTCGCGAAGCCCCATGAGATTACAGATCGAAATCAATTGTTCGTCAAACCCAATCGCAAATTACAGATCGAGTACCAACAGTTCGAGGAACACAAATGTGACTTACAGGTCACATTGGTTCACCATCAACAGCTTCGCCAATTCGAGTTATGACTCCGGTTGAGGGCTCCCCAAGTCAAAACCAGTCACCCCGACGATTCTGAATTGCTACTACCTGCTTGTATTGATCGAGATTCCCCAACTGGAGTCTTTTCTAATGCTAGGATGAGACTTGGCTTTAGAAGCTATCTCACTTAGGGTGTGCTTTATGCCACTACTGACCGGTTCAGAGAGTCATCACTCTTCAGAAGTCCGCTGATTTTCAAGCTCTTGTACAATATCAATCAGGGCCAAGTGCTGCTGCAACAAGAAATGCCCTGCAAGGACGTCATGTTTTCGAGGACTCCATTACCACATTTCGGCTCCACAAGAGCTCCTCCCTCTATGTAGAGGCAAATCCAAGTTCAGGACTCAAAAAGTAATGAAAATACTACAAAGGGCGGAAGATGTCTTTAACATCTCTTACGAAATCACGACCTCATTATTCGTTCAAGGGACTTAAAATCATACTCGGGGCGAGCTCGACCTCAACTTCAGACAACAGGAACAATGTTCTTCGATGACGCTTGAAGACAACAACTATTACTTCAGTTTCAAAAGTAAGAGAATCAACAAAAACTAATCTCAAGCCAAACAGAAGATGCAAAATTCAAACCAAAATTATGAAAGCGTTCGAGGTCGAGGTACTCGAAGCGATTACAACTCATTCAAGCTATACTCGGGGAGAGCCCAATCTCAGATTCATAAGAAATACTCAATCTTATTACTAATTCAATCGACTTAACACATACTCGGGGTGAGCCCAACTTCATATTTAGACACAACGCTCGACCGATACATTCAATCATACCCGAGGCGAGCCCAACTTCAGATTTAGACTCAATGCTTGTCCTCATCTTTTCAACAACATCAAACCAAATTATCAAGGCGCTTGAGGTCAAGGTACTCGAGGCGATTACAACTTATTATCGAGCTCGGTATTCAAATAAAGATTAAGGCGAGCCCGATCTTTTCAACAACATTATCAAAGCGCTCGAGGTCAAGGTACTCGAGGCGATTACAACTTATTCATACTCATACTCGGGGCGAGCCCAATTTCAGATTCAGACACAACGCTCGTCCTCAGCTTCAGATACAACATACTTAATATCAATCAACGTAAATCATACTCGGGGTGAGCCCGATTTCAGATTCAGACGTAACATATGACCAGCACAATGAATCATACTTCGGGATGATCCCGATCTCAGATTCAGACTCAATGCTTGATATCATCTTTTCGACAACATCAAATCACATTATAAAGGCACTCGAGGTCGATGTACTCGAGGCGGTTACAACTTATTCCAGCTTATACTCGGGTGAGCCTGATGTCATCTTCAGAATCAATGTTCAAACTCAACTTCAAGACTCGAGATCAAACAACTTAACTCATACTCGGGGCGAGCTCGACCAACATCTTGCAGGTCGATTATTGACCAAACAGAGCACATTCTACATATCTAAAAGCTTCTGCCTAGATACAACCAGCCCAACTCTACATGCAATATTTAATACATGTCCCATCACGGTCACTCAGCTCGACCTGTAACTGGGATCTACTTCATAGCTCTTCAAATATACACGCTCTCCGAGGGTCAATTATTGAGTCAATTAATTCGATCTAGCAGAGACGCCATTCAACTATGTAATATTCAATACATGTCCCATCACGGTCGCTCAGCTCGACCTGTAACTGGGATCTACTTCATAGCTCATCAAATATACTCGCTCTCTGAGGGTCGATTATTGAGTCAATTAATTCAATCTGGCAGAGACGCCATTCAGCTATGCAATATTCAATACATGTCCCATCACGGTCACTTAGCTCGACATGTAACTGGGATCTACTTCATAGCTCATCAAATATACTCGCTCTCCGAGGGTCGCTTATTGAGTCAATCAATTCGATCTGGCAGAGACGCCATTCAGCTATGCAATATTTAATACATGTCTCATCACGGTCGCTCATCTCAATTTGTAACTGAGATCTATATCATAGCTCTTCAAATACACACGCTCTCCGAGGGTCGATTATTGAGTCAATCAATTCGATTTGGCAAAGACGTCATTCAGCTATGCAATATTCAATATATGTCCCATCACGGTCGCTCAGCTCGACTTGTAACTGGGATCTACATCAAAGCTCATCAAATATACACGCTCTCCGAGGGTCGCTTATTGAGTCAATCAATTTGATCTTGTAGAGACGTCATTCAGCTATGCAATATTTAATACATACTAGCGTGCATTCTACTAATACATTATCATACATGATCATCCATTCTACTACATTATCATACATGATCATCCATTCTACTATATTATCATAAATTATCATCAATTCTAATATATTATCATACATTATAATACATTATCTTACAACAGTTGCTTCAACCATGCAATTTACATATCCAAAAATCAAAGATATGTCTCAACCAATACCACTCGCTTTTGTTGCTTCTCATGTTATTGGCAGAGACGGGACGAATGTGGTGACTTATTTCCAATACTCCAACCTGCTACAGTAACTTCGAACTACTACAACTACACTACTTTGAATAGTAATAGCTACATTAACCCGAACTACTACAGTAATCCGACCAGCTACAGTACTCCGAACTGTTAAAATAATCCGACCTGCTACATTACTTCGACCTGCTACAGTACTCCGACCTGCTATAATACTTCGACCTACTACATTACTTCCAGCTGATACATCTACAATACTTCGACCTCGTCAACAAATACGAGGCCATTTATGACACATTATGGAGCGGTTACAAGGAAGAAGAGTTACTCAAGCCGTTACTCGACCATTATGAAGACTCATTAAAACCCGATATTGTAACGTTCCTCATCAATGTAACCAACAGTCATATTATAATACCTATAAATAAGACTAGATAGCTACGAATTAGAGAGGCTACTCTGAGAACCTCTAAGAGATCTTTTTGACATCTCTCTCTCTCTCTCTTTATAATAGCCAGCAGTCTAAATATACCTCTCTCTCTCTTTCTAAAATCCTCAGGAGAGGTCGTGGTTTTTAACCCATTCAAGGGTTTTCCACGCTAAATCTAGTGTTGTTTATTTCCTGTTCATAACTAAACATACTAGATTTTGAAGGTGTAAAGCGGTATCTTCGTGCAATACGAAAATAGGCTATTACAGCGCGGTAATCAAAACTCCTCCAAACTTAATTATTTTTCCTGAGCACTCCATGGCTACTTCTTCTCCCCCAAAACCAATTGCAAAGCATAGAGGAAAACCTCTACGCTTTCCCCAAATGACAAACTCTGACACCAGTAGTAATAACTCTACACCGTTGACCCCATCCTCTCATAACCCACCTTTAGTACCATTCGCTCAACACCCATCATCACAATTCACTCCATACCAACCAATCGAAATTTTAACCTTAATTCCAATCACAGTCCCCATCTCCATTTACCATGTCGCAATGGGATCCCAGTTATGGATAATATCAAAATTCATTTACACTTTCTCAACCGCAACCTCAGGCATTTAGCCCGTACTATCAACCCTATCCGCTCACTCAAGCTCAAGGTTTTTAACCTCCAAATTACTTTTAGAACTACCTATTCTAAAGTAAATCTACTCAGCACAGTCAAAGTGACGCAAATACGTCAATACCTGTTGAAGCGGCGGCGCCCCAAAAAGAAAAAGGAAAAGGAAGAAATAAAGAAAAGAGCACCCACAAAACAAAGATAAAGAGTGCAAGTGCCAAAAGATGCTAAGTTTTTGGACAAGACGGATGATGCTAGACTGTATTGGACAGAAATAGACTTTACGTGTCTCGCAAGGGCGTGGGTAACAGTTTCTGTCCAGACAGTGAGCCGCCCAAAGGGTTTTACTTTCTATCAAAATGTCAACACTGTCTTTAACAGATATCCCGGGTACCCCACACGATGATCAAGTGGGTCAACTAAAGCTCAGTGGTATACCCTTAATACATAATGTGTGGCGTACAAGAGGATAGTTGCTCAAGAATGATTTATGAATAACAGCGGGAAAATATATGAAGATCGGGTACGTTCTAATTTTATTTAACTCAATTTCATTTATTTCTCGCGGATATACACGTTATTTATTTGTATTTGGTAATTTTGTGAATTGTAGGAAAACGATGCATACAAGATCTATCAAGGCTTGAATGGCGACAATGACTTCAAACACCGTGAAGCGTATAAGATTTTGGTGCGAGAACCACGATGGGTCAACCTAAGGGATGATGGGTTGAACCATGGGGGGAATATACCAAGAAAAATAACCAGGAGAACATCAGGCAATTCTTCTCTGGAAAACTCGGTCGAATCAAACAATCTATCGTAGGACCCCGACGGCCCACCTGCACCTCAATCCGCAGGCCCAAATTATGAATTAGATGGTTCGTTGTATGAGGGTGGAAGCAAGCCCATCGGCCAAAAGCTCTTTAGAAATAACTTTGCAATACAAAAAGCATTGGATGGTGTTGTTGCATCTGGTAGCGGTATCCAAACAATGCTGGATGAACTACAGTTGGAAAAGAAACAAGCGAAAGAAGAAAATAAAAGAAGAAGAGTAGAAGCAAATCAACAATGGCAAGCCAAAATGGATTTGGAACAAGTAAGGGAAGATCGTAAAATCATGGAGAAAGACCTGAGTAATCTTTCTGGACATCAATTTCAATACTATCTGCAAAGGCAAGCTGAGGTCAAGGAGCGTCTGGCCAATAGGGGCAGACCAGGTACTTGAAGTGGTGATGAAATGTAATTTAACTTTGTTGTATGTAGAAGTTTTCTTTCCAAGAATGTAGTTTACCTTCTAATAATGTAATCGTTTGAATAATATATTTTGCTATTGAAGAATGTAATCTTGTTTTCAAAATGTTTATTTCCGATAATATTGCGTTAAAACAAATACATGATTAATACAATATCAAAAACTTGTTTAATAAACTTGTACGATTAAGAAGAATTAAATTACATCAAGAACACGCAGATAATACAAGAAATGAAGTACTAGGTTTGAAGATTTCCCTTTATGACCCACAAATGCTCGATTAGATTATCCTTTAGATCAAAGTGCAGTTCTCGACTTCGAAGTACGGTTCATTTTTGATATACAAGATTCTATTATTCTGCGTTTGCATATAATATTGAACCGTTCGCCTTTGATAGTTAAGTGATCGGCCGGGTTGTAGTCTAAGTATGATGGGAATATACCTTGGTTCTCTCTAAAAATCATATTGTGCATTATCATGCACGCCTTCATGATATTGTTCAAAACCTTGGGTTTCCACAATTTAATCAGATTTTTTATAATATTGAACCGAGATTATAAAATCCCAAACCTCCGTTCTACGTCTTCTCGGTAACTTTTTTGTTGTTGAGCAAATAAATTTTGTTTCTCTGTAACCGGATTGGATATGGTTTGGACAAATGTTCCCCATTTGGGGTATATGTCATCCGCTAGGTAATACCCTATATCATAAGCTTTTCCGACAATTGTATAATTGTAAGGCGAAGCGATACCATCGGCCAGGTCGGTGAAAAGATGTGATTGTTACAGGATATTGATATTATTGTTAGACCCTGGTAAACCAAAAAAATATGCCAAATCCAAAGGTCGTGTGAAGCTACCGCTTTAAGAATCAGTGTCGCCTTGGGGTAATGACCAGTAAATTGACCATGCAAAGCTATGAGAGAATTTTTCCATATCTAATACATGTAATCAAGGCATCCTAACATGCTGAGAAATCTCCATGACTCTTCGGTCGCTTTTAACCTTTCAACGTCAGTCGTGTTTGGTGCTTGAAGATATTCCTCGCCAAAAATTTGTATAATCGCAACACAAAACCTTTCCATACATAACAAGGTTGTACTTTCCATACATAACAAGGTTTAGGAAATGTAGTACAACGACTACCTTTTGGTACGGTGATAACCCCATAATACCGTTATTGGGTTTTTGGACAAAGTAATGATCATGTGCAACGACTGCATCAAATATACGTATAAACATGTCTTTACTTATATGAAAACGTTGCCAAAATTCTCATGGCTCATATGTGCACTTCAGCTTGAAGTAGTCCCGTATAATGTTGTAATACCCCAATCGGTGATCTCGCTTCTTTCTCTTATCCTTACGGCCCATGACACTCCCGCCGTGACTTAAAGTTGCATTATGTACTACTAGGTTTGTTGCATTTTGGTGCAGAACACAAATTGTCACCGCACAATCAAACATAAGATCGTCAGAGGAGGATGACGATACACGTGAATGATCATCAATGGATGAATAGAATGATGAGAAGACATTTGAGGCCATGGAGTAAAGAGAATGGTGTTGACGGTAAAGAGGAACAAGTTTTCAACTAAAGAAAAAAGTATAAAAGGGGGAAGAAGAAGTGGGTATTGGAAATCAGGTTAATTGGCGGTAAAAGGAACACCGCGCGGTGTTCTTTCCACCCCCAATTACAATGATTTCCAACAACAATGGCTACTTCCTCTGATCGGTCCTTCACAATGGCTAGTTTTTGCTATATATATGTTGGCTGGAGATGCTCTAACAACACTCCTCTACTTGAACTCAATAATACTGAGCTTTTATGCTCTAACACAGAATTCTTCAGTGGTATTTGGCTGGAATGAAGACTGCTTAAACACAGAATGCTCTAACTATTCAGAATTCTTTCGCTGATAATCCACCTCTCTGATAACTCAACTTCAATCAGTTATGGAATAGAGTTCATGTCCAATTCAGGACTCACACGAAACTTAAATACCCACCTGGAGATTTATACAACATATAGAATGTTATTAAGAATAAATATGATGAGTTTCATGAGATACGGATGAGTATTGATAGACGGTTCAGAGGTATTCCACTAGCCTATATTCGCCGTGAAGCTAGAGATAAATGGTATGAGAAATATAACCAGCTGTTCCTGTAAGAGACTCCATACGATATTTTTTGCTGGAACTACGTCCCGCCTGATGAGTTTCCAACAAATTACCAACTTTCCAACTATGGACGGGATCCACTTCCCCTTACTGAATGGTTTTGGTTTAATCCCTACATCAGTCGTGAACGATGAATTAAGTGTAATTGCATCTGCTTTGAGTTTCATTTCATGCGTAGAACTACTATTTTAAGAATTGTAATTACATTTCTATTTAAATTCAAGACTCAAAATAAATTGATTAATATCGATTTATATATTAAAAAAATGTGACATTAGGCCATACAAATACTTTTATAGATAAAAAAAACCCAAAATTAACAATAGAATTTGTTCAACACTAATATTTATAATAAAAGATTACGTCTATAAAAACATCAAAAATACTTTTATCTACTGAGATGGGCCACTACGGCTACTACCGGCTCCCCTGGTTCGCGGACTAGATCTACGGTTCCCTTGCCTCGTCTTCGCGCCACCTCCAGGTAGTAGCGGCACCACATGTACGTCATGCCCCCTCCTCAGATGTAGGTCCTGAACAAGACAAAGAAAATATGACATTATTTTAAAAAATAAATACATAAATACATAAATAAATTACTTACATGCGAATATAGTTGGTCGTCTACATTGTCCAAGTGCCTCCTCAGTGTAGTATTTTCATCAGTCAACTCCTGGAGCCTCTGGGTGTCCCGCGCAGATGCAAGACAAAGTCACCGCATACCATGAGTCAGGTGTCACAACTCCTCTGCGCTGTAGGAGGCAGACATGGGTGACGAATCCCTCATGCGATGAATGGGGAGTACCTCACATCTCTCTGTCCACTCCATGTACCACCCCAGATCTGGCCCCTCAGGCTTGCCAGGAAAATTGAAGTCCTGGGACAAGCTATGAACCGACGCTAACGTAACCACCACGGGTGTAATACCAGCCTTGAGTGTAGAGGGTTCAAACAGATCTATATTCCCCATCCACTGGGAATCTTTTAGCAGGTAGCCTACCTCCCTAGTTTGGTCAGCCCAGTGTGAGGCGTAAGTCTCTCGGTCTTCCCCTATCAAAAACTGATAACAGTCAATAAAGCCAGCCTGTCTCATCACCTGTAAATCCGCTGGACTAAGTAGAGGATCCAAAGGAATACCTGCAGTACCAGTCAATTACCTCCGATATCTTTCCCCCAAGTAATACTCGTAGTTTCCATTTGGGACTTGAAGTGGCATCCTCTTACGGGACAGGAGCGATGCAGTCTGTAAGTCATCTAACTCAGACACCACATAATCTAACCAAGGTCGCCAGGTGATCGTCTCAATAGTCTGGTGGTCAATATAGTATCTGCCTAGAATAAACAAATTGGTTGTCTGGTTATTTTTTTTCTTCATGTTCCCCTTCTCCCATGCTCTGAGGCGCGGATAGGCTGAGAACTTAACCTCTTCCTTTACTATATGGTGACCAACCCCACAATACTCGTAGAACCAATACTACATTTCGGAGCAACATAAAAAATAATTAGAAATTATATTTAAAATGTTTATTGGAAGATATTTTATTTGTAGCTTGTAAGGAAAAAGTGTTAGTGTACCTCAAGATGTTGGGAAAATCTAGTGATTGTACCCCTTGTCATGACTGCGATATCCAAACCATGGTACAGGGAAGCAAGAATAGCATAACTCCAGTCATATTCGGCAGCCTCGTCCAAATCGGCCACGGCCGTGAGATATCCAAACGGGACGGTGTCATTGGCCATTTGAAACCACAAATGTCCCATCATAAAGAGAATAAAAGCACGAGCAATGGTAATATCATCCTCCCGATCACCTATGATGGTCAAGTACATCCTCAAATGTGAAATGCTGACGTTTCCACTCTTTATATTGTTGGATTCAATATGGGAGAACAATTGCCTCGCAATGGATAAAATACTCTATGCGTCGTCATACGACACCTGTGTCAGATATCGGTCGATTGACAATGATGCCAGTATCTTGAAATCCAATGAAGTGACCCCTATCTCCGCACACGGGAACAGATAAGTGTGCGTTATCGGCCACCAACGCTCTGTAAGTACCTGAATTAGCCGATTACCAGAATTACCCAAGCGTATATCCATAAGGCTACTGAATATCCTAATCACGACATCCCTAATTGTTAGAATTGTGGAAATCTCCTTCCCCACTTTGAACACCGTACTGAATGTGTCGTGCGGACGCATCGAATCCCGATTCTGTTCATTGGAGCATTTTGTCAAACACTTGATTTATGGAAATAACAAATTCATAATTAAACAAAAACTTACCGTGAGTTTCTTGCAAGTGTAATAAATATGACTGACGTCGTCTGGGAGTTGAGTAATAAACCTCTGCGGGTAGTTTTTTTGGGGTGGGTTTGGTATAGGTTGGGTTTGTTGGACATCTTCAAATTCTACTCGTTATTTCTTTCTTCTGGACCTCGACCGAGTTACGGCTCGCTCTGGATCTCTTGTCACTCTAAACCCAGGTAATGTACTGGCGTGCGAGTCTCCCTGTGGCATCTCCATTTTAAATTTGTTGGGGGAATAATTTTTTTTACCTTCGAATTGAGAGAGATGAAGAAGTAAAATGTCAAGAATGAGCTGAGTTGGGAAGCAAAAATTATAACAGTTGAAGCGGCGGTTAAAGGATTATCGCGCGGTAAAAGGAACACCGTGCGGTAATCAGAACTCCTCCTAGTTAAATTTAAAAAAAAAACCACATCACAAACCCAAACTTGCTGTTGGGAGAGGCTGGGTTTGGGTTGAATTTTTTTGTGGGCCCCCTGCCAAAGCTTACACCCAAACCCCAACTTGCTGTTGGATTTGCTCTTAGAGAGGGAAAAAAAAGTGACTTGGATTTTTTTAGAATGTGAAATCGGTAAAGCAAGTCATTTGGTTCCCTATTTTACATATATCATTCTCTAGTGCGCGGTCATAAGCCTAGGGAACCCTGGGGTCCTTCTAGCAGCAGTGGCGGAGCTAGGATTATTGGCCAAGGAAAAAAATTGGGGGGATTTTTTTAATTTAACTTATAAGATTCCATTTATTTAGTTTTCACCGCATTTTACCTTAAAACTTTCTAGTAAAAGGAAACCTAACGGGAAGCAAGTGGAGAAATTTAAGACAAACAATCATGCCCTTTATAGATATTATGATAAAAAGATACAAATACGAAAACATACCCGATTGTGAGATCATTAAACATCACTCGATGCTACAAATATGAATGAAGAGTAACATAACTACCAATATGAAAGACTTTTGGAGGCTCCGTAAGCTGAGCGGATCAAAGATTCAAAATCATTAAGGAACAAACCAATCTCTACAATTGATAAAAATATGTTGTAACTTGTAAAACAATACTTACAACAATAGTGGACGCAACAATCATGCTTTCTCCATTTATCAAACATTTTCTCGACATGATTTCTAAAAGAGTTTGAATAACTCTGAAGATTTCTCAGAAACTGAGTTTTCTTTTCTTATTATTATCTCATGTACACTTACAACTATATATAGAAATATTACAATTGAATTACAAGATTTGAAGCTGATATGGTAGAGAAGAATCATTAACCTCCTTGACTAGAGAAGAATGAATCTTCTAGGAGAGATACTTGGAGAATCTCAAGTCCAGGAGAGATGTTTGGAGACTACATCTTCTTCAACAAGATCATGACTTGGTATTATTTTTAATATTCCCCCTCAAGTTAATCTCGGGTATCACATAGAGATTCAACTTGGGCAATATGGATGTTACAACTTTCCGAGGTAGGCTTTTGGTGAAAATATCTGCTAGTTGGTGATCAACTGGAACATGAATAACAAGCATTGCATCGGCAACTACTTTTTCACGAACAAAATGATAGTCTTGTTCAATGTGTTTTGGGCGGCCGTGAAGTACGGGATTAGAACTCATATATACCGCGCTAAGGTTGTCACAATATAAAATTGGGTGACAAGGTAGAAAAACAGCAATATCTCGAAGTAAAAATGTTAGCCAAGTAACCTCTGCGCTCCAAGATATAATGTTACAACCAAAAATTATGACAAAACCAGAAGTGGAACGTCTAGTATCTGGGCAACCAGCCCAGTCTGCATCCAAATAAGCATCAATATCCAAGGAACTACGAGAGAAGAATCTCATGTCATGATAAATTGTATATTTTACATAGCGAAGAATTCGCTTTACGACTTAAAAATGTGAGATCGTCAATCGATGCATGTATTGACAAACAGAGTTCACCTCGAATGCAAGGTCTGGCCGTGTTAGTGTAAGGTATTGAGCTCCAACAAGACTTCTGTAAAGTGTAGGGTTACCAAAACTGGTCCATCAGTAGCAAGTTTCCCAGAAACCACCATAGGTGTTGTGACTGGTTTGTAATAATCTAAATCAGCCCGCTTAAGTAAGTCAATTGCATATTTTTTCTGACTGAGAAGAATTCCATCATGAGTAGGATGGATTTCGATACCAAGAAAATATCATAAAGAACCTAAATCCTTCATAGAGAATTCTCGACTAATGCACGTAACAAATTGATTAAGAAGCTCCATAGAAACTGCCCATTTAAACAATGTCATCGACATAGACTATAGCAGAAAAATGTCGAATCCATAGCTAAATATGAATAGGGACGAGTCCGCTTTACTGCAACAAAAACTAGAATGCAATAAATAGTTGTTAAAGCGCTCAAACCAAGCTCTAGGAGCTTGTTTAAGTTCATAGATTGCCTTGTGAAGACGACAAACATATTGAGGTCATTGAGGGTTTGAGTGTCCAGGTGGTTGCTCCATGTACATGGTTTCTTGAAGAGATCCATGAAGAAAAGCGTTATTGACGTCGAGTTGACACAATGGCCATGATCGAACAGTTACAATGCATAGGACGAGTCGAATAGTAACTAATTTAACTATGGGACTAAATGTTTTGCCAAAGTCTACGCCTTCCACTTGTAAGTACCCTTTTGCCACCAAGCGCGCCTTAAATTGATCTATAGAGCCGTCAGAGTTCAACTTTGTTTTGAAAACCCATTTGCTACCAATCATGTTCATGTTGGGGTTTCGTGGCACTAGACTCCAAGTATTATTTGTGTGCAATGCCTTCATTTCGGAATCTATTGCATCGTGCTAATGTTCATGTTTTGAAGCTGATTTGTAACCATTTGGTTCTTTGATATTATTGACCTTTGAGAAATAGGTAGACAATGCGGAATTTTTTTGCAGTGGTATTGGGTGTTTAGTGGATAATAACGCCGCAAAATTGGAGTATAACTTAGTTTTTGCTCGACTAACCATGGAATGGACATTTACAGTCTGTTGAAGAAATTAGAGGTGTTAACGGTTGACTCATGTTGGACGGTAGAGCATTATCAAGTGACACAGGTTGGTGTTATTCCTCAATAGATGAAGGGACATCCAATATTTAAGGTGGTGTAGGTGAATTGTCACATGGATGAAGGAGATTTATGATATTTGAATCACCCACCAAATTTTCTTGAGTTGAAGATCTTATGTTAAAAGGAACTGCTCCATGACACTCATTATCATCATGGTAATGTTTTTATGATATATTGGATGCCTCCAATGGAGAGTGGTTGAGGAGAGTTTGATGGAAATCATGTTTGTGGCGGATGGTATTGAGTAAGAGGATTGGAGGAGAACATTGTTGTTAGCCATTTGGGAATAAGAAGGTAGGTAGCCTTGCTCTGATACCATAAAAGAGTTTGACTAACTCTGAAGATTTCATAGAAACTGAGTTTTCTTTTCTTATTATTATCTCACGTGCACTTACAACTATATATAGAAATATTACAATTGAATTACAAAATTTGAAGCTGATATGGTGGAGAAGAATCCTTAACCTCCTTGACTAGATAAGAATGAATCTTCTAGGAGATTTACTTAGAGAATCTCAAGTCCAAGAGAGATGTTTGTAGACTACATCTTCTTCAGCAAGATCATAACTTGGCATTATCTTTAATAATTCCATACTTTGGAAGTGGTTTAGGATTGCTTCATCAGTGACGCTAGCAAAAGTGGTATTTTTGACATATTTCAATCATTTACGAACTTATCTGCCATTCTATTACACAAGCGGTTCTTTATAAAATACATAGCTGAAAAAGCCATCTCTGTTATAGCTGCCACAACTGGAAGTATTAATGTCAATGTTATTGAAATTTCTAAGATACTTGAGATTTATCGATTATGAGCAATTAGGTCAAATTGGCTAGGTCGATAATCATTTAAATCAATTTTCCAATAACAAAACCCTAGTTTAGTTCAAATCAATTCTATGATCTAGTGCTAACAAGTAATAATCAATATGTAACGGTAATTAACGCACAAAAACACACTATATTAACCCTGTGAGAAACCTTTCTCAGGAGAAAAACCCACAGGTCGTTGTCGATTCCTCGACAACTAAAATCCACTATGAAAAAAAATTACAATAATCTAAATTATTTACAGACTCGATAAGCACATCCCGTGGTTACCTATCTTCAATCATAATTCTCGCAATCAATCCTTCATTCTTGCAATGTTTTTTGTTCTCGCAACGCCTCGCTTCGGATCACGTACCAAAGCTTCAAAACTTGAATCCCTCAAACTCTTAAAATCTAAGATTTGGAATTAGGTTTATATAATTCAAGATCGATTGAACTTGAGGGTTAATTCTTGTTGAATTTCTCATTAAATTCTCAAGCCCTAAAATTTGATTTGAAAAGGGTGAAGCAAAATAGAAAGCTAGGTTTTTATAAGAAGATTGAATTTTCCCGTGCTCTGTTCAAACAGAGCCAAAGTCTATTCGAACAGAGTAGATTATGGTTGTTATGTTCAAATAGTTAAAGAGTCTATTCGAATAGGACCAAGTCTATTCTAACAAAACAAAAGTCTATTCGAATAGAGATGGTTCTGCCAGGTCTATTCAAACAGAAAAAAAAGTATGTTCGAATAAAAACTTTTTTTCATCAAAAAGACATTTTTTTTCATCAAAAATTAATTATTTTTTAACTTCTGTAAAATACTTGTGGGCTAGAGTATTTAAGCGATGAGGTACAAACCAGCGTACATGCTCAGTGTCAGTCCAGTTGTCACCATTCTACGTGCACTCTCTGATGATGAATAACTATGAGATAATGCTGACACCTATTCTAGACACAAAATGAAACCAATACCAAATATGAATGTTTCAGTTATGAGCGAGTAAATAAAGGGGTATGATTTATCTTTCTTTGTCTTAACCATCTTCTTAGCAAGCCCTTGAATGCCATGTACTTCAGAAAATACACTCTCAGATCACATTATAGAGATATAAAAATTAAGTAGATAATTAAATTTCATAAGGTCCAACAGATAAAAATCATCTCCATACAACTGAGCAAGGCAAATCAACTTCTCCTTGTTATATGATGAAAATGAATCACTTAGATTCAAGCAAACCATACAAACAAGTAATTCGGTATTTACCTCGTTAAAACGATCGTTAAGATCTGAAAGTTGATGATCTAACCATGAATTGAACAATGATTGACGATAAAAATGCTCATTTGTATTTTCTTATGCATAATTCTTTGAGATTTACCTGGTGCTATGAACCTATCCACCATCACTGGAATTCTGATATTATGTTTTGTGAAATGCTTAGAGACATCCTCGTTAATAGAATCACACCCATTATCTCGCAACAAATGTAATTGCTTCTTAGTCAATTTTACTAAGTTTGTCACATTTATAATGTCTTGATCTTTCCATTGTAATGCTTTGGACAAATCATTAGTATTTCCCAAAATTTTCCTTATCAAAAATAAGAGCAAGACAAATTCAAATGAATGCATTGTGTCCAACAAAACAGTTACAACTCCTCTTTGATCTGAATTTGACTTATGTATCAACTTGTAAATCACATCAGTAATAGGCCCAAACATCAAAATCAAGTTCAATAGGGTATTATAGTAGGATCCCCAATATGTATTACCGGGCCGCCTAATGCTTGTCTTTTGATTTAGGCCCCTTCCACTATCAAGTTTCCCTTTTTTTAATGCTTCAATAATTGTAGCCTCTTGTTTATCTCAAAGAAGATCTCGGCGTTTACATGATTCTCCGACAATATTGGAAGCATTCGTAACCATGGTAAAAAACAACTTTATTTGATAATGATCTTTTGCCGTTGTAACAAACACTAGATGGAGTTGATGTGTGAAGCAATGAATGTAGTATGCATATGGATTCTCATTTAAGATAAGCGTTTTAAGACCATTTAGTTTACCCTTCACATTGTTCGCGCCATCTTATCCTTGTCCCCGAAGTCACAACATACTCAAACTGTGCTTAGAAAAAAGTTTATCGATTTCCCCTTTAAGAGATAAAGATGTAGTATCGGTAACATGCACGATGTCTAGAAGGCGCTCAATTACATACCCCTCTTCATTCACGAAGCGTATAACAACAACCATCTGCTCTTTAATCGAAACATCCCAAGACTCGACAATCAAAATTGCAAATTGTTTATCTCTAAGCTCTTTGAAAATAGATTTGGTCGTCTCAAATGCGGAAGACTTCGCAAGATCCTTTTGAATATCAGGAGAAGTCTTCTTATTATTATTTGGAGCATTTTTAAGAATGACACCTTTAATAACTTCATTATGATAAGTTGTAAAATTCAAAAGTTCAAGAAAATTCCCCGGATTATTCAAAAAGCCAACCCTTGCTTGAGAAGAAACCGAACACAATCAATGGATGCAAACAAACGAACTTGGTTATCAATCTATTCTTGATATGATTGCTTACAATAAGATGTTTGAATGCTTTGATCTTGATTCAATAAAGTTCGGTCTCTCAAATACGTATTATTATGATCATTATCAACCCCTCCAACATGGACTTGGAATTTTTCTTTCTTTCTCCAATTTTTGTAACCCTTACTACTAAAATAATCACTGCCACCTTGGTTTCCGTTTTCCGCATTGAAGAGAGAGCAATATAAGCAAAAAGTTATATTTTTCTTTATGCTGTATTCCAACCAAGCTGGAAAATTGTTGAACCAAGTCTTAACGAAGCGCGGATCTGTATAGGAAGATCATTTATCTCTACTTCATCTTTGACGGCGTACTTCCTCAAAAACCTCAAGAATATCTTCAGTTAGAGGCATTTGGTTAAGAATTTCATCTTCCATGACAGGAAGAGGAGGCGATTGGTCAAGAACTTTATCATCCATGACTGAAAGAGGTTAATCAATTACCGGAACACTTTCTTGACTAGGCAACTGTCTACAAACTTCTTTTTCTTTCAAAGGAAGTTTGCTAAAAAATCTCTCCATTGTTCCTGCTATCCTGCATGAACACAAGTATTGTTGATAATTCGAACATTGTAAGACTGTAAAGTACACTAATCCTTGCACATTTAAACATTGTAAAACTAATCCTACATTGAAACCCCCAATGCCTACCGCATATATACCCCTTACTAATACATGTATTTGCAGGAAAATATCTCATATGCTGCTTGTAAATAACTCAAACAACCCCTTATAAAGAGTAAGATATGGTTTATAAGTATGAAAATATCTCATAAAGAGACGAAACGCTGAAGAAACAAAAAATTAGAATGTGCTAACCCAAGAAAAAGCTTTAAAGCTGGGAGATAATGTACATCTCAGTTCTCTCAAGCATCAAATATATGCAAATCACTGCAGGCTAGAGAATATGCTTAAAATCCCTTTATCGCAGCATTTCTCACACAAATGTGTGTCTAAGCTAAATCCCTTTATTGCAGAAGACAAGAATCACAAATTGGAATAATGGGGGGGTTTTGTCTTAAATTCCTAGTTGTGCTATTCCTTACTTCCATTGGAATAATGGGAGTTTTTGTTAATTTACAGCTTATCTACTAAATTATATCCCAAAAAATGAAATTTTAAATGAAAACTAAACAAATTAATGAATTTCAAGTACATGGCGCGCTAACTTTCGATAAACAGTTTTAATGTCCTTGATAGTGGTAGATTTCGAAATCTCAAGAGTATAGTAGTAATCTGCACTGGCTCTAACAACTACAGACTGTAGGAACCCAAATTGCAGAGAAAAAACCCAAATCGTAGAGGAAGAACATAAGAAACCCAAATCACAGAGGAGGGATGAGAGCTGTCGAAAGTTTTTTTTAACAGGTATTAAAATTACATAACTAACCCTATTTTATTTGAAAAGTGAGTGGGGGCCCCACTGGTTCTCACGTGGCTCTGCCCCTGCCTAGCAACGCTCATTCCTAAACAATACATACATATTTAACTAGTTCAAATAAGATAACTCGTTACAATGTTTTGCTTGCTGCAAGAAAATAAAATAAAAAAATCTCAGAGTCAGGTAACTACTAAATGTTATATTCGTTTAAAAATAACTCATCTAATTTGATTTGTTATAATTGTTTTTTTGCAAACCAGGGTGATCATATAGTTCATAATTTATCACCATTTTCTTTCTAGGGCATGTAAGAACCCTTCCAACCCACATGTCATGTAAGTCATTATAAATCCTGGCGGATGACCCCTTGGTATTTTTTAATGTCTGGAAGTTCGTCGGGCTCATCATATTTCACCATTCTCCTAACTAGTCTCCTAAGGCTCGCCACTGTACCTCCGCAAGCCACACGCTCTATTTTAAGTCAAGATAAATCTTGGCATATGACCCTTGGTGTTGGGTTTCGAACTCGTGACCACTCTCTCCTTTCTCCTCCAAGAGGTGGTCCCAAACCACTCGTGACCCCCTGGATGGCCCCTGTTGGTGGTGAGTTAATCCCATAACCTCTGCTTCTCTCGGCATGGTCCCAAACCGCTACTATCTAAACTATACATTTTTGCAGTTTCCATTAACCCCGTTTCATGTCATTGTTCACGTTACCTTTTTCCACAATAATTAGTGATTAGTCTCCTATAAACAGCTAATAATGAGTATCTAATGTTTCCAGAATCCATAATAAAAGCTCTTTCTCACTAGTGTGGTGGCACACCTCGATTCACTAATTATTATTATTTCAGGCAAAATAACTGCAACATCGAGGTTCTCAAATCATCATTTCAACGGTCACGATTAACTCTTCACCAAAAACTCCAAATCATAACCCAACATTAACGAGACCTTCTTCGTCTTCTCTCTCTTACACATGCAACCAAAAACACGAATTAAAAACAAACAACAGAGACATTCTTTCGTTCTCATCGATCATCGAAACCCTAATTTTCTCCCTCTCATGGCGATTGATTGAACGATCTTCGTTGTCGAATCGTCCAATGCCGCACTGTTGACCTCATTTAGTCGAAGATTGGAAGCTATGGAGCTCATATTCGAAGTTTTTCTGAGGTGAAATGGCGTCGTTTGAAGGAATTTGGAGGTGAAATTAGGGATTGATTTGCGCGAGCTCTCGAAGTTCTTCCTCTCTTGGAGGAGAGGAAGGGAAGGGATGCAAGTTGGAAAGAGGTATTGTGGATCATTAATCACTTATGTTTAAGCGTTTTAGAGACATAATTGGTTTGAATCAGAGAAGTAATTCTACAAAGAGATTGCTTAATGCGAAGCCAAAGCGAATTAAGCCTGCTATGTTGGAGACTGTACAGGAGATTGCGATTTACATTCATAGGTTCCACAATCTTGATTTGTTTCAACAAGGGTGAGATATAAAAACTATGGGATTTGCTTAAAGTGAGTGTTTTTAATGTCGGGGTTCAGTTAGAATTTAATTTGTGATATTTTTTTTGATGTGTTTGTAGATGGTATCAGATTAAAATCACTATGAGATGGGAGGATAGTAAATACACGACGATCGGAACTCCTGCGAGAGTTGTACAATATGAAGGTATTTATTTGAGCTTATGGTTATAGATGGGTGTGTTTTAATAAGTGAAATAAGTTGAATTTGGAAGTTATATGATTATAAGATTAGGTGCGTGAGAGCCTATCGTATGTTACTTGCATTTTGTGTACTTAGAACTGTTGAGAATCGAGGTAGCTAATCTCAATCTTATGCCAAGAACGATACGCAGAATTTGCCAATAGAGAAAATCAAAGCAAAACGAAAAACTAAATCACAAGATTTACCCGGAGGAGGGAAGTGGAAAACCCTTTCGGATGAAAAATCACTCCCCTCGAACAATCCACCAATCAATCAAATAGGTTACGAACTCTTCAAACTTCCTCGAAGCTTTAATGGAATCTCAAATCCTAGGTTTCTCTCTAGGATTAAACTCACACTATATTGGCAAATAAACACTCTAAATATCTCTTATGAACTTGGGAAGACTTTACAAAAGTTAGGGCTCAAAAGTACGAATCATGAGGCAAGCAAACGATAACAACTTAACTTGAAAAAGCTGTAATACGAGGTCTATTCGAACAGAGAAAAGTTCTATTCGAATGAAACCCTTCCTGACCATCTATAATTCGAACAGAGTCAATTTCTATTCGAACAGAGAGGTCTTTGCATCACCTTGTTCGAACAGACTAAAGCCCTGTTCGAACAGGAACACCAAAAAATCACCGGAATGATCTTTTACCTTCGTCTTTGACCCTCGTTCGTCCCACAAACGTAATGAACTTCCACGAACACCAAATTCGAATTCATTACTCAACAAGAACTACAACTACTAGTGGATGTATGAGATATGCCAACTGAATTGCATTTCATTTGTTTCCGATAGAAAGCACGAATTTTAGTATCATTTTTTCATTTGATAAAATAGTTTGTTTCGGTTTTTACTGGTAAATATTATTGATGAAACATAAATGTAAAACAAGACGAAGAAGAATTGTATTCCTGAGATATGATTATGAACTTAAGAGCATCTGTAGTGAAGTAAGCATTTTGCCTTAAAACCAAATTTGGAGAGTCAAAACTTAAAGGAACTGCCACATCCAACTTTCCATTTTAAAAACCAAATGCTTAAACCTATTTCCGGTAGCCATATTCACTGAACTTATTTGGTAGGCAAAATTTACGGGGATCACTTTTCATACAAATCAAATTTATTTGGACATTGTAGAGTTACTACCGTCACATAAATTGACCATCGCCTTGATTAATAGCAAGGCAAATAATTGGAAGCTGGTAGACATCACTGCAAAATTCTGCTTAATACAGTTTTTTTCACAGCTACTAAGCACATCATTAATGTATTCCATTCACATGTTGGATGCCACTATTATATAACTTAAGAATGCACTGCCATTGGGCTCTTGTCCCAGTGGTGGTTGTGACCCTCCACCAAGAGAGGAGTCGTGGTTTTGAAACCTCATAAGTTGTGTAGTGGTAATATCTATGGTCGCTATTTTTGCTTAAAAAAAAACTTAAGAATTGCACTTTAAAGATATTTGTTAGCTTTAACTGTAGTGTACTCTTGACTTGCCTCAATTACGTAAACTTGCAACTGAGATATCTTTATGGGTTGATGCAGCTCCTGATTTGGGTTCCGACGATATTTTTGGGGTTTGGAGGATTGACGATACAGACAACAGTTTCTGTACTCAACCTTTCAGGATTAAATATGCGAGGCAGGATGTCCTTCTATCTGTGATGATCTCTTTCAATCTCTCTCTTGGAAAATTTGAGGTACATTTGATTTCTTTGGTATCATAATTTGCTCTCAACAATATTAGATGAGTCTTAGATCAGAAGCGCATTCTTCAAGTTTTTAGTTCTACCTCACTAAACTTAGTATGGTCATAGGAGCATTTCTGATAATGTTGTGGAGGCATAAAAGCTTCATAAAGTGCTTTCCAACAAGTTTAAAATATGTAAAAATGGCTCAAAACTCTACAAAATACAAATGAGAACATAAGAAATCAAGCTCTGAGAACTTAGTCTAGTAGTGAACTTGACAAAAAGGGACATAAGGCATTTAGATGGCAGCCCATTTTTGGTAGGCATTTAGATTGGCTTCCAACTGGCTGAAAAGCTAAAATAAATGACCGTCTATATACATTTTTACAGGCAGTTTCCCACCTTTCTTACCCCCATTTTACAACCTGCTACTGGAGCAAAACGCTGTTACTCTTCTTATTTTTGGCACTTTTCCACCTTTTTTTGTCTCGTCTTACAACTCATACTTGCAGCAAAATGCTGAAAATCTTATTATTTTGTCATTTTTGTGCTGTTTTGCAATTCACACCTAGAACAACACAGTGAAACCCCCTTTTTTTTTTTTAAATAAATCCTTAGAACGCTTATAATCAAACCATTGCAGATTTCGTGATTGGCTTTATAGAATTTTTACGTGGTATTTTCGGTTGACCAATAACATGTAATTTATTAGCTTGGACTATAACACACACGCCAATTTCCAGGGACCATCTACATCTGGAGTTATTTTGAAGTTTGAGCTGTTGTATTCTCCAATATTGGAAAATGGGTAAGTGCTTATGCTAAATTTTAGTGTGTTTCCTTACTAGCAAAAGCACAAATATATTTCTCAGTTCAAGGGTACATTTTTGCTATGTGCAAAGATCAAAATGCCGAATTTTTTTTATTGTATCTGTCAGGCAAAGCCAGTATGTCCTTTATATGGTATGTCGGCCGATATTTATGCCATCAAAAAAAATCTATGAAATGAAGAGATCATAATTTATCTTAATAAACATATACATCCAGTATAAAGTTTTTTTAGTTCATACAAAAATACATAACTTCATAGTATATTGGTCTGCTACATTACTTTCACCAATATATGATGATATGTATTAGGCTATTAGCGAATCAATATTTTTCTTCAAAATATAATCCAACCGTTATCAGACTTTCGGTTATTTGTTTGATATGTCGATGTGCAAAATGCAGGAGTTATACTTTTCTTAACGTTAACCAGTGACTTCAATTTTCTTTGTTAAGATCTGAGTTGCAGGCTTCTGTGGATGCTTTGCCTGCTGCAGTTCATGAATTCAGGATTCCTCCCAAGGCCCTGCTTGGCTTGCATTCATATTGTCCTGTCCATTTTGACACCTACCATGCTGTGCTTGTTGATTTAAGCATACATATCATCCTGTTGAAAGCTGCTTCATATACAGCTCCAGTGAAGGTACCCAGGTTTGTCACATTTCCAGTTTCTAAGATGAGTAGCCAGTTGCAAAAAAAAAAAGTTAGTTTGATTCCTTGCTTCGTATCCAGGAAAAAAATAGTCCGTCCACAAGAAAATGTGACACATAAATTTCTATTTGATACTCTTAAGATGGAAATTTTGGGTGCTTTGTATGCTTTTCATTTCTGACTGAAAATGATTGGTATGTTTTAGAAAGAAAAAAAACAGATATAGGCTAATGAACATAACATGAAAATGGGAGGATTAAAACTAAATAAATTACATATTACTTAAAACAAACCTTATTGACATGATAAAACATAAACACACACGGTTAGCCAGTATCAAATAAGAATAAAGAAAACTAATGTGTCTACTTAATATAGGAAATAAACAAAAGGACTAGTAAAAACTTGCTCAGTGACATTCCTTAAACAATCAGAATCAACTACAAATGAACTCTATGTCTCTGTCTCTAGCCTTTCATTAAATTAGGCAAGGAAGGGACCATAGGTTTTTGTTTTGGTCAAAAAGAATTCTGTTGGAGTAGAAGTAGGAAAAAATGGAAAAATCAGCTCTGGCATCATTAATCATGATTTTGGGAGACTTTTGTGGAACCTTTTCCCATTCTTTTATGATTTGTGAAGCCATACTGAGCACCCATGAATAGTCAAATACCAGAAACAAATGCAATCACATACTTTTCCTGGATCAAGCATGGCTACATATGCTATTAACAGATTTATTTATTTCCGCTTTATTTATTTGTTAGAATAACTTGAGTAATTGGGGTGTTTCAGTGTTTCTAGCATGACTGAAGGTTTTACTGGTGAACTTTTGCACGCGAGCTATCAAGTATGTATTTATTTCCGTGTCAATTTCCTTTCCCTTGGAAGCTTTACATGCCAATATTGGTTACTTATTGTTTGGCATGAATATAGGGTTGTACTTAAATATGTATGCATATCTGTACTAGTGAAGAAAATAACCTGTTTTTTCATTATGGTCATTTTCCACATTCTTGAATTTATTTACATATTTGAATTCTTCTAGAAGCACAACCTTTACCGGTTAATTTGTTCCATTCAATTTAGCCAGAATCGTGCCCAACTCGTCCAAAAACAGCCAACCGCCCATATAGATTCAGTCTTAGAATTCAAATAACTGTCCTATAAGTTTATGTGAAAGAGTGTTGAGGGCGTACTGCAACAGAAGGGTGACAACAGTACTTTTTAAAGTCATATCCAAATAAGTGTCCTATAAATTTATGTCAATGGGTGTTGGGGGTACCCCTGAAACCAGGGGCGGAGCCAGAGATTTAGGAGTGGGGGTGCCCGGGGTTTGAGGGCGGAGCCCCCAATTTATTTTTTTAGAAATTTAAGGTGTTGTTAATGTTGGTCATCAAGATTCAAGGAAACCGAGGTCGAAGGTTTGTGTTTGATGAAGAGAGTGATGAGGATTATCAGGAGGTGTTTATTTGAATATGAGAGAGGAGAGAAGAGAGAGCCAAAGAGTAGGGTTTGATGAAGAAGTGTTACTTTGTGGAGCTGGGTTTCAACACAAGTGGGCTTGGATAGTTGGATGGAGTTGGAGCTGGCTGTTACTTTTTTTTCTTTTCTATGGCTATATATATATATAAAGAAATCTGCAAAAAGCCTGAAACATTCACTTCAAAAAATATCGTTCCTTTTCGTATAAACAGTTAAACTTTGTCTTTTGACTGTGCAGGCGTCTGATAGAGGGGGTTATGTGGATCCAAAACAAATTGCATTTGTGAAAGCATTGGTGACTGCACGTGGTATACTTCTGGAAGAATTACAAAAACTGAGCAAAGCAATTGATCAAACAATTGATTTGACGAATATTACCTCCAATCTGAGTGATGACAAATTGATTGGTGCATTGATGCAAACCGATTTGGGCACTCTAAATGCCGGAACTTTAGAGGCGAGTATAGGAAAGAGAAGGGTGACAACCGAGCCACGTAATGGTTTTGAGGTACTTGCTTTAGTTTCGGCATTTTTTCATTACTATTAAAGTTCCGTGTAGCGTGCAGAAGACTAAGCCACAAGTGCACTTTTTGCAAAAACATCTAAAAAATTGTTTGGCTGTTTAACAACCATATAGAAAAAAATCTGCGCCCAGCTTAAATAGTTGTCTTAGTGTTTGCTGATACTTGAAAAATAAATTCATATTTTTGTTCTGAATTCTTTTTCTAAATTTTTTTATTTTTTTTTTCCCGTTGGCATCTATAATTAAATACGGGTATCTTGTGAATTGAAAGTAGCTAAATTTGGCATAACAGAAAGGAACTTCAAAAATTAATTAATAAAAGCATTTAAAAAAACTGTTTTTTATTAAAAAGAAAAGGAAAAATAGCTTAGGCTAGTAACACCTGACAATGACTAGTCTTTAGGCAACCAATGGTTGCGGGGCAGGAACTAAGTAAACACTAAAGCAGCCTATTCACACCCTGACTTGATTTTTTTTCTTTCCAAAATGTACTTAGAAAGAGCAATTAGCTGGCATACGGCATTTATAAAACCATGAGAAATGGGTCTAAAATAGCATTTGATGTCAACTTTGTTTAGCTTATTTCTTTTAATCTATGTATTTCTTTGTCATTGCAGAAAATAAATGGCAATGTTGACTTTGAAAGTGGTGGGATCCTCCAAAATGTTTTTAAGGAAGATCTATCAAATTCTTTTCATTCATTAGGAAGCCAACTACTATTTCTCTGGAACACGTTTCTGAAGTTCCATAGGTTAGTTTTTTACCTTATATTTCTTAAATAATTTGAGCTTATAATAGAAACTTACAAATTTGAAATATTTTTAAGTTATTATTAACATGCTATGCTTTGGTGACAAAATCTTGGTTAATGGTTACTGTTCATTTATTTATTTTTAATGATTAGAGATATACCAAGGTAATTAGGTTAGAGCATCTCTAGTTGTGAAATATATTTGCAAACGTCAAAAAGTGGCTCCCCATTGGTGTTCTATATTGATAAATAAGGTCCCAGATGCTAAAAAATGAAGAATTTTGCAACATTATGCAGGAGTTATATACAAGGTGTACAAATTAGGTAGATGGGGTATAAACACCGGAAAACCAGACAGTTCAAGAATGAAATACACTTAACCAAATATATGCGCAACTTAGTCAAAACTTATCCGAACCTTCTTGAACTCGATATCACTGATTCAAAGTAGTTATACTGACATATAATGATGTAAAATCCCTGAATAAAACACTCAAATTGCTGTTAACTATAAAACCCCCACTTTATCGAACCATGCCCGAAGTTAAATTAGTCAACCTAAGCTTAAATTACTTGAACCCAACTTCGCAATTACCAAATTATAACCAAAATAATCGAATATAGGCTGTATCTACTATGGATCAGTTGTATAACGGACTATAACTCAAATTAACCAAACCAAAGTTCGTGATTATGTAAAATTACCAATAATTACTCTAATACAATGTAACTCATACCCAAAATCAGTTGTAACCACGTCCAAATCATCCCTATATTGCAAGTAATCAAACCCAAACTCACACAAACCATACTCAATAATCCAAATTAAGCCTAAGTTTAACCTCAAACAACAAAATCATGCCTGTATAGTCCAAGAGAAGTGGGGAACACATGATACGAGTCATAATGACTTAAAATCCAACCCAAATACAAGATTACCCAACTGAAATTGAAATCGGATGACTAAGATTAAAACTTACCTAAATCCAGAAATTTTCACGCCCCCTTGAAGTTCTCAAGAAACAATCACAATAGTACCCAACTTGGTGTTCAAAACCTTCTCTCACGGCCCTCAAATTCTCCGATGAAGAATTCGTTGTTATAGTCATGATAGTCTACCTTATATGTAGGAGAATAATTTAGTTGTTGTAGTGGGTCTTTCTTTTAATAGGTCTTCCTTTTTAATAGATTTTTTGGTAGTTCTCTTTACATGGGGGTTGTTTTGCTAATTTTAGGAAAGTGGGTAAGTTCTTGTAGTGACTATTTAATTAGTATGAAGTGAATAAAATGATATGTTGAAGAATTATTAAAAGCTCACAATTGTTGTGTTGATGAGGCATTGGTTTCCTTTATAGAACCAATTATCCATTTTTTCTTGTTTTACTTATCCCTCTAAACTCAAGATACAACTTAGTTGTATCAAGTGGTATCCAGAGCCAGGTCAATTCTAATTGTGTTACAATCTCTTCCCAATTTCGGTTGTAACCATTTTTTTTTAATCATTTCTCAAATTACCAAAATTGGAAAACCAAAAACTCAGTACTTACGGCAATGGTACCACAACACTGGCATGGAGTAACGAGTGGAGCAAATTAAGAAGTCCATGGAATCTCTCGCGTCGCGGTAACAAGTAATCGTGGAAAAGATGGTTGAATTATTTAATAAATTCAGTACCCGATTTGATCAAATGAGTACCCAGCCAACTAAGGAGGTCGGCGAAACTTCGCAAGCTGTTTCTCGAAGCAATGGAGGGCGACCGAATGTCGGTTGGTCTCATAAGGCTGGGTCATATGCACCTAAACTGGTGAAACTTGATTTTTCACGCTTTAATGGCGAAGAAGACCCAACCAGTTGGTTATGTTGAGTTGTCCAGTTCTTGGAGTTCCAAAACATCCTGGAATCTGAACATATCACACCCGTCCCTTTCCATCTAGAAGGTGATGCTCAGTTATGGTTTCAACTCTTGAAAATGGATAATTATACCATTAATTGGAAAGTTTTCAAAGATAATCTTTTTTCGCGATTCAGAGCGGATGAGTTTTATGATTTCTTCGGAGAACTCACAAAACTAAAACAAAATGGGTCAGGAGTACCAAAAGGAATTTGAGAAGCTTCTTGCTAAAGCTGGTCATCTTCCACAAAACCAACATGTAAGTTGTTTTGTAAGTGGTTTAAGAGATTCCATCCGAACGGATGTTCAAGCTGCAAAACCCAATTCCTTATTGGCTGCAGTAGGTTTATCCCGTTTGTTTGAAGCGTGTGATCAAAGATAAGAAAGTGAACCAGCTGCAACTCAAGGTAAATTGTTGTTAAAACATCTCACAACATCTGAAACGCAGGAAAGAAAGCGTCAAGATCTGTGTTTCAATTGCGATGAACAATATAGGCGGGGTCATTAATGCAAAAAAGCTTTTCATGATTACACCATGCACGGAAGAACAAGATAGCCACGTGCACATGGAAGTGGAGCATGACACTTGAGGACAAGTATCTTTTAAGGGGAAAAGACTGTTATGGTCATGATAGTCTACCTTAAATGTAGAAGAATAATGTAGTTATTGTAGTGGGTCTTTCTTTTAATAGGTCTTTTGGTAGTTCTCTTTACGTGGGGGTTGTTTTGCTATTTTTAGGAAAGTGGGTAAGTCCTTGTAGTGACTATTTAATTAGTTTGAAGTAAATAAAATGATATGTTGAAGAATTACTAAAAGCTCACAATTATTGTGTTGCTAAGGCATTGGTTTCCTCTATAGAACCAATTATCCTTTTTTTCTTGTTTTACTTATCCATCTAAACTCAAAATAAAACTTAGTTGTATCAAGTGGTATCAGAGTCAATTATAATTGTGTTACAATCTCTTCCCAATTTCGGTTATAACCATTTTTTTTAATCATTTCTCAAATTCCCAAATTTGGAAAACCAAAAACTCAGTACTTACTGCAGTGGTACCTCAGCACCGGCATGGAGCAACGAGTGGAGAAAATTGAAAAGTCCATAGAATCTCTCGCGTCACGGCAACAAGTAATCGTGGAAAAGATGGTTGAATTATTTAATAAATTCAGTACCCGATTTGATCAAATGAGTACCCAGCCAAGGAGGTGGGCAAAATTTCGCAAGCTGTTTCTCGAAGCAATTGAGGGTGATCAAATGCCGGTGGATCTCAAAAGGTTGGGTCATATGCACCTAAACTGGTGAAACTAGATTTTCCGCGCTTTAATGGCGAAGAAGACCCGACCAGTTGGTTATGTCGAGTTGTCCAGTTCTTGGAGTTCCAAAACATCCCGGAATCTAAACATGTCAAACTCGCCTCTTTCCATCTAGAAGGTGATGCTCAGTTATGGTTTCAACTCTTGAAAAAAGATAATGATGCTATTAATTGGGAAGTTTTCAAAGATGATCTTCTTTCGCGATTCGAAGCGGATGAGTTGTATGATTTCCTCGGAGAACTCACAAAACAAAAACAAAATGGGTCAGTCAAGAAATACCTAAAGGCCTAAAGGAATTTGAGAATGAGAAGCTTCTTACTAAAGCTGGTTATCTCCCACAAAACCAGCAAGCAAGTTGTTTTGTAAGTGGTTTAAGAGATTCCATCCGAACGGAGGTTCAAGCTGCAAAACCCATTTCCTTATCGGCTGCAATAGGTTTATCCCGTTTGTTTGAAGCGCGTGATCAAAGAAAAGAAAGTGAACCAACTGCAACTCAAGGTAAAATGTTGTTAAAACATCTCACAACATCTGAAATGTAGGAAAGGAAGCGTTAAGATCTGTGTTTCAATTGCGATGAACCATATAGGCGGGGTCATCAATGCAAAAAGTTTTTCATGATTACACCATGCACGGAAGAACAAGACGGCGACGTGCACATGGAAGTGGAGCATGACACTTGAGGACAAATGTTTTTTAAGGGGAAATGAATGTTATGGTCATGATAGTCTACCTTAAATGTAGGAGAATAATTTAGTTGTTGTAGTAGGTCTCCTTTTTTAATTGGTTTTCCTTTTTAATAGGTCTTTTGGTAGTTCTCTTTACGTGGGTTGTTTTGCTATTTTTAGGAAAGTGGGTAAGTCCCTGTAGTAACTATTTAATTAGTTTGAAGTGAATAAAATAGTATGTTGAATTATTAAAAGCTCACAATTGTTGTGTTGCTGAGGCATTGTTTCCTCTATATAACCAATTACCCTTTTTTTTTCTTGTTTTACTTATCCATCTATACTCAAGATACAACTTAGTTGTATCAAACTCGATTTTTCTCTCTCAACACGTTTGAGTGTAAATGACAACTGTATATAATAGGTGGCAGCATGCCCCTTATCTACTTCCTCCGCATGCGCCAAAATCTCGCGTGGAATTTTAAATACCAGTCACTTATTTCTCTTATACAACGGGACTCGTCGATAGGAAACCTCAAAATATGATAAAAATAGGCTTTGCCCACCCATATAGGTACCTACCTGCTCACAAACATTATCCTCTCAAAGGCTTGTTAACGGGTCATTGCAGGGATTCTGAGTTTGTTTTGGTTTGGTTTTTCTTTCCCATTGGGTTTTACGGATGGGTAAGTGAGAAACTAAGTTCAAAATCATATAACCTGATGCTACAGAAATTTGGAAATTTGGGTAGGAAAGACAAGAGTTAACGAGATTTAAGATTTTCATATACTTGCAAGCTGATGGAAAATTACGGAAAAACTGTCAATTAAGGGATATTTCACGTCCATCGCATGTGCCATCTACACTAGTGTGATTAATGATGGGAATTTAGGTGACAAACTCCTGTTGTTCTCTCGAAACAAACTCTTTTCACACGGTATTGGAGTATAGACTACAAAACCTTGGAAGTACCCTCCCTCAAAGATTCTAGTAATCTGTCTACAAAGGAATTACAAAAGGTTATCTAGTCTGCAGCAGATAACTTCTCCAGGATCTCCTCCCGATTTCTTGTTTGGAGCAAGAAATTAGTTTATCTTTTGTCCCTCTACTATAAATTGATATAACATGATATAAAGGTGAAGTATTACGATAAGTATCATTAAATGAAGGAGCGGTATATCATTTGTATACTGGTACAATTTGGGAAATCTATTATGCAATTGTGGTGGAAATTTGATATTTTCGCTGAAAACCTGATTGCTTGCTACACAGCTCAAAAATTTCAAAACTCAATTTTAGGATATTATTTTATTAGGTATGAAATAATATTGATTTAGAGGAAAAACGTAAAGCCACAACAATTTTACATGTAAATTTCTCCGAGACCCATCTATCTCATAAATTGCTCTCAAAATTTCCCCTTAATCTCCCCAAGTACATCAGTTTCTCCCAATATACTTTGCAATTCCTCTTGCCGCCTCAGTTCCTACCAAACCCCTCTCAAATTTCTGAAAATCTCCTCAATTCTAGAGGCCCCTAAATTTCTGAAGACCCCCATTGTAATCCCTAAATGACCCCAATTCTTCCCAAGTTTCCGTTAACCTCTCTAATATCAACAAACATGTCGTGTTTGTCTATATATCTTCCACAGTGAAATTATTATACATCACATTTTAAAAATAATGAAGAAACTGCACTATCGACATGCCTTTTAGCCATTTCAGGGCCGACCTGCAAACACATATAATCCTGTTTTTCGATGGATATCTTCAGAGTTGTGTTTTTTTTATTATTATTTTCTGTGTGCTGCGGAGTAATGAGGCGCTGAAATGCTGTTTGCACTCCAGGTCTAACAGGACAAAGATTTTGGAAGTTTTGCGTGATGCATGGGCCAGTGATAGGAGAGCCGAGTGGTCAATATGGATGGTCTACTCTAAGGTTGAGATGCCACATCATTACTTAAGAAGTGGTGTGGACGATTCCTCTCAACATTCCATCCGCGGAAAATCTCTCATTTCACGAAAGTTAAACCACGATGTAATTTCCTGGTAACCCTAAAAATATATATTTCTTTTGTTTGACTAGTAAACCTGCATATTTTCTCTAGGTTGTGTGTATATATTTTAGGTCTAGATCGCTGTCTCTTATGGATGAGTAGCATCAGTTTTGCATCTGAATTTGAAATCTTTTGTTTTATTGCAGCCAGCCCAGACTGCAATTACGCGAGCTGAGCTTCATCGGCGAAGTATTGCCCAAATGAGGGTGAGTAATTGTCTTTGTATGAGATGCACTGGTTTTTTAATAGTTAGATAATCTCCATTGTAAGTTCTCTATTCAAAATGGAATCACCGTTTGGAGAAGTTAAAGAAAAGATATTTCAGGACCATCGCTTTTCACACGCGTATTTGTGCCTATTTTCTGCCGTCCTTACCTTGCTTGATAAGTTTAAGAACTTAAACACTAGCAAAATCTATAGTTTTTTTACACGTATTTTAAAGATAAAAACACTAGAGACCCCCTAACTGGAGATTCAGTGTTTTTTTTTTAAGAGTGCAATGTTTTCTGTCCAGATTAACAGTCAATCTATTCAAGATATGCATATCTTTGGTGAGCCTTTGCATATTCCTGTTGTACTTGTTGAACGTGTCATGAATGCTCCTTTCCGCACCACAAGTGGCAATTCATATTTCAGCATGGATCAGAAAGATACTAATAACATATTCATGGGAGCTGGGGTTAAAGCTGTAAACAAGTTACCCGGTGCTGCCGCCCAGAGAAATGGCCATGTTTTAAAGATAGTTGTCTTTGTACATGGATTTCAGGCAAGTTTTCTTCCCTAGAAACTACTGAATTTCTCTGGTTTGGGGGGTAGTTTTTTAGTTTAATGACTGACGCTTATGTTGTTACTATGCTCTTAATTGTTTCCCAATTTCACCATCTGCATACCCCTTTCTGTTGCGAGCTAAATTTATTTAGATTAAATCCTCCATATAGTAGTTGTAGAAGCTTGTAAGATGGATTTTCCTTGAGAAACTCTATTCTTCTCTTTTTCCTTCCTTTTGGAGGCTTAAACATCTAGTAGAGGATGTGTAAACTATTACAAAACCTTATCCTCTTGCCCTCCAAATCTATCTCTTAAGCACTTTCCCTTAGTACACATTGCCTATTTAGCCCGTCCAAATGGCATTTTCATATTGATATGGATGGTTTAGATTGCACTATCTACATAAAGTCTTCCGCCAGATGGTATAAATGCTAATGAGTTCATGTTGTTGTGAACTTAGAATTTGCCCAATAGCGGAGGGATCATGCTAAGTCAAATACCTTCCAACTCAGATTGATGGCTGAGATAAAACACCTATATTGTGTTTAGTAGGTATATTGTTGGCAATAGGTACTTTCGTGAGGGCCATTTTCAAAACAAAGAATGTCATCCTGGATGAGACTTTGGATTGTCAAAAGTAATTGGCTGGCTCAAATGTGAATGGGCTTTGTTAAAGGTTTGATAAAAGAAATAAACAGAGAAACTGTATTTTCCTCCTAATTTCTAATCACTTTGTTATTCTCCAGAAGAGTGGATAAATACTCCCAACCTTTCCCATTATATCGGCTACGAGGGACATGTCCTGGTAGAAGTGATCTATGTGCAGATTAAGATTCCAGTGATCCCTTAACTTTCCATGATTGGAAAGTGTGCCACCTCATTCTTACATATTTATAAAGTTTATGGAACCAAAACTCTTTTGAAACTGAATAGGAGCAACCATGTTAGTTAATAGCGAATTGTCTTACTCTGACGAGTTGGCACATCGTACATCAATAATTTTGAGATGGGATAAATTTGGTGAAGGGGATGAAATGAGATGAAATTGTTTGAAAATTGGGGCTTTGTTAGATTTTGTTGTTGTGTGATATGTTGCTACTCGTGACAGCGACGTAACCTTCCACAGATGCGAGGTCACAAAAGAAGAGGTGAAGCGAGGTCTTGCGATATGATGTGGGCGCACAGCAACAACTGTGGTCTTGAAAATCGCAATGGTCTACCTTGGCTACTACCTTAAGGGTCCTCCAGAACCTAGTCCTATCTCCCTTTCCTAAGGCTATGCCGTTAAGGTAGCAGGCTGTTGTAACACTTGCAGATAGTGTTTTTAACTGTCCATACAATAATATATTAGTACTATGTTAAACATATTGATAAGTTGGCAACTTTACATATATGTATTTCGTTAATGTTATTTAATATTATTGAATTGAGTATAGCTAAAATATTTGGGTATTTTAATACTTTAGTATAGACCAGTATAATGGTTGGATGACTGTTTATATATACAATCCGAAGGTTTTATTGGGGGTCTACCTTGATTACTACCCGAAGGGTCCCTTTAGAACCTAGTCCTGTCAGGCTATTGTAATACTTCCAACTTTCCTACAATAACATATTAATATGGTAAACACATCCATTAGTTGACATATATTAATTTCCTTCATGTTATTTATTCTTATTGAAGTAAATGAAAGTGAAATATTTTGTTTTTTTACCATACTAATTTATAGTATTAGTTTGTTGTTTTAATATACGAATAGATACAAATATATTTCTTGGATGTCTATTTATTTATTTAGTATGGGATTTTCATTGGGGACTGTTGTCATTTTGTGTAGTATTTGTTTCTCGGATAGCTTACCTTTAGCTTGATTCTAATGTAAATAGGGACATCATCTGGATTTACGGCTTGTTCGGAACCAATGGAGTTTGATAGATCCCGGTGTAGAGTGTCTGATGTCAGAAGTGAATGAAGACAAGACAGCTGGAGATTTCAGAGAAATGGGATCCAGATTGGCTGAGGAAGTGGCCGCCTTTCTTAAAAAGAAAATGGACAAAGCCTCCAGATCTGGCGGCTACAGAAACATCAAACTTAGCTTTGTTGGGCATTCCATTGGAAATATCATTATAAGAACTGCCTTGGCAGGTAAGCATCTATGGTTTGGGGCTTCTGTTTCCAGGCTATATACAATTGCCACTCCATTATTTAACACATATGACCGGTATTAGACTTAACAGTCATGGTTGTCAGAATCGTGTGATTTGAATCGAACTATAAAATCGTATTAACTGCGAATCACAAGAATCATTTTCAAATCACAAGAATCGTACTAATCATCATAAGATTCAATAAGATTTTGGATATTATCCCAAAATTTGAAGGAAAAAAACGCAGTAAGACCCCCATGTTATGGCTCTGTTTTGAGAAGAACCAAATTTGGGTTTCTAAACCCAATTTACATTCAGACCCACTTTTTTAGGTAATTACGACCATACCCTTCACTTAAAAAACTCTAAACTCCAGATTTTCCAAGGTAAGGTCCAGATAGGGGCATGTTACTTCCAAGGTAAAAATGCCAAATATTGATTCAGTATAAATACAAAATGCAACTATAAACTCCAAATAAAACAAAGTGACTTAGGTCTGAAGCAAGATAAGATAGTAAAGGAATAGCAACAGTAGACGAAGTAGTCTTGAGATTATCCCTCCCTTGCATCCAATTCCAATTCAATGAAATGACTAAATTTTCTCATCAAGAACCTACATTACTATGTTCTTCTCGTTGCAACCTTTTTTAATTTCTGTACAGTTTTCTGTATTTATATTGTTATTCAGTATTTGATCAAGTTATTTTTCAATTATCTCAGAGAGCATGATGGAACCTTTCTTAAAATACCTTTACACATATATATCTATATCCGGGCCGCACTTGGGTTATTTGTACAGCTCAAACTCCTTATTCAACTCGGGGCTGTGGCTTTTAAAGAAGCTCAAAGGAGCCCAATGTATTCACCAGCTCACTTTCACTGATGATCCAGATCTTCAGGAAACTTTCTTATATAAGCTTTGCAAGGTATATAACATATTACCCTCGAGAATGTTGTTATCGAGTAAAAATATGCGGACTTTCTACAACGGGAAAATAAGAGAAAGAAGAGCTTTAATGTTTTGATTTACTTCTTTTTGGTTTCAGCAAAGAACTTTGGAGTACTTCAAGAACATTATATTGTTATCCTCACCGCAGGTATTCCCCCTCTACCTTATTATTATGGAATCAGTTTCATAGTTGACCTGAATCTGAATGGACATAAATGTCCTTAAATGACTTGTGTTCTGAGGCCCTCTTTCTTTCTTAAACCAAGTTATCAAGCCGTACCTCAAACAAAAATAAGAAAAAAAAATTCAAGCCTCACCGAACCTTCACGCTTTTCTTGAGTTGAACATGCTTCCTGTCATTGGACTGTTTAGTATGCTTTCTTCTCAACCTGAAGAGGCAAAAACAACCGTATCGGATACTATTTGCATTTGATTTTGAGTAGAACAATATTCTTTCCAATCCTTAGGAAAACTGGTGAAAAATTCCTGAGATACACATAAATGGCCAATCACATGAGTACATTAATTAAGACACACAACAGTGTTATGGTCACTAGTGTATTTGAAGTCTCATTTTGCTGTGTTATTTCTTTTTGTCAAGTTTGAACTTTGAAGGGGCAAACCAATTGTTCTTTTAAAAAGTTACATGTCATCATTATCCCTACTCCTCCTGATTCTTACCATGATGTCATATTATCAGGATGGTTATGTTCCATATCATTCCGCCAGAATTGAAATGTGCCAGGCGTCGTCATGGGACAACTCTAGGAAAAGTACAATTTTTATGGAGATGCTTAACAATTGCTTGGATCAAATACGGAGCCCCTCTTCCGAACAGCGAGTGTTAATAAGATGCGATGTCAACTTTGATACCTCTTCCCAAGGAAGGAACTTGAACACCATGATTGGTCGGGCTGCACATATCGAATTTTTGGAGACAGATGTATTTGCCAGGTTTATAATGTGGTCTTTCCCTGAACTATTCCGCTAATAATCCCGAGAAATACTTTTTTGACCTCCATCCATCCACGTAAGGAACGATCTTAAGTGTTAAAGCTAAGTTCACTCTGTACTGGTGTACGGGTGCAGTGAATGCAATATATGTGCGAGGTATTATATAAGTTAAAAAGACACTGTCTATGGTCACTAATCAGAAATGTAATTATGGTTAGGTGAGTAAGGTAGTTCCAGTTTTTTGTAATTTTCTGCTTTTGTTCGTGTACAAGATAACATTATAGGAAGTCTAGTTAAATGTGCAATTTTGAGAACTCTGGTAGAGATACTGTATACATGGTAGTTTCTGGATAAATATTTTTTCCATTTTCCCTCTCTTTTTTCAAGTCTGTATATTTTGCAATTGCTAACAGAAATGTGCAGGAAGGGAATTGCTCCGCATTCCTAAAAAAATAAGCATTCTTCAACACGGCGATAGTCTCATGATTTCTGATATATGGCAGCAAAAAGAAAACCTAATGAATTCTGTTCGAAAAAAACCCCAACGCTATTTAGTTAAACAGTTACTTTTATTAAAAGAAAGCAACGAGTTAATTCGATAAACAAATTCGAGACACATTCGATTGTTCAGTGCCAGTTATCTGCATGTATTTATGGCACTTCTCATCCAACAAGGGCAGGCAGGGAGGCAAGGAATCTTCCGATAAGACTTTTGATCTCACTTTGTGCAATGCCAACCCCCGTTGTTGGGCGCTGACTCCACCTCGAATAAACTTCCTTAACTCCTATTTGGCCCAAGGGGCCCTAGTTTATAGATGTCTTATTAAAAAAGATAACATAGAGAAAGAGAAGAAGAAATCCTGCAAACCATACAATAAGGTTTATCCCATATCAATTAAGACTTGTCAACAGCAAGCACAAGTTATGCCCAATGCTGACTATCATCCAGCTGCCAAAGAATTGTTAGGCAACATAGCCCATCATACTCAAAAACTAACTAACCTAATACTAAGTGAGTAGGGGTCCATGTTTATTTAGTTAGTTGCCTGCTTGTTCAACTCTCTCTTCACCACCACTACCTACTTAATGAAACTGAAATGATGGGGAAACAACTAAGTGTTTAATATCTCAACACAATTTTGATGATTTTATTTTACTTGTTAGATTGAAAGGACTTGCGTCGTGGGGGGTTGCATCCCCTATTATTAATTTGATTTCGTTGTTAATTAATGTTTTGTTGGGCCATTACATCAATAGCTGCAACCCTTTTTTTTATTGCTCATGCCGGTTTCCGCCTACTCTATCTATAAACATCTTTAGGAAATTTACTAGTATTACAAATGTCCATCTTTTTAATTTTTCACATTGTTCTTTTACCTGCTTAGCTCTGCAAGGCTTTTAAGATCTAAAGAATATTGTGATAGGGATTTATTCTAATTTAATAGTTTTAGTGAGTACTAAACACAATCCTATATTGGGGTTATCTAAAGGGATATTCTTCTGGCTAAGCACTGACTTCCAAGAGACCAAATATACAAGGTCAGATCAAGAGGAGATTACCCAATATTATAACATCAACCCACCCTCTTTTTAGAACATAGAAAATTAAACCTAGGAGTTGCTTGTAAATCCTCCCAGGGAACAGTGCACAAGATATCCAAAATGTTATGACAGGTTTCAAGGATCTAACTAGGATTACTAAATATCTCAGAAAAGATTGAATTCTAGGTTTCAGATTCTACCATACTGTATATCCAGGTGAACCAACACGATGCTGCATGCCTTTCCACTTGTGCCGAACTTATCTGAGAATATATAATTTATCAACATCGTCTGCCCTTTGATATACGCTGCCTGTCAAGGAGATTCTGCAATTGTTACGTCAATGTTCATCATCATCTTTGGTTCCACTAGTTACCAGAAATACTAAATAGAGAAAACTCTGCAATGATTTGAAGGTGAACTAGTTTCAAATACCACACCAGGGTTCTAGACTTCCAGTAACAAAAGACAACATTTTGATCTGTATATATAATCTGAACAATGATACAAAGAAAAGGACTAAGCTGCAGCAAAGAGGTCAACTTTGATGACAAATTGAAAGATAAAAAAAGAAGAAATATATTCAAATAGAAATAATATATAGTTTGGACAAAAAATAGTAAACAATGATGGAGCTACAATCTCATGAAGATGCAACTTACTCAAAAAACTGATGGAGATTATACAAAAAACACAAGGAGCTTGATTGACAATACCATGGATCAACAACATCAAGATTGAATCCAAATCGCTTTTTCTGCTTTACAAATTGTATGAGGGTAGATACAAGAACACTACCTGCTTAACCTTAAAAACTTAAAAATTACCATTCCGGAGAGCTGTGAGGCTGAAAAATCCTTCCACAGATATGGGATTACCCATCGTTGAATCACTCCGGATGGGTAGACTTGCCCAGGCAATCCAGACCCTCAGTCCGGCTCCGAACAATATTATGAAACACATCCCTCACTTGTCGTTCCAACGGATCCATTCCATCCTTCAACATTTTACAAATCTGATCCAACTCTTCCACACGCTCTTTCACCTCCTTTTCCTTCTCATCTGATAACGGTAACTGAGCTGAATCCGCTAATTCAGTCATGTTCCGTGCACATTTCTCAATCAGATGAATCTCTTTCAATAACCCATTTGCATTTCTCCTCTCCTTCTTCTTTGACTCCTCTAGGATTCGCTCGTGAAGCGAGAGAATCGGAGCTGCCCATGCAAACTGGCGCGGGATTGAGAAATGAGTCTGAAGTCCTCTGTCCTGACACGGAATCGCAGCCACCAAAGCCCACATTACGAACAACAGAATCGAATTCATTGTAAAAACAGGAACCGCAAGCCCATTAGTAGCAGTGATCTCATTTGCCCGTGGAGGGGTTATATTGTTCCCAATTGCTTGGAGCTGCTTGGAAGCAGACCAAGACCGAGAAACACTCCAGGACAGCGAACGAAAATGCCCCTTCCCAGAATTACTAGTACTACTAGTACTAGTACCAGTATTGGTATTATTACGTCCAAAAGAGCGATTCCTATGAGCAATAACGGACCCGGAATCCTTCTCATCCAACATACCAATAGCCAAATCCGCCAACGCTTTCTTGGCCCTACGAAACTGCCCTTCCCCAAGCATCATCTTGGTCCCTCTGGAATCCCCCAAAGCACACAACACAATCTCCAAATGTTTGTGCCATTGTCGAATCTGTTCAACCCCATCGCGAATAGCGTTACAAACATCAAGACCCTTAACACTCCTTTCAAAAAAGTCTCCAATGAAACGATCCAAAGGGGGTTTAGATACATACCCTTTGTTATTAAACAAAATAGCTCTAAAGTCCTCTTGACAACATAGAAATACATCGAGAAGCTTACGGATCCACGACAACGATAAAAGATCCTCAGCACTCGCTGATGACAAATCAAGAAAGCGATCAGCCACTTGTTTCTGGAAAGATTCAAGCTCAAGTTCTTGAGTTGATGCTTCGTGATTAGAAGAGTCCATTGAGTGAACTTGATCACGCCTAATACTCAATATCGATCGACCTAACGACGCGAAAGGAACCGATGAACCTTGGTAATCCGTTGCAGGCATTCTCACATAACCCAATTGATCTATCAACGATTCAACAACTCCCCATAATCAAAATCGATTCTTTCAAATCCAAATCAAATCACACAATAATTCCAACCCCAAATCAAACGAAATGAAAATTTGAACCCAATGTTAGAAGGAGAGAGAATTGAGGATGGTTTGATTTTGAAACCCTAATTTATTGGAACCCTTTTGAGAGAGAGAGTTGTGATTTAGAGAAAAAGTAAATAAAAATAATAAATATAGTAATAAAAACACAATTCACACACGCAATGATAAAGATTTGATACACTCAGACCCTACACGTGTGACCTATTAATTTACCTTTTAACCAAAGACGAGTTTTGACTTAATCGTGTGAGTCATAACATCACACGTGTGTGGTGTACCTCTTCTTTTGCGGCATCAATTGTTCTAGAAACCAATCACACGATATCTTATATTGCTCTTTAGTTGCACTGATAGACTTATAGTTCTAAATACTAATTGTGGAAGAACAAGTCGTTGATATAACCAATTAAATGAGAATCTAATTATCCGATATGTACAAGGTCAGAGAATACAAGTATGCAAATCAACAACAATTAGAGGTGCCATGTTTATGTTTCAACGTCTGCGTTTTTCTGTGGGTGCGCTGGAGAGTGAAGTGATGATCTAAATATTGGACCACCAATATATTAAAAGCTTAATTCTCCTAAACCCATAAAAGGAATTATTTAAAAGCTTTGTTCTGCTACGATTTCTGTTGACTAAAATACTAAGGTTAATGTCATGGGAACAAAGTTGTAGATATTGGAAATAGTTCAGACCTCCCAGAAACCTGTTGACTACACAAGCTTCAGAGCAATATACACACTACCCAAACGATCATTCTGGCCAGAGTATAACATGGTGTTGAAAGTCGCAGCCCTGGTACCCAATTGGATTGTGCAATGGCTAAGTGACACTATTAGACATTACTACTAGGGAATTCTGCAGTAGTTACTCGGAATCCAAAAATATTCTGTAAGAACTTGAGCATAGGTTATATTGTACTAGCTTCAATCTCCACTAGCAATTTATAGGGTTTAGAAATCACAAAATGCACAAATTTCCATCATGGACTCGCCTTGACTAACCATTCCCCATGAATTTCTGAAGGTGCTAAAGATATTTACGACGCCAATTCATTTGGCCTCGTGTATTAATTTAACAAGGTACATAACTAGCAGCATGTGGTAGACTGCGAGTGAAGAAGCTATTTTTTAGCCTCCGATCAGCCCTCTCAGGCTGCCAATTGAATATTATTGGAGGCGGTCTAATATCAGCGAAGGAGGTGGGTGAAGAGTCATTTTATGCAGGTCTATAAGAAATAGCTAATGCAGAAACAAAAAAGACACATATACACCCTGCACGTCTTGATAAGTGATAACGTTTCTTTATTTATAATCATAACTAAAAGCAAATAAGGCCAGAAATTAAAATCTCTACACTGTTTGAGAAGTAGGCAGCTATAGTATAAGAATCATGACTGATTATGTTGTTGAATGAATTCTTTAATATTAAGAAAATAATTTTCTGTATGTAAGCAACAACAGGAATAGATAAAAAAACAATGAGTTAGCAGAACCTTTAACCTACTATCTTTATGAGGTCATGCTCCTTTTATATGAAGTCTGCTACAAATATACTACCAGAATCGCACCAGCCACCTAAAACATCTCCGTTGGAGCACTGCAGCAGATGGATGATAGTTAAATATGGGCACAATGGATAACAATACTCAATGAAAGCTTAAATTATCATGATATATCAGTTAGTATTGCAAATTTATCATGTGCGCGGAGATAAAAATAAATTCAAATAATGCAAAGCATGTAATGTATTATACGCAAATGACTAAAAAATCGCAAGTTATCCCAATTAGTGGATATCTAGTGGGGGTTTATGCGACTATAACGTGATTCTTAGGTGAGCATTAATGTATAATGATTCAATAGATATCCAAACCCTTCTCTGTGATCATCACGTCACTGGGTATCAAATACTACTGCAATTGCCAAGCACTTTGATTTAAGTAACCTCGATACATGTACTCCTTTGTAATGTGCAAAATAAACATTTAGCTACAATTACTAGAATTTTAGATGAAAGTAACCATACCTTGCTAAAGCCCAGCCAATTAGAATCGCCTCTAAATGAGTAAATCTTCTTCCTATCTTTCCATTTTCCACAGAAGACCTGCCAATAAAGTACATTAAATTAGCAGTAGAGAATCAGAAGCATCGTCATCAGATTCATTACAAAGTCGGTCAATCTCCAAAGATCCGAGACTTTAAGGATTTCAACGTCAATGACACGGCATGTCATTGAAAAATATCCATCTATCTTATTCTCTACAGAAAAGGGAAAACAAATCTATCTTAGTACCATAAGGTATTACTCATCTACCAATGCCTACCCACTTCAAGGTAATTAACAGGAGAGAAAAAAAATCACAGTTAAAAATACAAAATATTGAAATGAAGTTGCCAGTAGCAGTACCTCATAATCAACACCTTGTACGTACATGTAATTTGGATCAACTGACGAGAAAGCAAGTCCTGTTATCTGCATCATAAACAACAGCAGAAAACTGATCACGTCTTATTCAAATGCCTTGTCACCATCATAAATGACTTATACAAATATTCGGGTATGATTGTTTGGTATTGGCAACAACAGGGCGCATAGGGCAACCTGAGATAGGTAGATAAAGTTCTGGTAAATACTGATATTGAAAGGTGTACTAATTTACAGTATAACGTGTAACTTTTATCCTATAATCAAAAACTGAGTCCAAATATAGCACTTGCCACTTAGCAGCATGTTCAAAATTTGTTGTCTTCGGATTTTGCCTATAAATGAACTTTGGTTTTCACTTTGCAAAACCTTAGTTGTTTGTTTACAAATATTCCGTACATAATACACGTTTGGCCATGACTATCACCATTTCGATTAGTTACATTATTTCATCTAGGACCCCCGCTCACCTCATATTTTGAACAATTCGACCATATTGATAAGGCTGCCCATCTGCATTGAAAGATGACAGATAAGAAATTAAGGTCCATAAGATCAAAAACAATGATAACTGTAACAGACATGTTTGTCCATAATACATAGTTATTGGTTTTCTAATGATCCTGATTCTTCTCCCTTCAATAATCATTGACATGCCCCTTGCTCATACCAATTTTCAAGCAGATTAAAATATTCATGTCATTCTGTATATTGGTTAAGCCAATTACCAACATATTGACGGATATCTATGATGCTGCAAGAAAATGATAAAAGATTATAATACCATACTATACCGCTTTTTTATTTTATATAAATTTTAATTATATAAATGTATTAGAGGAAGAATTCTATGATGCAACTCTTATAAGGGTTTCACTGTGCTATTCACCACAATATGTGCTATAAGACATAGTTTTGCAATCAAACGAACATATGGATGTGTAATGCATACTTCTTCAAACACACTTTAAAGAGAAGTTAATGTTTCATGAGGTAACATATTTATAAATAACATAGATACTTTGTTGAATTTTGCTAGTGGATAGATGTAAGGTTTACAAATTATTAAAAAAGCCGTAATATTAAAACATCAGAGAGAAACTCGCAACACATCCGTAAGATTGAGATTTATAACTCTCGTATGGCAGATAATGTGGTGAATAGCGCGGTGAAGTTTATGTAAGAGTTGCATACTAGCATTCATCAAAAACATAATATGATACTAAAATAGATAATCAGTTTTATCAAGGAAAATCGATAGTTTACCGCTATATTAGTTCTTATTTCTTTTTTTTTTTCACTTTGGAAACTTATTTGACGGATATCCTCAAATTATTGTATCAGAGAGTCCCCAGGATTTTTGACATGTCCAACTGATATATTGGCATATTACTCCATATTTTCGTTCATGCTTTCAAGAAACAAACTTAAATGTGAAGGTGCACCAATCTGAATACATTAAAATGAATACCAATCACTAACTTGCGAGGATCATAGATTGTTACAGTACGGTCAGCTCCACCTACAGCAATCTCCCCAGCCGAGGAGCTACAAACAGAATAAATAATATCTCCCAGAGAACCATAGATTCTCTGTATGCATCCACCATTTTCCTTTGTCCTCAAATCCCATATTGTTAGCTATGGTTCCACAAGCAAAGGAAAATCAGAAGACCAGTAGAGAATTTAAATAAATAAGCATCTACATCAACTAATTTCTATGTTAGTTCAAATGTAATACCTGACAACTTTCGGAAACTGCTAATAAAGAGCTTCCACTCCCAGATAATGAATTCTGAAAGAAATTTAATGAAGATGGATTCCACAAACTGCAATGTATGTACATAACAATTAATAGAAAATAAAGTATCCAAAAGAGAACTTAAGATAGGCACATATGTATGTAACAACAACAACAAAGAATATTGGACGCTCTTTGATTAGATTTGAATATATTAAATATTTTGTCAGATCATGCTGAAAGGCTGGAGCAAAAGGGGATGGAAGGCTAAAATTTCATAAATGACCACCCTTTGGTGATTAGGTGGAATCGGGACTTTTGGTGACTTCGAGCTAGGATGTTTGGGATGAGAAGCTAATCAAAAGGACGCATACATGCTCTCAATTAAGGTACTCCGCACCTATTTGGGCAGCCTGGAAGCTGGGTCTCTTTTGTCTTGGGCATAAGCCGGACGTATGTACATAATAATCAACAGAGAAGAAAATATCTACTTGAAATAACTTAAGATGGCTGCTTATGCAGCCAATAACAAAATCAGGAAGATTAAATGCCTTTCGATTAGGATTTTCATATATTCTTGTTTTTTCAAAAGGGGATAATCACATCTGGGGACTTTGAGCTAGGATGTTTGGTATGAGACATGCATCAAAGGACACATCCGTGTTCTCAATTAAAATGCTCCTTCCCCATTCAGGCAGCCAGCAGCTTGAATAAATTAGGTTTGTTTGGGCTTAGGTGCAAAAATATCTGAGCAGGACTGCTACGGGTTGTAGGACAAACTTGTGCCTCCGCATAGATGGTGAGGATTGAACCGAAAGCAGGCAATCCACATTTCAGCTAACAGGATGTAAGGGAATATAAATACGACAAATCACAGCAACTTAAGAACTGAAGCGACGTTTTTCATAAAAACCAAGAACTAAAAGAAAATCAGAGAGATAGTAGAAACATACGTATGAAAACTCCTAACATGTATATCTTGGTCATAAACATCAACGCTTCTGTTGAAGCAACGAGCCACAGCTGCCTGCAAGGTAAAACTGTCAGGGACAATATCAAAGCTTCTGTCTTTATTTTGTAGTCATTTCTGAGATTAAAGTTTTTGATTTATTTTATTTTTTAACTTGTGATGTATTATATGCTGCTGAAGTGTGTTCTTGTGCTAAGGTCATTCATTTTATCGGTATCTACTTTAGTATCGACCTTCTTGTTGAGTGGAAGTAAATAGCTCACTGGTCTGTATTCATGCCTGCCTACTACACTTTTGTGCACGTAAAGAACCGTATAAATACAAATATGGCTGCATGAAATGGCAGTTGCCTCTGGATTCTAAACATGTAGAATCCATATGAGTATCCCATCCTTTATCTGACTATCATTCAACAGTGTATGCTTTATCAGCTATAGTATCCTTCCACCATCTCAAATGAAATCACCTTTTTCCTTCAGAGATTTTATTGTTCAGAAACCCCTTTATTTTTAGGTCGGATGGTTTTCTGTCGAGAATTTCTGCAAACTTGTGATATGTCTGCAGATATATCCTACAGGATACCTAGTCAATGAGTCCGGATTTGCCAACCCTCGCTCCTATTGGTTGATAATTTAACGAAAGTTACCCAAAAGTTTCCATTTTAATAAATTTCAAAAAAACAAGATTTTGCCTGAGAGAAAATGTCTCTTCCTATTTCCTCACCTTTTTTCTATATGCTGTTAGAAAAAAAGCACATGAAGGTGTTGTTGAGAGAGAATTCATTTCTACATTATAGTGCTTTGATGAAATTGACCAATCCCATACAAGATTCATTAACATTACTTCAGCCCATGACACCACAATCCACAAAGAACTTCATCGTAATTTCAAACGCTTATGTTCTGGTGGTAATATAAACAATTAGAAGTCCCCTACATCTCATTTCATAAATACAGAGCCTTAACAACAGTAATCATTCCCCACTGCATAACACAAATTAGCCCATAAAGCCCTATGAATAAAAACCATAAAATCTTCAAAAGCTATCGAATTCTGATGAACTTTCAGCTCGAAGGCAAGCTTTAAATTGCGTTACGGGCACAAGTGTCCCGTTGTAACGATCTTAAGTATAAAAGAATCTTCAGTGATTACCCCAAAAATAGTACTGTAATCAAAAGTCATTATTTAAGTTAACCACTATGGTTTCAGGGCTCCTTTGTTAATAATCAAATTATTGTTTGTTGAAGAAAAACTTGCTGTAAAAGGAGAAACGTGGAGAGAGAAAGTAGGAGGGAGGGATTATCTCTAGAGAATCTAACCATATTTAGAATTTAAATAAATAGAAACTCCACTACGAACTTCCGTTAAATTGCCAACCAATAGGAGTGAGGGTTGTGACAACCCTCCGTTAGGGCAGGTATAGAACAAACGAAAGTTCGATTCCTGGTTTGGAAATATCCTTAAATGATAACCTTTTAGAATGATGGGACATACTTTACCGTTCTTTCATTTATTGCATATGTACATGTACCAAACAATACATAGAAAAATCTGCAGTATGACTGGAAGAGAAAATATTTACCGTGGACCATTGGCTCGGGCTGAAGCAGAGCCCTGCCCAACTACCCTCCCCTACACCATTGTCCCGAGGTGGTACTGAGTAGGTAAGCTTGTCAATATCTGAAATCAGTGACCAATATTAGTAAAATTTGTAACTGATCAGACTTCATTGCCAAAAGCTGAAGCTGAGGACAAATGAGAGGGTTACAATAAGAAGTACAACACGAGGAACATGCGAGGCACAATATAGATCTCTCCAAATCAATAAACAAGATTCCCAAAGCAGAAAAAATAAAATAAACAAACCTTTTGCCTCAAATGACGATGATGTTCTTGATGGCAATGATATAGAGAAAGGAATATTGAATTAAGACATTCACAACATTAAAATCCACATTTCACAGACATCATAAACTGTCAGGCCTGATTAAGTTTTAAGTTCAGTAGTAAATGCTGGAATGATACCCTTAATTCAGGACCAATCAATAGTCGATTACTCGATATTAAACAAGTCAAATTCATTTTTGAGGATAGAAGGCTGCTAGGCAAAAGTGAAAGAACGTGAACCTCTCTCTGGTAAGTCCTAAATCTTGGACCCTACGTGCTCAATATTGATATGTTAATGAAATGAGGGAACTGTATTTAGCAGATGTTTTTGTTTACGTCCAAATTTGATAATTTAATATAAAAAGGAATACTTTGAGCAATTGGAAAGAATTTCATTTTGACAATGTAGTACTTCGAAAGAAGGACATGTAAGTTGTTGGTATTTTATGACAATATATAACAATTTGTAGCAGTCCGTCTTTTTTCATTCGGGTATGTCAACCTTTCTCCAATAAGGTTTTAATCGCAAGCTTTCATACTGTCCATCTACCTAATGGCGTCTTTTCCCATTTATTTGAGGTCGTAAATTGCATTTTCTGTGGGTTCGATGTATCGTGATATAACTGGATATTTTTCTCCCTGAATATTGATTAATTGCAAGCTATTTCCATCTGATAAAGACGAGTCAAAGACTGAAAATAAGAAATGAAAAACATAATACCTTCACTATCTGTAAGAAGACGAGATACAAAAAGGTGACCATATGAATCCACTGTCCCTAAGATTAAGCAATTGTCGCCTGTATTGGCAAATGAGATAAAACTTTAACTTTAAAACAACCAAAAAAGACAAATTACAGGCAGGAAAAGAAGAAGAAACATTATAGCAAGTGCTGTTGAGAATAGATTTGAGTTACACAGGACTGAGACCAGGCCCTTACTGTCGAAATGCTACCAAAAGTAAAGGCGCCAACTCATGTACATCCTGACTCAACTAGCAATGATACCAAAACTGATAGAACATAAATTGGAATTTACTATAATGGAAAGAACAAAGAAACTAGGATTCAACTGAACTTAGCGAAAGGTGTAGGGTTCTTTAGTAATTTTCTATAGATTGACAAGTGATAAATGGTTCATGGTACGGAATTATGGCGGGGTGATCATATATAGTAAATTGACACAGATAAATAATATGTCTTTATGTGATTCATGTATCGTGGTTAATTCTACTTTCCCCAGGCTTAATATTTGTGGTTTTGGATATAATAGCATCATTTTAACATACTCACATCAATTATCTTTTCTTTTGTATACAAGAGAAGGCCGTTCATCTTATGATAGTTTAACAAAATGACTTCCTGGGCGTAACCAATGGGCATTGATCTCAGATTAGCCTAGGAAACACAAACAGTTCAGAGCCAGTCTCCACTATGTGCTAGCTAGTATTTGACGTTTCGGTGATACAATACTTCACCCCACCAATCACTTAACCAAGTGAACATTAACCTCTCCGAATTTGTGATCAAACAAAGATTAAGAAAAATTAATACCTCTGACCTATCATATAAATTTTTTGATCTCAATCTTTTAGCTTTCATGAAAACAGTAACATACTATTAGAAGGAATGTACAACAAAAAGCTTTACGGAGTTGCCACTTAATAGACATGATAATAGTACAAGCTGCCGTCCTACATACAAAATGCACAAAACTAACATGTGATGCATTGGAAAACTTTTTATTTATGTAATATCATGTCAAAAGCACTAACAAAGAAAATGGAGAGTAGTCACCTACAATCTGTTTCTTCAAGCACTACTACACTCTGAATTTCTGAACGGTGTGGGCATCGGCTTACCACTGATGAGTGCACAACCTTCACAAAAACATATTATAGCTGATAAAACCGACGTAGAAACTTTTAACATAATCATAATGAAGTAAATGACAAACTTCTCAAGATTTTTCAAGACCATATAATTTTTTTCAGTTGTGGGATCTATAAAATTGTATGTCAGCTTGCCTAGCGGGGAATATAGGATGTCTACACAAGTCAGAATCACCCCTATGCATGTATTGATTCGAAATATAATGAGACATCTTTTTCTATATTCCCCTGGCATTTTTCACCTTTCACAAAAGTTTTCCAATTTTCCCCACTCAAGTTTTTTTAACTTATTGTTTTAAACACGTATTTGTAGTTAGCAATGATGACTTTAACAACCAAATAGAAGAGTTATAAAGGACAGAAAAATATGCCCCTTCAGCAAATGATCAATAAGGATATCTAAAATAAAGGGCAACACTGGTATAGGTCTCCTGCCAACCCCAGCTAGCCTTGTGCATAACTACAAGTGACGGGCTGTGTCCGGACGTGACAAACTAAACTGAATATTCCTCCCATCAAAGTTGCTTCGGGCGAGTGGCTTAACAAAAATGCTGGTTCGAATAATTCCGTGAAGGGGGGAGGGGGGAATAAACGGGGTTTTCTTTCAAATAATGCTGGTTCGAAGGAATGAGTGATTACGTGCATATCCTTATTATTTTTTGTTGGTTAGGTCACGTTTTTATTTGTTTTGTTTTTCCTAGACATTTTCTAATAAAAAGAGGTGGGTTTTTAAGTGTAATTTAGCGTGCTCTTTAGGTCTTCTACATCAATAAGTTTGATCAAATCGAAGTAAAAAATGACATTTCTTGTCACTGAGACACTATCCCATGCTGAAGAACAAAGTAACAAAAAACAATTATGTCAACTAACTTGTGCATGCTCAGGGATTAAGAGACCCTCCTTTCCCTGGGTAACTGAAGAGCCTTCCATTGATATCTACAAGAGAGAAAAAGGGGGAAAAAAGACTCATCACCTTAGAAATCATAGGAACAGATAGTTAGCTAAACGAAACAAAACAAAGAGAACACTTTATTTAATCAACGAAATGCACAATATCCATGTTTTGGGTTTTTATCACTGCTATATTTCTATCAAACTCTCTATCTACAAATACCAATTCCTACAAATCAAATGACCCCTTATCTACTATATGTACTTCACACCCTTAAATACCCATTGATCCAAACACTAAAACTAAACTAATCTTAACCTCCCCTAATATATTAAACATGAAAACATTAAGTATTTGGTAAAGCTAATAAACTCCATTTTAATGCAAACACAGTCACTCAAGACTAACACAAAAAGTTCCAATCTTTGAGAAAAATCAGAGTGAAACATCACCTCAACTTTGTAAAGTAAGCATCCAGAAGCAATGTAGACATCACATGAACACCTCTTTGCATCAACCTGAAACGATAACAAGTTTAATCAATGAGTGAAACACTGTGTGTGTGAGTGTGTGCGTGAGAGAGGCTTGAATGATTACATGTAGAGCAAGACGAGTAGATTGGAGGTTCCCAGGTGAAGGGTTTTGAAGGAGATTGGAAGGAACAATTGCTTTTCTGAAACTCTTTGCTTCCACCATTGTTGTTTACTACTCTTCACTCTCTATTTCTCTAGTGATGATGATGATGGAAGCGGGAACAACTAAATTGTAGAAACTCCAAATCAAGTGCAACAGCCATGAAGACGTCGTTTTTGTGTCTAAAGAGCCAAACGAAGAGGCACATTTTGCTGTTTGTGTTGTTTTTTAGAGTTGCTTTTGCCGCGACAAGATTTTCTTACCGCTGCCCACCTTGTTAAATCGTCCGGGCACATTTTCAGAAGACGAATGCTAAGAAATATAAGGCTTCTTCTCTCAGAGAACTGAATTATTTCTATTTCAGTTGATGAATGCCAGAAAATGTCGCGCCTAAGTAAACCAATCAGTCACAAGTAAAGAAAGCAACAACAGATTTAGCATTCCTCACTACTCATCTAATTTGAAAAGACATTACACATTAAATATGCCAAAATATCGAGACTCTGATTACTGGAAGAGAAAAAGCATTCTTCAATTTAATAGATCAAGATACTCTGATTATTAGAAGAGCAAATCGCATTCTTCAAATTAATAGTCTGTATTCCGAGAACAAAACCACAAAATTTAAACTCCAAAACTTGTCTAACAAGAAGATAGTTAAAGGACTTGGGAATTATACAGGAGCTAAGGTGAGAAATCTTTCAACTACTAATAAGAGAAGACGGAAAAACAAAACTCACAACCCCTTAAAACCAAGATCTCCAAGAGGTTCTAATTCATTCGCCTGATCATCTCGTTGATAAAATCTTCACGGTTTCCTGCATCACCTCCTTCAACATAATGGTTCCTCTTCTTCTTCAGACCGCCTGATGGTGCACTTAACTTGAACGGCCAAAGGAAGTTGTTGGCTTCCTTGAAGTGCGGTCCAACTGTAAGAATCTCGTGGACAAGATCTTCAACGCAGATTATGCCAAATTTGCCAAGAGCCTGTTCGACGATAGAGTTGTCAGTCAGAGCAGTTCTCCGCTTGTTAAGCTTCCCAAAACCTCTCTTGTAAATCAACTCTTTTACGCTCTTCAGATTGGGGTATCCGTATGTTACATACGGCTCTACTCTGTGCAACATGTTGACTGTTGCCTTGTTAACTTTGAGAAACACGCCGTTGAATATCTGCCTCAGACGTAAGAGCTGCAAGATCTTCTTAGACTTTGGGTCCATAGCATTGATACCACGAATTCGAATGATAAACAACAGCTTCGCTTCTGGGTTAACGTAAAATCCCCCTTTCAACTTTGCCTCGCGCTTCAACCGGATCAACTCCTTTTGTTGCTCGTCATACTCGGTTGAGTACTGCTTAGCTCTGTTGAAGATAAGCTTCCTGTTCTCAGCATTCTTCTTCTTTGAAAGTACGAGTTCTTGCTTCTTCGCTAGAGCCCACTCTTCAGACCTCTTCCTCTTCTTCAGAACTGACTCTGGAATAACAACTGCTCCCTTGACTTCTTCACCCATCTCTCCCCGATAAAGGACAACCTCTTCTATAATGAAAATACAAACAAGACTCACAAAAATCAGATTTCATCGTTAATCAGACTCCCAAATATAATACAAAATGTATCCAAGATATTGGAAGATTAAAAAAACAATAAAGCTAATAAACGTAAAAACATAAAAATAGGAAAAAATATATATAATTTAAACCCACGAATATCGTGTTTTCTACAGCAAATTTTGATGCTGCAAATATACAAGTAGAAGAAGTTCCAAAATTTAGTTGCATATTTGTAAATAACTTGACTACGACGTTCAGTAATACCGAGTGTTACAGAAAATAAAACCCTTGGACAATGAAGTCTGAAGTACACATGAAAACGTATTAAAATGTGAAGCAACCTTTCCACAATGGAGTATCCCTAAAAGCCCTTCTAACAGTGATATGCGAGAGCTAGCAGAGAAATTAGTACACTCACTACTCTAATACTCATTGTATTCCATCGCAATTATCTTTTCATGACTGAAATGTTGTAATTATGTTTCATTAATTCCTCCCCCGAGGTGAACTTTCGACGCAAACAACACTGTTTGCTATATTAGTAGTAATCAAGCATTTCTCCCTAAACCCACTCAAAACTCAAGATCCAATAATATCACTAAAACTAACAAGTTTCATACACAATACAATTACAATTACAACATATAATAATCAATCGTTTTCCCTCAGATCTCATAGCTAATGCAATCATCTACGGTTTATAGCTAATGGGATTTCATTAAGAGCCTTAACACATGGTGGTGATGGTGATGATGATGGTGATGGTGATGGTGATGGTGATGGTGATGGTGATGGTGATGGTGATGGTGATGGTGGTGGGTGATGGTGATGGTGATGGTGATGATGAGGGTGATGGTGGTGGGTGATGTTGGTGAAGGTGATGTAAGTGAAGGCTCGAAATGAAACACCAAAGCAACCGCTCTTGTTAATGAGTTTTCCATCATTGGGCATTTCTTCAAACACATACAAACAAACAGAGAGAGAGAGAGAGAGAGAGAGAGACTTACAGAGAAATTTGACGAAATTTCGGACGTTAAGGTCCGCCGCTGCTATTGCTAAGACCCTAGGTTTCATGAGAGATGAAGAGTGTTATGTAGGAGAAGACTGTCCAGATTGGCAATTACGATAATAGCCCTGGAGATTGCTCACATGGATGTGTACTTCGTGTGGTATATACACACACGCGTGAGATTTGGTGCGGCATTCTCCCGGCCTGGATGGACCCTGACCAGACCGGACGTAGCAATATTCACCGGCCGATCGGGTCGAGTTGGGCCGGGGATTAGAATGGCGGGCAACGGCCCTCCATCTATATTAGGGTAGTTGTGGCTATTGGTTAAGGCAAGCCAACAATGTCGGTTCATAAGACAAGATGTTACTATGGTCTATAACCTGCAAGTCTGCGTAGCCAAAGGTGCAGATTACAAAGAAAAATGCATAAAATTTTGTAGAATTCATGGAATAGTAGCTATGAAAATTCAAGAATAATTTAATATAACTAATGAGCTATATAGTATGAAAACTTATATCAAAGCAATAATTTATGCTACATCATTAACATCTTACTAGTGTATGTAGAGATGAAGGCTCGATAAAGCCCGATCCAAAACCAACCTTTTTCAAACCTGGCTCGAAAGCACTGAAATAAGCATGTTATTAACGATCGTGGGTCGTGGGTTAGTCTGCCTACTGACCCAAATTGCCATTTCAGAAAGTATTAGAGCATCTCAAGTAAAGTGTAATTTGTGGCTTTTGAGTTTAAGAAAAGCTAAAATTAGTATAAGATTCACATCGAGGGTAAGTTTATGCTTTTGCAACCGACTAAAAATTGCATAGCTTTCAAGAAGTTGTGTCGCTCTATCAAGTTTTTTACTCTCAATCGCAATAGCCTAAATTTTTAGGGTGAGAATGTGTCAGTTTTTTGTCAAAAAATATGTTACCGTTGTAAAAAGTGTCGTTTTAAGATATATATAAACTATATTGATCAGGATGAACTGCTAGAAGAAATTAAGTGTGTCTATATTTGGGTTGCTCTTTAACCTTGGGAGTTGATTTTCAACCTTTACTCCATGTGCTATGGTCGGGTTTTAGACTATTGATTTCAATGAACTTTTATTGCTTTTTGTGAAATTTCAAAAATATGAAGTTGGCCAAAAATCTAATTATAATAATTAATATGGACTAGTACAACTCACATATTTGTTTCTTAATTATTCCACGTGTTTGTATTTAGAGAATGATCACCCTTGTTTATAATAGTTTTTCACCTTATCCCATAATTCCACACATAAAACAACTAATCACTCGCCCAAAGCCTCGAATTAGAGTTTGCAAACCTTCCATGTTTAACAAATCAACCAACTTCTCTCAATCTACATCTTTATCATGGTATGACTCCTCTACATTTTCATGTTTCTAATCTTCGTTCTTCGCTTTTTTGCATGCATATATATTTCATCTATGCTTGCTCACATTATTTTCATCTATGGCACTTGTATCTTCTTAGACTTATACATATGCTATTATTTTTACTTGTATGTTGTGAACACATTATGTTGTCCTAGGCATAGACCAGCAAGGCGGTCGACTAGGGCCCCTAGATTTTAGTGGAAATGGCCTCCCAATACATTCAAATTCATACCCTTAACAATTTTTATAAGCGAATGCATATATCATTAATAATCCCGATCTTAGGACACGACTAGAAGCGCAGCCGTAACTGGTGGTCTCACCACCATATTTTCATAGTTTTTGGAAAGTGACAATATAAATTGGAAGTGTTATTGTAGAACAAAAGTTACTATTAGAATTGGAGGTTCCATCTAAAAATCAAATGACAATGAGAGGCAGGATCTTATATTTTGAGGTGCAAAGGCTCTATAAGTCCAATGTGGGACTATATATCTCAACAATACCCCCCCCCCCACCCCACGTGTGACATAATTTCAAGCTCAGCACGTGAAAGAATTTTTGGGTAATGCAGAGTAACACCTGGGTTGTTGGGCTCGACACGTGAAAGAATTACTTGCTCTGATACCATATTAGAACTATAAGTTTCATCTAAAAACCAATTGGCAATGAGAGGAGTAGCCCTAGGATCTTATATTTTGAGGTGCAAAGGCTTTTATGTGTCCAATGTGGGACTATGTATCTCAACAATTACCATAAAAAGAAGATAGCCTTTTTTTTAAGAGGTTAAAGAAGATAGCCCTTTGTTTTACCTGAGTGCACACAATATTAGCTTGAGATAAACGATGCTAAAAAGTTCAGGGAGTCTTAAAGACAAATATACCCCTGTATACATAAACCAGGTAGTGATGATAATATTGATATTCTCAGATCTCAAAAACTAGACAAACTCTAGTTTGGGGGTGAATCTCAATCTAGTTATTACGACGAGGTAAGGACTACATCAGAGATTTATGAATGATTTTCTTACATGTATTTTGTTTAGATCTGATCTTCGATTTTGATCTGCGATTTTAAAATAAATAAATAATTTTATAAATAATTATAATTATGTCCTTATTCGATTGTGACAATCTACAAATATGAGATCGAATGGTTTTATTTCTTTTTTAAATGAAGGATTTGCAATTTTTCTATGCATGTACTTTGCCCATATATATTTTTTCATTAAGGTGGTATCACAATTTCTCCATATCTTTATTTCTTTCTTCATTTTGATCTTTTAGATCTGCAAATTTAAGCAAAAATAAGACTTGCTCAATTCAAGGAAAACAATAATCACTATAGATCCATGCAAAGTTTTACTCATGCATTATCTTTAATTTTGTGTTAAATCTTTATCTATCTCCGTGAATTCATTTTTAAAGGCTTTGGTTCATCTTACAAGACTTGGAGATAAGTGTACTGAGAAGTTGTGAAAATTTTAGCGACACAAATACCCTTGCATACTAAATCTTGGTTGCTTTAATAACGATGTCATTCTCAGATCCCAAAAATGGTACAAAATCCATTTTGGTGGTAAATCTCATGCTGCTACGACGAGGTAAGAACCGTCTACATTAGAGGTTTGTGAATTATGTTTTTGCATGTATTTCATCAAACATTGTTTATTCGATTTTAATTTATAATTTGAAAATAATTTTTTTTTAAATACAATTGTTTTAATATATTCTTATTCAGTTTGTGCTGGTCTGTAAATTTAAAATCGAATGAAATTTTTTCTCAAGTTAAATGTTTGTAATTTTTTCCGTCCTGGTACTTTGCCCGTATTTTATTCATAAAGGTGCGCTACCAATTTCTACTCCATTTTATTACTTTCTTAGATTTACATGTATAATTAATTAAGTATTACTATTTTTGCAAATAATTAGATTTGATTCTTATTCTTTTATGGTGATCTAAGACTCGCTGAATTTAAGGAAATGAATAATTTGATCCAGGTAAAAATTATACTCATGCATTTTCTCTTATTTTGTGTAAATTATTTATCCATCTATGTAAGTTAATTTTTAAGGGTCTTGGTTCATGCTGCAGATTCAAGTTAGAGATCAATGCTAGTTTATTGGTAAAACTCCGTCTTCAAGAAAACAAAGACAATAGTGGTGATTTAGGTAAGAAATTATAATTATTTTATTTTAATTCATTGACTTCAAATGTTCGTTCCACATATTTTATTTTAGCTTACGAGCAATTCATACGCATTATTTTTGGAAATATGGTTGCAGTTTGAGATAATTTTTAAGGTTATTTTGATTAGTAAAAAGGGTATAATCGATGAATAATGGAGGTGAGGGGTATGAAGGGATTTTAACAGTTGGGGTTGTGTGGTATACCTAAGAGGATTAGAAGAGGTGATTTGTGAAGGGGGGAAAATTAGGTTTAATTATGTTATATAAGAGGTGCCTCGATTGAGTAGCGTGTTTATAAGGGGAATGGAGGGATTATATTGACTTTATAATTGACGGTCAGGATCAATTCTTTTGGCATTTATTTTTGGTTAATATCATCTTAGATCTTTAATCCACATCTCGCAAAAACAACTCAGTGATGTACGGTTGTGCCTCAAATCAAATATTGCAGTTTTTCTTTATTAATAGAGATATAGTGCTTATTTATTTGTCCTACATATATATTTTTTATTTTGTTAATTAATTGATTTTCGTAGTCCCTATTCGATATTAGAAGCATATATTTTTTCTTATTTCATATATTTGTTTCTTTTCACATTTCCAATCTTATTGCTTGGTATATTTGTTATTTTATAAACATTTTAAAGAATTTTGCATGCATAGCACGTCTGCTAAATAGACTATTTTCTCTAAACAATTTAATTGACGGTTCTTATCATTTCTCCTCTCCTGTCAAGTTAATCTACTTTGTCAACATTAGTACCTATATAGTTCAACCCTCACGGTCTTAGACTTTCTAATTGACAACCCCAAGTTTCCAATAACCCAGCGACGGCCGACGAGCTCCGGCCTTACCAAAGTGTCACATAATGCAATGGTACATTGCACCACACAATCCTAACCCACCCCAATTGACAAAAAGATTTACAATCCAAGATTCTCTTCGGACCTTTCTCAAAAACGTGGTAACAATCTAGAGAAGCACCAACAATCTCATCTACACTAATGCCACCACAGTTATCTTATCGCACGTGTCAAATCCCACCACACATTTGTGTAAATATGACGTCATAGATGACGCTTTACGTGGGAAATGTAAAAAAAGTGAAAAAAAGGGATCGTTGTTACACAAAATTACAGGAAAAATACAGCAAATTAGGCCAATATATCTCTTGTGTTGGTTACTTTGTGACTCATTCTCTCTCACTTTGTTAGGGTTATAAATAGAGACCATTAGAACAAGTCTTGACTCCAAAAAAAAAAAAAAAGAGTTGGGGAGAGAGAGTGAGAAGAGCTGAATCTTCTCGCTTTCTCTAAAAGAAAATTGGTATTTTTTTTTTGGGTATTTTTGCATGCATGGGGTTTGATATTTGTAACATTTTTCATGGCTTGAAGCCAATGCTGGTGATGATGGTGGTACAGTTTTCGTTCGCGGGGGTGAACGTGTTTTATAAGCTAGCGATCAACGATGGAATGAGTATGAGGGTTATGGTTGCGTATCGATATATTTTTGCTACTGTTGTCATAGGTCCCATTGCTTTTTTTGTTGAAAGGTATGGCCTAGCTAGTTTGTTTTTGAGTTTTTGATCATACCCTTTGATGTTTACGAGGCGAACATTCCGAAACCAGAGTTTATTTTGGCCGATTTGATCAAGTTTTGGTGTTTTTGGAGTTAATAGTGTTGCTTTGTTGTTGTTAAATTGGGATTTTTTATTATAAAATTTTGAATTCCTTGTTTTGCAGAAATATTAGGCCTAAATTGACATGGATGGTTGTATTTCAAGCATTTCTATGTGGGTTATTTGGGTAAGTGAGGTTTATGATCTTCTAATTGCTCAAAACACTCATTTAAATACGTAAAAATCGACGCATTTCAAATGACAGTTGTTTATGGTAATTTTGTTGGATTTTCATTATTGCATCAAAAGTACTAATTTTTTTAATTTTTTTTGGTAATTAGGGGCACTCTGGTACAAAACTTGTATGTTGCGAGCTTACATTTGACGTCGGCAACGTTCGCTTCGGCCATGTGTAATCTGATTCCGGCTGTTACATTCATCATGGCGATGGCTTGTGGGTATGTTCTTAACATATTTGTTTCCAAGAAATCGATTTCGCTATAAATAAAATCTTCTTGAAATCATGCATGTAAGGTTACCTGATTCCGATCACTCATGCACTACTAAAGCAATATTTAGTTAGGTAAAAAAGCGATTTCATTTATGATTGTAACAAAAAATATTTATGGTCATTGAAAGTTATGCCTAACACATGTCGTAAAGATTTGAATTTAAATTGCTTGGGGCAACACATGTTCACGACTTTACGCGCTAATTAAGATATATGTCGTAATGTCGAATTCGTGTAGGTTGGAGAAATTGGGCATTCGACACACAGGAGGGAAAGCTAAAGTACTTGGAACCTTAATCGGAATCGGTGGAGCAATGCTTCTTACCTTTTACAAAGGTATAGAAATCAAGATATGGTCTACAGATGCATTACACATACATAATTCTCAAGGTGGCGGTCACACCATTGATTCTAGTAACCGTTTATGGGGCGCATTCTTAGCTTTATGCAGCTGTTTGTCATTCTCAACCTGGCTGATCATTCAGGTGACTTTTTTTCACGAATATATATGTAATCAAACCCTTATAAGTGAATTAAACCCCGGATTAACGTTTGTTTTGCAGACTAAGATGAGTGCGAGGTACCCATGTTGTATGTCGAGCACTATCTTGATGTGTTCAATGGGAGCAATTCAGGCAACGGTGTATGCATTGTGTGTAGACCAAGATATGGCCCTGTGGAAGCTCGGCTGGAATATCAGGCTTCTCTCGGTTTCTTTCTCGGTATATAAATGATCTCCCATTTTATGAATTTTACTTCCCAATTCGCTAATTAGATAACAATTAATTTGTCTTTGTTTCTTTGTCATTGCAGGGAGTCATGGGTTCGGGACTTACCGTTGCGTTGATAGCATGGTGCGTAAATGTTAGAGGACCAGTGTTCGTTTCAGTTTTCAACCCTTTGATGCTTGTACTTGTGGCAATAGCAGGAGCTGTCCTGTTGGACGAAAGGCTGCACCTTGGAACGTACGTATTTCTGAATCACACCCATGCTTTAAGCTCTATCTCTCAAAAACATCTAACAACGTATTCTTGTATATGTAATTAACAGCATATTGGGAGCAGCTCTAATAGTTTTCGGCTTGTACATGGTTTTATGGGGCAAAGCTAACGAAATGAAGAGGTTGACGCAGCTAGTGCCTGCAAAGAGCTCCCCGTTAGACCAATCACCCGGGTTGATTGAGGTTGTCATAACCCCATCCTCCCCCTCCTCCACTGCCCATAGCGACAACCGAAATGCTACTAGTACAACTACTACTCGAAAAATCGATCAAAACAACACTGAAATTACTAGTTCTCATAATTTTGAAAAGTCAGAATCAAGAGAGATTTCTAAAAGCGAATTTGATGATTCTGAAGAAGGGGAAGAGGTTTCTTCAGCATTCACCGTAATGCGCTGAGATAATAGGCAATGTTCCAGAGTAGTTAGTAAAATGTTGCGCGTGTTGCGGTGTTTTCCTTTAAACTCGTAGAAGCAGGCTTTTACTAGTGTTTTTCAGATTTGTATGATGTATCATTAAAATGAGTGAAGATTTTGAGAAGTTAATGTACCCTATATAGTTTATTGTTAATTTAAACAATACTTGATCAAATAGTTTCATGAGGCTCTTATTATACAGATTCATTGTGCTTATAGAGTTTTGTTAGCGAATCGAGTAGACATGGTATTCATAACCCAAAAGGCCAATAAATAAAACTCCAACATTTCTTTGTTGGAGACTAATCAAATGGAAGAATAATTTATCACAATGTTTGTTGTGTGACACACCTAAATTGTAAACCTGTATATCAATGTAAATTGCATGTAAGATGTGTAACAAGTGTGTTGCAACTAGACTACTTGAGCAAGAAATTAGGCTACTGGGAAGAAATGGACAAATGATAAAAAATGGTAAAATCAGAGATATTCGACTGGGTTACTTGGGAAGAAATGGAAAAGCATAAATCATTAAGATATTGGATGATACCAAATATGTTGTCGTGTGTCGTGGGTTCTCTGTGAAAAAAATGAAAATCATTGAGGTCAAATTCTTTTTCAGAACAGGTTTTAAATGGTTTTTTTGCTAGCCAAATCATAACTCATTTTGTTTATACTCAATGCCATATGATTAATAGTCGATTTAGTTAGAATGAATTGTAAAACATGACAAGATCTATAAATAATTAGATCTAATCTATAAATAATTAGATCTAGAAGGACCTAGGACTTAATACGATAATCACGATTAACAATAATGTGAAAACATAATCACATACCTTGATCCATAGCTTGATTGATTGAGGTATACCTTTTGTGTTCGTCAGCAGTGGCGAGCGGTGACAACTAGGTTTCCTCTCCCTTAACCTTCTCTTTGAGATTGTGCTTTAGTTGATGGGCTAGACACACTTATATAGGTAGAGAGAGGACCTAGTCTCCTATTTCAATCAGGATTATTTTTCATCAAAGTAGAGAGTTATAGGAAACCCTGACCTCATTAACCAATAGGATTAGTTTCCTATTAGGACTTGGATCATCATGATTAGAAACCCATAATTACTAAATGACCATACTCATGTGGGCCATAATAAGTCTTACATTATCCCACTTGGCCCATATGAAGTAGTTTTGAAAATCATACTCGATAAAATTTTAGTTTGCAAAAATTTCTGACTCAAAATGGGCTCAACGATTAAATAACTGACATGCACGCGATTTATATATCCAAGTCATACTATCTGTATTGGTCATCATAATACCAAAATCAAATAATTTACTAAAGCGAGTCATGGCGGTCTTATAAAATTTTGCGACACATTTCCTTCCATGTACTACAACAATAATGAACTATTTAACTTGGTTCATAAGTGAGGCTTATAGGCATTAACAAATAAGCTTATAAAAGGTCCATCAATAATGTCTTGTCAAAAGACTTTCCTGTTATCATTCATCTAATCACATACGTGTGTACACATAATGGTAAACAGGAAAATATCAGAAACATACTATAATAAGATCTCAATAAGATGTCTAGAAAAAACAATCAAACTAAAAATCCATAACTATAAAGAAAAATATCATGGAATCTGCCCAAGACCCATACTCTGAACATGTTCCTTAAATGTCTTTGGTGGTAATCCCTTAGTCAATGGATCTGCAACCATAAGCATTGTGCTTATGTGTTCTATAAACACTCGTTGTTTCTGAACAGACTCCTTGACTGATAAATATTTTATCTCCATACCGAATCTCTCTAAAACTTTATTAATATAGGCTTTCTGAGATAGTCCTAACAATCCTCGTGCTCAGTCTCGATAGATTTCGATTCCAATCACGTAAGATGCCTCACCTAGATCTTTCATTTCAAAGTTCTTAGAGATAAACTTCTTAGTCTGGTGAAGTAGACCAATATCATTACTAGCAAGTAAGATATCATCAACATGCAAAACCAAAAATATAAACTTACTCCCACTGACCTTGAGGTATATACATCGATCAACAATGTTTTTCCTTAAAACTAAAAGGAATAATGGTATCGTGAAACTTAATGTACCATTGGCGGGAAGCTTGTTTAAGACCGTATATTAATATCTTAAGCTTACAAACTATATTTGTTTTCCCCTTTTCGGATAAACCTTCAGGTTGATTCATATAGACTTCTTCATCTAAACTCCCATTTAGAAAAATAGTTTTCACACCCATTTGGTGTAACTCTAAATCATAATGAGCCACCAATGCCATAATAATTCTAAGTGAGTCCTTCTTTGATAAAGGTGAGAAGGTCTTCTTGTAATCAATGCCTTCTTTCTGAGTGAAACCTTTGGCCACAAGTTGGGCTTTATATCGTTCGATATTGCCATTACTGTCGCGCTTGGTCTTAAAGACCCATTCGTAACCAACTTTCTTGTATCCTTTTGGCAATTAAACGAGATCCCAAACTTCATTTTGTTCCATTGATTTTAACTCTTCTTTCATAGCATCAATCCATTTAGTAGAATTATTACTATCCATGGCTTGTGAAAATGAAACCGGGTCCTTAATAGTCCCTATGTCAAATTCAGATTCCTGTAAGTACACCACATAATCATCCAAAATAGCAGATCTCCTTTCCCGTTGGGATCGGCGTGGTGTTATTTCTTGTAGTGCCTCTATTATCGATTTATTGGTGACAATCTCATTATGGAGTGGTTGATTGCCCAGTTGTTGCTCGATATTATCGATTTGATCAACAACCATAAGAACAACAACAAGATTAGAAGTTATGGGTAATGGGACTTTCACCCTAACTTCCTCAATAACCACATTTCGTGATTCACTACTCCCACTAATTTTACGATTTTTAAGGAATCTTGCATTACCGGTTTCAACAATTCTCGTACTATGGGTAGGATAGTAAAACCTATATCCTTTGGACTTATCACGATAACCAATAAAGTATCCACTGATAGTTCTAAGGTCCAATTTATTTTCATGTGGATTGTAAATTCTAGCATCCGCTGCACATCCCCAAACATGAAGATGTCTTAAACTAGGTTTCCTTCCAGTCCAAAGCTCGAATGGAGTTTTCAGAACTGCCTTACTAGGAACCCTATTTAATAAATATGCAACGGTCTTTAGAGCTTCAATCCACAAAGATATGGGTAAAGTTGAATTACTTATCATACTCCTAACCATTTCCATTAAAGTACGATTACGTTTTTCAGCTACACCATTCTCTTGTGGCATTCCTGGCATTGTGTATTGAGCACGAATACCAAACTTCTCTAAGAGTTTGGCGAATGGGTCAGGGCACTGACCCGATTCGTCATATCTACCATAGTATTCACCACCTCTATCTGACCTAATGGCTTTTATCTTTTTGCCTAATTATTTTTCAACCTCAGTAATGTATACCTCAACGGCATTCACAGCTTGAGATTTTTTACTTAATAAATAGACATAACCATAACGTGAAAAGTCGTCAATAAAGGTGATAAAATATTTTTCTCCCATAAAACAAGGAGTGGTAAAAGGTCCACAAATGTTTCTATGAATAATTTTAAGAAGCTCACAAAATATTAATACTATGAATTATAGATAAATAAATAAAGTCATAATATAAGAAATTAAAACCAAATTATATTCCGATGATGAACTAATAATATCATCACAAATCAACCTTTGGGTCTAAATTGCAATATATAAAATGTCCACTCAAATAGTTATAATATTAATATAATAGGGCTAATTAAAAGTTTACGCCAAAATATGTAAGATCCTTCACCTTTGGGTTATTAGTTTAAAACACAAACTAGAATACATATCAATTACCCTATTTTAATTTATTAGTCTCGCAAAAGTCAATCCGCCTTTGGGCGAATTCATAATATTTTAAGATAAATAAATCGTATTATATACTCGGTTTGATATCCATGCATCATAATAGTTGGGTCACTTTGGTGACTTCCAACCAGCCAAAATCACAGATCTCAAATCGATATTAAACATGGTCAATATATTTTATGTAACTGGAAAATAACTCAAAAAACACGTATACTTTATGAGCATCTAAATACCTCATAAAGTAGTATTTATAATAAGTATTCGGTATTCAAGAGTAGCAGATCTCAAAATACTCAATTAATGAAATTTCAAAATTACATTAACATGATAATACCTAGAGGGAGTTATTTGTATCTATATCAACTTTATGGCGACCAAAAAAATCAAACCCTTTAAATTCTAATAATAAAATAAAATATTAAAATATTTGTAAATGCTACCACTAAAATAATTTATGCTAGTATGACCTAACTCATGTTATGTTTGACATTAAATACCGCAATCTTGTATATTCAAGAACAAACACCGATAGGACAAAAAAAAAAGTTAATACGAGAACAACTAGTACTTTAAAGTTTAATGCTATACGGTGAAAAACCTAAATCATATCCGACGATCAATACCGAAAAAATTACAAAAGTTTATCTTGATCAAGATCACATAACAACGAAACATAACACGAACAAATCAAAATTGTAAAATTGTAAAAGTTCAACATAGCTCATGATACCACATGTAAAACATGACAAAATCTATAAATAATTAGATCTAGAAGGACCTAGGACTTAATACGATAATCACGATTAACAATAATGCGAAAACATAATCACATACCTTGATCCATAGCTTGATTGATTGAGGTATGTCTTTTGTGTTCGTCAGCGGCGGCGAGCGGTGACAACTAGGTTTTCTCTCTCTTAACATTCTCTTTGAGATTGTACTTTAGTTGATGGGCTAGGCACACTTATATAGGTAGAGAGAGGACCTAGTCTCCTATTTCAATCAGGATTACTTTCCATCAAGTAGAGAGTTATAGAAAACCCTAACCTCATTAACCAATAGGATTAGTTTCCTATTAGGACTTGGATCATCATGATTAGAAACCCATAATTACTAAATGACCCTACTCATGTAGGCCATAATAAGTCTTACATGAATATCACATGATTAATTATTTTCTTTTCGGAAAATACTCAACATTTCACAACATCTGAATGCTTTGTCGAGTGTTCTAAATCTTTCAGTGTTTCTTACGTTCCCTTAGACATAAAATCATAAATAATGCGGGACTGAGTACTCCTCTTGTAGTAAGTGTTAGAGTAGTTATGTAATGTTTTATCGTTGAACCTTTGCACAAATAATCTCAACACACGTATAAGTTTTTTTTTGAACACAAGTTTTATCAGTGTATGTGTTTTTTTCCAACCCGATGTGCAAATCGCTCCTCTCTTAAAGATGGTCTAACTATGTGTGCTTTACGACCATTACCATTGCAATGATTATATACGTTAATTAAGTTTTTTTTCCTTCTTTGTATAGAACTGTTATTTGTCATTGTGAGAAGTTAATTCTCATCGTATATGTAACAATGTACTGAGAGCAGTTTTAATAGTTTGCGGCATATATGCAATGTTATGGGGCAAAGCCAAGGAAATGAGCCTAAAAAGAGTGCCTCAATAAATCAATCAACGGGGATAATAGAGGTCGTCATAACCCCCTCCTCCACTACCCGTAAGGACTATCAAAATACAGGTACTACTAGCACATGAAAATTCTACCAAAACAGCCCTGAAATTACAATTTTTCTTAACTCGGAGAATATAGAGTCAGGAGAGAATCAGAAAAGGAAGTTTATACGTCATTGTCATTCCGTTGAGAACCGAGAAAATAGATAATGTTCCAGACGAGTTATAGCAAAATTTTGCACTTGATATGATTTATTTATTTTTGCTTTAAACTGTAGATGGGTTTTACTTGTTTCAGATTGTAATGATATGTATATTTTCAATGATCATTTTGACAACTTAATATATCATATGCACATGAATTATGTTATTAAAGTTTTGTAAGATAATCTGTAGACACTATGATCAAAACCCAAAAGGCTCACAAATGGATATCAAACAATAAGACTTTGGTAAGGAAACTTGTGTATTTTTTTTTCTCGGGAACAATTGAGTTGATCATGCTGGATAGATATAATTTCAAAATATGCATAATTGAATTCCTCTAACAATCTCAAATTTATTGAATTAAAATCAAAGCATGACACTAGGATTGTAACAAGCCAACGAAATAATACAAAAAGGAAAAACGAAAAAGGAACACCTATACTTGCAAATAACATGAATGAGTTGATCCGCTTCCAATCATTCACTTGATTTCTGTTTTGATTTCCTCAATTGAAGGTACCGGCAAAAGTGGTTCTTTCTCTCTGGTATCAATGTCTGAAGCCTTCTCTTCTACCCTAACAACTTCGACAACTTCTTTTTCTTCTCCTTTTTTCTCTGTTTCTACGTTTTCAACAGGTGCAGCAAAGGGGAAACCTTCAACAGTCACGGCATTTGAAGGCTTTACGGTCTTTTCTTCTTCAGTCTGCAAAGCAATGGGGTGAAAAATATCATAATATTGGCTCAATGATTGTCTAAAAACGTTGTTTTGGGCATAAAGTTATAGAGAAGGCAGAAGTTAAATTAACATATAATTTTCAGGTTTAGTATTTCATCATGGGTTTTTAAGAACATCTCCAACGTATGTTTTTTCAACCCAAAACCCTTGAGCACAAGTTAAAGCCAGAGTATATGTTTCTCCAACTCGAGATGTGAAATGCTCCTCTACTAAAGATGGTCTAACTATGTTTTGCTTTACGATCATCACAATTGATGCAATGATCAATAATTGCTAGTTAAGTTTTTTCTAAGGATATTAGTGTTTGAACAACCTATTGGTCTACTTTGATCTAGCACTAATTTTCCCCTATACAAGATAACTTTTTTTTTCACGAGAACATGAGGTATTATCAGTTTTCGTCGTACCAAATCGTGTTTAAATTATGTCTAAATGTATTCAATCGTCTTAACATGATTCACATGTTGAACTGCTAAAACCCAAATACCACTGCACCAATTAAAACCTAGGCGTTAACTGTTCGGTATTTAATGGTCTTAACCCAAGGATCTTAACATAAACACCATTTAATTAAAAAAAAACTTACTTAAAGACTCTAAACCAATATTTATGATTGATCGATTGAGTTTTTGTACCTTGGGTTCCCCTTCAACCTTCACCTCTTCTTCGCCTTCTACCTTCTTTATTTCCGCTCCATCGATCACCACGTCACGAATCGTCGTCGTAGTTTCCTCCTTGGACACTACTTCAGAGGCAGGAGCTGCATCGATATCAGACTTTACACCCTTAGGCTTAGTTGCACAAGCGCCCATTGATGATAACTTGATTAAAATCTCAAATGTGCTCTCTCTGTGTGTGTTTCTTTTAACTTTCTCTCTGTTTTAGAGACAGAGAGAAAGAGTTAAGAGAAATGCGCAAAAATAATAAAAAAAACTCCATTGTGACGGACCAACTTATATAGAAACCTCATTTTAAAAAGCTGTTTTGTTGTTGCGACAATTGTTCTAAAACGCAGAAAGTTTTAAACGACAGACAGACAGACAGACAGACTACAACGCAACACAACACACAACACAACACTGGAAAGAAAGATGACAAAACAACAGGCTGTATTGCTAGCGAGTTGAGCTTGTAAGAATCTTCTTAAATTAGGAATACAAAAATTTGGGTTGTAGTATTTATTTTTTTCCGCGCTTTACTTGGGGATAATCGATGAGCATAACGATGTTTTGTTTAGGGGGAATCGACTAGTAATGTTGTTTATTTGATGGTATTTTGGATTTAATACGACAAAGAAGCAGAGGGATCCTCTATAGGCTGATTGCGGGTAGAGAGTCAAAAGCTAATCATTAACTTATGAGTCTATCGAGTTCATATTATTTGACTACAATTGTATTCTATCACGAGCAATTGTACATTTGGGGATATGATTGGGTTTTGAATTCATTTTTGATCTAATTTCAAAGTAGTTTGAAGAGGAAAAGATTAAAGAGATAGAAAGATAGAAAGATAGAGGTGAAGAGAGAAGAGGAGAAAAATAGGTTAATTTAGGTTTTATAAGGTGGCTTCTCAAAGTCTTTTTTTTATAGGGCAAATTAGCTTTTAGACCTTAAATAATGACCACGAATTGGTCTAACCCTCTATAATTGCCATTTTTAGCTTTTGGACATTAAAACACCCCCGAGCTATTAGGTTTTATTAAAATACCAAAATTCCCTTTTTCATTATATTTTATGTTTTAATTAGAATAACACGTGTTAAATAAGTATCTAGTTGGAATATCTACGTAAACACTAAGAAAATTTACGTGGACATTCTTAGTGTTCACGTGGATAGGGCTGGCAGTTTGGGCGGTCGGGTCGGGCTCGGGCCGATTTTTTCGGGCCAAACAAATGTTCGGGCTGGCTGGGTTGGGCCATATATATTATTTGGGTTGGGTCGGCCCGGCGTCAACGTACTTTAGCTCATGGCCCACCCATGGTATAATCGGGCTAGTGCGGGTCGGGTTTGAATGAGCCATTACGGGCCGGGTTTGAGCGGGCTATTCCGGGCCGAGCTTTAAAAGGGGCGTTTCAGGCCGATGTAAAATGAAATTCATGTTTAAATGAAACATATTATATAGCTTATAGGACAAAAAGTAAATATTCATTATATGTATTGAAAGAAAACCCCGAAATAGGGGGTTCGGGCATTCTAAACCCCATTTCTCCATAAACTAACGACTCTTTAAAACACTTGGGTTAGTTCGGGCCGTGCTAGTTAGGGCTAGTTTGGGCCGGGCTCGGCTAACTTCGGGTCGGGCTTTGTACGGGTCACTTTCGGGCTGGGCTTGGGCCGGGCCGCTGCCTAAAGAAGGTGGTCCATAGCCCGCCCATGCAATTAGTTGGGCCGGTTCGGGCTGGCCCGGGCCATGAGCTTTAGCCCAAATTGCCAGCCCTACACGTGGATTGAACGCGAACTCATCTCCTTTTCTGCATTGTTCTGAAACTAAAGTTACAAAAATTACAAAACAAAAATTAAAACTAAATTAAAACAGAAAGTGGAATCCATTAACAAGTAACAATGTCAACATCAATATCATCATCATCACATAAAACCAAAAAAAAAAACCCCAAAAAATATTTTCCAACAAACCTAAAAAGTTGGGATTCTTAAAAAAAATCCCTCCTTAAAACTAAAAAACCTAACAACTAATAGAATCTCATCCTCTTCTGGCGGGGAGGTTCATCATCTTCATCGTCACCCTCATCACCATCATCACCGTCATCATCATCATCATCTTCCTCACCACCACCACCTTTTATCAACTCACGGCCACCACCTTTTAACAACTCACAGTCCTCCTCGTTGTCAAAGTTCTCTTCGGGACATTCGTCCCAACTGTCGTCGTTGTACTCAAATGGTCGTGGGTTATCTTCTTCATCACTATCACTGCAGTCGGTTGTTGGGGGTATTAGCAAAATAAAATCAGACATTGGTGAGACTTGAGAGACTTGAGAAAGAGAGAGGGAGAGAGAGAAAAAAAAAAGAAAAAGAGAGAAAGAAAGAAAGAGAAATGATAGAGGGAGATGGAGAGGTTGGAGTGTTGGACTTGGGGTTATAAGAGTTTTGAAACTGGCATGGAGTTAAACGTCAATCGATGTGTCTCTTCCTCTAGTTCCCCACGTAACTACTCTAGACCTAGCCATAATTACCTTATTTTTGTGATTTTGCTTTTAGACCATCTGTGTTTGAAGTATGTTAACTTTTAGACCCTGCACATTTGGAGCATGTGAGATGCACAAGGTAATTTATGGCACATAAAACACAACTCGATTGCCAATTATAATTTAGGGATTGTTGGATCAAGGCAAAATGGAAGGTCATTATAGTACAAGATAAGCTAAAATTTGAATTTTCCTATACCATTTGAAACCATGTCTGATAAAATTTATGAGATATTTCACCTAATAATTGAGTATGGTGGGGAGTGGGATGAACCATGTAATAGTGGGTACGGAGTGAGTTAATACAAGGGTGGTAGTTGTTTAGTCTTAACTATATTTGTAAATATTAGTTTTGTGGAACTGTTGGGGTCAATTGTTACAAGGATAGACGATGAGCATGGTCAAGATAATAATGTTCTTATGAGGGGGGTGATTGGGTTGTTATTTATTTTAGATGGTGTTTTGCATGCCGTTAGTAATGATTTAGAAGTTAAGTTGATGTTTAGGCACATTCAGGAAAACCCAGTTCATGGGTATTACATAGTTTTCATAGAAATAGATTAAACATCTGAAATAGTGCCAATCTTTGTTGAAGAATCACCATTACAGTTAAGATATGATAAACCAAAAATTAAGAGAAAAAAAAGTATACTAGATGTTTAGAGAAGACAACTAGACCTTTAAGTGCCTACTTCTAATGCAGAATCCTTAAAGAGAAAAACAAAAACTAAATCATAAAAACCTAAGAGTTTAATGATTTAACCAAAGACTATGCCAGTAAAAAAGAAGTTAAAATTAAGGAGAATGTAGATAATGTTGATGAGGAAGTTACAAGATGGACAAAAGAGGAGCTTATGAGGCAATTTGAGAATAATGAGTTTAACGACTTAACTAAGGACTCATTCTTTGACAATGTGGATGCTGAAGAAGACTATCATAGTAAACATACATCACAGGATGGTGATGATGTTCCTACAATAGATAACATAGAAGATCATGAAGGCTTGGCTGATAATAGAGATTTTGTGATAGGTTCTTTAAACTTGTATGAGAAAGAAGATCATGAAGATGAGGAACCATTTCTGCCACCTCAAGCACTAGAGTCTATGTTGATAATTGGGATGGAGTGGCCAAATATATATGAGTGTAGGTCATTTATGAGAAATTTTGCAATTATTAAGAGGTTCACATTAAGACAAAAGAAAAATAAAAGTAAGAGGATTAGCTAGATATGTGCGTAAAGAGATACCAAGTTGTCATTGGTGGGTGTTCATAACAAGGTTAAATGATGGCCATACCATGACACTTAAAAATGGGCATTTTATACATGAGTGTAATGGTAAGAATGTCACATTGAACAAAAATGCAAATGCTATTTGGGTTGCAACGGAGATTACGAATCTAATAAGAGATGCAAGTACAACCAAGCCAATGCAGATATCTGATATTGTGTATAGAAGTTTTGGAGTAAGAGTTTCATATTACACTGCATGAAATGCAAGGAACATGGTGATGGAGAAGATAGTGGGGTCATATGATAAAGGTTATGCTTTATGTCAAAAACTATGTGTTCAGATTCAAAAATTAAACCCTGGTAGTATTGCCACTTGTAATAGAGAAGATGGTAATCTTAAGTTTACAGACATGTATATTAGTTTTAAGGCAGCTTTAGATGGGTTCACCAAGGGTTGTAGGTCAATTCTTGGTCTAGAAGGATATTTCTTGAAAGGCAAGTATGGAGGCCAATGTTTGAGTATTATATCTCTTGATGCAAACAATGGTCATTTCCCTATAGCAGTATTTCTTTGCAAAAGTGAGTGTCAAGCTACATGGATAAAGTTCTTAACTTTGATGCAAGGCCAACTCACCTTACACCCATCTAAATTGATATTCATATCTGATAGACAAAAGGGTCTTGTTGAGGCAGTTTTACAAGTGTTCCCTCATTCCAATCATAGATTTTGTTTTAGGTATATGTACAAAAACTTCAAGCAACTGTACAGAGGTACTTATTTGATGGCATTGGCTTGGAATGCATCAAAGTCATACAAAAAATTTGTAATGAAAACAAATTTGGTCAAGTTGGAAGTTGCAGAACCAGATGTAAAAACATGGTTAGAAAGGGAACCATACGAATTTTGGTGTAGGTCTTACTTTGATGCTTCTACAAAGTGTAAGCATGTGACCAATAATTTCTCATAATCATTTAACAATTGAATTATTAAGATTAGAGATAAGCCCTTAAACAAGATGGTAGAAAGGCCGAATTTGATGCAGATGACACTCATGTATGAAAGGAAATTGAAGGCAAGAGAATGGGATCATAATGGATTGGTACCTAGAGCAGTGAAGATGATTGAGTTGTTGAAAACATGTAGTCACTATTATAGGTTAGAGAGATTTGAAAAGGATCAGTGGCTAGTCCTTAAAAGCAGTGGCACAAGTTGGATATTGAACTTGGAAGAACATACATGCACTTGCAATGTTTGGCAGATTACTGGATTGCCTTGTGTACATGCAGTCAAAGTGATTGATCAACTAAAATATCAGTGGGTTGGGTAAGTGCTATCTTTTTTAGTTAATATATCTTAATTGTAATTTCATTGTACCTTTTACTATTTTACAACTTTATCATGGCCTATGTACAGATATTGTAGTCATTATCATAGGGTGGTAGCCTATGTAGCAACATACAACCAAGCTATAAATCCAATTGCAGACTCATCAGACTGGGGAGAAGTATGCTACTTTTGCCTTTAGATTACTGAATTATTAATTTCTCTTGATTTTTATAATACTAACATTTACTCTTATGAAACAACTTACAAGAGATATCAGACCACCACCATTGTTGAGACCAGCAGGGAGACCTAAAATACTAATGAGAAGAGAGGCAGATGAGGTAAATGGTGTGGTGAGACAACCAAGAAGATGTAGTAAATGTCAAGCATTTGGGCACAATAATAAAACCTGTAAAGGTCAACCTGGAGAAAGGCCAGGCATGGGGAGAGGATGAGCAAAGATATACAAATTAGACACTGAATTTAAGACACCTTCAACAAGGGGGAGGGGGAAGGAGAGGGACTGATAGAGGAAAAGGGAGAGCATCTGAACCATCACAGCCACCTCAACCTTCAACTTCTATTTCAACTCCTTCATCACATACTAATACTACCCAACCATCACATCCACAACAGAATAATACCACTCAACCATCATAACAATCTCAACCATCACAGTCATTTCAGCCATCTCATTCAACTGGTCAACATTTTAGACCACCTAGACAATATCTTAATGCTAGAAGAGAACGTGGTAGATATAGAGCCACTCAGACATCTAGAGGGTTTGCACATTGGTTTGATACTTCAGGGCAAGGAGAACCATCTAATAGACTGACTAACAAAGCTGCACCAGTTAGGGCCCCTTGGAGAATTTGATCATTTTGCAGCTAACTATTTCGATATTGCTTTTGAGAGTCTACAAAACTTGTGAGTTTAAAAATGGTGATGTTTAATTAACTGTCATGTTTTATAAGACAAATTGCTATGTGTGTTTCTTGTTTGAATACAACATTTTAGAAGTATATATAAGAGCACTTTTAAATTATTACATTTTCTCCTCCTTTTCCACCGTCACTTTTATAGCAAATTGAACTACAAATTCATCTAATGACATCTCCATTGTCATTTTCACATTCTTTACATTTGTGTAAGGAGCTTATTTTGTATCTCGGACTCAAGCTCTATTTTCGACCATAATACGACCACTCGACCTCATCAGCATACAGGAAGCACTACTAAAGACATATTCAGCATGCCTCAGTTCGAGTCATCACTTTCGACCTCTACATCAACAATTCAGTTTATGCAAGTGTATAGTCATCAATAGAACCGTTGTACAACAACATAAATCAGTCCGTTACACAATCATTATGAAGACTCATCAAAACCATATATTGTAACGTTCATCATTAAAGCAAATAACAGTCATATTATTAGACCTATAAATATATCCATAAAACTACAAAGAAAGGACAAATTTTTCCTATCAAGAAAGTCTCTACAAAATATTCAGAGCATCTTTTGTAATAATATAGCAACAATCAACAATATTGTTCTTTCTAAATCCTCAAGAGAGGTTGCGGTTTTTAAACTATTCAAAGGTTTTCCACGCTTAACTTTGTGCTAGTGTTCGCTCTAGACGCTCTGAGTATCCTTGGTGTAAAGGCTAAGTCTGAATCCCAAAATTAGGCTATTACATTTGGCGCCGTCTGTGGGAGCCGAAGTTCTCAAATTCATTGTCTCAATCGCCACTGATCATTTTTTTTATGTCGAGCCTTAAGCATCTAATATGTAAACTTTGGTGGGGCTTCTTCAACAATAAGATCTACAACAACCACATCAACAACGAGAAGAAGTTGCTCCGGTGTTCCAGCCACAAACATTTTTAATGATTCTCTCATCACCATCTATGGTTGCTGCCATCCTTGGTTTAGATCCTTAGTTTGTGGAGATTATGTAACTGTTACTTTTATATGTAGAGGAGTGGTGGATCTGGCGTATAGTTCATCATCATCGTAATTCTTCAATGACCAATACGATCGATTACAAGTTGGGGTAAATCGCTAAGCCTATCTGCCCCTAACTCCTCGACAATTCTCTTTGATTAGGTTTTTCTGGTGGAACAATATTAATCCCTTCATGGGTTTTCTCGCGGTTGCGCCATTGTCTTGGGTGCACATTGGCTCCATTCTTTAGGCATAATTAATTGGGATTTCGCCAATTTGATCAAAGTTTCACTAACTTGGGGTTGAATATACTTTAGTCAGTGATGCTTCTCCGTCTGCTAAGCTCATTAATGTGAGCTCGATTCGTCGTTTATTATTACGTGAGCGTCACCGAGTTCTTTTACAATTGTTGGTGCAACCATCCCCTCCAATTCCAATAACCGAGCTTTATTTCTTTCTCGTGCTCGAGTTCGTTGAAAAACAGTTCATGCTCAAGTAGTAGAACAGTTCGTGTTCAATTAGGAAAATAGTTCAAGCTTGAGTGGAAAAACAAAGCTCAAGTTCGAATTAAGAGGCCCACAAAACAACATCTCGTGCTCAAGTTCACAAAACAGTTCGTGTTCAAGTTGAAAAAATAGTTCGTGCTCATTATCTCAAGCTCGAATGCGAGCTCTAGTTATTTGCTCACTCGAGCTCCACAACAAACCTCGTTACAAGAGGCCGAAACTCATCACGAAATCGTCGATTATTATGGTGTACACAACATAATGGCATACTCAATTTTTAGATCTGTCAAAGCCATATTGTCATCTTCGGTTGGTAATGGTGTACACAATCTGAAGAGATGTTTTCGTAATGGTATATAGCTTACTCAAGTTCATCCTCATGGTTCCTTGACAAAGCTTGCGATGCATCCGTCCACGTTACCTCCAAAACCTTCAACAAAGTTGAGCGCGACGCCGACATCAATTAGATGTCATCCGCACCAAAACCGTTCTCGAGCTCGAGGGCCCCAGGGGGCGGATTTAGGGGGGGGGGAGCTAGGGGGTGCCCGACACCCCCACTTTTTTTTTTTTCAAATTTCCTTCTTAGAAAAAATAAAAATAAAATAAATAAATATATATATCTAACATATCAAAGATCGGCTACCAAGGATTTTGACAAAGATGAACCTCCGTCTACCAAGATCAAAGATCGATATATATATATATAGTAACGGCTCCCAGCTATGTTTCGAAATACCCCTTAAAATTTTCTCCATTTTATCCATGAATCTTCGTATAAGGTAATCTTTGTATATGGTAATGTAGGGGATTGGATAAAACCCTTAAAATTTTCAAAAGGTAACAAAGATAATCTCCGTTACATTTTATCCATGAATTTTGAAATACCCCTTTTTTTATGAGGGGAGGGGGGGCTCCTCCCCCGAACCCCCACTATTAAATCTCTGGCTCCGCCCCTGGAGAGCCCCAACATCGTCTCGTGTTCGAATATTCTCGCCCTTACCACCCGAGATCATGTAACAATGATGGGCGAGCATAGACCGAGGAATGACAGATACTTCTGCTTCTAATTCAAACTCGAGCTACTTAAAGCAACAACGACGACAGCCATGGAATGCGAACAGACTGCAGACCCTGCTATCGACAACTGCGTTGACACTGTTATTCGTCAAGAGGGGCGTTGGATATGATCAATATGGGCAGGATATTACTTATGTTTTTCATCTCAGTTTATCATCACAACAAATTTAAAATTTCCAAATGTTTAGAAATTCGCTCCATCAATCAAGTTACATCGATCATTAAAGATCCGTTCTAATCATTTGAACTTCTTCTCTTTGAACTGACGAATACCTCTGCCACTCGATCGAATTTGGACCCAACCTATCGGCTTTCTCAAACGCATAGAATCGACAAAGATACGACACTCCTAGACGCTCGTATTGAACTTCGGTTTGTGTTGGTTTTATCAAAAACTCCTTGGGCTCACCTTTAAGATTCTCCTATGGGCTTGGGCTTGTTCTTAACTTGGTCTTTACTCTCCGAACGGCTAGTATTGAAGACCTGATCTTTCAGACTTTAAAACACATGCACGTTATGGATAAAGCCGTTCCACAACTCCTCTATATATATCCATTGGAACACCACTTTTGAATATATAACACATAACTTATTTCTCTATGAGCACTATTCATTTCTCCCTCCCAACTTGATATTACGGTTTACCTTGAGGTACTACCATCGTTTACGTAGACTTTCCGATGTGAAGCTACAATATACCTGCTCGTTGTATCCTGGGAGAGTAGTCGAGTTACGTCGAGATACTCTTTAAAAAAAGTGCAACCCACGCATCGAGCGCTAATCATGTTGTTATTCTTTCAGATCAATTGCTGCCACGAAGCTTAATTCTCTTGTGAAGTTACTGTAGATGTTAAGTGTTCGAAGTTACTATTGATGTTCGATGTTACTGTAGCTATTGCTATTCTGAATCACTAAACAAAAAAAAAGGGAAAGCTAATTACAGGTTCTTTACATATTTTATTCTACAGTTTGCAACACGAAGAATTGAAACTATAAGAGAGGAAGAAACGACCTCATTGTCAAACATCTCCAAAGAGAAGGTCGTGATGCTGCAAATTTTAATAACTCGTGATTCTATCTTTGACACGTAACAGGTCGTAGGAGGATATTCCAGATGGCCCTCAGATCTTTGAAGATGCTCGAAATACTTGGTGTAAGTCATTTTCCATATGGGCTAAGAAACAAACTCGACATACCGTCTTAGCCCTACTGGTACTGCTCGTCAAAGCCATATATTATTCGTATATGGACTAAAGACTGCCCTTGCCAAAGTTCAATGTCTATGTCGTAAATGGAGCCAAGTTGTTATGGGGCACTCCAGAAATGCTTGATTCCGCCAACATACAAACCATAAATCATAATTGGGGGCAAGCTCGACCTTAGCTTCAAAGCCGTCTTAACTCAGACTCAATGCTTGACCTCATTATTAATCTAATCGACTTAACTCGTACTTGAGGGTGAGCTCAACTTCAGCTTGAGACCCAAAGCTCGACTTCAACTTCAAAGCCATCTTAGCAATACTTGACCTCATCTTTTCAACAACATCACGAACATCTCTAATAAGTCTTGCTACAACATATCTAATGAGACCGAAATAATTTTTATTTCGATTTCTTCGCCGTCTAAGCTCTACTGGTACTGCTCTATCTGGGGCTTCAATACCTGCAGTAAAGTTTGGTTCAGGCTCGGTCTTTAGATCGAGTTCTTCCACGATATTCTCTACGAATGCAAGTTCATTCACCAAACAGATTACATATTACAGATTATATATCACAGTATTTTTCTACCTATCTCACAAAAGTACTTTTATATACAGAATTGTTGCTTCGGCCAATTCAATCTTCTAATACATTACATGTCGCTTATTGGTTCATTCTAATTCGACCAACACATCTATATACAGAATTGTTGCTTCGGCCAATTCAATTTTCTAATATATTATAGGTCGCTTATTGGTTCATCCCAATTCGACCAAACAGATTACACATTACAGGTCGCTTATTGGTTAATCCCAATTCGACCGCCCATCTAATACATTACGGGTCGCTTATTGGTTCATCCCAATTCGACCAAACAGATTACATATTTCTGGTCACTTATTGGTTCGTCCAATTCGACCAAACAGAGCACATTATAGGTCGATTATTGGTTCATCCCAATTCGACCAATACATTTATATATATAATTATTGCTTCGGCCAATTCAATATTTTAAATACATTACATATCGATTATTGGTTCATCCCAATTTGACCACCCATCTAATATATTACAGGTCGCTTATTGGTTCGTCCAATTCGACCAAACAAATTACATATTACATGTCACTTATTGGTTCATCCCAATTCGACCAACCCATCTAATACATTACAAACAGTTATTGGTCCGTTCAATTCAACCAAACAGATTACATATTACAGGTCGGTTATTGGTTCGCCCAATTTGACCAAACAGGCTACATATTACAAGTCAAAAATCCTGAAAACAAGCATCAACGACATCGGTAATAAACTGCATCAGAATCAAGACAACAACGTCAGGTAATGGTTAGAGAATGACCTTATCAGCTAACACCACTCACCCATGATGATTCTCGTGCTATTGGCTGAGAGTCGTCTTATGTAAGGAACTTATTCTGCATCTCAGACTCAAGCTCCATCCTCGACCATTACACGACCACTCGACCTCATCAGCATACAAGAAGTACTACTAAAGGCATATTCAGCATGCCTCAGTTCAAGTCATCACTTTCACCTTCTATATCAACAGTTTGGTTTATGCAAGTGCGCAGTCATCAATAGTGCCGTTGTACAACAACATAAATTAGTAATGTTCATCATTAAAGCAAATAACGGTCATATTATAAGACCTATAAATAGGTCTATAGAACTACAAAGAAAGAACATACTTTTTCTATCAAGAAAGTCTCTACAAAATGCTCAAAACATCTCTTGTAATAATCTAGCAGTTATCAATAACATTGCTCTTTCTAAATCCTCAAGAAAGGTCGTGGTTTTTAACCTATTCAAAGATTTTCCACGTTAAACTTTGTGCTAGTGTTCGTTCTAGACGCTCTCAGTATCCTTGGTGTAAAGGCTAAGCCCGAATCCCAGAATTAGGCTATTACACTTTGCAAATTCTTCTCTTATTGCATGAGTTAACCAAATAAAATTGTTACAGATTGGATCTTCACATTTCAAAAAATTCTGCCCAAATGACTGTTGTGTCTTAGAAGTAAATATTTTTATAAGGTAATTGCATTCATGTGCAGTGCAGGGAAATCTAACCCAAGGACAGTCTCTCACCCAATGGCTACTTTGACCACATCCAAAACAATAATTTGAACTTGATGAAGCTCCTTCTGCTCCCCTAACTTGATTAACAGCATATGATAACCATTGAAAGGATCCACAAATTGAGTGTTGACACTTTAAGAACTTCCTTTCGTAGTTATTTTCTGTGAGAGATATCATCAGCTTCATGATGCCATTGCACGTAGTTTTCTTTCATTTTGTGTAAACCCAATGACATTTTGATGTAATGTGACCCTCAAGATTGCACGTTTGACAAACAACCTGTGAAAAATTCAATAAAACCAATGTTTAAATTTTAGTTTTATACCCCCTAGTCTTAAATAATTAGCTTTTAGGCCATATTTTGTTGTAAGCAGTTGATAATGTGGGATTAGATGCGAAGCAAACTTCTGACTTTAGATTGTATGCCAGCTTCATGTTTTCCATCACCCATTTTGAGTTCTGAAGATGAAGTTACTTCCAAAAGAAGAAGATGAAGTAGTTAATGTGATAGATGAGACGAAGATGAAGTTTTGGGTTGGTTTTATAGCCGTAACTGGCGTTGCAACGGTTGGATTTGTCGTAGCCGTTGGATCTGTTTGATAAAAATTACAACGTGTCATTATGATATTATCATACGTAGGACTCATAATTACAGCGTGACATTAAGATTAAATCATTCGTGGCAGAGTTAGGGGTATTTATGGTATTTCATATTATTTTTATCTTAGAGAGCGACTTCCACGGTGTTTTAGGGTCCAAAAGCTAAAAATGATAATCATAGGGGGTTAGACCAATTCGTGGTCATTATTTAGGGTCTAAAAACTAATTTGTCATTTTTCTTAAGTAGAATAGATGACTTATATTAAGTTTGTAATCAACGGCCAGGATCCACTATTTTGTGTGTTTTTTTTAACATCATCTTAGGCCTTTAATTTACTCCTCGAAAATGGCAACTCGTTTATGTACGACTGTGCCACAAATAAAATAATATTGAGGTTTTTCTTTATTAATCGAGATAAGTTATACTATACAGTTGAGTTTAATTGTCAGAATTGTAATTATTTTTCTCTTTTAATATACAATAAAACCTCTATATATTAATACAGGTAGAATTATCTTCAAAAGAGTAGTGGACATTTTTACCATACATGTTTTTTTTGTAATGATGAAATGTCATGGACGAGCGCGAATTAGATGCACTTTTAGCCAAACAACAGAAAACACCAAAATTAATTGAGTATTTTAGATAGACAACGGCACATCGTTTATAGGCCGTCGCAACGGGCGAGCCTTGGGTACCCTATAATCAAACAACTAGACTCTAGGCCCCCAGAGTCATTGCCCACTGGGCTAAACCCCCAGGCCCAACCTAACCCAATTGCTACTCCTACTAATTCACTCCTTTGGTTTCACATTGTCACCTAAGAAACAATAGAATCCTTGTTTCTGAATTGAAGTCACTCCGATTTGAAGGAGAAAGATTAGAAATTTCCCCCCAATTTCATTCTATGATAAACCCAATTAGGGTTTTATTCTTCCAATTTGAGACATTGTTTTTCAGATTGTTGAGGAGAAATGCAACTTCCCAGATGGAGAAACATCTTAATTTGCAGGAATTCGTTTACCCCATGTTGTGATTTTGCCTCATTTCACTCTACTTCTGCTAATCTCGCTAAGTGGAAGAGCAAATTTAGCTCGGTGAGTTCTCCTACTTTTCAAAGTTCACTTTTTTGGGTCTAATTGGTATTGTAAGTTGTTGTAAAGATTTGTTTCAGTATAGTAATGAAGAAAGTGTGTAGCTTTAGTTGATTTCAGATGTTTTTTTATTGTTTCTAGATTAAAATTGAGGTTTTGGTTATAATTGAGAGTGCCCCTTTAGTCTTAATAATGTATGGGTTTTAGTTTCGCCGGATTTGTTAGAACTTATAACTATGCGCTTTATATGGCAGTCATTGAAAATGAATATCATAAGGATTGGGTAATGGGTTATTGGGTAGTGGAGTTGCTAGATTTAGAGGGTAGAGTTCTTATGAGTTTGCGTAGAACAGAGCTCCCTTTTCTCAACCTCTCCTTCTATGATCCAAATTCACCATTTCAATGTCTGGGACCTGATTTTATCAAGGCACGAGGTCTTACCAGGTGTGTCCTTCGTGAAATATTTTTGAGGATCTGGGTTTTGATCGAAAAATTTGTTACTTGAGGAGAAGTTGTTCACTTTATTTTATCATGTAAGAGAGGTAAATGTCTCTAGGGGATTGAACAAAGTGGAGAAATAGCACATGGGGGACTATGATTTTCAAGTGGGTCAACAGTTTCCCAATGTCAAGACCTTCCGGAAGACAATCAAGGAGGCAACAATAGCCCAACACTTTAGCTTCAGATAGTAAAAAGCGATTTGGCCCGCTATTTTGCGAAGTGCGCTACAGAGGGATGTCTATGGTGCATCCATACAATTAAACTGCCTAACGTCCTAACCTTCACAATAAGGAGCCTCGATGGGACTCATACTTGTGATAAGAACTCCCAAAATGGGCATCACCAGGCTTCCGTAGATTGGGTTGTGAATTTTATAGAGGAAAGATTGCGCGGCAACCTTAATTATAAGCCAAAAGATATACTGCTAGACGTCCATAAACATTATGGGATCACCATACCTTACAAGCAAGCTTGGCGGGCCAAAGAACTGGGTCTTGCAGCAATTTATGGATCTTCTGAGGAAGGATATTTCCTACTTCCCGGTTACTGTGAGCAAATAAAGTTAACCAACCCTGAAAGTATTGCACATGTATCCACCCTTGGGTCAGATAATCGGTTTCAACATCTCTTTATTGCATTTGATGCGTCTATATGGGGTTTTTTGAGTTGTCTGCCTCTTATTGGGCTTGGTGCTATCCAGCTAAAAAGCAAGTACCTGGGTACCTTACTTTTAGTGACATCTTTTGATGCTGATGATGGCTTGTTTTTACTTGCTTTTGGCATTGTTGATGTTCAGAATGATGAGAACTGGATGTGGTTTTTGTCGGAGTTACATAAGCTTTTGGAGATGAACACTGAGAAAATACCTCTGCTCACTTTATTTTCAAATGAGAAAAAAGGAATTGTAGACGGAGTCAAAAGGAAGTTCCCAAGTGCATCTCATAGGTTTTGCATGCGCCATTTGAGCAATGAAATTGGCCAAGAATTTAGGAACTCTAGGCTAATACAACTTTTTTGGAAGGCAGCTTATTCAGTTACCACATCTGGATTTAAAGAAATAATTGCTGAAATTGAGGAGGTTTCTGCTTAAGCAGCAAAGTGGATTGAAAGAATCCCCTCTTTTCGGTGGACAGTAGCATATTTTAAGGGAATGCGATTCGGTAATCTTCCTCAAATACCGAGGAATTCAATAAATGGACACTTGAAGCGCGAGAATTACCCATAGTTCAGGTGATTGAATGGATTCACAGCAAACTTATGGCTGAGTTTGAAGAACGGCGCTTCAGGGGTTTGTCATGGACGTCCATACTTGCCCCATCTGCTGAGAAGCGTATCTCGGAAGCGGTCATTCTTGCATCTAACTACCACGTTTTAAGATCAGATGAAGTAGAATTTGAGGTTTTATCTACTGACCGATCAGACGTTGTGAATATAGCGACCCGCTGTTGTTCTTGTCACAATTGGCAACTTTTTGGCATACCATGCTCCCATGGGTGTTGCAGCTCTCCTCTCATGTAGAAAAGATATTTATGAATTTACGGAGAGGTGTTTTACTGTTGTTAACTACCATCAGACTTATTCGCAAGTGATTCATCCCATTCCTGATAAAATGGAATGGAGTAAAACTAGTGAGGGTCCTGTAGACGAAGGCAGCATAGTTGTGCGACCACCCATGTTTCGTCCCCCACCTGGCAGGCCTGAAAATAAGCGGCTTTGCATAGAGGACATTAATCGTTAGAAGCATACTGTCCGTTGTAGTCGATGCTTGCAAACGGGGCACTATAAGACAACATGCACATCAGATATGAATCTAATTATCGAAAGTATACAATAGTTCTCGAGTTACCAGACTTAGTAGTAGATTTTTAGTTGTCGTTTGACAGAATATCTTTTTCTTGAGGTCATGCTTACACACCATGTATTGTTAGATGGGAATTTTTGTGTATAATCTCATCATTTTGGAATTTTTTCCTGGAGAAGTTTATAATTGTTAGAGTTACATCTATTGTAAGGGCAGTTTAGTCTTTCCCATTTTTTAGGTTTCTGTATATATACTTCTCTGTAGTGAATCTGGTTTCTGTAACTTTGATAAAGGATACGATTGTTATCATGGTATCGAGCCAAACATGAAACCTTTGCACATCTGATTTGGTTGGAGATCTCTCTCTCTCTCTCTTTCTGTTTGCAAGATCTTTGATTTTTCTTTCTTTTACTTTTGAAATCTGATTGGGGGTTCTTTAAAACCCTGGAATCTTGGTTTTTTTTTTTGAAGTCTGGTTGTAGAACAAATTTTGCTTTAAGATCAGAAGATTAGGTTGGATCGTATTGGATCTCTCTTCTACATTGTGTGCAGATTTTTCTTGTAGTTAGTTTGCTGATTTTTTCAGGACTTTGCATCTCTCTCTTTGAAGTTGTTTGCAGATTTTTACTTGAAGTTGTTTGATCGATTCAATTTGGTAGTCGGTGGTAATCTATATTTGATCTCTTTGATTTGGTATTTTGGATTTGGGATTTTGTTCCAAATAGTTATTTGTTTATTATGACTGCTACTTGCAAAAATTCTCTTCATGCTAATAGTACGAAATTATCGGATGATAACTATGTTTATTGGGTGTATGTTATAAAAAAACTTTTTAATGGGTCGAGAGATGTGGGGTTATGCGTCTGGGAACACGGAAGCTCCAGCTGACACTAAAGCTGAGAATTATGCATCGTTGTTTTCTGTTTTGGAGATGAATAATTCCAAGATTATTACTTGGATAAACAACTCTGTTAATCAATCTATTGAAGTGCATCTACCTAAGTTTGATACAGCAAAATAAATTTGGGATTATCTTAAAAAGTTGTATGCACAGTCCAACTTTGCCAAAAGATATCAGCTGGAATCAGACATTCGGTCAGCTCTACAAGGGGAGAAAAGTATACAAGAATTTTACTCTGTTATGACAAGGTTTAGGATCAATTAGCACTCACAGAACCGCCTGGACTTGGTGTCATAGAGTTGTATTGCACATACAGAGAACAACAGAGGTTGATTCAATTTTTGATGGCACTTAGCGACGATTTTGAGGTGCTTCGTGGTTCCATTCTTCACCGTAATCTGCTTTCTTCAGTTGATTCGGTAGTTAGCGAATTACTAGTCGAAGAAATGCGTCTTCAAGCGCATAAGGGAAAGGGTATTCTTTCGTCACCTAGTCAAACGGTATTGGTCGTCCCGCACATGTCCTCTTATAATTCATAAAACCAACAACATACTAGAGTTGGTGTTGAAGAATGTAGTTTTTGCAAAATGAAGGGTCACTGGAAAGCACAATGTCCTTTGTTATTGAATAGGGAACAACAAACTTCAAAGCAAAGGGATTATCGTAACGCTGTAGTTATGCCATCTGAGAATGGGTCACTTTCACCAGCTCCATCATTATCTTCTATTGCTGAGCAATTGTAGAAACTTCTTTCTCCCCATACCATAGCCATTGCAATCTCTCCATTTATAGGTTTGACCTTTTCAGTTTCTTCACGTATTTCTCATTCCACTTGAATTTTTGATTCTAGTGCTACGAATCATATAGCTAATGACCCTTCTTTGTTCACATCTCTTATGTCTTTTCCTTCCTCTTTCCTGGTTTTAACTGCCAATGGCACTCCTACGTCATTGGTAGGTATTAACTCTATTATTTTTTCTAACTTATCTCTTTTTGATGTATATGGTATTCCTCAATTTGTTGTGAATTTAATATCTGCTAGTCAATTATTTGACTATGGATATTTTGTTTTGTTATCTTCCACTCGTTGTTTTGTGTAGGATCTTCGTTCCCAGAAATTGATTGGGATAGGCCGTAGAGAGGGAAGACTATATGTGTTAGAAACGCCCCATATCCCAGCTATTGGCACTTATTTATCCTTCGTGGACCTTTCTTCTTTTCATTTGAGTCCTAAGTCATCTAGTTTCTATTTATGGCATTATCGTCTTGGACATGTTTCTAGTTCTCGCTTAAAATACTTAATTGTTTATGGAGTTTTGGAGAATTTACTTAGTCATGATATTTCTGATTTTAATGGTTACAAACTTGTAAAATTTTCTACATTACCTTTTTACATCTGTTTCTTTTGCACCTTTTGACTTAATTCATTCCGACTGCTCCTATTCCTACTAAAGGAGGGTCAAAATATCATGTTTCATTTATAGATGATTATTCTCGATATTGTTGGGTTTATTTTATGAGCCGTCGTTCTGAGTTCTTGTCTATTTTTAAGTCCTTTTGTTCTATGATTCGGACACAATACTCTTGTACTATTAAATGTTTTCGATGTGATTTGGGTGGCGAATATACGTCTTATGGTTTTTCTGATTTTCTAGCCTCTAATGAGACAATACAACAATCTTCTTGTAATGACACGCCTGAACAGAATGGTGTTGCTAAGCGTAAACATCGACCCATCATTGAGACCGCTCGATCTCTTTTGTTATCTGCTAATGTTCCAAGTGCATTTTGGGGTGAAGCAGTTCTTACTGCTGTCAATTTAATTAACCGAATTCCAACTGCTCTTATGTCTGGTAAATCACTTTTTGAAAGAATGTGTGGTAAGCTTCCAGATTATTTTTCTTTAAAAGTTTTCGGTTGTACTTGTTTTGTTGTTCGTCTCAAAGTTGGGCGTTCAAAATTATCTGCTCGTTCTGCATGTGTGTTTCTGGGTTACGGTGAAGAACAAAAGCGATATCGTTGTTATGATCCTGTTGCACACAAATTATATGTTTCTCGTCATGCAGTTTTTCTCGAGCATATTCCTTTTCCATTCTTGCGAGTCTAGTTCATTGAGTAAGTCTGATCTTCTTTACATTGACCCGTTTCCTGATAATGAGTCTAGTCAACCTTATGCTCATAAGTTACCTTCTGCAGTTGCTCGTCCGCCGATTATTCACACTTACTCTCATCGAGGAAAGGATGTTTCTTGTGCAGGTAATCCTTCATCTTTCTCGGCAGACTCTCAAACAGTTTTTGGCAATGTGAAAACTCGCTACCCTCTCCGCGATCGTAAGCCTCCTATAGTTATGATTTTTTTAATTCTTGTTATTCTGCTAATTTTTCTTCCTTTTTAGCATTTATTCACTCTCTCTCTCTCTGAGCCTACCTCCTTTAAGGAGGTTGTTCTTGATCCTCATTGGCAACAGACTATGTATGAAGAACTTACTGCTTTGCATAAGACTAAGACTGGTATGTAGGAATTGGTTCTTTTTCCTTGCGGTAAAACTGTAGTTGGGTGTAGATGGGTTTATAAAATAAAAACTAAGTTTGATGATTCCGTAGAGTGGTATAAATCTAGATTGGTTGCAAAGGGATTTGCACAAGAATATGAGATTGATTATGAGGAAACTTTTCTTCTTGTTGCCAAAATGACGACCATTCGCACCTTGATTGTGGTTGCATCTATTCGTAAGTGGGTTCAGTCACAATTGGATGTGAAAAATGTTTTTCTTAATGGAGACTTAAACGAGGAAGTTTACATGGTTCCTTCTCCAGGTGTTTTCCACAATCCCGAGGAGGTGTGTAGACTTCGGAAGGCATTGTGTGGTCTCAAACAAGCTTCTCGAGCTTGGTATGAGAAGTTCTCTGCAATGATGGCCGCACTTGGTTTTCGTACTATCGTTCATGATCCAGCTTTGTTCATTCGCTCAACTTCAAATGGATGTTTTTTTCTTCTTTTATATGTGGATGACATGATTTTGATGGGTGACGATATTGATGGTATTGTTTCCTTGAAGTTGCAGTTGCAACAAAAATTTGAGATGAATGATCTAGGGTTTCTTCGTTATTTTCTTGGCATTGAAGTAGCCTATTCTCCCACAGGATGTTATTTCTCGAGCTTGTCTTGCTGATTCGCTGATCGTTGAGACTCCTCTAGAACTGAATGTTCGTTATACTCCTTCTGACGGTGTTCTTTTGGATGATCCTACCTTATATCGGGTTATTGCTGGTAGTGTAGTATATTTTACAATCACAAGGCCTGATATTGCTTATGCGGTTCATATTGTTAGTCAATTTGTCTCTTCTCCCACTACTGTTCATTGGTTATCAGTTCTTCGTATTTTTCGTTATCTTCGTGGTACTTTATATCAGAGTTTGTTACTTCCTTCTACATCTGCTTTAGAAATTTTGGATTTCTCTAACGCTGATTGGGCTGGTGATCCCACGGATCGTAAGTCTACCACTGGTTTATGTATTTTTCTAGGCGACTCTATCATTTTTTGGAAAAGTTAAAAGCAAGATATGGTCTCTCGATCTTCTACTGAAGCTGAATATCGTGCTATGGCTTCGACGACTGCTGAGATAGTTTGGTTGCATTAGTTAATTGATGATTTGGGCATTTCTCTTCCTTCTCCTACACCTATGTATTTTGCTAACAAGAGTGCTATTCAGATTGCACATAACACTATCTTTCATGAACGTGCCAAGCATATTGAAATTGATTGCCATATTACGCATCATCATTTAGAGCATGGTATAATCTCTTTGCCGTTTGTCACTTCTATTATGTAGTTTATTATGTAGTTGGCTGATTTCTTCACAAAGTCTCATACTATTTCGTGTTTCAGTTTTCTTCTTGGTAAACTCTTGATGCTTCTCACTGTACCTTTGTGAGTTTGAGAGGGGGGGGTGTGTTAGAGTTACATTTATTGTAAGGGTAGCTTAGTCTTTCCTCTTTTTTAGGTTTTTGTATATATACTTCTTTGTAGTGAATCTGGTTTCTATAACTTTGATAAAGGATACGATTGTTATCAATAATATCATACCCATTGCTCATGTTTCTTATGAAAAATAAAAAATAAAAAATAAAAAATTGCGTAGAACATGTTGGCAAATGTTAATTATGTTAATTATCTCTAGTACATCTAGAGTACTTGTACAATAAATGATATTCAATGGTAATTGATAGTAAACTAATAACGCGGGAGCTAAATTAAACTTGACTAATACTAAGATCTCTCAATTGAATCAAATAAAGGTAAAAGACCTAGGGTTTATGAGATTTACCCCAAACTTTACAATCTCTTTTTCTAAGGCTAAACCTTTTCTCTCACTAAAACCAGCATACCAAATAAACTAAGCTTAGGCTCTCTTTTATAGGAGAAGAGACCAAACACAAATAGAAACCCTAGCTAGACTCTAATTAGGAAATTTTTTCTGCAACTCGATATAATCCTCGTAATTAAAAATGAATCCAACTTCGCAAAAGCCTCTTTTTGAAAACCCAAGAATCATCTTCATGGGCAACCCCACGACCTATTAACTCTCCCCTGTTGCTCAAAATTCGACCACAAATTTTAAACTCAGAAGAAGTAACACTGAGCATACGACAGCTGCAAATTCTTCTACAGTACTTTTCGTATCCATTAATTCTGGTTGCATAACAAAACACGATCTTGAAGTAGAAATAGGTAGCCCCGAGTATAAGACGGTTGCGAATCCGTCCATAGTACTTACCGTACCCACTTTTTCTACTCTTGAAAAGATATACTACGGTATTGCCAAAAACATTGTGCTTGATTATATCTTGAATCTCCAAAAACTGATTACAACTATGACTTGAACATTCAACCTCATGCACAAATGGATCAATAAACTTCAAAGTAATTACCTATTCGGGAGACTCATCAAAGATGGGGGGTTTATCCTAATCAATTGCGTGAAATCGATGTTGAGTATTGAGAGTTTCTTCGATCTCCCTTGCGCTGGGTTCCTCTCTCCCTAGACCGGAGGCCCCCCTAGTCACCATCGACCTCTCCTTCGTCAATGGCGAGGAATTTTGCTCTTCTCCTATTGTTCGTCGAATTCTCGGCAAGGGTTTTGGATTGGGGTTGGTCTTCTTCGGTTAGGCTTCCTGATGATTGGAATCGTTGATCATGTGAACCCCTCGCATTAAAGTCACAACTTTGTCGTTGTCTTTTGATCGAGAACTCTCCAACATGTCTTTGTCCTTCCCACCTACTAGATCAATCGCACGGTGAGCCTCTCTCCGTCGTCGAAGCTAGATCAATCTCACGGTGAACCTCTCTCTCCGCCGTCTCTTCGAGGTGTTTCATCTCCAAGCCATCTCCAACGAATTTCTTCGAATCCTCCGTCACAACTCCCGCCCCTAACCTCGCTTTTTCGACAATCTTCTTCTCTCCTATTTCTACTTCAACTTCGATGGCGTTGTCAAATCTTCCATCACCACCAAAATTGTACACCGAACGCACTTTGGCAAGCATCACCTCAAGTTGCTTAGTCACCAACAATGCCGTATATTCTACCAACAACGCCGTAGATTCCTCTACTGATTTCAAATGCTATTGTGTGATTTTGATCGGTTTCTTCGGTTTTCTTCTTCATCGTTCGTCGTAAAAGAAAAATTCTCACATAAATCACTATAGCAGTGACGGAAATAACTGTAGCACGCAAAAATTATTGTAGCAGCCACCAAAATCACTGTAACAGCACTGAAAAGTCATTGTAGCAGTGCTGAAAATTACTGTGCAGAAGAGAAAAAAAAATACCCCCCCCCCTTCCCCCAAAATATTGCTAGCTCTGGCACCAATTAATAGTAAACTAATAATGCATAAGCTAAATTAAACTTGACTAATACTAAAATCTCTCAATTGAATCAAATAAATGTCAAAGGCATAGGTTTATGAGATTTACCCTGAACTCTACAATCTCTCTCTCTCTAAGGCTAAGCCTTTTCTCTCACTAAAACCAACATGCCAAATAAACTCAGCTTAAACTCTCTTTTATAGGAGAAGAGATCTAGCACAAATAAAAACCCTAGCTAGACTCTAATTAGGAGACTTCTCGTAATTATAATGTAATTATAGTAAATAACATAAACTAAATAAGAGGGTGCGCACATGATGTACGAAACGAGTTATGCGAGGTCATGGGTACGACCACGCGACTTATTTGTAATAGTGATAGATCACCTTTCTTTTACTAAGTTCGGCTTTGTTCTTTACTCTTTAGTGTATATCTTATATGGTTTTGTGATTCCAAAGCCGTCTTATGTATCAGAGTTTGAAGCCATGAACTTTCTTAGCTAGTATCCCCTCTCCTTATCTCAGCTTTCCCCTCCATTACATTCATTAACTCTAAGCTCATTGCACCCATTAAACTATTGAAGTCCTATGTTCTAAGTAGTACAAACTGGCCCTAATACTGCATTAATGAAATTTTCACTAACACCATCTGATGTGAACATCTCCAATGCTCGTTTTCCATATGTATTTGGGTTATTTCTATTTTGCTTTATGCTTTGTTGTAGCTAGTTTTAGGAGTTTCTATTATTTAGGTTTGTTTCTATTTGGAGAGATATTGGGAGATATCCTAATGTTCTAGGATATATAAGAGAGGTGGTGTTACTGTTTAGGAGGTTGTTGCAGAGAGAATTAAGAATGGATAAGTTTATTTAAGTTTGTGTTTATTTTGGGTTTTAAAGTTTTAGAGAAATCCTAATTTTAATTAGGGTAACGTTTATCAATCCGAGTTCTTATTTTCGCGACTCAGATTTACGTTAAATTGGCATTAGAGCCGTTAAATTTCCTTGGAGGAGTTTAGATTTTTGATCCACGATGCCGCGTTGTCTGGATCAACAATTTGAAACTATGACGAAACTGTTAGACGTGATTGACGAGAGGTTTGAAAAACTTGATCGGTTTATCGACGCGTTCACCGCCGATGCTCTTTACACACCACCTCCCCAACCAGCCCCGTTGGGGCCAATGGCGATACCGCCGGCGAATGTTGAATCCAAGAAAAACCTCGGAAATGACAACTAGTTTTTCTCTTTCCCGGTCAAATTCTTTCCGAATCTCGCAAACGGAGTGACCCTAGATGTTGCGGGATTCAAGCCGACCAATCTCGAAAGAGAAACACAGGTCAAAACGGCAACATAATTCGGCACGGTTGATGGCAGTTTTCAGGTTCGTAAAAAGGGAGAAGAGAGTAAGGTTAAGCATGCACGTGGGTGGCACGTGGGATTTAAAATATTACAGATCCAGCTCAGGCCCAAGCCCAAGCCGAAACCAGACCCAGATCCATCCAACCCAGGTTTCAGTGCGCGTGGTGCACGTGACGCAGAGTTGATCTCATGCCATCAACTGCTCCAAACGTCGCTCCAAACAACGCTCCTGGACCAGATCGTCTCGATCCAGGTGATACGAGAAGAAGAGACGATTGAAGGGGAAGGATTAAACGGAATCCAATGGACCTCCCCAATTAAGGATTGGACTGGGTTTAAAGGAGAAGCATTATTTGATTCTGCAGGTCGCGCCAGGGCGGAGAAACCAGATTGCAGGGGAGAAAGAAGAGGAACTGATTCTATACAACCGGGTACACCAGATGCAACCGCTCCCCACTTACGTGAGCAACATGTGTTGTGTTTAGCACCCCCAGAGTTTCAACCACCCGGCCCAACAACCAACAACCACCCGCCTCAGAGTTTCAGTTACGTGGTCAACAATTGTTGATGTCAGCACCCCAGATTTCAAGTTCATGTGGTCCACCAAACCCATCTCCTCGTGCAGGCCCACCAACTACTACCCCAAAAATCAAATTGGAATTTGGGCAGACATACATGTTGACATCAGCATCAACCCTTCCCAACTCACGTGCAACGCACATGCTTCCCATCTTGCCACGTCATCAATTGGGTCCCACTCCCACGGTGGCACTTCAACGTTTGGACCCCGCCCTGCCACATCAGCAACAGTTTATTTCAGCGATTAAATTATTTTCTTTTAAGCATACCACTAGTGATTTAAGCGCAACAGGTGTGTCCCAACAGTGCACGAGCAAAGAAAAGACCCGAAATACGTCCAGACAACCACCGTTTATTGATCTGTTTTAGCAGGGTTCGCAAATTTTGAGAAGCGGATCACCGTACTTGCTTCAGTTTTGGAAGTCAGTCAATTTAGAGACGTCAGTGACAACGTCGTTCCTCTCGGGCACAATTTATGGGTACAAAAAATTCCGCGGAAGACTTGAAGACTTTCAGAAGAGTTCCACCGTACAGATTTCATGGTCGAAATCTTCCGAAGACGGAGGGTTTGATGTGAACATCTCCTATGATCGTTTCCCACATGTGTTTGGGCTATTCCTATTTTGCTTTATGTTGTGTCAGAGCTGGTTTTAGGAGTTTATATTATTTAAGTTTGTTTATATTTGGAGAATATTGGGAGATATCCTAGGGTTCTAGAATATATAGGAGAAGGTGGTGTTACTGTTTAGGAGGTTGTTGCAGAGAGAATTAAGAATAGTTAAGTTTATTTAAGTTTGTGTTTATTTTGAGTTTTAAAGTTTTAGAGAAATCCTAATATTATTATTAATTAGGTTAACGTTTATCAATCCGAGTTCTTGCTTCCGCGACTCAGATTTAAGTTACCATCGATCTAGTCTAACAAAGAAACATCAGACGTTGTTAGCTAGTGTGCATTGTTGTTTGAGAAAGTAGTAGCCGACCTTTGCTTAGTTCCTAAAGGAACGGCGTTGTGTTGCATTACATTGTCTTTGAAAGAAGAGTAGACTAAAATAAATGTAGATAAGGATCATATAGCATGTTTATGCGAAAATATAACAAGAATACAATTGATCTATTCATAATTTGTTCTTGACATTTGCTGCCAAGTTGAAGTGACATTTGTATCTCTTCTTACTAGGCTTTGCGCCCGTCAATTTACGTGAAATAGAAAACACCATACATACGTAGTATATACAATGTCATGCTATGACAGTTTTAGTTTAGGAATTCCCGTAAGCTCTCAGTAGTTTGTTCAACATGATTGGGCAAACCAAAAAGTAGGTTTTCAGAGCATAATCATATAATTAGCTTAAGGGTGATTGGTCATATCTTCGAATCATATGATTGAAACTTTTATTGTCTTACTCTCGTCAAAATACCTGAAACCAGCAATAATACTAGAGCCTAACCAAATTACACAAATTTATGTTTGTATTTTTTTTCTTAAAATTTAGTAATAGTTCTCTCTTCAATGCTTAGTCTGATCTTTTGTTTTGTTAATTCGATTTGTTTGCAGGATGCAGAGGAAAGTCAACAACCATCTAAGGTACATTAATTATGTAAGATACATGTCTGGATTTGGTATGTGAAAGATTTTGAACTTATGTCATCAAAAGGTTCTCATCGTAATTTTTTTTATTTTTTTTTCAGTCCTCAATTTTTGTTAGTTTTTCTAGCCTTATGTTTGTTTGAATTGGAACATATTTTATTAAGTTGGGTCATTCACTCTCCTCTGTGATTAAAGTGTTAAGATAATTCTCTCTAGAGTCTAGACTCTTGCAATCTTAATTATCTTCTATCAATATTTCCTCTATATCGCCTCTCTCCAAATTATTTCAGTCTGGAATTTCATTCTCTAGAGTTCTCTTAAAAGACTTTATCAAGGTGTCAAGATTCTTTCTTCTGTAATTTTATTCTCCAAATTGACCTTCCTGGAATTTGTTTTATTTCCTTTCATTTTACATGAACCAAACACTCCGGGCAAGTTTAAATGTAAAGTTTATATTCAATGAACAAACAATTTATGTTTCCTTGGCCATACGAATGTGCAATGGCTATGCTGATGTCTCCTGCCTTTTGTGATTCCCTCATTTCTCTTGACGGGAGCTTGGCAAGTTTGTGGTTCCCTCTTTTTTTTTTTTTTTGGTGGAAATCAAGTTTGGCAAATCACACCAATTGACAACAAACAAGGTTCCCTCATATCTCTGTTTTTTACCAGGGGAGGAAAATTAGATTGGTAGTTTGACTAGTAGCGACAGTGGCTTTACTAGTCATTGAAGTTCAAAACATATTAAGAGAAGTACCCCTTGAAATTCGGGGCTCCACCCCCGAACCCCTAACTCTTAGCCCACCCCCTTCAAAATAATTCGCTGATTTCGCTCCTAGAGTCTAGTGCCAAGATATCATCCATGTTTCTCTCCCACAAGTCAACAAGGATTTAGGAAAGAACACCATGCTTATGTTGTGTTTCACTGCGAAACTTGCTATCCCTTTAACTTTAGTCTGTAATAACAACACTCACATATATTTTACTGTTACATGCTCATGATGCCTTTTGCTCTGGTTCAGAGTTTTTATTTATTGGGCCATGAGACACAATCTCAACAGAGAAAAGGAAATTGATGTTTTATTGTGTTTATCTAACATAATATTCTTTGAATTCAGAATTCTTTCACATTTACAACACGTGAGAAGCGTACAGATGCAAAGAAAGCTCTAAAAGATCTACTCTTCAAGACTGGATCAGCAATTCATGTAACCTCTCTGTCTCCCTCATTATTACTATCTATTGATTTCTTGAATCGAAAAGAAATTTGTCTCAAAACTTTGATTTAATTGATAATTTATCGAAGGGAGGAATGAATGAAACTGATAGAAGGGCTAGTTGACATTAGTGCCCACATATCAACTATTTTGTATGGCAATTAAACTATTTTCGTCAACAATGCCATTGGAGGTGCTCTTACTTTATTGTAAAAATCAAAATCGGGACCTGTATTTTATAGTATTGAGCTATGCTTAATACGTGGTTGAACTTGATTAACACATGGTAGTTCAACAGAATGAGGGTTGCTGGAATGTGGAGGAAGAAAATTGTTTTCAAGGTTCAAATAGGAAGACTCGACAGAACAAATCTGGTAAAGCTACGTCTCGGCATTCACCGCATGCTAAAAAAAAACAATATCGTAAGTTCTTTGTGCATCAACCTTTTTATTTTATTTTTTTATGTTACTTAATGGTTTAATATCTTGTAAAGAAGTTAGGGGTACCTTATGCTATGCAATATTGTAAGTGATAAATTGCGAGTAACATGAATGAGTGTTAAAGGCCTCAGTATGGATATTGCATACCGATTCTTAGGAAGTCCGAGTGAAAACATTGCTAAGGGGCTTGCTTCAGTAGGTCCTTCTCCAGGTTTTATTTAAAGATAACCTTCACACCTTATTAAAAGAGAAGGGGCTTGCTAAGGGGCTCGCTTTATCTCTTTAAGTAAGTAGTCTTGCTAAGCGACTTGCTTTAATCACATTTCTCTCTTTGAATATATGCTTTAGTTTGTTCTTTATGGAACTTAAGTTGCCAACATACATCTTTTTTTCAATTTGAAATATCATTCTGTTGTATTCAGGTAAGAATAAAAGTGGATACTTCTCTGATGAGAATCCAGAGAAAGTCTTTCAAGCAACATTTGGTAACAGATGTTTTACTTGGTCCTCTGGGGAGAACTCCCATTTCCAGAGGTCTACAACTCAATTTGACTGGAGAGATTATTCAGACTGGAAAAACAATAGGCGAAAATCGTGGGATACTTTAAGCGATGCTGAAGATGAAGATGCTGATGAGCAATGTGTGGTTGGCTCCTGTTCTGATAGATCAATACTTGGGTTGCCACCTACTGGCCCGATAAAGATAGAGGACGTCAAATGCGCGTAAGTGTGGCAATGTTCTCTCACTATAAATTTGACTGGCAAGATATGTTTTGGCCCTTCTAATGATAGGTTTTTGGATGCCCTTTGAGGGCTTTTTAAATCAACAATCTCATTGTTCCTTGATTTAATGCGTAATTGTTTGATTAAACGCAACTTAAATTGTTGAACCTGTCAAAAACCTCTCCAACGAGGTTAATGGATTATCAAATACCTTGAAAAATAAGTGACCACAATTTATAATTATCACTTTTCATAGTATTTCATATTATCACCTTGCATATTGCATTATATAACTTGTATTTTATCTCTTTTGCAGATTCCGTTCTTCGGCTTTGAAATGGCATCCGGATAAATACCAAGGCCCCTCACAGGTTCAATTCTAAATCTTACGGGTTTTTTTTTTTTTTTTCATTCACAACGTATCTTACATAATAACTTAACCAAAGATGTTGGAGTATATAGTGTGTCTACACATATACTCTTCCTTTAGCCCCACATTGGTCACTAATAGAAGTATCTCAACAAAAGACTCCATGACATGCTTCATTTTTAAGTGCTAAAATCTCTCTTAAAGACCCAATATTATTTACTCTACATTGATAAACGAACTCTAGCCTAAGTTCAAGACAATTCTCCACATTGTGTCGCCACTTGCCATAATTCTTGTTCACTTTAAAAATGTTAGTAATGTATGTAACTTTGGAGCATGCCTCAAAAAAGAAAAAAGAAAACTTTGGAGCACATGTTCTACTTCTAGCCGTCAGGAATGTATTTGCAGCCTGAAACCCCAAAAATATACCCATGGTTGAGGTTTTGTTTCATTTCTATGGTTTCAATACTTAATTTTAACGTCAGTATCAAGTAACCTATAACAAAGTTACATTTCCTTATAAACTTGTTCTAAATTTTAACAAGGTTAAATATAATAGTAGACTACAGTTGGGGATTCCAGACTGTCTAAAATAAGATCATTGCATAGTGATTCTTACAAACATAACCTGTATACAACCCATTATTTAGATACTGGAAACCAGTTTGTGCTATTTATCTTTTTCATTTCATAGTTATGGTTCAAAGTTCTAAAGACTTGGAATTGCTCTTTACGCCCATGATATTTTGGGACTGTTGTATCTGGTCAGATGTTCTCGTCCAACTTTGTCTGGCACATGCCAATAAAACATCTAACCGGAACTAAAGCGAACTTGGAAAAACTATATTGAGGATATCCTCGAGCATAGCAAGCATGACAAGCAGGGTGTTAAGTACATGAATTGCTTATGTTAGATTTTATTGTAACAGGCAATGGCCGGTGAGAAGTTTAAACTCTGTGTTGATGCGTACAAGTCCTTGTGCAGTGCGCTTTCTTCAGCCTAAATTGCGGTTCAGCTTACTTTCTCCATACGAAAAGCTTATGTATAATTGATTTATTTCTTCATTTCACTTTAAGTTTTATTTTCATAAGTTAAGTCCGTGTTCCCTGAAATAAAAATCCGGAACATGTACTGACGTGTTGGGTTTTGTACAACCAGTATTACATCTGAAGGATTGTTTAAGTTTTCTAGTTTTTTGTAGTTATGTTTTGCAAAGAACAAGCTGAGGATTTGGTAAGACAACTTATGGCATAAGCTCCTATAGATAGTTGCATTGCATGCTCCACCTATATCAGACGGTGATGTTGCATAGATTTGACTGTATGCGGATAGTAAAAATTGGATTTGAAAGGAGGGAGAGAAAGAACATTTCCATCCTTGTCGTAGAAGGGATTTAATGTTCAGGAATTAAAACACTCTCTCAGTTATCGTCTTTGTCTAGATGCTTAACGAGGACTTGCACAATCTAGATTATTTGCATTTGAATTTTCTCCCCACTCCTGTCTTCTTTGATTCGAACTTCTCGTTCAAATTTTCTCACATAAAGAGTAATAAATGTTACGTACGCAGGCGCTCAAAAATAAAAAATCGAGCGCCTAAGACTTATGTTCATGATGGTTTCCTGTTAAAAAACCATCAGGCACCAAGCTTTGGTCGCTTGTTGGACAAAACTTGGTAATTTTCAAAACTTGGTAATTTTAAATATGCACTGTTAGACGAAACTTTGAGTTGTTTTTGTTGTTGAGAAACTTGAGTTTCAAGTTTTTGACAAGAGGCAGGTATGCTCAAACAATTACGAGCTTACCAACTAATTATTGGCCCAGTGGCAAAGATAGGGGTAAAATCTATCTAGGGCTGCAGAATTCGATTCTCACCACCGGTGAGCTTCGAGGTTGGTACTAAGTCCCGCTGTCCTTGTGCCAACGTATCCAGGTTCGTGTGCTTTGCGAGCAGGTTTCACGACCTGTAGGAATTGTCCGCCCGATACCTTTAGTTGAAAAAACAAACAAACAAAAGTACAAAACGATATTCTTTTTCTTTTATTTTTTTAAAACCCAGACAGCCACTGCTGGACCATTTGAATTTTAGCTCAAAGCTTCCAGGACCAAGCACTACTAGAGATGCATTCAAAGTCTAAATAACCACACAATTGAAGATTAAAAAGAGAACAAATCACAAGTCTGTCTGGTTGAGAGAGAGATGGGGGTGACGAAGGACGAAGTTGAAGCATCACTGAGATCAAAGTTGAATCCTACCCATCTCGTAAGTTGAAACCCCTTTTACAGTTTCACCAATTATCAGTTTTTTTTAATGATAAATTTAGGCCTACTCCTTTGATTAGTGGTTTCGGATTTGGTAGATAAATCAGTTGAGCGTAAGAGAAACATGTTTTAGGTAGGTCTCATGAAATCCCCACTCTAGTTGTGGTTCACTTTCAGGGCTGGTGCTTGGTTTAGGATGCCCAAAGCATACCCTGAAAATGGGTCTGTAGTTTCAATATAAATTGATGTGCCAAAAGACCGTGCAACAAATTTGCAAATTAATTCGATCGAGAGTTGGCCATTGTTAGAAATGTCTCCAGGTATTTCTTTTGGATAGCGGAAAAGGATATATTTTCGAATATCATTAGTGAAACAAAAGTATAATAGGAGATCGCTTCCCGGTCTCAGAAAGTAAAGAACAAAAAGTTAAACTGTAACGATGAGTTCAGACTCAAGACCTCCATTTTCAACAAAGTCTTACTTCAAACCATCAAAGAGGAACTATGGAGGAGATAGTAGATAAGAGATACACAAACCTTATTTGAGAGATACTTGTTAACAAAAGAAGAAGAAGAGGGAGACGAGAAGAGATAGAAATAAATTTTTGGTGTGAGAGAGAGATATTTGCTTGAATTACTAAAACATCCTTAATATAACTAAGGAAACCCTTGGTATACTTACAATTTAGAATATGAGGGAGGGCAAAAATGGATTTCTCAAAGAGTGCTAAAATTTAACAAGATCTTACCTGTCAAAATCGAACTCTTATTGGGATTTTGAGGCCCTTCGGCAAAGTGAAGTCCAAAGCGGACGCTTTGGTGCCCTTACCCTAGCGCCGGCCTGCTCACTTTTTAAGTTTGGTTTCGCCTTTGTAGACGATGATCTAATAGCTTTTAAAACTATTCATCCAGATTAACCCCAAGGCCCTAGCAAGCTTCAATTATAAAAAAAATTGCAAACTTGTGGTGGAAACTATGAGGGGCAATACTTGTTGAGATGGTAATAATAATAGAAGATTAGTAATTGGCTGCCTATAGGTTATAATTAAGTGAGCTTGTTTTTGTTTGTTTGGCCGTGATGGTAGGTTTGTATTGGTAATAATGCAGTGTTGTTTCTGTCTCAAACATGTTCCAAGTAAGGACCAAAAGTTTGTAACTAAATATTATAGCTATCTTCAAAAGGATTTGTGATGGCAGTTTTGAGATTAGAGCACTTATTATAATGTGCGTGTAGTAACTCAAAGCATAGTCTTACCCATTAAAGTCTTAAAACTGTAATAACCAGCACTATTGAGTAATTTGATGAAATGTGGGAGGCAGATTGAGTAAAATCGATATGGGTATCTTAGTGAACGTTGGTCCCATTTTACAATTGGATTGAATAGACAGCTTCTCGTATTGAGCTTCATCGCTTATGTGGGAAGAAGTACCGTTGCCTTGAACTGACTAGTGTGTATTTTGCCCGAAAATATCTTGGACGACGATACCGGGAGGAGTCTGTTTAGATCTTGAGGAGACCTTTAGGTTCTATTAGTATATGGATTTATTTTCGACTAGTGCTGGTTATTGGTGTTACTATTATGTACATCATGGTAAAGTTTGGTGAAGGGTCTGATAGTAAACAACATAGTAAAGCTGTCGACAAGGATTTGGAACAGACTTATGGTTGTTTCCAAAGCGTATTTGAGACAGACATTTGTGGATCTATCATTATGTAATACCATTGCGTAATCACTTCACAACTATACAATCATATTGCATGAAACTTGAAAAGCTCCAAAATGGAAGAATTGACTATCCTATCTACACTCTCCGTTTCTCCCAATAATTATATGATTATCCATTGTCATAGTTGTGCTCTTTGCATCTTATTTATGTGGGAAGTATCAACTTACAAATCATGGACGATCTAGCCTTTTCTATAAAACCCATCTTCTTTTGAAGTTATATCTCACTTTGTATGACCATCATAAGAGCAAAACAACTCATAAGCAATCATTACAAACGGCTTGGCCTCTTAAATCTCCCTGTTAGGACTTAGGATTTAATAGGATATAATATCGGATGTAATCCTTCTGGACACTAAGACCTTTCTAGAAGTTCCAGATGAAATTTCTTCATTTTTGACAGCATGTTACTGGCGACAGTAAATTAGTTGGGATGATGGGTAGAGATCAAGTTACTGCCTATAAATGATATGCTTCATGACCAATTTTCATATATAAAACTAGTTTAATATCAAACATAACCAATTCTTCTGCAAAAACTTGTTGTACCCATTCAATTTTACAACATTTGAGCTTGTCAAACTCATCAAACCCACATATTACAAATATACCATATAATTAGTAACAAAAACAAGATAATATATGTCAAAAAGTGGTTCCCAAGAGCTAAGACCTTCAAAGTTAAGCTGGTCAGTTGTCTACTAGCTAATTAATACTTGAGGAGTTCTTTTCATCAACCTTTAGATCCACTTTCGCTCGCCTCTCCCTTGCCATTATCTCCGCAACTCTCTTGTTGAGTTGTTCATAAAAAATATCTATATGTAACAATAGATATAAAACTCATTTGAAATTAAAGGCGTATAAATTTGGACTTCTTACCCTCAATATCTAACAACATGATATCTTTTGTTATGTCTTCGAGCTTTGCTTTAAAATCGTCTATAATTGGATTACCTACAACAATTACTAGCATCACATTAGAAGATGAAAAATAATAAAATGTATTACTATAAAATAAGTAGGCATAATCATTGAGGAAGCAACATAATATCAACAACTACAACAATAAATATAAGCAGTAAATGAATAAAGGCTATGCCCATTGATAACAGAAAATATAAAAAGTATATAAGCAGTAAATATCAGCAATCATTGGAAGCAGAAAATCAGCAATCATTGCCTATTGATTACAGAAAACTAGAAAAGGAATAATAACAAAAAGTATAAATCATAATGAAACATAAGGATTGTACCTTGTTTATGAAATATCCAATCACGAGAGCATATCAAGGCTTCAGCATTCACGGGCCTTAGTGCACTACGAAAAGCATCTATAACTCTACCGCCAACACTAAAAGCTGATTCGGAAGCGACTGTTGATATCAGGATTGACAATACATCTCTTGCCATCATTGCGAGCTCCAGATATCTAAATTGATTCCCCTTCCAAAATGCAAGAATGTCTAAGTCATTTGTTCTCTTAAGCTTGAGTTCATCCAAATATAATTGCAATTGGAACTTAGGAGGAAACGATACAACCTCTTCATCATCAAACTTATCAAATGCCCAAAATGAAAAAGAACAAACAAATAAAAGTGTTTAGAGTCTAACAAATTATGCCATAACCTATAAAATAATACTTAAACAGATCTTTTCCCTTTAAGACATCCATTCCCCTCTTTCCACTACTAGAAACAACTAAGTCATTTGCTGATTTATTTGAAGCACTAGATGATGCCTTTTTAGAGAAAGCAGTTGCATATATGTCAAAAAGGTTAAAAAGCTTCTCTCGAATAACATTCATCTCTAGAGAATCATCATTATAGATTTGCTTATAGTAAAACTCTACAAACTGAAGTTTGTATCTAGGATCTAGTACTACAGCAACAACAAAATCAGATTATGACGAGTCCAATATTTCTCAAACTTTTCGTTCATTTGAAATCCCATCTTCCTCATGAATGGATCAGCACCTTCCATAGCCTTGGACAATACATGTTTCACTAAGAACACTTGAGGAAAATACAAATTCGAAGTCGGATATTTCGTTCCAGAAAACACACAAGTTACATTATAAAAAACTTCCAAGAATTCACAAATCTTATCTACCTTATCCCATTCTTCGTTGGAAGGGCAATGCTTATAGTTGGAATCACTCAATGCTAAATGAATAAAGGCTCGACGATAGGAGATGGCATTATCTAACATAAAAAAAGTAGAGTTCCAACGTGTTGGAACGTCCTGCCGTAAGCCTTTATTGAAAGGCAATGACACTTGCTTAACACAATCCTTGAAAGCCTGTTTTCTACCTTGGGACCCCCTAAAATACCTTACACTCTCATGAATCTTCTCGACGGATTCATCAATTTCTTTCAATCCTTCTTGGACAATCAAGTTAATTATATGTGCACAACAACGAACATGAAAAAAGTCTCTATTATAAAAAAGTGCACCCCTCAAATTAAGCTGACTCTTAAGTAAAGAAATAAAAGAGTCATTTGATGAAGCGTTATCAAGAGTAATAGAAAACAACTTCTGGTCAATGCCCCATTCAGCCAAAAGGAATAGATTTTCTCACATATCGACACACCATTATGTGGGGAAGGCATATAAGCATAGTTTAAGACTCTCTTTTGTAACTCCCAATTTTTACTAACAAAGTGGATTGTGAGGGATATATAGCCATCCCTCGTGATCGAACTCCACAAATCTGAGGATAAACTAATCCGACCTGAAATCTCTTTCAACATTTGCATAATTTTCACCTTTTCTATTTTATAAAGCTTGATAACATCGGCTTTTGTTGTATTTCTTGAAACTAGCTTAATTTCCCTATTTGCAAATGCAACATAGTTGAAGGCATCCCTTATGCCTTCATACTCTACAAATTGAAAAGGGAACTCATGTCTAATGATAGCAAGAGTAATCAGTTCACGGAACACATCAGGGTCAAATTTAGCAACCTTTAAAGACATGTCGGGTTGTGATATCATCATTTGTCCGATATCTCTTGTTCTTTTCTCGCACAATTTAATGTGTCTTAGCATATTGCATGTCCCCATACTACTTGCAGACTTGTATGTATTGGGACAGCGTTTGCATTTAACTCTTTCAATTTTGTCGGGTCCTAGAGGTAATATATCGAAATAAGCCCATACATGAGAGGTAAGTTTACGCTTATGCATACCAGCCTTTTTTGTACAACCAGTAGCACCTGTTATATCGGTATCAGTAGTAGGTTGTACAGATTCCAGGGACTCGAAATCCTCCATATCATCGTTCTCATAATCATCATCCAATAAGACAACATCATCAGGGTTATCATGCAAAGAGTTCATCTACAAAAGAAAAAGAAAGAGATACTAATGTTAGAACATATAAGATAGGCAAAACAAAGAAGGGAATTTATGCGCTTAACAATCTAACATTAAGCCACAACTAGTAAAACTACTGATAGATTACAAGTAATGATCCAACAAGTAGAACTGCTGAAACAATAATCTCAATAATCCATCATTAATCCATTACAATATTCTCACCATAATCTCAGTAGTAAAGATACCCAAATCAGTAAAACTGAAGATACAAATCAATAAAACTCAAGAGAGAGTGAGAGAGTACCTCTCAGAGAGAGACCCAGACAAGAGAGATTGAATCTGAACTTGTTGGATGAATCTGCAACAAAAAACACAAAAATTGGTTAAATCATAAACATAGATAAAGAGGAAGAAGGGAAAGAGAAATCGACTTGGGGTTGATTTTTGTAGAAGAAACTTACAAAGATGTGTTCTTCAAAGAGAAGTGTGGTAACAAATTGAATTGGTTTAATCGATTTGGGTAATGGAGGGAGAGAGGTTAGACTGGAGGCAGAGGGAGGTTTTCATCATGTATGGAGGCTAGAGGTGAATAGAGAAGTAGGTTTTCAAAGAGTTGTGTGATATAAATATGGAGGCTGGAGGTAGAGAAGTAGGTTTTCATCATGTATAAAATTCCTAAACTACCCATATTCTTATATAATATTACATTTAAGTAAACAGGCTCACGGGTCAACCCGGAACCGGAACTAGTGAACCCGAACCCGACCTGTTTCCTAAACGGGTTAGCTGGGTCAACCTGATTTGACCCGAAACCCTGTAGATAGGTCAAAGGTCTGTGTGCAATTATATACAGTGCAGAAGGCACATTAACTTCTCTGGCAAGCCACTGGGGTACACAAGTAGATTACATAACAGCCCTAGAACAGATTTCTTTATGAGACTCTCGTAGACGACTCAGTGGGGAGAAGCAGGACATAAGAGATCTACGGAAGGTGGCTCAAACATCCTCCCCTTCATTTGCTTCTTGGAGTATGTGATAAAAATTCAAAATTAAGTAAAAAGCATTTGATTACACTCTTTATGTCACAAACTGGTTAATTAATCTCATCGCTGACTTTGGCCCCTTATATTTACATTATGCTTTAATAATGTAAATGCACATATCTCCTCCTAGTAGCCTTGAATCTAACTTGAATCTCATAGAACATAACAGATCCCTAACCCCCCAATCATTAGATGACCATTTTTTTCCTCGTATATATCCAAATAAGTCGTTTTTTAATTACTGAAAATATCATATTCAGAAGAACGAACTTCAGTAAACGCATACTTAGCAGGAGCTAGTTAAGTTGTTGCAATGTGAGTGTATTGTAATATGTATCATTTAGTATTGCTTTATGCGTGAGCCTTGTAACCTTATCTTCGCAGTGATATGCTAGCCTGCTCATTAATCTTAAAAGGGGACATCAATGAAATAATTATATGGGTTGGAATGACATTTCTTTGAGCATCCTAAACCTCTTTCTTTACTCTGATTATTTATATAATTTATAATCTTCCTTGAGACCCACACCCAATAGATAAATCGTCGAAGCTATTTATTACCTAAGATGAATGGCACATTCCTTCTTCAGTATACGTGTTTTGATGTTCTTTTACTTTCTTGGATCTGATACCAGGACGACTTAAAATATTAGCAAAATTGGCATCCTTATGCTTCTGATATGATTGTTATATATATTTATGCACGAGTCTTTTAGCCTATCTTGAGCACTTAATATGCTTTCGAGTATTAATCATTTGATTATTACTACATTTATAGATGTCTTACGAATTCCATCTTTTAATTGACTTCATTCTCTTTTGTGTCTCAGGAAATAATTGACACATCAGGAGGGTAAGAATCCTTCACCATGAAAGAGATATCTTCTAAACTTTAAAGTTCCATGCGCTTCTTTTATTTTTATATTAATCTTTCACTAAGCTAATACCACTTCCTCTTTTTTCAGGTGTGGGGCAAGCTTTGCAGTTGAGATTGTATCAGACCAATTTGAAGGGAAGAGATTGTTGGAAAGGCACAGGATGGTGAATACTGCATTGGCAGAGGAGATGAAAGACATCCACGCACTCTCCATTAAGAAAGCTGTCACCCCAACCCAGTGGCAACAACAGCAGGAGTCTACAAATACTCCGTTGACTTCTCAGTGATGGTCTAAAATATTCCGAAACAACGAAATACATTATAACGATATCTACATGTGATATCTTTTTTAAAGTCATCCTAATGCAGGATATCAAGGAACAGTTCCTGCTTATGTTGAATCTGTCAACATTACTCCTAGTATAAATTATGTTTTGCTCTTACTCTTACTGCAAAAAAATCCATGTATTCATGAGCTTGTTTTGCAGAAACTTGGGGAAAGAGGAAAGAAATTGGGTGCATGAGTGTAGAACCAAGTAAACTACCCAATTAGAGCATCTCTTGAAGTACTCACTTGGTTTTTCTACTCAAAAAGTAAGGTTGAGCCTTGTTTTTCAAAATGGAACTTTGTTTTTCTACTCAAAATTAAACGGGCGCCCACAAACCCAATTGAGGTAGTGGTGAATGAAATTAGACCTTGGATTTTGGTTTTTGGTTTTTTTCACCCAACTGAATTAGGTATCAGAGTGGCACCTTCATCTTTCTCCAAATAAGTGCAAAACCATTTATCCTTGTCTATTCTACCCATGATCCAACAAATCTTTCTTGAGATGTGATATATCGATCATGAGTGCAGGACATCATTTCGTTTGGTGCAAAAATCTCTCTCTCTTCTACTTTTTACTTAGAGCTTAAGTTGCCAAACCATTTGGCAGTTGTTTTGCACAAGTGAATCTTCGTCGTTGTCAACACCAATTAGTCTCTCTGTGCATTTGTTCAAACACTTGATCTGCTTGATTGAAATCGATTAGAAACCCTAATTTGGTTGAATGGATTCATCACCACTGACTCATCTCCCACAAGACACACTTCACCTTATCTTCTCACATCTCCCACTTCGTCAAATCTTCATCTGTCGATCTCTCTCAACTTTCTTCAACGAAACCCTAACTTCACCATCTTTTACAAACCTAATCTCTCTCTCCAAACCACCATTACATCTCATCGCTCTTCGTCATCGTCATGTCTCCCCTCAACCTTATCTCCATGTCTTTGATCCTGATCTCCGTCAATGGTTACGATTCCCCTTTGATTTCCTCCCCTTTAGGTCTGCCATCCCTGTTGCTTCGTCTCCGGGTCTTGTTTATCTCTGGGCCGAGTCAAACACTGAGTCAGGGACTAAATCGTTGGTCATTTGTAACCCCTTGACGAGGAGATACAAGGTGTTGCCGCAATTGGGTTCGGCGTGGTCAAGGCATGGGACGATCTTGGTGGGTTTAGGAGGAAGGGTTTTGGTGCTCACTGAGTTAGCTGCATTGTACTTGTCTGGCTCAAATTTGGGAGTGGGGTTTGATTCGTGGTTGAAGTTTTCGTCGAATTTGGCGTCCAAGCCTCGGAGTCCGATTTTAGTTGGGGATACGGTGTTTGCATTGTGTGATACTGGGTCGCCTTGGAGGAGTCAGTGGAAGTTGTTCTCGTGTACGGTACCGGAGCATGGGAGTTTACAGAGGTGGAGTTGGAATTGGAATCGGTTGGAGAAGGATGAATGGAGGGATGTGTTTGATATATTGAAGAGGCCTAGATTGGTGAGAGGAGAGGGTAATCAAGTTTTAATGGTGGGTGGTTTGAAATCTTCGTATTCGTTGAATGCTTCCTGTTCTACGATATTGATTTTGAGGTTGGATTTGGGTACTATGGAGTGGGACGAGGCAGGTCGAATGCCACATGACATGTTTTTGACGTTTCAAGAGTCGAGTAAGTTTAAGGTTTTCGGAGGGGGGAATCTAGTATGTTTCTCAGGGAGGAGGGTAAGGAGATTGGCAATGTGGGAAGCTTCTTCGGCTTTGGGGCATTGGAGGTGGGTTGAAGGGGCTCCGGGATATGGTGATGGTCTCGTTAGAGGGTTTGTCTTCGAAGCTAGACTTACAACTGGACTCGATATATGATGAAGTTATAGGGTATGTAATATTCTTCATCATATTTCATTGGTTTTGTATTTGGGAGTTAATTTGAGTAATTGCTCGTGGGAATTTGGGAACTGAATGGATTGCACCATATAAAATCTATCCCGCTTCAGATTGATCATGTGCTTATTATATATTTGGCTGTAGCAAGTTTTTACTAGAATTCTGCATTAGATTGATATTTTTCCACTTCATGTGATCTTCCTACCTGCTCATATTTACTTTAAAAGCCTTATATAAGAGAATATCATTGAAAGATATCTGGCATTGAACAATAAGTAGATAACATATAGTAATAAAATGAGTTTAAGTTCCAAAACTGAAGTTGAAGTCAATATAGCATACGACAAGAACTTAGTAATCCCCTCCATACTATTTTTGCCCCCAATTCCTTGATAGAAGTATGCTGAAATATACCTGGGCTGCCAGTGAACATGCCCTTCCTTAATAAAACCTATAAATCCGGTGCTGCTTTATGTGTTAGAGAGTAAGTTTGATCAATTATAAGAGCAATTTTCCAGGTTATATGGATCGGTGGATTAGGAATCTCTTTGGTTATTTACTCGATTTTAGGGTTTTAGGTCCTATAAATTGCTAAATTAAGTTCCACTTTAAGTATGTGAAGGACCCATCTGGCTTGTCTCGTTGGGAATATAAGCGAGGTCATAGGCTGATTTGACCGTGAATACACAATTGTTCTATGGAGATCATCTAATCCGTCCCTTTATCTTATAGGTGGGAACATGTTCAAACAAAATGGCTAGAATTCATCTATTCCTTAAAGTCTGAAACTTAAGCTTCACCGCTATTGACATTTCTCTAGGGACACAAGTGCTCACCTATACTTGGGATCGCCAAATGGCGAGCCGTTCTAAGCATAAATCTACCAAGAGTAAGTAGAAGACATCACTAACGAGCCACCTCAAAAAGCCGGATAGTGACGGCCAGCTCTAACAAAAGGAGGGGCAGGTGAGACACTTAACAAGATTTATGTAGCTTAGATGGTACAAGCTATGCTGTCAGGGGCGCCCAATCTTGAGCCACCCGCCCTGCCACTAGTCTTTTTTTTGCCCTAGGGTGCTTGGGAACACGGGACGCCTCTCTCCAGACGCTCAAATGATTAGGAGTTTTTTTGTTTGTTTGTTTGTTTTTTTTCTAAAATTTTGCCAAATAATTTGGCTGTTTAAGACTTTAGTTAAAAAAAAAATCCTAAAAACACGATTCCGCGATAGAGAGAAGAGAATCACCAAGTTTTGAGAAATGTTTTTCGCTCTCTCTCTCTTTCCCTGTTAAAGCTATTTGGGTTCATGTACATTTTCCCTCAGCAATTTGAATTAAATTATACATTACGAAAAAAAAATTACACATTACAAATTTACATTGACATATTACACAGTGCTCCGGCTCCGGCTCCGCCTCCTCGCCGTGGCAGTGACCATGCCCACCGCCTAGCGCTCCGCGCCGCCCCTGACAGCATAGGGTACAAAGCATCTTGCAATTGTTGTGGCATGTGTTTTAAAATTCATTGCCCTCACCCCACTGCAAATTTTCAAGAACAGGATTTACTTTAGGCGCTCTTTATTGAGCTAAGGCTTGTTGGTTTAATTTTGCGTGGGTAAGTTTTCCAAGTTATTTTTCAATGCTAATATGAAGAACCAACTCATCCTTAATTGATTACGAGTACGACCTTGTATCTGGTTAGTCAAAGAGTAATTTGGCCTTATGACTTTCTCAGATATACTGTAGAATGTAGTCATTTCTCATGGGGAAGACAAGGGTGTTGAATAGGTCTGAGAATAACATTTTCTCAGTTAGTCATTCTACTTCCTTCCTGGATAAACTATTGGTATATGTATTGAACAGCTGGATAAAAATTCCTATACCGTGCATCGCCTTTTGAGATTGGATTCAATTGTGTGGGGTAGCATGGTTAATGTTAGTCAGTGGAATTTTTTGTGTGTAGAATGGCCATTGGTCACTGGATTTCGTTCTCGTGGACGGTTCTATGGTCCTAAGTACATACAAGAATGGTGCATTTTAAAGTTGTAATATAATTAGGATTTGTGTGCACCCCGTTGCTCTGACCAGATCCTTGAATTTTCTTTTTTTTATTAAAATTTACATATAAAAATAACCGTTTTATGTATTTGTATGGGTTAAATATCTCAAACGGATTACTAACTGGTTTTGGCATGTTAATTTAACACTATCTTTTGCAGCTGAAGTCGAATTACTTAAGTTTGGAGGTTAACAAGAAGTTTCAGGATTTCACTACTTTCGCTTCCTATGCAGCTATGCCTAATGATGGTGTCCCCAGTCTCTTATTCGAGACTGAAACCCTCTGTTTGGTACTGGTGCCACTCTGGTTTCTTCTTTTTGGGAATAGTTTAGTGATATCTGATGAAAACTAGTTCATCCATTTCTGTTTCTTAATGACTAAACCAAGCTCCTGTACAAAACTATTTGATTGCAGTTGGTGTCTTCGAACTTCCTTGCTCAAGATGAATATGTACTAGGTGATCATGACAAGTTTTATGAGAAAGATGGACATTACATCGAAAATACCAACGTGAGATCGACATATCCTGGAAAAAACATATTTGCTGGTATGTGTAAGTTTGTGTCTGGCCTTCTGTTCTTCCTGATATGGTAGATAAGGTTTGGCAAAAGCCTAAAAGACTCTTTGTATAACTTCAGTTTAATTCTATGATATATTTCGTTTGCTTGAAAAGAAAAGATAAATATAATACTTGCAATATGATTAGATTTCACAAGGTCATTCCCTTTTGTAACCTGGAATGGAACTGTTTTTTTGTTGTCTCAAGAAATCGGGGGGAATGAGCAAACTAGAAGGTGGACAATTCTTGCCTTTTGAAGGGACCTTCAAAAATGAACCTATATCCTAAGTCACCATACTTATACAAAGAATTGTCAGCAAAATAACACCAAATATATTCAAGGATTTGAACAACGAGCAGGAACAACACGCTTGTATTCCTCATTGTAGAAATGAATTTGGCTGAACTAACATGAAGTAACATAATCAGTCGAGGGTAAAATAATGTGGGCGTGTAAACCTGTCTACCCCTTTCTACATTTGCCACACCGGTCAACCATGAGCTGCCCACCAATCTCCTCCCACTTCCTGTAAACAAAGGGGCAATAATACAAAAAAACATTTTCATCTGAAGGTGACATTAAAATTGTAATTACTTTTTTTATCAACTGAAACATATTGATCTCTGATCCGTGAACTACGTCATTCTTAGTGACATTGTGGAAGACATAATCGTCGCTTTACCTCTTCGGTATGTCTTTGGCATATCAGCTTTTGAATGGATACTGGTGTTCTATGCAAAAATATAAGAAGAAGAAAAAATGTGTATTTTCTCAGAAGGAAGAATAACTTAACTTCAATCATATCCCATTTGAAGGAAACAAATCGAAAATAACACAATACCCATCGTGTTCATCTTCTACTAATGTTAGCTGATAACCTTTTGAGTGGCCTCTACGGATCGACATAGGTCTTGCCACGTCCTTATTTTTGCGTCCTTATCGGAACAGTCCCTACAGGGCACTTTTTCTTACCTCTAGCTTCCTTATTTTGTGAAGCCTTACCTTTATCAATTAACATTGAAATTAGGCACGTAGTGAGTCCCATCAGTAGACACACTTTTGTCATAAAAATTCATGTTGGCTTTAGATTTCTATCATAATATGCTTCTCCAGGGTAATCTTTCCATCGCATTAGTGTGTTTTTTCAGCACTACACAGTAAAGTACACGAAGTTATACCACTAAAAAAGAAGAAGAAGCTTTTTTCAGCACTACACAGTAAAGTACACGATGTTATACCACTAAAAAAGAAGAAGAAGCAAATGTACTTGAGATTTATTTTTATAATCGTATAGTTTCTCATTTTCACTTGAAATTTTATCTGTCAATAAAATAGCACAAATCTCTCATCCAACTTCCATTTCATGCAACAACCAGGCCGAGCTCTCTTCAGTTTTCTCCTACTTTTGTTTTTCTAACATTACTTTGGCTTTTGGGCGTCTCCTACTATACTTGAAAAGAAACATATCCTCCTTCTGCGGGGCATCCACCGACTCTCCATTTTGGTTTAATGGAAATTCAAGCTCAAGTTCTTTTTGTTCTTGATTGTATTGTGATTCAGATTCCACAGTGCTGTCATCCCAACTAGAGCCAAGTACTCTATTTGAGCAACTTCCTTGATCCTCCTTCACGGGAAGCTCTGTTATGTCGCCATTACTGTCACATACTTCACTAAGCAGTCCTCCAGGTTCTCTCACAAGACTCCCCGTACCCGAATCGTCCTCACTTCCCTTATGTCGCCCATCCTGAAGTTTTGGTTTTCTTCTGTATACATTTCTCACTGTACCAATACAAGAGTCTGAAACAGATCTTTCGGGGTTTTTGCATGTTATCTTGCTTTCTGAATTTGTAGCGCATAAGATTTTGGAAATCCTCTTAGAGGTGTTAATTTTCCGATGCAACTGAAATGCCAATTCTGCATCGTTGTCAGTAATGGAGGAACGTGACGCAACTAAAGCCAGCGCATTCGTCGCCAGCTGTGCAGCATTTCCAGCCAACTTACATTTAATTAGAGCCTTATGTCTAGCCTTACCTGTCCAAACCACGAAATCAGGATGGTAAAGGAACAAATTAGATAAGCCGGCAAAAGTTTGTTTCAATCATATCATTGTTTTTGGGGGTTGATTCAGGTATTGAATAGATGAGAAGTTGGAACACCTCATTTGAAAATAGAGAATAACATTCTCAAATAGGATCTTCTCGATTCTAGTCTTACAAAAATAAATAAACTTTGAGGAAATCTTTGACAAACTTACCTACAGCAGCAAGCTTTTTCTGTGAATCAGAATTGGCATCCTTCACAACATCTTCTATCAACTTGGAGTACTTAGGAGAAGGCCAAAGCACTTTTTTAGAAACCCAACAATCAACGCAGGTAAACGACGCATAACCTGGATCAGACTGTAAACCAAAATCTCGATGTTTAGGAATGCAAATACAGTGAATGCGTCGCCGGCACTGTCCACAATCAACAGCCACATCATGATCAAACACCCCCCTAAAGCAATATGAGCATATTATGGAAGATTCAGTACCCTCTAAGCATTTTTTGCAGAGGAGAACAATGCGCCATTCGCTTTTTAGGGTTCGGAGCTTATCTTTACCATTGTTGGTAACACGAGAGCTGCAGCCATGACAATTGGAGAAGTTAGGTTGAAGTCTGGTTTTCTTTTGAAAGGGAATGGATGAAGCTGATGCGGATGAGTCAGGAGATACACATCCATTTTGTTCCGGACCAGATGAGAGTCTTTTTCTTGGGAGCAAAGATGGAGTTTCATTAGGAGAAACAGCAGTAGGAGAGCCGGAATTGCTGGGCTTTTCTCCTTCATTTCTCTCTTCCGCCATCAAAGAAGATCAAAGAATAAAATGCGGGGACAATTACCAAAGAAGATCTAAGCCACGTTGTTCCAATTGCAGTAACGATCGTATATTGTATAACTTAGGAAGAAAAATTAAAGGAATCTAATAATCACAAATTCCATAGCTCAAAGACCACTTGTAACGAACTGTTTCCTGAAATAAAGTAACATTTGTATTAAACATTGGTGATCAGGCAATAATTAATAATCATCTTCATTATTACTTGGCATTACTAGGCGCCGGTAGGGGTGCTATCAAAAAGATTCGCATAAATGAAGAGATTTCATTAATTCAAAAAGAAGTCATTAACCCACAATGGCAAGAAACTGGGCTCCACTGAGACCTATAAAGACGGCTCCATGGGAACAAGAACAAAGAAAACAAGCAACCACAAATCCCAAAACACCACCCATACAATAGAGGAGGTGAAACATCCTGCCGTTCCCAGGTGGCCACTGTCAATACCATTTTCTGCGTTACCTTTCACTCTTAGATACATGATTCTCCCTGTTTGAGATTAAACCATACGGCTAGGCCACTATCTTTAAGTATAATCACTTTTCTCACAGCTGTTATCCTGGTCTCCGTCAATGTATTCATATTCAATCTGAGCATTAATTGTCATCTCCTGGTTCTCTTTTTCATTACCACAATGAGTAGTGTGAGAGATAATGTTTCCATGGTTCACCTGGAACTTGATCTTGTGTGACTATTACCACATCGAAAAGTGGGAATTGTCCTTCTCTTGTCCAAAGCTGTCTTATGCTTTGTTACAAACAAAAGAATGGTTTTTTTTTTTCTGACAGGGGAGTCTGCCTAATATAAGCTCTCATCTTCTAAGGTGTGCTTTTGTATCGACTCTGTCTATAGCACTTGGCTTACATTTGTTTCAGGTGTCCTTTCCGATACCAGCTCATAGTTATGCTTAAATTATTTTTTTGGCAACGCCTATAGCCTCCATAGTTTATTTCCTACCATCAGCTACCTCATCAAAGATGTAGAGAGCATCAATAAGACGGCTCCTTTCTTATGGAGTATGGACCTATAAACTGTTACAAAATATAAAATAAGAATTGAGTAATGGGCAAGTGACCATGTTTATTTTTTATTGGTCTACTATGCTAAGTTGTCATCTCATTAGCAAGTATTCTCTCTAAAACTGTCATAAGATGTATGGGACCAGCATAAATTATTGCTTCAACCATAAAGCTTCCCTCAGTGCACCTCTTTCTGTCATTGCCACCACTACCTTGATTGTCTATACTTTTTATTGCTTTACTGATTAAGCCCCATTGTCTCAGGTTTCTTACAGATCGCTTCTGAGATCACCTTACTGATGTTGAAAATTTCCCACTTCTCTATTCTCTTGAAAACTATTTCATATCCTTACATTTATTATTCCTCATTTCTCTCATACGATAAATTATCCCTTTTTCTTTAATTGGCTCAATGAACTTGGCTGATAAAGACCTTCTCTCTTTCTCTTGTTCTAGATTTGTCCAATCTATTTTTTTTTAAATCATTCAAGTCCAAGAGGCCTGCCATTTTCTCTCTCAAGTCCCCTAAACTTGTTCTACTTCCAAGTTCTAACTACTCACTTCCTTTGATTCAAAGAGTCTTATCCCTATTTATTGATTGGCATATGAACTTTTGGTTCTCTGTCAAAATTGTTGTAGTATTTTGGCACATAATGATTGGTACTTATACATGGCAATACATATACGACAATTCAAATATCTTCTTCGGCAAGATATGCGGCCATTGATAACTCAAGGAGATTGTTTATAACCTTGAGTTTAAGAGGGATGTCAAGGTATGTGTTAGTGACACTGTGATGTTAGTTAAATTAGGTGCAGTAGGGTATGTCTGTCATCATCCCACAAGTACTTACATTAACTATTTTAGCTTCCCAGTTCCTACTTTCTAGGCTAGTGATAAGAGAAGCTTCCCTAAAATCCATTATTATAGTCTCTCTTGCTTATCCCTTCCCATGCTTACTAATCGAGTTAAAAAAGCGTGCTTGAACATAAGGAATGACAATAAGACATTGGTTGTCTATAAGAGATAGATTGTTAGATACCATTAATGGTGGGGACAGAGTCAGAAGAATGTTACAGAAATGAGTTTGAATACGGTTTTCTGTATCGCTTCTCAACATATGTTATGTTACATATTTTGAACGATTTTTTTATTGGTCTTTCTTCTTCTGACAAATTGATGACAGAATCGTCTGTTCATATAGATAGAAAGTGTGAGAGTTAATCAATTTTTGATCTTTCAAAAGACGGACCAGGATAATGACTAAAACAAGACTTCGTGAACTTGGTAAAAGAAACTCGACAAGAATAAAGAGGGAGATAAAAAAGGCAAAAGGAGAAATAATGTTCATCTGCAGAAAACTGACAATTATTTTCTTCTTTAGTATGTAATCCCTTGGTGTACAAAGGATGTACTTCATATTGGTGCTTTTTCATTAATGAAGCGACGTGACTTGTTGGGAATGTGGAGTTAACCCTGTTAACCCTACTCTTACCCATGTTTATGTTCTTCTTTTTGGATAGGTAAATATGGTCCTTTTTTATTCTCTTTGTGATTTCTCTTTTTGAAGTCTAGCATCAAAAACATTGAGACATATAGAAAAGATAGAAAAAAAGAAGAAGAAAAATGGCTAATCCACAATCTTGTAGTAGAAGAACAATAATTGAAAGAAAAGATGAACACAATTCAATTTGAGGAAATTTCCTCTAGGTTTTCTCTTTATTGCTCAAGGGCGATTACAATATAGAGAGACTTGATTGCCCCTTTTAAGGTTACAATACATATTTATAGAGTAGAGTTAGAATCCTACTCATAATAGAAATTATGTTTTTGTTATGCAAAATCCCTAAACTAGGCTTAAGCTAAATACATGGATCCAGGCCAAAAGTAGATCGGTCGTAGTGTAAAATATCACATCGAATCAATCCAAATACGGAGTTTTTGCAACTCATAATTCCTTTGGCCCAATCTGCGCCAAAATATGGAGTCAGAATAAAGAGGTATAGATCCTCCTGGATCAATGGCGCTCTATAAGTAGTTTAAAGCGCGGGAAGAAGGGAACTCAAAAGGAGAAGACAAGTACTTAAAGAGGGATGGCACAAAATAGAATTCTTTGCAAGACAAAAGTAACGAAAAAGATATAGGTTGTTCAAAGTGTATATCAGTCTATATAAGTTGGCATTCAATATAGCAGCAAATGCCTAAAATAAAGAAAAAAATTGAAAGATAATGTTAAGACCCTAATCTGTACGTTTACTTACAGCTTAAAGTTTTGGTGTAACGGTTCGCATCATTTGACATCGCAGATATCAACTCCCAAGACTCCTACCTCTCTGAAGTGATTCTCGAGAAGCATATATTAACAATAAAGGGTTGATTCACAAGCATCGAGGAGCGAAATCGGTTGTGCACCTTAAAATGATTGTTATTTAGTCTTCTCTTCAAGAATTTCTCTAACAAAGCACTGAGTAATCATGGCAAAACTCACCAACTCATTCTGGGTTATCATTCAAAATATTCGCCCTCGAATACCTAGTCCAACAGATAAATCATCGGCAAGATAAAAATGCACTTGATTTGTTGGCCGAACAGAGCATTTATGTCGTCACAAAACCCAAGTAGAACAAAATATTCAAGTAGCATCTTTCCACTTGGAGAAAAAAGTTTTTCACATTGGTTTGAGTTAACAGTAAAAAAATAAAAAATATAAACTCTCTACATTGCCGAAATATTGAAGCTGTATTATCACAATTCAGGCCAACGGCCTATGAGAATATTGGTGCAAGTCTAACAAGGCCTTGTCAAACTTCAACAGTCAAGGAGTATCAAAAAGAGACCCCTCTACTCAATGACAATGTTGGCTACAAAGTTTGTTCCTCAATCGATTCATTTGAAGTCATCATAAGGACTTTACAACTAATACTCAAGCCACATTCACTCACGGGAGCCATAGATCTTGAAGATTCAAGATGAATAGTTTACACTCAAAATGTAGGAAGTGTAAGTTCTCTACAAACAGCGATTATGCTTCTACAACGCAACCTTCATCTCCTATTCTATCCATTCTTCCCCATATTTGATGCCTCACTCTTCTTGGAATTAAATAAAGGGCATTTGCTTTGATTGCGATGAGCAATTTTTGTCAGGTCATCGATGCAAAGTGATACAATTGCTTTTCATCGAGGGTAACTAGGCTGATGATACATCTACTGACGGAATGGCCATACGCAATTGTTATTAAATTTCTATTTATAACAGCTTCCCGAAATTCTCAGCTTGAGGACAAGCCGTTTTTCCTTCAGGATGGCAACATTAATGAAGACCGACCTTGTATCCTCCTTTGTAGTTTGACATGGGCAGATCCAAACATGAAATTTATTTGTCATCAAAAAGGCGAATGGAGTCAGTGGGTGCTTAGTGAAGGGGATGGAGATGTGAGGCAAAAGATCACATTTCCAATGTGTCCTAGATAAGTTTTTAGGAGTTATGAATTCCAAACGTATTTCATTATTGGTGTTTTTCAGTGGGTTTTAAGGGTCTTTTGTCATTCTCAATTTGGTCCAAGAGTCTTTCTTTATGAAAGAAGTACAAGCCCAAATGCTACACACAGAAGTGCGGGAAAGCCCGGCCAGAAACATCAGCAATTAAAAAAGGAACAAGGCCAAATGGAGGTTGATCTGCCCACTACATAAGCTCAGACATCAAGTGACCCAGCTTAGATAAATAATCTGCAGCAAAGTTACCATCTATGAAACAGTGATCTGCATCCCAAGCATGAAAATTGAACTGCAGGAAACTTGAACATTCTGGAGAAGATCTCTAGCCATGCAAAGGAGAAGTTTTAATCCCCTTAAATGCTTGAATGACAACCATAGAGTCACTTTTCCCCAGAATAACAAGGAAAATTTAGGCAGAAGTCTCTGGGGTTGCATTTGGTTTGTCAGGTTAGCCTAAAAGGACGAGCGCCTAAACTTCATCATAATGGGACTCACGTGATATGGGGTCTAAGATCTAGGACTCATGTGCATCACGATACGTGGGTGAAGACCCACCGTAGACTCTCTGTGATGAGATATGTCAAGACCCTAGGTGCACATTTACTAACACTTCGAGTTATTAGTGCAATGGTAGCGTGAAGCTCATTACTATGCCTAATTTCCTATAAATTAATAACCAATAGGTAAGCAAACCCACATTTGTTTCTCTGAAAAGGAACCCAACATTGGGGTTGATTGCGAGAACACCAACTTGTGATGACATGACATTAATCTGGTTATTACAACTCCAATTGCTTAAATAAATCCTTAATACTTCTCTATCCTTATATCACAATAATCCCATTATAATACTAAGTTTCTAGACACAATGCAATAAGGATCTTCTGGTTCTAACATTAGGGTTTAATTTTAAATCCCTCATAAACAGACTTACACAAAAATCACTTATTGCACAAACAAATTATACTTAAACACAATTTTACTCTACAAATTAATACCAACTTCTCATAATCAAGTTTCAAGCAATGTAAGCATTCAAAAAACAAATAAATTAAATAAAAAATTATACCTTCCAGAGGTTTAACCATGATTCTCCCAATCTGCAACTCTAGCTTTCAATCTCAAATAACAATTACAGCAAATAAAAAATAAAAAAATCTCTCTTTCCCTCTTTCTCTCTCTCTCTCTCTAGAGGAGAAATAACTTAGAGGTGTTTGGTCTCTAAAAGAAAATTAGGGCATCAAAAACATACAAATGTTTCCCCTCCTCTTATCTCTGTTTATTAATTTGGGGGAAACTAGTGAACCCATGTGCAGGTGGGTAACGACCGTATCTCAAGGTTATCTTAAGGAGAGAAAAGAGCAGTTGATTAGTGCTTCTTTAAAACAGGATGATAATTGATAAGCATAGAGCATCAATATCGATTTTAATAATTTTTGAGTATTATTTCCAAAATACAAATTTATCACGAGGTCGCATTTTTACTGAAATTCTTAAAAACTGAGTTTTAGGAGAAAATGATGCAAAAGCGATATTGACGTGAACATATTTTAGAAGGAGAAAAAGAATTGTAAATACCTTTCGGTTTAGACGATCCACATCACGTTCAATCTCAAGAATAGCGCATGTTTATAGACAAATTACCTCAAACTGAAGGAGCATTGTCGATAGTTAAGTAAAGTAATTCAATAAGGAATTAAGGGATAATCCAAATATCTAACACTTACAAGGTAAATTCTTATCATGCATGATGCATATCAATATATCATTAATGACAACAAGATTATATAGTTGATGTGTATCACTAAAGATTTGTTTCACTATATTGTGTTATTTTGCAAGAGCTTAGTATTCTTTTCTTCTTGTTATATAATCAGCTTAACGTAGACAAATTAATTTACCTGCAAAACTATATACATGGATATCTTAATATTCCATATTTCAACCGCTTTACTGCTTTATTTCATAACTTTACGTGTAGGTCAAATGACTCAAATCGAAACTATAAGCATTAGCTCGCCTACGAACATACATATTTGGTATATCAAGTTGATCAGAAATATAGCTTGGAGCTAGTGCAAATATGAAATATGAATACTGTGTATAAGAATAGTAATAATATCACTCCAATAACCCTCTGCAAAATTACTAGAATGTAGCACTTTAAACGTAGACCTAATACACTCCAGCCTCTGAAAAATGCAGAGCAGGAAGTTCCTTTAACAGAAGTTCAATAGATATGCGAGGCCCTTATCCGTTGATTACACACCCTGAAAAGGAAAGAAATAAGGAGAGTGACAAACCAAATGCATTTGTGCTTGCCTACAGGAAACACTGCATTGTTTTACATTTTATAAAACTCCGGTGTACATGCTTCCCATTAGCAAGAAGCCGCTAGTGCGCTCATGTTCCATACATTTCCACTAGTACATGCCTGTTTTTTCACATATTTAACTTGAACTGAATGAATGCCCATGTACCGAGGCAGATTTGCGTAACCAACCCTTGTTAAAATCTTGCACTTGATATTGTTCTTCAATGACAATTTAACAACTATTGAATAGTTATCCTAAATTATTCGGCTACCCTGGAGAATCTGAATGTCAATTGTCACTACTTTGTTGCTACCCTGAATCGAGAGAAGGTTTAGCGCATGGAGATTGGAGACACCCAACGACTTCACTTTATGTTTCAAACAACACTGCAATACCACACTGCCAGGATAGAGTGCTCTACCAAATAACAAATACCAAAACCCAATCTTCGATACCAAATCATATGGTATATATATACATCATATAATAAAGAATTTTACTGCAATTAGAAAAGACTGAGAAAGCTCTGCAATTATAAAAAATCTGAGAGAAAGCAATGCCTATAAGAACCTAAAAAGGTATTGTGCTCATATTGAAAGACAATTACATTTCACATGTTGAAGGAGGTTATGAACATAAAACCTTTCAAATTTATAGAAACAATCTCAGTAGTAAACATATACAAGAACAAACGTCATGTAACCCCCTTTAGTTAAAAGACTGCAATACTTTCCCGTGAGTTCTATGATCAGTTATTTTCTGTAATTTTTGTGAACGATACCACAAATATGCGGACGCACATAAAATTATGGACTCCATCCTGGTTTTTGAATGATAGTTTCACGCTTATGAAGCTGGCCATTAAGAAAGTGATTCTAGTATCTCTTCTAAAAGGGCTTCAAGCTCAATTGTTATTTCAGAGAAGGCTGGCCTATTACTGGGAACCCCATCCCAACATCTCTGCATCAAGTCCAGCAGCTTTGGGTGTGTATTCTCTGGAAGAATTGGTCTCAAACCCTGCACCACGAGAACACGAAATCAATAAATATGGATAGATGCACGTCTTCTTTTGCTTTTGACATGGTTCAGCATGCAATAGGGGTAGTTAAATTGCGTCGAGTCTTCCCATGTACAATATATGCTCGACTTATAACAAAAGTAATTTTTAGAAAATAGAGCAACCCTTCCCAACCTAGAAGATTAATATCACCCTACAAGAAACATAGTCTCCCTATGTATACATTGATTATCACTAGTAATGATTAATCATTCATTTTGGGATTTGAGCAGAAAAAGGATATTAAGCTTTAGAAAACGAAAATCTACTAAACATAACGATCGTGAATAACATGCGACTTAATTAATCAGATAACAAACCTGTCTCACTCCAAGGGCAGCTTGTAATGGAGTCATCGTATCATATGGGACCTACAAGGCCAACATATAAATAACAAAATATTAATCACCTATAAAATTATGTGAAACTCAGACCTACATGGCTAAATCGTATTCTAAGAAGCTCGGATCAACTTAAAAAAACATGTACCTTGGCAGTTATGAGCTCCCATAATACGATAGCAAAACTGAATATATCTGCTTTCTGATCATATGCTTGATGATTTATAACCTTAAACATATAGAGCATTAAAAGTGAGTTATAGTAAAGTGATATGACAACAAATAACAACTGGAAATACTATGCCTGTAGTCAGGTAAAGGAATACGTGAAATATTGATTACAAAAGCTTGGTCTACAAGAACAAAGAGAAATACTGTCTATTCATTTGGCTCACAGACCCACCCGTGGAAGCAATTATAAAAGGGAAAAAAAGAAGTGGAAATAACTAAAAAATTACCATACTGGAATCTTATTACAGAATAGAATAATACCTCAGGTGCCATCCATCTATATGTTCCAGTTTCGGCCGTCATTACGCCACTTTGAGTTTGGAACCGAGCTACGCCAAAATCGGCTACCTTTACAACCTTGAGAAAAACGATACAAGTCATAGCTAATCTAATTTCTGAAATCCTAATACTCAACAGTAGCACTATATATGTATTCGAGATTCCCATCCTTTCTGTTAATTTTTCCTTCGGCGTATCTCTCCTTTCTCACTTATTCCACAAAATGCAACAGACCACTAATAGACAGCCCAGCCCACAAGAATGGGAGAAGAGAGAAGAATAATTAAGGACAAAAGGAAAAACAATGTAAGAGATGCAAAAATAATGAAAAGGCGAAAAGAAGGAAGTAATAAAGAAGATAGCAAGAAAAAAGTAGATCAGAGGAACAGGAAACACAAAGAAGATAAAATGAAATAAAACTTAAACCTCGCAAACCTTATTTTAGACTGAACCTCGCATTTTAAGGAAGCTTGAGTTTCACAGCCAGAGCAGTGTGGGTACATGTGCGAAGGATGAGGGAAAATAGGTTGATACCAGATTGGCTGAGTCAGTATCAATCTACCAACTCAGTTGGTACTGGTCTGAAGTTGAAAAAAGTTGGGCAAATCTTATTTGAAAAATTAATAAAGCGGTAATCTGAATGCAGCATAGTAATAAGATAGGGTTACATACATTTTCAGTATCCATGAGCAGATTGGCTGTTTTAAGATCCCTATGAATAATTTTTTTTTTGTGCAAATACTCCATTCCTTTGCTGACATCAACTGCGAACTTCAACAGCATGGGAAGTTCCACAACGTTATGATGCTTGTGCAAAAAATCGTACAGACTTCCTCCAGTCATATACTCTGCAACCAAAAGTATTAAACCATAAACTTCAACTAAACACTAATCAAAGTTATATTCTACTCTGCAACCAAAAATATTAATAAACTCCAACTAAACACTTATCAAGGTTATATTCTACATGGAAGTGAATGAATAATTTATATGACCATATGGATGGCTTATTAAAGAGTAAAGAAAGCAAAGAAAAAGAAATTTACAACATAAGAATTGAGATGGCAATGTATCCGAGAAAATCTAATACCCATTTCTATCCAATATAGTACTTAATTTATGAACATTTTGAGACACAATAAAGAATTGATCTGGTAAAACATGATCCCAAGCACTATTGGACTACTTAAAAAATATACCATTAACAAAGCCGATAAGAACTAGAAGCCATAGTGTAAAAAGTTGGGTCATCTTTTCGAAAATCTACAAAGCTAAACAAGTATATTCCCCTGTAGTACAGGACTGAACTATATAGTATTCAGTAATTGGCATGGTTCACTGTCTTATTTTCCTTGGTAGCAAATCTAAGTATTCGAAAAAGTATGGGTTTTGGGGGAGGTTCCTAATCTGAACACTTTACTTGAGATTTTGGGTTGTGGTGCCGAGGCTCTTCCATCTAATGCATGCCAAAGGTTCACAATGAAAACTAACCACTTTGAAAAGCAACTCTAAGTTGAAAAAATCAATACTTAGCATATATTTATACCAAGTGGACGGTTTACCTGTTACTATGCACAACTCTGGGTCCTTTGTGCATGCACCGATAAAACGAACAACGTTACTGTGCTGGACCTCCCTGCAATTCATATGCAATAAAATGATGAAAAAAAAATGTAATCATAAAATGATGGAATAATTATCTCACCAAGACAAAAGTATGATACCAGTAAAGAAACATGCAAATAATATCAAGCCAGACATAAGACTAAAAAAAGAAAGATACAACTATCCATAGTAGGCTTAACACAAATAGTACAAGGATTATGGGGTACATGAATTCTTCAGGGAGGATGATTATAATAAGGGTGATTAAATTCTGGGAAGACCAAAGGTTCTTGGATACCTCGTTTAAGGAACCCATCATTTATTTATTTTTGATAAGTAAAGAAACCCACGCTTCTCTACTCATATAATAGAATAAGCAGCGTGCACAGTTAAATAACCGTCTAGTTTGACGTTATTAGTACACTATGGGACGTTGGAGTGCTTTGAGCACTTTTTGGTCGATGGATGGCTAAGATAACTTACCTGCTTCAAAACCTGAAAAAATCCAGATTTTATCGAAGAGAAGAGGACAGAAGACAGGAATGAGTAAATGAATTGAGACTTAGAAAGGAATGTTGTCATATAAGGGAAATGGGGAGATGCTATTCTGTAAAGGCGTTACACAGTCATTATACAAATTAATTCCCAATACCAATGCCCCCGAAGGCATGCCATTTGTTCCCCGAAGGCCGAAGATGAGCTAATTCTCAAGTTGACTCTATATTTGGGGACAATGTACATGCACACAAGCGAATACATAACAAACAGAAGTAATTCTTTTGATAACATGTTGCTGAGACAGAAGTAATTTTTTTGATAACATGCACCACCTATTTACGACAAAAGACGTCAAACCCCACTTCTCTCTCAGCAACAGCAACCAAAAGTTGTTTGTAAAGCACAGTATTGCAAAACCAGAAGGTGCATTGCTAACTTATTTTTGTTCAGCCTCTACTAAGATGTATGCAATAGGTTTAATTTGCATATTTAATCATGTGATTCTAGATCTGTCTACATTAATACAGGAGAAAATGGAAAATGATTTCCTTGTGCTACAAAACAGTTCTTGTCATGTCATTTATATCCTCATATCAAGAGAGTAACAACTTACAAAAGGACTGTGCATTAACTGAATATTAATCTTGATATTAAAGGATAAAACATGACACCCATGACGAGTGTTGACTTTCCACTCACCTCAAGATTGTTAGTTCTTGAGAAAACTCTTCCTCTGATGCTTCATTAACGTGCTCAGATTTGAGAATTTTAATAGCGACATCCTGACCTAGGTAAACTCCACGATACCTTTGCACAAGCATTAGAAGAAAGGTACTTAACAGAATGATGGAAAACATTAATTAAAATAATTAAAGCAGCAGGTTTTTAGTTCAAAACTCACAAATCTCCACAGGACCCAGATGCAACTTTTTCTCCTACATTTAACATTCTTTTATCGATCTCCAAATCGCCAAATCTTGGTTGTATAGATAACACCTTCTTTATTCCAAAATTAGATGGGGAAGAAGCAGACCACGACCCCTGTACCAATACATACTACTGATACATTTCATATTGGATGGCTAGCAAAAGAAAGATGTAATGGATGCAAATCATGCAACAGTATTTAGGAAAATAAAATATGTTTTTGTATAACTTTTGAAGGAAAACACTATTGATGAAGCATATATCCTAAACACCCATTGTTCTAAGAACTTCTAAGCACCTTACTTTATCCTAAGTCTTCCGCCAACTTAACCAAATCCTAGCAGTGCCCATATCCCTGAAGATGGCGTATGCCAGCTCTTCATGTATATGTCTGTAATCCTAAACCGTCATCACCCCTAAATTACTAACATTGGGGAATCCTAAAACCATGTTTTAAAGACTTAAAATTTTTATTATCAGCCACCTCTACTCAGACATTTCATATGGCATTCTATAAATTCCACTTAAATTTCCATAGCTGCTAATACCACTTTAGTTGCTAATTTGCTATAGCTCTCTTTTCAGATTGTGTTAGCCTGGTAGGATTCACCTCGATGATAGCTTTAATTTTAAGCTAGGGGCACCACAAAAATATAAGGCTTCCGCGGTACATGTGAGAGGCGTACATGTTGATGCTATCCTCATTGGTAGAGTTCGCGCAAGCTTTATCTGCAGCGGCAATTTGTATGGCTTTTTTTCTCCCAGTTGTCTATGTTCTTATACCAAACTGATCACCTATTGTCATGTAAGCGAAAAAGACTGTAAATGAATGATTTTATCAAACAGAAACCTATTCTCATATATTTTTTATTTGTTTATACTAGTGATCCCTAGTATCTACTCGAGAAACTCTTTCATACAACTCATAATCAATGATTCACAGACTCAACTTCCATTATTTCCTACTAGTACTAATTAATTTGTTATTTAAGGACTGATGAACACATTAGACATGTTCTAGACACAATTTTGTACTGCTAGATGTGGATTAGCCACTGAGCTTATGCCCAAGAGCAAGGAAGTTGCTTCAACAAGTTTTGCGCGTATCTAAGTCGTAACATTTACATTGCATGATGTTTCATACTTTTCTAGATTTGATGTATTCTTCTGATTTACTTAAGGACCTTTTGTCATTAGATGAGACAGTTATAACAAACACCTTGAGGCTAAATAATTGTCCCGCAAAGCAGACTGTTTTTAAGATAAAGGACATTTTCTAGTCATGGTCCTTAAATAAATCAATATGGTCCCGTACTAGCTTCAGAGGTTAATCAATATGAAGAAAATCAATATGGTCCCGAAAATTGTGTAATGCAGACATGGTCCCGTACTAGCTTCAGAGGTTAATCAATATGAAGAAAAACATTTGGAAAACAAAAAACGTATTTCAAAAGTTGTGCATGGGACAGAAAGTGGTAAAAACTATGTTTGCGGAAGTTAAATTAATCTCAATTAAAACTAATATCTCTCAATTGCATAAAATAAAAGTCAATACCTAGGGTTTATGAGATTTACCCCAAACTTTACATATCTCTCTAAGGCTAAGCCTTTCTCTCTCACTCAAACCAACATAAGAAATAAACTAAGCTTAGGCTCTCTTTTATACAGGAGAAGAGACTTAGCACAAATAAAACCCTAGCTAGACTCTAATTAAGAGACTTCTCCTAATTATAATGCAAATCAAATAAACTAATTAGAAATAACTAAAATAGAGAGGGTGGTCATGCAAGGTGGAGAGGCAATCGCCTACGTGGGTACTGTGACGACCGCGTAACTAATCAGAAAGAATAGCCCGTAAGTAGAAAAAATATATTCAAAATAACATACCTCGCTTGTTGCAACTGCTTTTTCCACCGCTTCAAGCAAGCCATCTGTGTCCTGAGCACATCATTGCAAAGCAGAGACCCCTGTCATAAAAAGTAGACTAACAATGCTCCTTAATAAATCATAAAGCTGACGTACTAGTAGGATAAGGCACTAGCTGCACATATCCACTGTAGCTGATAAAATACATTTTAGGGTTTTGATAGCATAAATCATACAACTGAATACTCCAATCATCAACAAATAGCAAACGTAACAGTTCAGACAAATAGAAAGAGAGCCCCCTCCTCCTCCCTTAATATATGAATTCAGCCCGTGCTTATGTTTATACTAATGTAATATTTCGGCTTCTATTAGATTGGTATTTCTTGTCCAATCTTAGACCATCTATTTTTTGACTTCTCTGCACTCTGCGATAATGATATAAATCATCATATATGCAGAATGGACGTAACGCTTGGTGGAAGCTGCATGCTTAAAGTTGAAATTACTCCACTTCTTTTTTTCCTCCATTTTCTTAAGTACATTTTGTCCCTTTCATTTTAAGTACCTGTTGCAAGCTGGTAGGTCTGATATATCAGAGGAAAACCTTTCATATTACTTGTGGTTCTTCCATCCTTTAGATAATATATGGCACACCATTGGCGGTGGAACGATAAAGGCTTGAAATACTAACGGACCAGTAGGCTAACTTCCTTTTCACTCCCAGTAGCATTTATACTTCAGAAAGATTCTGGTTTGGGGCTTTTGTTGTCTTTTGCATGCAAAAGGTTGATAACATATGTACTTAACTAGTTAACTGAAATACTATTTTTTTGCATTAACCACTTAAAGACTCCTAGATTTTAAGAATGAAATTCTATCCTTTTCTTTTTCGTTATTCCTTATGTCCCAAGTTCAACGCAAATAGATATCAGCTTTTGCAAAGGAATAAAAAATTACAATGAAGCAAAGAAACGCTTATTGCATTCTCTCATGACTAATAAAATGTTATATTTGTATTTTAGTAATACACTACTATTGCAATTGCTGATTAATTAAACAATAAAATCTACCTCAGCATGCCATCCATCCACCACAAACACATCCAATGAGTAGCCATCAGTTGTCGAGAACACATGCGCTTCTCGGATATTTAGACCTATGTCTGAAAGCAAAGCAGAGAGCTGGAAGACCATACAAAGGGGTTAAGAAGATCTTGTTTAATCTTGGTATAAGCATAACACAATAAAGAAAACTGGATTTTCATAAATGTGTAATTTCACAATATTCTCAAAACAAAATATCTAATGGAATCCAGAGATAGTACCACCACAATTATTTCAAAAAAAGAGGTCATGTCATGCGTCCCATTTGCCTTTAACATTAAAGTTGCCCTTTTTTTCTTCATAAAAGTGCCCCTCAAACTATAAGCTGTAAATTTTAGTCAAAGTACGTAGGACACATGTTCCTATAAAAGTCAAATACTTTCTTTTTACGGGTGCGACATATGGGTAGCTTATATCTGCATATTGTCGTGAAGCAGCAGTAAAAAAAGCCCAATATTAAGTCGAAAGTAATTTGCAAGATCTCAATCACGGGTTAATATAACATGTAGTAACAGATGCCATCCATTGAATGTGTTTATCTACTTGACTAATCATTTTCCACAACGAAAAAATAAAAGTTGAAATAAACTTGACAAAAAAAGATTGAATGAGTAACTCAAATATAATTATCCACAAGCATGTTCATAAACATGTAAGAATATAGAGATCTTCTCCGACATACCTGGCTTAGAAGCTTAGGCTTGTCAATGGTAGAGAATATGATTTCATGTACTGGAACATGTGAAACTTTCAACCTGTATGTCATTTCCTTGTTAAGATACTGTTGTCTTCAAAGTAATGATACATTTATTTTTAAATATAGTAGATTCATTTATTTGCAAGTAGTGCGCATATATAAAGGAAACAAATTGTTGAAAATTGGATAGTAAACTAGAAAGATACATCTTAAACTACTAAATACACAGCATATAGTAGATTCATCTATTTGCCAGTAGTGTGCATATATAAAGGGAACAAATTGTCGAAAATTGATATATCGTAATTGTCGACAGCTCAACAATTCATCTAAATATCGCAGTATTTCATGGAAAATCAGTATATGTTGTACAATTTATTATAAAATAGTGCTTAATATTCCACGAACGGAAAGGGAAAAGAAACTATTGCCTTTCTGGTCTCCTTTGCTAGAAATTGAGTGGCATCTCCGTCAGGCAAACTAAGACTGATCGCTCAACCCTAGGATTGACAACAGAACAGTCTCACTCTTATAATGTGATATGCTATGGATCCTACATCATTTTAGTATAACAATTGGTCCTTAGTCAAAAATACGGGAACAACAGAAAGTTCCCACAAACTGGCCTAAACGGATGAAGCAAAAGTCCCTGAGTCCTGTTCTGGATAGAAAGCAAAGGTCCCTGAGTCCTGTTCTGGATGGAAGGTGGTCTCTCACTCATCTGATGGAAAGACACTTCCCCACTTGCTTCCACGTTATATCAGTTCAAATATTATTTTTCTTTTCTTATTTAGAGGTGGTTACTAAAGTGAGAAGGAATCTCTCAAATATCACACACTAGCGAGTTCGTATGTGTGTCGCATAAGTCAGTAGTAGTTACATGTTGAGGTGTTCTTCACGGACTTGCGTGACAAGCTTTGACTATCATGTAGCAATCAATGTAAAAATGATGTGTCTCGTGAATGTTCATACATCAAACATCTTTAATTGATGTATTAGTAAAATATATTGAAAGAGGATCAAATCCAAGGACTAAAAGGATGGAAGAGGGTTTTCTATATAGGACATTGTTGTAGATTATAATGCCAGTGTTCTAGTAGGGCTTTATTTTATAGAGCGACATTCTTTAAACATAGGAAACCTAGTTGGAGTAGTTTGATGGAAGAGGGAAAAATGAAAAACTGGAAGAAAAAAAATCATTATTTATTTTGAAAAATGAAGAGATATTACCAATAATCAAAGAATATCAGCCAAGACCGGAATGTCGGAGGACATATGAATGTACAGAGATACCACAAAGAGCAGCAAACACTGGAACTCAGCAAACAAACGAAAATTCGTTGATCCTCAGCCCCAGAAGACGAGAAGTCTATATGTTGCTAAAAATGCCTCCCATCTCACTACAAACACCTCAAAGAAAGCACCACTAAGAGCTCCATAGTTTTGCACCAAGATAAAAGAATCCCTTTGACATCCAAAATCATAAGAATCAAAATTCTAAACCTACGACTCAAGATTGTGTTATTTCTTTCCAAATACATTCCCTACGTCACTGTAAAGAAATGGGCCTCCACTAGATTCTTTTTTCGGAAGAAGGTATACATCCTTGTGATTCCTATGTAGTACCCATACAATCTACCAAAAGGTCCATAAATTCTCCAGTGGCTCTGCTTATGTAGCAAAAGTTAACTCCTAGAAATAATTTTATTAGCAGTGAATTTTTTTTCCTAAGGCAGTTGTCTATGCAAAAAAGGCAATATTAGAAGAAACCAAAGAAGGCAATATTATAAGAGACCAAAGACGCTAATGAGGTCGACGGGAGGTCAAAGATGGGGCAAGAAAAGGCGGAATATAAAGTTTTGACCGAGAATATGTCGTTGCTAGAGGTTGTCTGTTACCCTTCTATCTTAAGGAATAGGCTTTGGACAACTTTCGCAAATAGTTTTGATAGGATAGTTGATAACAATAAATCCAACACGAAAAATGCTCTCATGTGACACAGTATTTCATAAGAGTGTCTAAGCCCGCTCCAGTTATCCTTTGAGACTAGAAAATTGAGTTATCCAGGTAATATTTTTCACGTTATTATGGACGTAAATATTCTCGATTACGAGAACACTTATTAAGACGACGTCTCCACGTCTTCCAAATCATGCTTAAGATGAGAGGTTTAACTAACCATATTTCATGAGTGAAATTTAGTGGAAATTAGATCACTGAGACTGAAAGCTTCATAACATCCATCACCAGCTAAACATGCATATAAAAATCAAAACATCAAGTCGAGTAAAATAGGAAAGTATTGACGTAAGTACCCTCCGAAAAAGCTCTCGATGAGATATTTTCTTCCGATGTCATCAGTATTCTTTCGTACATCCAAATTTAGGTCCTCGAGCTTTGAGCAAGGTTCGAAGTCAATACCTTTGCCACTGTTTCTGCCAAAAGACGTAATCAAACACCAGAAAGAAATAGATGGCTTCATTAGTCAAGTTATCAAAATCAAAGAGTGAATAACCTTTGGAAACTAGATAAATGGAAGGATGAACCAAAGCTCTCCCAGGACAATTTACCTTTTATTGAACTCTAATATTTCATCAGGCTCATTACAGCATGCTTTTGAAGTCGATGGAAGTGTATTTGATTCTTGTAAATCATCATTCCCATCCAGTTCAGTTCGAATGTTCTAGAATATGTAACAGAAAAAAGTATAAGAAAACATGAATATAATAGCTAGGGTCAACAATTAGGCAGGGCCGTCCTTAGCCATTTGGAGGCCTTAGGCGAACTTAAAAAAACGGGCCTTTTAATTGTATTATTTTGTACCTAATTTTTGTTTGTCCTACATATACTAATGCACGAGAATAAAATCGATATTGATCTCTAAATTTACGTAAAGATAAATTTTTTTACTTGAATTTGGAAATAACACTCTAATTTAGACACCCGTCAATAAAATGCCTCATTAATTTGATTACTAAAATACGATCAATTTGAATCATTAAAAATGTGATACGATTATCCCTCAAAAAAGAGAGAAAGAAGCTACATGTAGTAGACACCATTGTAGTCTATTAGCCGCTAAAAAGCCGAACAAATTACATATAATTTTATATACCGTAAATTTTCTAACCTAATCCATCATTTCTATAGAAAATGTTCGTATGTGTATACTCATTAATGAATGAAGGCTTTGAGTTTTTAGTGTCCTCGTATTTCAAAAAATAAGATATTGTTGTGATGGAGAATCGACCCTACAACCTCCAAATCTAACAAAATAATTCAAACCAAACCACTCAACCTAATGCTACTTGTTGATTAAACAACTGCATTTTAATTTATTGATATATTTTTTTCCATAGGCCATTCGGTATCGAATTTTTTTTTTGGGCCTTCATTTTCTAGGGGGCCTTGGGCGACGGCCTAAGTTGCCTTAAGTAAGGCCGGCCCTGCAACTAGAAGAAGAAGAAGAAGAAGAAAAATGGCTGGCACGGCAATCACTTTGAAAAATGAAGTAACATATCAGAACCATAACTAATATCAGCCTGGGGACCTTTCCAAACTAGAAAAGCATAACTTATTTAAAGCAACAAACGGGAAACTTACAGTTGCCAAAACAGGCATGGAAGTTCAATCTACAGCATGGGACAAATATCGCAATAGACAACAATATGCAGATATATCAATATCTATTATATCAAAAGCATTACACATATATGGTCATATATTGCGATAACTAGAGTTCATTTTTACTTAATAAATAAATGTTGTCCCATATACTGTATAGGACAGACATTTTGTTCCATGGCCCTAGCATTAAGTCTTTCAACTAGCCTCCCAGAGCTTCAAAATAAGCATAGAGAGAGAACTTGGCGCTTTATCACAACCCAAACCATGAACTAACTCCTAGATATCCTTCCCAAACAGCCTTTGTAAAAGGTAGCCTCACTATCTAGAACCGTTGAGCTGCGTATGATTAGTTGTTAAATTGCAGGTTGTCCTGGAAAAAGTACTTGTGTATGTCAGGAGGGCATGTAGACCTGCTAATTCGCTACACAAGAATGGCTTCCCATAGTTCCACGATGCCTTGCAAAGATCGCCACCTTGTGTGCTGCTTGACAACAAATATGTACGATCACTTGCCCTATACTTCTTAGTTGTGCAGTTGTGTAATTGCAGCAAAGTAATTTTTCCGCATGCCTGCACATTGTGTTTATTGCTCAATTGGACGGCACGGCCGTATCGAACATTCAAGAATAACTCACAGTAGTATTAATGGAAAGGGTTTTTCCCTCTTTCACCCACAAATATAAATTCATACTTGTCCCGCATTCCTTACAGTTACAAAATGAAAATTTAACCTTGGTATTTTAAACACTTTTATCACTCCTCACTTAATCGTGCGTCACACCTCACCCTCGGCATCTGACACCTTAGCAATATAATCTCCAAGCATACTAATCACATAGCTACCTTCTCAACTGTAGTTGTCATATACACTGTGTTTCACAAGCCCTAATTGATTTATCCCATAGTACTAGTAAACTTCATTTAACTATATCGTTGCAAGTTAACGTTGGTTGTTAAGTTTCTTGTTTCCGTCTCTCAAACTTGATTCATATCGGCAAATAAAACAAATAAGGGTAAAAGTACACATGTTTTCCTCTTAAATCTAAACCAAATTGATGCATAAATAAAACCAAAACTACCCCAAAATCCTCCTATGAGAAGAATTACCTCCATAAACCGAACATGGAAAACAGGTCGCTTGGTAGGATCTTTAGCTAGAGAAAGAAGCTTTTGATGTAGCACAACGTCCTCCACTCTATCCATGTTCACATCTAGCCCATACCTGCAAGAACAACCGAGAGTAAGAGACACAATAAATCTCACGGTAAATAACAAAAACGAACCTCAAAAACAGTTTAGCAAAAGAAACATCCCGTATCACCCTATAATTCACATTTCATACTCAAATACTTCATTTTAAACATAAAATCTTGGACATTTTCACCTATCAAGTCGTAGATTCAGTTCTTTCGTTTAACCCCTATCTTAAACCCAAGTTTGTTAATCTTTACATGTGTTTTCGCTACATATATCCAAATTCCTCCAAAAAAAATTAGCAAAACTTCAACTATCCAATCGTAGACTCAGTTCTTTCGTTTAAACACTATCTTCAACTCAAGTTTCTTGATCTTTACATGTGTTTTCACTACATATATCCAAATTCGTCGAAATTTTCAACTACGGTATCCAAACAACACTCCACGAGTGCGAATTCTTACCTACTACAGCATCTAACTAAATCATAATCTAAACTTTAGCTACTAAACTAAAATTACTACTGAAATCATCAAATACAACAAAAAATCGACAAAAGAAACGATTGATTACCGCGATGGCAAGCGATTGAAGTGCGCATTCAAGAGATTACGAAATTCTTCCGGATTCAACAACGCCTCCTCATTTCCATTCTCCACCAAACGATTGTAGACATCAGTTCTGATATCAAACCCTCCAAATCCACCAAAACAGCTTCGTAGAGGCGACGAACTCTCACCGACTCCTTCGATCAACTCCATCTCTTCTCAAATCTGAAATCGCTCTGTTTTAGGGCGAAATCGAGCTCCAAAATCTCCAACAAATAAGGAAATTTGGAAATACGGAGGTGGGTCATAAAATAGGATCTTTGACGAAGAAAGGACGAGGGTAGTTTCGTCTATTAATTCTCTCAAGGGAGAGAAAGGATGTCCCTACTCCCTAGTTTTATCTGTTCACTGGATCTTGGGTATGAAAAGTGGAGCGGTATTGGATAGGGTTCTGACAAGTGGGGACACGGGTTATTTATGGACCCTAATTTGTGTTGTAGGGGATTTTCTTTCTCTTTTGAACCTTAGTTAATCTTCGTGACCTCCCATTCAAGAAAATTTCACTAATGTATTACGAAACCTCAGCTTCCAGCAAGTAGTTGGTATAGATAAAATAGTGTAAAGAAACCCTAAGTTAAACAAATTAGAGCGAGGTTGACAAATGACTCGAACTTGACAAAAACTCTTTTTTTTTTCTATATGCCAGTGGGGTTTATGTTATAGATTCAGAGGGATAGTGAAGGTGGTGAAATTAGTATTGTAGGTGGGTATGAGTATTTTTATTTTCAAAGTTAGAATTATTAAACGATTTATTTTTTAAGTTGAAAAGGACTGCATCACCTTTTCTCGCATTTCTTTTTTCGATTCAGTGTTTTCCAATTTTTTTATATTTTTTTTTAAGTTAAAAAATGTTAGATGTTTCAACTCATTATTTTTAGGTTAATCAAATGACTTAATGGAGTATTTTAACTTAAGGAATAAAAAATAGAAAGATGTCACTAATTATCTGCCCTTCACTCTTTTTTGTCATCTCTTCCAATTTCTCTTTACTTTTTCTTTGGTGATTCTATCTTCACTATCTTGTTTTACTCGAACACTACGTAAATGAGTCCTCCATTGGGTATATAACTCAAAAAATGAGGACTCCAATCGGAAGAAACAAAAAATCCATCTCCCATGGGTTTCTCTCTCGTTATCCGACGAATTTTCTTCCTCTCTCTGACGAATTTTCTTCCTCTCTCTGCGACCCCCTCCCCTCTCTCTATATATATATATAATTTATATTATCTCACTCTCTTTCTACGATTTTCATTTTCCTTAATTCGTTCTTCAAACTCCGGCGAAGTACTAAGACCCCGTTTGATATTTTCGTCGTTGTCGTATCTCTTTTGTACTATTTATTTATCTCACTTTCTCTCTCTAAGCATATCTCAACTCAAAATATAAAAGTTATGACAACACCACTTATAATCAAAAATCAAACGTCAAAGATAATGATTAAGTCAATTTGGGTATATGATTGTGAGAAAATGTTAAAATTCATGTTTTACGTTTTTTTTTTTTTTTTATATAGTTTTTCTCATCAACATTCTATATATTATAGAAACGTCAGCCAATAGCTTTTAATTGTACCCATCAACACTAGGCTCTTAGCTTTGGAAACCCAATAGTGTTTTTGTTCTTCAAGTTTTTCCCCATTTGTTCCCCCACCAAAGCTAGAGCCATGACGTATTGTATGTTATAAAAACGCAATGCCAACAACTTTCAATATTACCTATCAATGCTAGGGCTATGGCGTTTTGTATGTTATAGAAACGCAATACTTACAACTTTTGTTATTACCCATCAACGTTACGACTTTAGCGTTGGGAACTCAATTTTTTGTTTTATTTGACTTTTGTGTTTTTCATTAACACTAGGTCTCTAATATGCTTTTAACCAAAATGCTGACTAAACAAAATTTTTGTTAGGGTGCTATTTTAAAGATGAGGACTACAAGCGTAGTGAGATGTTCATATTTAAAAGACGAGGACTAGAAGCGTAGTGAGATTAGCAAAACAATATTTGTTGGGGTAATCATCTTTTTAAAGAGTAGGACTAAGGAGGACTACTAAGTATGAGAAAATCGAGGGGGCAAATTGCAACGCAGAAGCACAATGTGATTGAGCAAGAACTGAAGAAACTAACTCTAACCTCAGAGAATTCAATCAAAGCAATAAACACATGCACAAGGTTTAAATTTAGGGGAAACCCTAAATGATCAAAACCACCCTAACAAGCACGACGAATCTATTATCAATTTAGGGTTACAAGAAGTTCTAGAGATCACTTAACCTTACCTCTACCCTTAGAAATAATCCCCAGCAAGAAACCTTATAAATAAAACCCAAGAAATTTCGCAAGAGTAAAACCATAGATTTCTCTATTTTCTATCTCTAGATATTTTTTCACTGTACAGAAACTTTGAACTCACACTCTATATTTATAAACTCTATATTAGATTATCAACAAAGTACGCATCACGAGACAAACCATTGCCTCAAAAAAACAAATTTACAAAACAAACTCGTTCGAACGAACTTCTTCTGTTTTTGAGCCGCAACCCAACACTAAGCGTGAGATTAACAAAACAACGTAGTGAAGTTATAACGATTTTTTCTTCTTTCTAATACACTTTATTTCCCATATCTTTCCTCTACTTATTGTTATTTTTATTTTATGTTCTCCCCATCTCTCTCTTAAGTAGCCGGAGTTTTCAAATGAAATGTGCCCGAATGACAACATTTTGATTAGATTATGCATAAACAATAGACATTAGCGCGTCGTTTACTGATGACCAACAAATATTTTATGTCGTATTTAAGGTGGTGTTTGTTTCCCTCCTGAATTTTATGTTTCAGTCGGTTTTATGTTTCTTTAACTGCCAAGAATACATGCTTAAAAAAAATTCAGCACTTTGAAGAAAAATTGGTTCCTCAATTGCCCTCACCACCTGAAGAACCGAATTCGTCAAGGAAAGACGTGAATCTCTCATCTCTCTCTTCGATTTGTTGTTGCTGTTTGGGAACTCCAGCTAGGGCAAAATCAGGTACAAAATGTTCTCAATTCGATCCAATTCTGCAATCGATCTTCATATCTTTCCCTGATCTTTCTCATGTAAAAATTTCTGATTTTTTTTTGGTAATGTTATTGAGATTTTAAGTAAGATGGGTAAAAAACAACTTGCTTAAGAGAAGAAATTTTTATAATGCTCCAGTTTCTATCAATTGCTCCTGGATATGGAGGAAGATTCTACATTCAAGAATAAAAGCTCAGCATTTCTGCCTCCATCTCCTAGGTGATGGTAGAGGTACCCATTTCCGGAGAGACAAGTGGCATCCTTCTTGATAGATTTCCAGAATGTCTAAAATATGACTCCTATCTTTCTATTAATTCTAAAGTAGCAATGTTATTGGTCATGGTAGATGGAGAATCCCCCTTCACCTCCAAAACTGCACAAGTGATATCTTTGAAGCTATGCCAATTATCTATGAAACTCAAGAAGATAAAGATACCAAGTAGTGAGGGAACTTTTAATGTTGTAGGCATTTACAAGGCAATAAGGAACAAAAGAATAGTAGCTTAGTGGAGTAAAATTTGTTAGCTTTACCCAGCTACTCCTAAGCATAGCATCACCACCTGGAAGATGCTTATTAGAAAACTTGCAACTCAAGACAGACTGTTGCAAAGAGGCATTCTGAACCAGTCCTTATGCAATCAATGCAGAAATGCCCATGAAAGTACTGAACACTTATTCATGGATTGTGAGTATGCAGTAGAGCTAGCAGTAGAAATTTGTGTAGCAGATTCAGTATTATGAAGTCTCAGAGTCTCAGTATTATTATTGTTCTTCTCTCTGCTAGTAGTACTGGCAATGTTAGTGGGTACTAAACTAGTGCTTAGATCTCCTGTACTTGTTTCAATATTAGCAGCCATGTTAGTTAAAATTCTCATCCACATTGGTGAGAGCCTGAAAGCTGGAAGTCGTGGCAATTGACTGGTTGGTGGTCATAGGAAGGGTGTTTTTGGTTTTGCCTATATGTTTGGGTGTTTCCCATAGCACCTCCATATGTTATTTCTGCATCTATTATTTACTCATGTTACTCATGTTATTTCTGCATATGTTACTCATGTTATTTATGCATCTGTTATTTTGGAATGAGCTTGCCACCCCATTACTCTTTACTGTAGTAACTCTTTACTCTGATCCTTGTGGAGTGTTGTTTCAGTATTCTCCAGGCAATTGGTTATTGTTGAAACTCAGCTACATAAGCTATAGTATTTGGCAGATTCACAGAGATGACCTGCTTTGATGACTTGTAAATCTTGAATTATGTTATTCATAATGCCAAGACATCCATATTTTGCCTCCCTGCCCACTGTTTGAAGTATAAAGTTGGCCATGGAATACTGAATTTTTTAACTACAAAAACTAGCTGGCCATGGAAGGTCTGGTTTTGTGTAAAGTTGCATGGTCTGGCATGACCCTTTTGGCTGGAACTTCAGAGTCAGAACTAGCCCCAGCAATCTGCACCACTTTTGGCTGGATCAAATCACCCTCAGAAGCATAACCCTTGTCACCTTCAACTTCAAAATTCTTTTCATTTACAAGATCACCCACCACTGTCTCTTCATTTGTCTTTTCCACCAATTCAGTAATACCATTTTCCTGCACAATGTTGAAGTGATTGGTTTGAGAGAAAATTAAACCAGTTGTTTGATCTTCATATATACCATCATCCAGCTCAACAATTAAACCAGTTATTTGAGAGAATATTAATACCATTTTCCAAATAGAACAGCCCTTTGTGTACTCAATAGCCTCACCATGTTTATTAAAGAACTTGGCATTGATAAGGTTAGCCCAATCACTATCAGAGGTAGCCACTGACCAGGCTTGTTTCATAAGCATAGTAGTGTTCGTTTCTCTGACATTGATAAGCTTATAATATGCTTCTAACTTTACCATAATTGAAACAGATACACCCTCCTGAACTGTCTGTTGCTAGTGCTGTAGGTAAACCAGTTTGTCTAGTTAGTTACCATCTTTTAGCATAGCATGCATAACATCTTTTAGCATATGATCCAAGGGCAATAACATAGCATAATATCTTTTAGCATAACATCTTTTACCATTGTGATATAATGTATGTAGAATGTATTGCTAACATTTTTGTTTTGATTTCTTCATCAGGTTTTACCATGCCTTCAAAGAATAAGAAGACTCAGCAAGAAGTGACTTGTGACCCAAGCCAAGATACTCCCAAACACACAAAACAACTTAATAGTGAGATGTTGTACACTTATCTTGTATTATGCAAGCGTGAACTTGACACAAGTAAAGATGCGGGGTCTGGACTTTCGAAAGCCTCTTGGGCCAAGATTAGGGAGGAGTGCAATGCAAAATTATCTTGTTTTCCAGATTTATAAACTATGCTGATGTTCGACTATTTGCTATTTTAGACTATGTTGAGTTGTGTTATTTTAAGATTCGTACTTCAGACTATCTTTAATGCTTATGATTTGTATAAACCATTTTGTACAATGATGTCTTTTGTATGCCTATTTTGTATGTCCATTTATTTTTGTCCATTTTGTGTAATAATGCCTTTTGTATGCATGTCCATTTTGTATATCCATTTTGTGCAATGATGCCTTTTGTTCGAACAGAGAGGCAGACAGAACAGAGAGGCAGACAGAAATTCAAAGTCGATTCGAACTTTTGTTTATTCGAATATGCTTCAATTTTTTTATAACAAGGGTATTTAAGACATTTACTATTTTTCAGCACTTCTTACAAAAGAACCACCGTAACTTATTCAGCAATTCAACATTCAGCACTTCAAAACATTCAGCATTCAGCACTTTAAAAACAAACGCCACCTTAGTACACGAATGCAATCCAGACGTCACTGAAATCTGCCGATAATACATACCCAACACTCCACAAACACTATGAAGCTCTACATCAATGGAGGCTGAAACCATTGCAGTAGGAGACTATGTTCTTACGGAGAAGATAGGGGAAGGCCCTCTCTCAATCGTTTGGAAGGGTCAGAACAAATCAAGTGGTGAAGAGGTTGCTTTGAAGTAGATCAACATCTCCAAACTCAATAAAAACCTTAAGAACTGTTTGAATTGTGAGCTTGAGTTCTTGTCTAGTGTTAAACACCCAAACATCATTTGCCTCATCGACGTGATTCAGGTTTGCGATCTCTTTAAACCCCATTATTTCATCACTTATAGTTGTTGTCAAGTTTTTATCTTTTACTTGAATTTAGTATTTGGTGTTGTTTTTGTCGATTGATTCGCGGAGATTTGAGTTGTTGGAAATATGTATCTTTAGTTGTTGAAGGAGTGAAGACGAGAAGTACTGGTTATGGGCTCTATGGGTTATGATTTTAGAGTGGTAACTAACTCCCTAGTGTAATGATATAGTGTGAAAGTTTGGGTAGGCTGTTTTCGGTGGGTAAGAGAGGTGCGAGGAACTTAAAACGAATCCCTAGAGGGTTTTGAGTGAGGAAGACACCAAGGAGGTGCTTGACAAAACTCGTATAGAGGTGGATTTGTGCACCATTGGAGGGGATTACAGAGGGATAACATGGGTGCTAGTCAGTCCATTTACACATATTAAAGGTGTTTGTCCAAGTTCAGGAAGGGTTTGAGATTGATCATAGCAAAGGGAAAGGGAGATCCATGCGTAAATTTGTGTGAATTTCAGTATGTAACTGATTGATTAGATATTTTGTTAATTCAAGCTTGAATTAGCCTGTCGGGATAGCCAAGACGATGAAACCACGATAAAAATGTAGTGATTAAGAGGTTTTCATCCCTTGTAGTATTTATAGACGAGTAAGAGAAAACCCTATAAGGGGTAATCAAGTAAAATACCAAGGTAATATATAAGTTTAGGCGAAATAACTTCATTGGCATCTTATTCATAAGAATATATTGTTTTGACCAGGCTGTGTTTATCCATACATTATTTCAAGAGAGCAAGGGGCATTTGTGAGGGAAGGTTATTGTTAACGAAATGCATAGTCTCAAGAAGGGGAGGAGTCTTCTTTGGGTGTGGTGTGAAAGTTAGGGTTGGGAGCAATAACTTTTGAACAGGATTGGTTTAATGGGTAAAAATCCATAGTTAATGGTTTACCTGGAAGGTTCTTAAACTCGAGGGGACTGAGGCAAAGAAAATCACTGTTAGTGCTACTATTTGTAATACTGCCAAAATCCCTAATTCCATACAGAGACTTATTTCCAAAAGGCTAGCTTTCTGAAATTTGAGAGGCTTTAATGTATGTAGGGCCCTAGGGATGATTTGGAGATCCCACTCGTCCGGTTGCAGATTTTCTAGATCATCTGAGGACCAACATTGAGTTCCTAAAAGGCCTATGCATACATTGCTTAGTATTTAGATGAATCCTTTGTAGACTGCAGTAGAAGAACAATTTTGTAACAAACTTTAGACAATACCCCAACTTTTAATTTACTTCTCCTGCAGGTTGAAAGGTGCATATTCCTCGTATTGGAACTATGTACTGGGGGAAATCTAGCCTCTTACATTCATAGCCATGGAAGAGTCGAAGAACAGATAGCAAAACGTTTTGCACAACAGCTTGGTATTTCTCGCTTTAAAGTCTAATTGACCTTGCAACAATTCCTACCTGTTTTTCTCTTTTCAAAGTTCGTTCAAGCCTGATAGATGTTGTTAAACCCTATGCTACAGGAGATGGTCTGAAAGTACTACACGTGCACCATATTGTCCATCGCGACTTGAAGCCAGAGGTACAGAAGCTCTCAAGACACTATCACCATGGCAACAAAATATTTTTTCCATACTAGTTGATTTAGAATTTTCACAGGTGACCTATATCTTGATTAATACTAATCGAGTGATCCTTGTCTTCTCCATAGAACTTTCCTAGCACGTTATAGATGTCAAAGTTTGTCTTGTGAGGACAATTTGGAATACTGAAATGCATATAGGTAGATTTTTATTACCACCACATGGTTAAACTTTGACTTAAGCACCAGAAATTCCCTTCCACCAACACGACCGCCACCACCACCACCACCACCACCACCATCACCACCATGCACGTACAGAACTAACCTTCTGGTAGCTCCTGTTGAAATTTCTCTGGGGTTCATAACGGGTATTACGGAGGGGCACAAGTCAAAATATTCCAAGTGTTTACCAACCAATAGGGGGTAAGTCCAAACTTGAATATTTTGTAGGTGGAGTTTTATTTCGATTATTACGGTCAAAGTCGATATATCCCAATAATTTGTGTTCTTCATCTATTACGGAGGGTGCACTTCCTTATTGACAATTCAGTTGTTTCAGTTCCGTGTTTAGGTCACCATATCCTCTTTATTGCTGTATTATCAGACCTTTTTTCAGCCTTGCTTGACATGCTTATTTCAACAGAATATCTTGCTATCGACTTCTGACTGTGATGCCTTGATAAAGATTGCAGACTTTGGTCTTTCAAGGTAAAATTACTCAAGGAGTAACTTATTGACACCATTTAGAGCATCCATAGTCGTTTTGGTTATTTTCTTTGCAAGATATGTTGATTTTCTAGCGCTAAAGAGTAAGTCAGAGTTTTCTTGACCGACCAAAGTAACTGTAGTAAAATATGCTGACGCTTTTTTAATTGCGCCTTCTGAATTTTTTTGCAAATGTCTTCCACGGTAAAAGAAAAAAAAAAGTCCAGGTATTAAATTTATTTCCTGCAAGCTATCCTGCTCGAGATTTACCAAAAGGCAGATTTACTTATTCTCTTTCCTTCTCAGAGTTGAGCGTGAATCGTTTTTTTACATTTGGATCCCAAATTTGCATATTTTAGAAATTCGTTGAGTAGACTATGGATGCTCTTAGGTAAAATATCAACTGACTCGTGTCTCTAAATAATGTTATTATCTTTGGTTGTTGGATCAGAACCATACATCAGGAAGAGTATGTGGATACAGTTTGTGGGTCTCCATTATACATGGCTCCAGAAGTTCTGCAATTTGAGAAATATAATGAAAAGGTAATCAAGCAGACTTATGCTTAATTCCATTATAATTAAATTAATTAAATGCAGGTTCTATTTTTATCCAGGTTGACTTGTGGAGTGTTGGTGCAATTTTATTTGAGCTTTTGAATGGGTACCCACCTTTTCATGGTAGGAACAATGTTCAGGTGAGTCCTGCACTAACCTACAATCTAATGCCTTTTTTTTCTCTTCTTTTTTGGTAATATAATCCTCTGCATTAAAACATCTTCAATGGTGGTATATTTTTGCAAATATAAGGAAACACACGGCCTAGTGGTGGCCTATGATTTCCCTTCGCAAATTCTTCGTGTCTCGGTTACTTGCAAATATAGTCCAAATGCTTAGTACAAGGAGTTGTACGCGGCTAGGAATAGCTACCCTGCCTTCTTATTAGATGAAGAGTAATGTAGAGAGCGTCTTTCCTTCTTTCGCCAAATTTGAACCTGTTCTTACAGCTTGACCACCAAACAAATTGTTATTATTATTTTTAGTACAAGCTTGACGATCTCTTAGATCTTGTAAAGGGTCTACCATTCGAGAAACTCTTACAATTTGTTGCCTGCAGTTGCTTCAGAATATCAAGAAGTGTACATACTTGCCATTTTCTCATTTCCTCCGTCAAGAATTGCACCCGGACTGTATTGATATGTGTACAAGATTACTTTGCAGGAATCCAGGTTTTTTCCCCCTTGTAATTCCCAACTTAATTCAGTATTTAACTCTCTTACCTAATTCATTTTTGCTACATTTTTGGCATGTAGGGAGTCGTCTGTCTTTTGATGAGTTCTATCAGCATAAGTTCTTGAGATAAAGGTCAGGGTGGTTGCAACATATCTGTGCAAACTGCAAAGGTTTCAATCTCGGCTCCATGTTTACTTACTATAAGAGGCCAACATCTAGTGCAATAAATGAAAATATTTGGTAGATACTTAGGTATTTTATGTCAAAGCCAAGTAATATCCCTTGTACTTCTTTAATTACATACATGTATATATTTTTGTAAATAAATTTCCTTTATAAAGATGGAAAAGTATAAGAATGTCGTTTCCACTTCAATAGAAATGTATTGTGGCTCTATCAGCACTACTTTCTTAGTACACCACGCATTTCCCCAGGGAGTGTCAAACTACATAGTCTCCTGATAAAAGTCTACTAGTCTACGGCATATGATGCTCAGACTCCTCATTTCCTCAAATTTAGAACACTGACATATACCAATATAAGTATACTGGCTTTTTTTTTTTGCGAGGCAGTATAACCTTTATTTTAATAGCATGCAATAATGCTGTGATGGTCCTTTTCTAATCATACAAATGCAGTAAAATTCATGTTATGAAGTTATGGTAGTAAGATTTTCGATAATGTTTGTAGTTAATTCTAATAAGCTTGCAAAAATGAGCGATGCGCAATAAAGCATTTAGGAAGTTGCATTTAAAAGTATCCATAAAGTAGCACAAAGTATCAGTCATTTAATTTAAGTACTTAAGTTCCTTCTGCTAGGCGATTCCATATTTTCGTATTGATGGCGGAGCGGCAGAGATATTCGAAGCTCCTGAGGATATGTGCAAAGCAATCATTAGTCAACCAAGGACTTCAAATCCATGCACTGTGATGACAATGGGGTTCACAGTCGATCTGATTATAAGCAATGACCTTATAAATATATACTGCAAATGTGGTCAGCCATCTATGGCTTATGAAGCCTTCAATAGAATGTCAGTAAGAAATGTTCTCATGGACAGCTCTCATGAGTGGGTTCTTACTGGAAGGTAATAGCATAGCATCTTTGTCACCGTTTTTCAAATGGGTTACTCGGGAATCAAACCTAATGAGTTCACATACTCAACTAATCTCAAGGCATGTAGCTATATGGGTATCCTTGGATTTGGATTGCAGATTCATGATCTCGGTCTTAAAACTGAGTTTGAGTCTATACCGGTTGTGGGTAATTCAATCATGGATATGTACTTTGAAATGTGGGAGAACTGAAGACGCGATTCTGTTGTTTGATTACATGCCTGTTAGAAATCTTATAAGTTGGAACACTATGATTTCTGAATTCACACATACAAGAAAATGATAGTGATTCTTCTCATTTACTTCGAAAAATGCAAGAACCAAGGAGAAACCCCTGATGAATACACTTTTGTGAGTGTATTAAAAGCGTGTAGTGAGCGTGCAGCTATCTGTGAAGGAACCCAGATACGCGCTTACCTAATCAGAAGAGAACTTCCAATTTCAAGTCGGACAAATCTAACAAGTGCTTTAGTCGATCTCTATATGAAATGCAGCTGATTACCCCAAGCATGGAAACTTTTTGATGACATTCTGTAGAAGAGTGTTATATGTTGGACTGTGATGATTGTGGGTTATGCTCAAGAAGGAAACATAAATGAGGCAATTAACTTGTTTACTCAGATCAGGAAGACAACAATTCAAGTGAACAGGTTCATTCTTTCGAGCATGATTAGCATTTTTGCCGATTTTTGCCTTGTTTAGCAAGGGAAACAAATACATTCCTATTGTTCCAAAATTTACACTGGTTTAGATTTATCAGTAGCCAACTCGATGATTGATATGTACCTCAAATGTGGTTTAGCTCAAGAAGCGGAGAAGCGTTTCAATGAAATATCAAAAGGTAATGTGGTCTCATGGACTGTGATGATAACTAGGTATGGAAAACACGGCTGTGGGCGAGAATCAATTCGTTTATTCGAACAAATGCTTATAGATAAGATTAATCCTGATGAAGTGGCTTATCTTGCTGTTCTCTCAGCATGTAGTCATTCTGGCCTTATTGAAGAAAGTCGTGAGTACTTTTCCAGGTTGTGCAACGACCAACGACTCAAACCAAAAGTAGAGCATTATGCTTGTATTGTAGATCTCTTCGGCCGAGCTGGGAGATTAAATGAAGCTAAGAATCTTATAGAGAATATGCCCGTTAATCTAAGTGCAGGGATATGGCAGACATTACTTGGGGCTTGTAGAGTACATAGAGATTTCAAAATGGGAAGGGAAGTAGGAGATATTCTTTTGAGAATGGATGGAGATAACGTTGTTAATTATGTTATGATGTCGAACATTCCTTGAGGAGGCCGGTAAATGGAAAGAATGCGAAAAAGTCAGAAATGTAATGAAGCACAAGGAATTGAAAAAAGACATTGGGTGTAGTTGGATAGAGATCGAGAAGGAGAGGCATTATTTCTATGGAGGGGATGATAGGCATCCACTCACTGATAAAATTCACGGGGTTTTGTTGGAAATGGAGAGGAGGATCAAGGAAGAAGCTGGTTATGTATATGGGGGGAGGTTTGCATTGCATGATGTGGACGAGGAGTCGAAGGAGGATAGCTTGAGGGTGCACAGTGAGAAGTTGGCAATTGGACTGGGGTTGCTGTGTGGGGGACTTAAGGAAGGAGGGCTTATGCGAGTTTTCAAAAACTTAAGGGTATGTGGGGATTGTCATAAGTTCATTAAAGATTTATCAAGGGTGTTAAAAATAGTATTTGTGTTGAGAGATGCCAATAGATTTCATCGGTTTGAGAACGGGGTCTGCTCCTGTGGAAATTATTGGTGATTATTGGAAGGGAGGCCAACCTGTTTTACTTTTGGGCTCTTTTAGTGTATTGCCATTCCCATTCCTATTCCCATTGTGCACCATTCTTGAGATACAGGACACAAGTTAGTGATTCGTGTTTATCTCTAGTAGTCACTCTAAGTATACCAGAAGTACTTATAGGAAGATTACAGGTGATTCTTTTTTATTCTTTTGATAAGGGGATGATTCTAACTTTATAATCTGAGGTCTCTACTGAAGCTGAGGCTTGATGGGTGATAAAAGTTTAATTGGTACTGTAAGATATTTAGAGTAGAATAATTTGTTTTCCAATCTCTTAACTTGAACATGGATGCAAGTAAAAAGTAATTTCAGCTCCCGCCTCTTGGTGGCACTTTCAAGCTCAACACAGATGGGTGTACTCTTGGGAACCCTTGTTATTGTGGTGGTCTTGTGACAAATCATGAAGAGATTTCAATTTGCCTATTTCTTTGGGTTTGGGTTGGCTCCAATGCTGAAGCTGAATTGTTTGTTGTTTTGTATGGCATTGAACATTTTCATGTGAATAACTGGTATAATTTGAATCACTCAGTGCCCTGAAAGTTCAGAAATGTCTTGAAAGAGATGTGTTCTTCTACAGTTCCATCATGGGAATCATTATCATTCACAGCTTCAGGGAAGGTAATATTCCTGATCCTCCTGATGTTATTACTCAATTTGGTAGTAGTACATGCGATTAATCGTCTGATCATTCCGCTCTCTAGAGCAATTTGGGCTGCTAATACTTTGATGGACACACTAGGTTTTTCTAATATCAGCTGTTTGTGTTTTTGTGGGGGCAAGGTTTAGTCCTCCCTCGGTAGTTTGCTTTCTATCAATAAATTAGCTTGTTCCTTTAAAGACGTTTGATGAGAAGAAGTTCAGCTCCCATTACAGCATTATGGTTTTCCAGTTTTCCACTTTCCCCCTTTCCCATTTTCATGAGCAGTTGGCTGGTCTAGTTGACTGTACGAGTCTTCATCTGTCACATATTTTCTCCACTGAAAACAATTAGAAAACAACAGACTAAGTCATCTCCTTGTGACCCTGCTAGGTACCCAGCCATAAGCTAGTTGGAGCATGTAAGACCTGAAATGAGAGAAAATGCATGAAGCTAGAGACAGTAGTTTAGGTCAAGTCTTCCTTCTTTACTCGATCTTCTACGCGGTTTTGGAAAACTTACCTTTGATGTCCGACTAAGTCACCTTCCTGCAACCTTGCTAGGTATCAAGAGAGCTAACAGGATCACCCCATGAACTTCAAGAAAGTCACCCACCCTCACGAAAGTTAAATGGACCATGTAAGACTTGTAGTCTTTTATTGGTGGTGGGTGGGTCCCCTTGAGGTGGGAGGTTTTGAAAAAACTTGCTTTGATGTTCTTTAGGTTTACTCAAAAATTTCTGCCACAAGAATCCCAGTTTTGTAGAAACAAGAGAACATCGATTTGGCGTTATGGCCACGAAACTTGTTTATCTCTTTCTCTTTGCTCTCTTCATAGTAGTTGGAGGATCTCAAGCTGCACAATCCAGGCTGATAAGGTTAGGTTCATCACTGTCCGCTGCAACTAACCAAACATGGCGCTCACCATCCGGCAGGTTTGCATTTGGGTTCTACAAGCAAGGAACCGGGTTTGTAGTTGGAATATGGTTGGTGGGCGATCCTGAAAATACCATCATATGGACAGCAAATCGAGACGACCCGCCAGTCTCTTCAAATGCTACACTTTTCTTAAACATGGACGGTAAACTTCTTTTGGAAACAAGGCAAGGTCGCGATATAGTGATCGCACATGGGTCAGGATTCTTGATTTCTTCAGCTTCGATGCTTGATTCTGGTAATTTTGTTCTATATGATAACAAGATGAATATCATCTGGGAGAGCTTCAGTTTCCCCACTGACACTATAGTTGGAGGCCAGGATTTACTAACAGGGCATGAACTCATTTCGAGTGTTTCAAGAACTATTTGTTCCACGGGCCGATTTCGTCTCAAAATGCAAGTTGATGGGAACCTTGTTTTGTATCCTCTTCACACTCAAGATGTAGGCCAAGATGCTTATTGGGCTACAAATGTTTACGGAACCAAAATGAAGCTTAGCCTCAACAACACCGGTATTCTACAAGTTCTCAACGACACTGGCACAATTCTGAAACCATTGCTTCCAGTGACGTCACTGCTTCTATTGAAAGTAATCCGAGCAGTATCTACCGTGCAACACTTGATTCCGATGGAATTTTTCGATTGTATTCACATAACTTATCCACCATATCGATAAAATGGAATGCTTTTGGTTTAGATGAGCAGTGTCTGGTTAAAGGTATCTGTGGCTTCAACAGCTATTGCACATATGTTGATACCGAGCGTGATTGTCGATGTCTTCCTGGTTTCAATGATGTTGACCCCAACGATAAGTCTCAGGGATGTCAAAGGAGTTTCCCTGAACCAGGTACTGGTGGCTGCTCCAAAACCACTAACAAGAGCGCGGCTTTGTACAATATTACTAGTATGGATAATATGTTTTTTGGAGACATTCCTTACTTTGAAGTTAAGGAAACAAAAGAAGCTTGTATCAGTTCTTGCTTGGATGATTGTAATTGTGCTACTGCAATATTTGAGGAGGGGAGTTGTAAGAAACAAGCACTTCCACTGAGATATGTGAGGCGAAACGAAAAGGTAGAAAACACAGCATTTTTCAGAACAAGTGCCAGCAGCAACAACAATACGAGAACAGTACCGCCAATGCCGGTGCTGCAAATACCAACCAAAACAGAAAGCAAGAAAGATGTGATCTTAATTCTTGTTGTAAGTTTGAGCTTTATTACTTGTTCTTCTGTTGCTATTGTTGTCTTCGGTTTTGTTGTTTATAAAGCGCGAGTACTAAGGTACAGAGAGTTATCTGAAAAGAAGAGTCTGGGTCTTACAGAGGAATTTACCCTTCGTCTATTTTCTTATGACGAGCTTTATAAAGCAACAGATGGCTTCAAGGAAGAGTTGGGCAGGGGTTCTTTTGGGAAAGTTTATAAAGGTTCCTTGTCTAAAGGTAGACAAGTTGTTGCTGTAAAGAGACTAGAGAAAGTAGTAGAAGAAGGAGAACGGGAGTTTCGTGCGGAAATGAAATCAATAGGTAGAACTCATCACAGAAACTTAGTCCAACTACTCGGATACTGCGCTGAGGGATCAAAGAGGCTGCTGGTTTATGAGTACATGGGCAACGGGTCGCTTGCAGAGCTTCTGTTTAAAACCGAACGCCGGCCAGATTGGGATGAAAGGGTGAGAATCACATTGGGGGTAGCTAGAGGAATCCTCTATCTTCATGAAGAGTGTGAATCCCGTATAATCCACTGTGATATAAAGCCTCAAAACATACTGATGGACGATTTTTGGACTCCGAAGATATCCGATTTTGGTCTTGCGAAACATTTAATGCCTGACCAAACAAGAACATTTACTGAGGTTAGGGGTACAAGAGGATACTTGGCACCAGAATGGCAGAAAAATACTCCAATATCCGTGAAGGCCGATGTTTACAGCTTTGGAGTAGTACTATTGGAGATCGTTTGCTGCCGAAAGAACTTGGATGCCAGTGTAGCAACACCAGAGGAGATCATTCTTTCTCTTTGGGTTTTCAAATGTTTTGTAGCTAAAGAGTTGAATAAGCTTGTTGGAAATGAAGAAGTTGACATGAATACCATGGAGAGGATGATTAAGGTGGGCTTGTGGTGTATCCAAGACGAGCCAGTTCTTCGCCCGTCTATGAAAACTGTCATATTGATGCTAGAGGGAATCAAGGAAATATCAATCCCTCCATCCCCAAGTCTTCCATCATTAGACCTGAACTGAAGTATGACATTGTTATCGAGTTAGTCTTAAGCATGTAATCTTAAGTACTTATGTGAAATAAGTTGTTTTTTACTTTCTTTCTAGGTTCACATGTATTTTCCTTTCTCTCCCTTCTATAGATGATGATGATATGAAGAGAATTGAGTGAATAAATACACATTGATAAATGGGAGAGGATTCGCCTACACTCCAAAATCGCTACACACCCCGCTACACTCTCCTCAAGCTACTCATTTTGCCAACTCAACATCTCTCTCTCTCCCACTTAGCTCTCTATGTGGCGAGTAAAAAAAATAAAAAATACCCTCTCTCCAATCAACTCACTCTCTCTCTCACTCGCCTCACTCAACAACTCAATCGCCTCACTGTCTCTCTCTCTCTCTCTCTCTCTCTCTCTCTCCACTGAGCTCAAGAAATCACTCTCTTTCTCTCTCCGTCAAAATCAGATATGAAATGCAATTTGAACCCTTTTCCATTTGTGTTCTACGAAGATTCTGAAGGAAAAAAAAAAATTTGAACCATTTTCCTGCCCAATGCACATTTTTTTTAAACTCTTTTTTTGACCAAGTATGTACGAAATTCTCCCAAATCTCACATGTAAACACAACATCGACATATATACCACAGAATGTGGTATATACATACGAACAATTATCGATTTTTAAAGTATTTGAGAGAAATCTGTCAAATATCTGTCTTTAATCGAAGATTATTTGTCGAAATCATAGAAATTCGACAAGTATTGGTCCAATTTCAATACGTTCGATAAATAATAGTTGATTCGGTATAAATTCGATAATAAATTGTCGAATGTTCTGAAATTAGACAATTAATTGTTGAATTTCATAGTATTTCGACAATTTATTATCGAACTTCAATACATTCAACAATTAATTGTCGAATTTTGATACATTCGATAATTAATTGTCGAAATCATAGAAATTCGACAATTTCTGAGAGGACAGTTCTATTGAATTTTGTGCAGGATGGCACCAAAGGTTGCACGCAAGAAAATCCCAACAAGAGGGAAGATTGTACCAACAACCTCCTTAAGAAAGAGGCTAAATGATGAGCGTGAAGATCCGTCGCATCCGAATTATAAAACCCTCCCCGTATTCCCGCGAAAAGAGTAAAAACATGTTCCACTAAGGTACCAGTAAGGGATTCCTCAATAAGTGGCAGTGTCCCACGTGTGTCGGTCGTACCTGAAGAAGACTCTTCCCAAGACTCTTCAGCCGCTGAGTCTTGTAGCTTTGATTCCAAGGTACAACAATCACCTAATCTAGTACGGATTTCTTCGTAGAACACGAGAAATTTCCATCTGCGGAAGTTCTACAACCTGAAAATTTTCATAACGCCACCCTTGAACAACAAAGAACTACAACCACAGAAGAAGAAGTTCTCGCTGGGGACAGAAACTCTGAACAAGGAGCTGACAAATATTGCCCAAGGGACCCTTCTCTGTTGACGAGCTTTGCGACCCACCGAGCCAAAGTTCTAGTTCTTGGACAGGTATACAAAACAAACCAATCTCATCTAGTGTTTCCCTTAATTGCCGAAAATATAAGACATTCGACAATTAATTGTTGAAAATATATGAATTCGATAATAAATTGTCAAATGTCTTGAATTCGACAATTTTTCTTCGTGGGAATGACACATGGCTTTATATTGTATTTTCAGAACCTCGGCTGTCTATGTGTCTATCACCACAGTCCTACGTGGGAGCTTGGGGAAGAGATTGAAAGGGTTCAAAACATTGTGAATCTTTGGGGTCTCGGCAGGATTGGAGCCATTTCTTACAAGCACTATAATGCTGCGTTGATTATAGCCTTCTGTGAGCGGTGGCATCCAGAGACCAACACTTTTCATTTCAAGTGGGGCGAGATGACTATCACCTTGGAGGATGTGTCCAGGCTGATTGGCTTGAGGGTTAATGGTGACCTCACTGTTATGGAGGGGAAGTGGGGTGCAGCTGCTGTTAAAAAAATCTTTAGGAAATCTATGTATCTGCCTGACAGGGCTTACCCTGATTTGAAAGCCGGGGGCCAGTGAATTTCTCTTTCCCTGAAGAAGATAGTAGATTTCTTCGCTGGGAAGGTTGGAACAAATGCCCCCCAAACGATATTTTCTTCCTTTTCCCCTATCAAGTTGTCTTCCCGTATGGTTGGGAAAGCGTACATGCTATGCGTTCTTGGATCTTTTCTCTTCCCTACCAAGAAAGGGATAGATGTATCAGTCAAGTACCTTAACTTCTTTCAGGACAAGGATGTAAATAAACCATGGTCATGGGGAGCTGCGACATTGGCACACCTGTACTACAGTTTATGTGCTTCATCGAGGGTGAATGCAAAAGGGCTTGCATGTTGTACTACATTGCTAGAGGTAAGTTTTTGTAACATACATTATTTTGTTTTGTTGCTGGATTGCTGTTTTCTTTACTTGTGATTGAAATTTATTTATTTTGACAGTCCTAGATATTTGAACATTTCCCGAAGCTGCCTGGTATTCCAACACCCAATCAATCCGGTGCTGCTGAGTTATGTACGAGGTGGTCTTGGACTAAGATGACAAGCGCGCTAAGTGGTTCAGCTGTTTTAAACATGTTTAGAGAAGCTTTGGACAGTTATAAGCTTCAAAATGTAAGTTGAAACCTTTATTTGTTTTTTTTTTTAACTTTTTGAATAAGTATGTTTAGACAAGTTTTCTTTATTGTCGAATTGTATGAATTCGACAATAAAGAAACCTCAGTTTTTGTCGAATTCACAAAATTTGACAAAAAGAAAGTTTTTTTTTGTCGAATTGTTAGAATTCGACAATATGTTAAACATTGTTTCACATTATTTACCTAACTAACCTATATGTTATTTCTGTTGCAGGTCGTCTGGGACCCGTACTTAGAGAAGAGGGAGGACAAACATAATTTCAAAGAAGTGGCTAGCTTTACAAGTCTTCTCTGTAGTCCTGAACACAATGAACCATATTATCTTGACCGAGTACAGAGACAGTTCAACTGAAGGCAACTTATGCCTCGGGATCCTACTTGTGTTGAACATAGCGGCTTGCGTCTTTGTGATAAACCATGCGCATACAAGCCGAAGTATAATTGGGTGAATTTATTCTCCGAAGGGAAATGGAAGGACTCTATCATTTTGACGAGGGGTAGGAAAGTCCACGATGGGATCCCCGTTTGTATTGAAGGATACTTTGAATGGTTCAATTCAGTTTCCTTCACCAAACTTTGCCCAGATGCTGTTAATCTTGCCGAAGATGATGATTACGACGATAGGAGGAGGATAGGGGCGGTGTTTCCCAGAGGGAGAATATGAGTATTTGATTGTACTTATAGTGTTTTAGGTATCTTTCTTCATTCTTCTAATATTCGGCTCTACTATTTTCTTTTATAGGTTGAGGTCCCGCATAGCCAAAATGAAGGTGGCGGAGGACCGGCCGAGGTGGTGGAGGACCCGGCGAAGTCAGTTTTGGTGGAGGCGTTGGCAACGAAGGTGTGCACTCTAACAAACTTTTTAAGTTATAGTTGCCTTGTAATACATATATTGGGAAGGGAATTGCCTTGTAATAACTTTGTTACTCACTTGTTACTATTACGGACAGGTGAATGTGCGTTATTGATGGAGGCAAACCTAAGAATGCAAGCAGACATTCAAGCGAAGGATGTTGCCAACTCCATCTGTGAGAAGAAATTGAATGAAAAAGTATTCGTACATGATTTAGCATTCCCTTCCTTACGCGGTTTTTGTAGACGTCACTTCTTAAATACAAGTTTGTTATCAGACATTGGAGTGCGAATCGAATAAGAAATTAGTAGAAGATCTGCGTATGCAAATTGCAAACAAAGTAAGTACTATTACTCCAAAAAAGAAACAAGTTTTTTAACAGTTATTCTTTCCTTTGGAAGTACTCATTTATGATTGATAACAGGTGAAAAAGAATGAAACGTTGAGCAATATTAATGACAAGTTGATGGAAGAAGTTTATGTAAACCAAGAAGCACGACCCTTACCTGTGAGTATGAAATATTATAAGAAACTCAACTATCAGAATCTATTCGAATGGAAACCTTCTTATTCGAACAGAAACTCATGATTATCTTTCTGTTCCATCTTATATATACAAATATAGTACACTAGAGCTATATGTCCTTTATGAGTTGTTTCATAATTATCTTTTTATGGCATTTGTGTAGCTAAACTTGGCTCTACACTCAGAGGAAAACGTCGTAGAAGCCGAAATGTGAAAACAAAAGTACGAAGAGTTAAATGCAAAATTTGAAGAAGCTCAAAAGAGATTTAGTGAGAGAGATAGGAATGTAAATGATTTAGGCAATGGTCATTGACGAAATATTTTGTAGTCATGTACATTGATGCGGTTGTTTAATTTTTTGCTTGAGGAGACTTTTTACGAAACATTGAAGTAATCCGATGTACATTGATACTAAATTGTATATATATGCCCTTTGGAATCTTGCTCAAACAAAAGTTTTCCTATTTAACAGCTAGTCTCCTAGTGTCGAAACGTAATTGTCGAAGTCGACAATAATGTGTTGAATTGATTGTCATTCGACAATAAATTGTTGAATGAGAATTTATGCGATAATAAATTGTCAAATTGATTGTCATTCGACAATTAATTGTCGAATAAAAATTTATGCGACAATAAATTGTTGAAATAGACTGAATTCGACATAGTATTTTCATGAACCAGGCTATGTCGATTTTGTGTGTTTATGTATAAACCCATGATTTATAGGTGAAGGTTACACATGACAGGTGGTACGCCAAATACATCTACGAAACCAAAAAGCTAGTAAGTTGTACTGTGACTTCTAATTTGTTTTTCACCAAATACTAATCATGTGGATCTAAATCAGCCTAGCAAACCAAACTGACGATATCCGAAGACATGAGATTCAACCTTGAAACTAACAATAATGAATGGGTGTGTGCACCTTTGTCATCCTACGCTTGTATTTTTGTTTTAAATTACTTTGTTTTAATTTCTAACTAATTGTGCTCGTGTTTGCGTTATAGGGAGTGTGGCACCTGGCACTGAAAGGCACTATTGAAGGAGGGGATTTTGAAGATACTGAAGACCCAACATGGGAGAAACTAAGTAGGCAGTTTACTAAACTCTTAGCAATTGCTCAAGAGGGTCCAAAGGGGGAATACGAAGATGACATAATCTTATCGGGAAGGGGGGAGTATCAAGAAAGGATCGATTCTTGGTTGAAGAAGATTGATCATAAAACTAATCTAAGACAAATTTTGTTTCAACCATTTAATTGGTTACAACTGGATATACGCGATGTTGAAAGGGATGGTAACACAACGTTTAGGGTTGCTGCGACATATGCGTATCAGAGCCAAATGAAGTTCTTGAATGTAAATGATTCCTTGTGTACCTTGATGACGAAGAATCCTTCTTATTGGAATAGCGTTTTCAGTCAGAGGTTGGATATAGCTTATAGTGATTTGGGAGAGAGAAGGTACGAAACATTGCTACGGGGATTTAAGTTCAATGTCGTGTTCATAAAATATTTGTATATGGGCCATTTGTTGGCAACATATTACGAGAAGGTGGTCATCTTCATCAGCAATAAGGAGGCCTTAACGTTCCTACCTTTGTTTTGGCGGAAAGCAAATAACAAGATTACCAAAGAGAAGAGGTTTGAAAACATTCTTGCTGATAGTACGAAGTATTGGTGGGTTGGAATGACATCTGATAAAAACTTTGCAAAATTGAAGACCAAGTACCAATCACCTATTCCTCTGGTTTCTACACTGTGGTGGGCGTATGTGCAATTGGATATTCCAAATGCTTTAGTGAAGCCATGTGTGAAAAACTACTTTGACGCGCCAAACGAAGCTTGGATGAAGTTGATGAGAGACAACAATGTTAACCTACATGATTACAACATAAATGATTTGTTTTCTTGAATGTTGTATATTTGTATATTCTTTGATGATGTACATCTATGTATTTTGTATAGCTTGTGGAGAGTTTATAGCTGTTACATAATAATTGCCGAGTTTATATTATTTCGACAATTAATTGTCGAATGTATAGTTTTCGACAATTAATTATCGATTTTTCAAAATTTAAAGCACAGTTCGACAATTAATTGTCGAATTCATAGTAATTCGACAATTAATTGTCGCATTTCTGAAAATTTGGCAGATACTTTCATGCAAATTGTCGCACCATAAACTTATTCGACAATAAAATCAATTACAACACAACTAAAATTTGAAAAATAATCTGCCAATTCGACAATAATAGCATGAACAAGAACATTATAACAATAATAAAAGTCCCAATGATGTCTCTAATCTGCAATCATATGAACATCTTCAACAACTTCCAACACCATGGTCATCTGACTATGGCTCGAGCCCATCCTGATTTGAAGCACCTACTTATGAAACAGGGGAAATAAATTAGTAATATTCAGCATATGTTGTTATCGTAGAAGTTGTTGGGAAGTACTTATATATGATTTTACGATACTCACCAGCTTCTGTTTTTTGAAACAAGAATTTCAATTTTGGGCAAGTCCGTTTGTCCTGGCTGCCAAAGACTCCACAAGCTTTGTATGTCCTCATCCTCTTCTCCACAGCTATCTCCATTTCGCCCTTCCATCTGCCATCTTTCTTGTGATCATCTTTTATACGACCTTTGGTTTGTGCCACAAGAAGATCTAAAATAGGAGTTGAAGACATCATAGGAGTTGAAGACATTACTGTCTCAGTTAATGGAGTTGACATTGAAGGATCCGTCCCTGAGACTTGAGTCAGAGATGCATCGTACGCATCTAGATGTGTCTCAAGCTCGTCTAGCCTTGAAATGGCATATTCAAAGTTTTCTTTATTTTTTGATGCCCTCTCGAATAGGTTTGCTGCGCGATGTGAAAGGTGGCTATGGCGTAATGGTTTCCTCAAGTTATCTCCATCTAAGAAACTCTCGTCGTACGATCGTGAATATTTGTTTTCCATAATCTTCCACCTTGGTAGAATGAATGCATCTGGAATTTGGAGAACATCATATTTGGAGAAATCTTTGAAGAGATGACAACACGGTAGATTTACATACTCGAACAACTTGCATTCAAAATGGCCTGTCAAGCCAGCCAAGTCTATCTTCAACTCAAAACTTTTAGGTGGTCCACTATGTGACTTCACAAGTATTTCTCGAACGTTTCCGTCTATGCTCTTTTCTATTGCTATGAACCGTACAATTTGATTGAATTGGTCTTCAACTTTATGGAAAATCTTCCTCGTATAAATCTTTACTGCATGTTTTAGTAGAGCCTGATGAGGTCTAACTTGCCGATATCTATGCTCGGATTGGAAGTCCTCTTCCTTCTCTTTTTCAAATGTCTCCAATAGAGTTGTTGCATATTTTGTCATGAAACTGTACAGACCAGTTGAAGGAAGCAGCCAACCATTGAAGAAATTGTTTGTTAACTCACTTCTGCCCGTAATATTCATGCCAGCATAGAAAGTACCTCTATTCCACAAAAGTATCCATCTTTATCTGATATTAAATCAGCCTTGCATCCAATTGTTGTCATCAAGATTATGTTTCTTCATAAGCTTGACCCACCTTCTATCAAAGTCTACAAGATCGTATGTGTTTTGGATAATTGAATCTATATCACTCTTGGATGTGGATGGATCTCGATAGACATGACCAATTTTTTCAGGGAACTTGTGTATGATGTGCAATAGGCAGAGCCGATGTCTGGTGTTTGGGAAGACCTTCGACAAAATATAGATATTAGATAACACAGATGGATTGTCGAGTTTATGATTTTCGACAAAATATATTGTCGATTTCATGAAATTCGACAAAATATTGTCAACTTTATGATCTTCGACAAAAAACATTGTCGAGTTTGTCCATTTGGACAATTATTTTAACTTGTCGACAATTATAATAATTCCTGTAAACATAAGACTGAGACTAACCTTGGGGATGGCAACACCCATTGCAGTATCTTGGTCAGTGATAATAGCCGTCGGGTGTTTATTGCTCATCGCCTTCAGCCATGTATGGAATAACCAAGTAAATGTGGTCTCTTTCTCATTCCTCAACAAAGTACATCCAAGTTGGATTGCTTGGTAGTGGTTGTTTATTCCTGCAAATGGAGCAAATAACATCTTATAAACGTTCGTCCTATACGTAGTGTCAAAAGTCACCACATCCCTAAATGCCTCATATGCCATTCGGGATCGCCCATCTATCCAAAAAAAATTAAGTGCTCTGTCATCATCATCGAGCTGAATGTCAAAGTAAAACATAGTATCATCGACTTGTTTTTTCTTGAACCAATCCAATGCAGCCTGCGCATCGCCACTCGATATACGTTCCTTGTTAACTTTGGCTCTGTGGTTGTAACAATCATGTTTGTTGACGGTCTTGTCTGGAAATAAAGCAGGCCCTTGCTCACTGAGATATTGTGAAGCTCAAAAGTCTCTGTTAGGTTTTTTGCAACTTTAGGGAAAAAACGATTAATCTTCATATGATGGTAGTTTCGTGGGGAGACAAGGTTGTGGTTATGAACATCTGAGAAACTCGTAACAACATATTTCCCAAGATTTTCTTTCCAATTGATGTTCAAAGTCGCTTTACACCCGCATTGGTAAGAAGAACGCTTCTTCCCATCTTATTCACTTGTACCCGAAGTTTGGTTTTTTTTCGACAAACCGTTGCTCAAACAATAAAATGTTGCTCGTGCTATCTCCTCCGATCTTGGTCTTTTTTGGAGTTGCTCTTCTTTGTGGAAAACCCTTTCGTCCTTCTATATTTTTCATATACGGAACTTGCCTTATCTACTGTATCAAAAGTTTGCCCTTCGTATGGCGTCCCCACAAACAAGGAATCATCGGCGCAATCAGGTGTTCTGGAACCTACACCCGTCGTACGTTCATTGGCAGCCCTTGGTGATGATTCATCTCCAATTACCTTTGACCAATCTGGTTCACATGAATCTTCCATCTTATTATCCTGTCATATAGGAGGAATTATTGGATACAATTAATCAAAGACATCCATACAGCCAGACGAACTAAACGGAATGAAAACTCAGACAAGCAACCACAAATGCAGAAGGAAGGAAACACTGCAAGCCACCACAAGGGGCATTTATACGTACAACCAGAAAATACTATTGCTGACTAGAAATTTGTCTAATCAATATTTCATCGACAATTAATTGTTGATGAAATATTGATTCGGCAATTAATTGTTGATGAAATATTGATTCGACAAATAATTGTCGATGAAATATTGATTCGACCATTAATTGTCGATAAAATCTTGATTCGACAATTAATTTGCAGGAAATATGGATTCGGCAAAAAAATGTCGAATCCAGATTTTTTAGAGTAGAGGGAACAAATTATGCCACATACACCACTAACCTGTTCGATTTTTGGAGTAGATATTGGTAGATGTTCGGATGCCGTCCACTGACCACTTGTTATTCAAGAAAGATCAAAAACCATGTTACCTCCGTAGCATAATTCCATTCGGTTCACGAAATACAGTTTTGACATGGTAATGAAAATAATGAGAGATACTGAGAAGGCTTCGTACCTTAACCAGGGCCACAAAAATCAAAGTTGGAGGCTGACAAAGAGTGATTGAGTGGGAGATTAAGTGGCGGGAAATGATGGGAGAGAGAGAGAGATAGAGTAAAATTTGAATTTAAATTTGGGCGTATAGAGCGATTGAGGAGAGAGAGAGAGAGAGAGAGAGAGAGAGAGAGTCGAGTGGAGAAAGATAGTTTTTTTTTTGTTTAATTTTTTTATTTTTTTAGTCGCTAAATAGATAGCTAAGTGGGAGAAAGAGAGATGTTGAGTAGGCAGCTGAGTTGGAGAGATGAGTGGCTTGAGGAGAGTGTAACGGGTGTGTAGCAACAAAGGGAGTGTAGGCGAATCCTCTCCCTTGATAAATATGTCCAATTTTTGATGGGAGAGGATTCGCCTACACTCCCTTTGTTACTACACACCCGCTACACTCTCTCACAACCACCCATCTCTCCACATCTCCTATCCACATAAGCAACCAAAAACAACTCTCTCTCTCACTCAGCTGCTTATGTGGCAAAAAAACTCTCTCTTCACTCGCCTCACATGATTCAAATTTGAACGCCTCACTTGATTCAAATTTGAATCACTCTCTCTCTCTCTCTCTTCTGGCTTCCCTCTAATCTATCCTCCATTGAATCACTCTCTTTTTCTCTCTCTCTCTCACTAATTTCTCTGTCAATCTCTTTCTCATTCCTCTGTATCTCACTCACTCCCCATTTGTGTTCTACAAAGCTAGCTTCTGTAAAAAAAATCAACTTTTCTCGCGCAATGTCGTTATGCCTTTGACCAAATTGTCCATAAAAAATCACTCTCTCTCAGCCTCAAACTTTGAATTTTTTTATCTCTGGTCTCTCTCATTATTTTCATTACCATGTCGAAACTGTATTTCGTGAACCGAATCTTGCAATTGTGCTACAGAGGTAACTTGGTTCTTAATTTTGTTTGAATAACAGGTCAGTAGACGACATCCAAACATCTACCAATATCTACTCCAAAATCGTCAAAAAGGAAACAAAAAGAAAATAATGTGTAGAATTCGACAAAATTTTTTTTTATTGTCGAAGTCAAATTTTAACAATTCGACAATTTATTGTCGAATTGTTAGAGGATGTGACAATAAATTGTCAAATTGCTAGAGGTGTCGATAATAAATTATCGAATTGTTAGAGGATTCGACAATAAATTGTCGAATGGTTAGAATTCGACAATAAATAAAGTTTTTTTTTTTTTTTTTTTTTCGAATTTTGTGAATTCGACAAAAAGGCTTTCAATTGTATGATTTCGACATAAAAAAGAGGAAATTTTTGTTGAATTCACAAAATTTGACACTTAATGAAAAAATTAAAAAAACTAGAAATCAAGGTTTCAACTTACATCTTCAAGCTTGTAATTGAGGCAAAATCTTATACCTGATTATGACGGATAGGTTTTGTTGTTTGGGATGAAATCCACAAAGATGCTGAGTTGACAGAGAGAGTGAGTTGTTGAGCTCAGTGGAGACCGAGACACGATGAGTGAGTTCGAGACCGAGTGAGAGAGAGAGAGAACAGCAAGTTGTCGGAGCTGTCGGAGTGATGCAAGCGAGAGAGAGAGAGAGTTGAGTGACAGAGTTGAGAGATAGAGTCGAGTGGAGAGAGAGTGAGCTGAGTAGAGAGAGAGAGATTTTTTTTTTTAATTTTGAATTTTTTACTCGACACGTCAACGCTGAGTGGGAGAGAGAGAGTTGTCGAGTTGGCAAAATGAGAGGATACGAGAGAGTGTAGGCGAATCCTCTCCCATATTTGATTTCTTTTGTTTTTTTAGATAAACCTCAAGAGTATTGTCACGCCCAAAAGCTATATTCCAAGACTTGTCAGAATACATATCCCGGGCAGTGATCAGGTCGTGTGTCCCCCCAAGGATAGACCCCATTTGATGTAGCATAAGAATGAAATTGAAATATATTACATCTACACAAAATAACGTAGCGAGAACATATAGAGAGAAGTAGAGAGATTCTATTAAGGCTCCAAAATGCCAAATATCATAAGCTTCATTAGTTACATAGTTGAGAAGTCTCCCTATATTTATAGTGGAGACTCCTAGGTCTCTATCTCTCCCTAAACTGAACCCTTGGGGGTTAGTAGTCGGTAGTAGCCTAACCCACTCTACCGTGGGGGACCTACTAAACCGTGGACTATAATACTCCCTCTTTGGGTTATTCACCATGAATGAGACGATTGTCTCTGCAGTCTAGACTCAGCAAAACCCAATGGGAAAAAGCTTTGAGTAGAAGGCAAAGCTAATATAAACAAGTCACATATCGGTATTGAACGCGACATAAGCCTACCTCATTAAAACCTCGTCTGGTAAAACCCAATGGGTACAAACCCGAAACTCAGGAAAAAGAGTACAAAATGCATATGTCCTATCACTTAGAGTGGTGATGGGGAATCTCCCTCTGAAACAAGTAGACTCAACTTCCACATGCCAATGCCATGAACCAACTTCAAGAATGTTGACTTCTTATTGCCTTGGTGAACAAATCTGCTAGATTCTCAGAGGAGGGTATCCGCTGGATATCACTTTCTCTATCTCGTTGTAGCTGATGTGTATGCCATAATTTGGATGAAATATGCTTTGTTTTGTCACCTTTTATGAATCCACCTTTCAGTTGAGTAACGCAAGCAACGTTATCTTCATTGAATGTTGTCGGAGTAGAAGAAGCAAAATGTAGACCGCAACTGATTTGGATATGATATGCCATGGAGCGTAACCAAACATATGCTCTTCCAGCTTCGTGTAGAACAATGATCTCAGAGTGGTTTGAGGATGTCGCAACCATCGACTATTGAACTGAACGCCAAGATATCGATGTACCTTAGTAAGTAAAAACATATCCTGTTTGTGAACGACCTTTGTGTGGATTTGATAATAATCCTGCATATGCATAACCAACTAGTTCTTGCTTGCCTATGACGTTATTCAAAAAAAACAATCCCAAATCAACTATACCACGCAGATAACGGAATACGTGCTTAACTTTATTCTAATGTCTCAGCGCCGACTGAGAATTGTGGCGAGCCAACAAGTTCACTGCAAATAAAATGTCAGGTCTGGTACAACCTGCAAGATATAACAAAGCACCAATAGCTCATAAATACAATATTTAAGGACCGATGAGTTCTTCGTCGTCATTCAGAGGGCGCAATGAGTCAGTCTTGACATCCAAATGTCTAACGACCATTGGTGTACTCAGCGGGTGAGCAACATCCATGTGAAAACGTTTTAACACTCTCTGTGTGTATGTCGCCTGGTGTACTAGAATTCCACCACTAAGATTCTCGATCTGAAGACCAAGATAAAATATAGTTTGACCGAGGTCTTTCATCTCGAATTCCTCTTTTAGGTTTCGGCGGGGCAAGTTATCTCCTCAGGAGTCTCAATGATATTTAAATCATCTACATATACAACTATGATAGCAAATCCAGTGGTAGACTTTTTAATGAATACGCATGGGGTAATCGGGATAATCGAGAATCCTTCATTCATCAAATATTTAGTCAGCCGATTGTGCTATATCATTCCTAACAACTTTACACCATGGAATGATTTATCCAACCGTACTGCGTATACATGCTTCTAACATGCTCGATGCTATCGACATCGATGGTACTTCGTGTACTGGCGGACTTATTAGTATTGGTTGCTTCTGATAGACGAAATCCTTCAGGAATTCGCATGTAAATCTCGATATCTAGTTTCCCATATAGATAAGTTGGTGACTACATCCATTAGAAGCATGTCTGGTCTTTCCGAGACTGACATACTGATTAAGAAGCGAAATGTTATAGCGTCCATTACGTGAATATAGGTTTCATCTTAATCAATGATGAGCGACTAGCCTCGCTTTATACCTCACAATATTCCCGGATTTATCACGTTTCCATATAAGCAACTACTTGTATCCAACTGGTCTTATGGTATTATCACGTTGGACTACCGGTTCAAATTCCTTGCGTTTCGCCAGAGAATCTAACTCCGTCTGAATCGCATGTTCCCACTTTGGCCAATTCTGTCTGCGTCGACATTCGTTAACGGACAGTGGGCCAGGATCGTCATTCATGACAGCAATTGCGGAGGTGAATATAAATATTTTGTCGACGACTACTTTTGAACGATCAAACTTAGATCCAGTGTAGAGATAATTGACTGATATTTTAATATTTGAGTCAAGTCTCGTGCCAGTGGTTGTTTCTCCAGGGCTTGTCTCCATAAGGACAATCTGTATGGGTAATCGAGTAGCTATTGCTGCCAAGTTGTCGGGTGATGACTCTCTATGAGTCTCGACTACATCAAGAGTCAGTTGAACCTTCCTTGCTCTTTTCATAGAAGCTGGATTGATAGCTCTTTGCCGATGAGCTTTATTCTTGGATCCTTTAAGACGGCCTCGCAGTTTTTGAGCTATAAGCTCATTGTCTTGTATAGTCATAGCTTTCCCTTTCAGGACCTCGATTCTAGCTGGTGTATTCTCTGCTAGGATATGCGACTTCATCACTTTAGCTGCGCCATTGAATGCGTCCGACATTTCATGAGCAATCTGCTGAAAGTGAAGGATCCTTTGAATTTTTCTATCACAATGACTATTTGGCTGGTCCAGGTGAGACATAGTTGGTGTATTTCAAGTTATTTCAAGCCATTAGCTCGAAACAAAACTTCTATTATCTCCCCCTAACAGCGGAAATACCATCTCGTCAAAGTGGGAGTATGTAAACTTTGTAGTAAAAAGATCGTCTGTCGTGGATTCCAAGTATTGAATGATAGATGGAAAATAATATCCCATGAAATCCCAAGGCGTCTCTCGGGACCCATCTTGGTACGTTGAGTGCAATGGGCACATGTACCTCGCAACCAAAAATGCGTAGATGGTGAACTACTGACTACTGTCCAGTGACTAGTTGCAATGGGGAAAACTGACGATATGTTGTCGGCCGTAATCTAATGAGCGTAGCGGTGTACAAGACTTGCTCGCAGTAACGAAGGCCGAGCGATCATTTAAATCCTTTTGATTAGATTTTCGGCTACACCATTCTGGGTATGCACATGGGGTGGACAAACAATAATCATCGAAGGTATGGGAGTTGAACTCACCAGTTCTGTCGAGTCTGATAAACTCAATAGAGTATTTAGGGAACTATGTCACTAGCTTTATAATTAATGCCAACAAGCGTGCGAAAGTCATGTTCATAGTCGAGAACAAGTATACATGAGACCATCTAGAAGATGCGTCGATGATGACCATAAAATATTTGAATGGGCTTGAAGGCGGATGGATAGGACCGCAACAGATATCTCCATGGATGCGTTGGAGAAATCTAGGGGATTCCGGCCCCACTTTGGTCTGATTGGGTCCCGTAACGAGTTTCCCTTGAGAACATGCTTGGCATGGTTGGTTCTTGAGAATTGGAAGTTTTTGTTCCTTTAAGAAATGGCCTCTCGAGTTCTTGATTATTCTATTTTTCATGTCATCCAGGATGACCGAGACCATCATGCCAAAGGTGGAAAAGGTTTTTGCTACACGGGGACGTGTGCAATAGCATAAGTATCTATCCTCTGAATAGGGGTCATATATAGACCTGATGAGCGTATTGGGCATTGCTCCAACACCAGCTTCTAACCATATACTTCAGGCGTGATGCGCAAGAAAAGACCTTTGTTATCGTTCCAAGTCTCAAGGTGATATCCATTTGCATGAACATCCTTGAAGCTGAGTAAGTTCCGACCGGACTTACTACTATATAGGGCATTCTCGATCTCTAAGACCGTGCGTCTAGGAGGTAAAAGTAAAGCTCGACCATAGACTTTCACCATACTGGTTATGCCAGCAATGGTTGTAACATTCAAGTATAATCCCTCCAATCTTTTTCTTAAAGAAAACATAAATTTCCTAAAAAAATCTTCGAACAATTAAGAATTAATCCAGATTAATCTTGTTTTAGTCTTAAGATTAATCCATACTGAATATTTTAACCAAATCCCATGTTGAATCTACAAAAATCCTAATTGGGATTAAAATGAGATTAATCAAGATTAAATCTATTGTTGGATTGTTATGCCTTAAGTAAAAAAATATATTAAAAATGGTATGTTTTAGGTTTAATATCTAATGAAACAAAAATTCATACCCATATGCCCAAACATCCGACTATGGTTATGGGTATGGTTATGCACACCGACAGGGGTGTGGGTATCCACCCGATCAGGCATATGATGCTTCTGACTCTATAACATTTGAGAGATTGCAAGGAAACATATCGGTATTAGGTTGTCCACCACTTGAAATTCTTCAGTATGTTCCTCAAGTAGTGTACGAGGAATGCATACGTCAATACAGACATAAATACAAAGGGAAAAACGTGACGTGGGCTCAGTATGTTGCCCATATTGAAGATCAAGAGATGTGAAATATTCAAGAACAAGGAAGACACTCGAATTAGTATTAGAGCATCTCCAACAGAGTGGTATGCTGTTAAGTTTTCCCATACTCTTGCAAAAAACTTATCCAACATGGTATGGTGTTCAACATACTCACCCCCATACCCCTCCAAAGTATACGAAACCTAAACTTGACGAGGAGTATGTGCATACCGCCTAAGAGCTGAACCGTTCAGCGCCCAATAATTTTTTTAATACAACTGTCCAAGGGGAAAAGTAATGAATAACAGACGTTAGGCGCTAAACCGTTCAGCGCCCAAAGAAAAAATATATATCATTTGCCTTTTTGGTGTTAGGCACTGAACCGTTAAGCGCCCAATAAAAAAAAAGTAATTTGCTGTTGGACGAAAGCAATATGCGATTCTGGAATACCGGTATGGTAAACCGTAACAGCATACCACTCTGTTGGAGATGCTCTTAAATTTTCAACTTGTGTAACAAATAATTTTAATCGTAAAATGGATATTTTTAGTATATTAATATTATTATTTTCATTTAAAGATCATCTACATAGTTGCAATTTATTATTTTTCATTAACCTACTATTAATTGCGATTAAATACGATTAATTATACAATTAACCGATTAATCTTTTTTCAAAATGGGAGATTAAAACCTCGATCCCGATTGAAAAACCCTTTTTTTAACTACGAATAATTAAATACTAGTTTGGAACAAAAAGGTAAAAACAACTTGTGGTGACATCATAATATATAGCTGATCACTCCTCTTTAAATTAATACTAGTATTTTCTTCATCTCTGGCAAGTTGTGTCCCAAACAATTTATGCCTCTTAGCCGGCTTGTGGGTATGGGAGTTCATCACCAATCGTTGGTGAAGCTCATCAACCAGCATGCAATCAATCAAGTCTGAAAACCTGATGAATTTGCGTTCTCTGTACCACAAAACCAACTCTAAGTTGTTAGCAGGAAACGTATCCAACATGTTCTTGAGTTTCGCAATATCCATTACCTCTCTCGCCCGCCGCATACATTCAATATAGCGGATATGCGGAAGACAACAAAGTAATAATCCCATATTGTTCTATAATTCCGCATCTTCAGGGTAGACCATAGTATCCTTACATAGGGAATGATAGTCGTTCTCTAGGACTTGAATTTGATGCCAAGCTAGGTCCATAGGTCATATGGATCGCGGAGAAATAAGTATTCCATCTTTAGGGCGTAGTCGAGATGGTTATGTATGAGGATGAAAGTTTTAGCCTATTCTGGGAAGAATCGGTCGAGGAAGCCTTGGTTGTTGATTCCAAGTTGAACCAAGGGAGATGAAAAACAACATTCATAGCCCATGGGGCATAATCCTCTCCGTAAATGGTGAGAATAGCAGTCTTGATCTCTGATAAATGTGACATTTGTAGGATGCGCAAAAGCAGGGTAAGATCACCTACATAAGATGCTTCCTATCAAGCGACGAGTTAACGATATATCAATATGCATAATATGTATTATCCTTTAACGGGTAGGGTGATTTGAAAAAAAGAAAAACACATAATCCCTCCCCTGTATTAGACAAAAATGAGGATATATACAAACATGGAAAGATAACAATGGAAAATAACTAAATTAACCTAATTTGTTTCAAATGATAACAATGTTCACATCATAGGAACAAATTCACTTAGTGAATGCTGAGGCTAAATCCTGTCCATGTTTTAATTTTCTAACCCTATTTAGAGACCGTATCTAACATATGTGTTACTCGTGCGATATAGTTTTATACAAAGGTTAGGTGACAAGGGATGACATTTATGGGGTGACCCCGAAGTCACGCGGGCTATTTGTGTCAAATCCGTTAGGCATAAAGGAATAAACCCAATCCAATTCCAATATGCTAAGTTTCCAAAACACACACCGGTGTTCAAATGAGCATGTGAAGTTTTATTTATAAGCTAGAGGCAATATAAACCAACTCTAGGCTTAAACGGCCAAAAACGTAAAAACGTGGCTTTGGCGGAAATCGATGCTAAAAGAAGCAGCTACGATACGGCCCAGAAGTGCTCTGATGCATGTCCTGAAAGAAGGAGATGGGATGCGCGCGTTGAGAGAGCCAGACGCTGGTTGAGCTGTTCGGGATGGGATCATATCTATGTCCTACTATTCTCCTATATGCAGAGAAGCCCGTTGACTGAATCCAGGAGGGTAACGAGTCCTCAATTCATAACCCATATCATCAGGGGGAGAACAAACAAAGATATGGGGAATAGCTAATTCCAACCAGATAGATAAGTTGGCATCTATCTATCGTGGGGTATATGTTAAGAAATGTTCAAAAAAATCTATTTCCTAAAGATGAATTCGCATCCGTCAAACGCCCAACCACACTCACTATCAGTTATCAGACTGTGTAAACACCAGACCTTAGTACGGGCTTAGAGAAAGCCTCAGTCGGTGTTGCTTAAAATGTCAAGTCACAAAGGATAGCGAACTCGACTAGAGACATAGAGCACGAAACATATAGAACCAAGAAATCTTAAAAATTAAGGTGTGTAGAGTGAGTTAGAGTTGAGTTAGGCTACTGAGCTATAGTCGGGCTAACTCGATCTGAACCTAGTCTAAGATATGGCTCATTCCTGATCGGGTTACTCAGCTCAGGTTGAGGTTTACGATACTTGAGTCCTAACTCAGTATGTGACTTGTAACAAAAGTCAACCGGAAGTCGCTCAGATGCACACAGATGTGGCCCTTCGAGTTTGTTAAAACTAGGGTTGGAACTCTACAGATTATGGGTTTGGGACCTAGGCCTTATTCGCAGAATCTCGAGTTAGACCTTAGAGCTAACAGGCCCTAGGCCAGGTATGCTCAGGTCGGCCTTTGAGTTGGATTAAGGCTACCGGCCAAAACTAAGCTCAGGGTCGTATCGGATCAAGATGGACTAGATCGGGTTCGGACTAGAGCTCTAACCTGGATTAGGACCGGACACTTGGATCAGGTTTGGATCACGTAAGGATTGGGTCTCGTCAAGACGTGCTGGGCCTGGATCAGATTGACCAAAATCAACCTTGGAACGGTTTGCAGCTACTGACTGGACCAGGTAGGAGTGGGGACAAGGTCGGTTTACTCCTACCTAAAGTCTGCAGGACTCGGTGGGATTGGGCTTGACCAAGTCTGCTTATACACAAGTGTTGTGGTGTTGTGTGTAAAAACACACCAACACATAAGCACGTGGTCTACACACACGTGCCAGTAACGCGGGTTACTTACGGTAGAGTCACGTTGCACAACATGCGCACCTTACTTGGGTTTGTACGGGGTCCACAGGTCACACACACATGCATATCACCCGAGATTCTGAGCTTAACACTCGCCTCATGCACATGTGGGTCACATGCGCGTACACACTGCACACACGTGCATAACACGCGTGGATGCCACACATGAGCCACACACGTACACAACACATGGAAATAATTGCATATTTAACATATTATAGGGCAAAAAATAGTAAAACCCTAGAGTAACAAATAGATCTAATCATGTAAACCTTAATCACATGTAATAAAAGATCTAATCACATAGTTTATAGCATGCATCAAGATTAACCAAATCTGGCCTATACATCATATTCAAGGCAGTAACATGTAAAAATTTGCAGAGAACAATGATAAACTCTACTAAAAACATACAAAATACTAGATCTAAACATGATAAACATAGTAGAGATTACTTAAAAAAACATGTGTAATAGTAGATCAAGATTTTTAACCTTAAAAATGAGGGGTTTCTAGGGTTACCTTGATCCAAAAGCTATGAATAACAAGAGATTACTACCTAAGATAAGCTATAATACCAAGAATTTGTGCTCGAAGGAAGAACAAACGTGCTTGATAACGTGTAATCATCTATAATACTTAGCCAATATGAGAGAACATATAAGGATAAGTAGAAAGATTCTATTAGGGATCCAAAAGGCAAAATATCATAAGCTTCATTCGTTACATAGTAAGGGAGTTTCCCTATATTTATAGTGGAGACTCCTAGGTCTCTCTCTCCCTAAAACGAACCCGAGGGGGTTAGTACTCGATGGTAGCCCAACTCACTCCACCGTGGGGGACCCATTAAACTGTGGACTATAATAAACAAATATTATATTCACAACTCTAACAAGCTCTGCATTGACATGACTACAACAATGAAGCGAAATGGAGTCTCACAAGAACAAGAGCAAATCAACTACATGAACATCTTAATAGCATGCTCCCAGGTACTACTCATCTAGTGGATCTGAATATATAGCTAACAACATGTACCTGAAAATAGTTTTGCGGAAGGTGTTAGCAAGCCACAACTAAGCAAGTACAATGACCCTCAAAATAAATAATAACAGAGAGCAGTATATTAATAACGAACCCCAAGTCTCCAAATATCAATAATACTTTGTTATAACATCATAGTTAATATTTAAATATTCTATTAACTGAATGTAAAATAATGCGGTTGACTCTCAAATTCTTATATAATGTTGGCAATAATAACTTGTACTATCCATAATAGGTTGATGTCCTAAGTATCATGCACACAGTATGTCCTTAGTGACTCCCTTTCGTCCTCTACTCGAAAGAATAATCGAGTCCTCTTTGGATGTCTCTTTTAGGGTTTAGTACCCACGGAGATGCCTGTGGTTTGACTCTTCGACCTGACCAATGTCTTTTAGGGATTAGTACCCATGGAGATGCCACAAAATCTACCGATTTTTGTGACCTGACCAGTACCTTTTAAAGATTCATATCCATGGAGATGCCAAAGGTTAACCACTAGACCTAACCGGAATGAATCCTAAATGGTACATTAACTTATTATCATCATGCACGAATTCTCAATCACGACTCTCTGTATATTCTCTTTAGTTCACAAACTCTCATAATGGGTCTTACTAATATAAAAATAAGTACAAGACAATCCCTTGTGTGTAACTAACTCTTGAAACGATAAGGTCGTCAAGTCATTCTACTTGACGACCAATAAAGTCGTTATATCTTAAAAAATGGAAGGAAGTCTGCTGTCTCAAGCGGGAGGGCGGACTTGGAATTCGGGAGGCGGGGGCCACCAATAAAGCACATTTGTCTAAGCTCGTCTGGCACCTACAACACAATCTACACGACTTGTGGGACCAATTCCTGAAAGCTAAATACTTCCCTAGTTGTGACATTATCCAGGCTAAGAAGAAAGCTGATGCCTCCTGGACCTGACATAGCATTTTTTCTGCTATTGGTATGATCAAAGATAACTCATGTTGGCAGGTTTGGTCTGGAGATCACATCAAGTTTTGGACTGATAGTTGGATTCCCACGGGCCCGACCAGGCAATCAATTCCCTGACCCAACCTCCCTGGGGAAAATCGGCCTCAATTGGTGAGCCATTTCATTAACCCCATCCTGAAGACGTGACGAGTTGGGGAACTACAGAAGTATTGCGCTGCCACCTCCATTAACCACATTACCCAGATTTTTCTCCCCCACTTGGGGGGTCCCGACAAGATACGATGGTGCTCATCCAAGGATGGGAAATTCTCCAATAAATCCACTTACCGGACGATAATGGCCGGCCGCCAGATGGAGATCCTGAGTTTGCCTCCCAAGCAACTGTTGAATATCTGGAAAAATAAGGCAACCCCGAGGGCCCAACTGTTCGGCTGGAAGTGCCTCTAGGACATGGTTCCTTGCCAATTAAAAATTACAGGGTTTTTGTAACTTGCGGATACCTCATTCCCCTTGTGCTCCTCTCTGGCGGAAACCCTTCACCACCTCCTCCTTGAGTGCCCCTTTACACGGGCAATTTGGTTTTTAACGGAGTTTGGAGGTCTGCTCTACCGCTTTGCACATATGACTGTTTCCGACTGGGTCTCTTGGTGGATCACACCGGTGCTTAACTGGCCTATTCATCGTGAACTTTGGACCTTTGTGATACTTACCATGTCATAGATGATCTGGAAGACTAGATGTGAAAATGTTTTTCATAATAAACCTCAAGACCCACTACGTATCTCTATGGTCATTAATAATATGATTCTAAATGAACCGGTTAGGCATCTAGAGAGGTCTAATATCCAGGTCCCTTAGAGCATCCCAACTGCAGGTTGGGCAAAAATTAACGTTGATACTTCCTTCAGTAAAGATAAATTTTTTTAATGGTATTGGGTTAGTACTGCGAGATAATGGTAATGTTTTTGGTGCAGCCCACCGTTCTACCAGTAGATTTCCAACCATTGAAGAAGGCGAAGCCTTTGCAGTGCAGGGAGGAATTATCTGGGCTAGGGAGAGAAATGCATAAAAGGTTGTCATTGAAATGGATGCAGAGGCTATTAACTCCTTTTACCGGAATGGAAATACAGTTGTTTCCTGGACAACCAAAAAAATCCTCCAGGATAGTTTGGCACTTTTATATCATTTTGTAGATATTTGTATTAATTATGTACCGTGTAGCGCAAACTCTGTAACTCATGAGATTGCCACTAGACCTATGTTGGATGACTGTTGTTGTTGTATGATCTGGTGTGGCTCTCCCCCTTGGTGTCTTTAGGATGTACTCAAGGAAGATAATACCACTTTTGTAATGTCCCTTATATAGCAATAAATCTACGGCTTACCAATCAAAAAAGAAGAAGAAGTTGCTCCACTTGACACAAAACCTACAAATATTGTTGTTTACCACAAACTCTCTAAAGTCCTACATGTCATGCTTTATACACAACTTAGAGGAAAAAATTTAGCTTTCTCCAGTGCCATCATTTCTATATCTCTCACCCTCAAAAAATTGACACGTGGACAATGACAGCAAAGGAAAACTAACAGCAAGTTATTATGAAGAGAGAGAACTAAATTTTTTCCCAAGACAAGAGTCTCCCATACCACTTTTGCCCTCTTTAAATACCACTCTCTCCTCACAAGACCTCTATAAAGTTAGCGCCGCCTCCCTTTCATGTGCATTTCAATGGAGGAAGATTGGGATTTATAAGCTGTTGTGAGGGGTTATTGCAGGTCATCAAGTGCAAACATGAAGGAGGAGATGTGTTTCTCTGGTTTTAGTTTTGGTGCCTCTTTGAGTGTGATTAAAGAAGAAGATAATAGTATATGGCTTCCGGATCTCTTTGAGAGTAGAAGACCTAATGGAGAGCTCTAAGAAAACCTCATTGTTTATGAGATACTTGTAGATTCATGGCAAACTACAATAACAAATTATAAATACTCCATTATATATAAGATTAGAGTCTTTGCTGCTTTGTCACAGCCAAAACACTAGGAGAACAAATCCGTAAATTTTTTTCTCATAGGGTTTGTAATTCTGTTTTTCTTCAAACTCTAATTTTTGATAGTGTATTTAGTAAAAAATAATCTTCAACCCTAATTTGACATGCATGTGCATTGAAAAAATAGGAAGGATGCGGAGTTAAAGATCACTAAGCAGTGTACGTTCAAGTTTGCGATTACTGAGAAGTTTATTGACGAAGTGACATGTGAGGTGGTTCCGTTGGATGTGTGTCAGGTCATCTTGGGTAGCCCTTATCTTTGAGACCGAGATGCAATCCTTTACCGTCGTGCTTGCAAGTATCATTTGGTGAAGGATGATACTGAGTTTCGTATTAATGCGTGCAAGGAACATATCACTACCAGTAATTTGGTAACGGCGACTCAGGCAAAGAGGTTGGTTAATGCGAGCGGTAAATTTGTTTTGTTGTTGGTGTGACAGGTTCAAGAGGGTCCGTCGACTATAGTATTGTCTACTTTGGCAATGTCTACTAAGCAACAAACCGATATGGGGGAGTTGCAAGGGGAGTATGAAGACTTGTTTCTGGGCATAGAAGGGATGCCGCATAAGAGATGTGGAGCATGATATCACCTTGGTGAATGGTGGGCCACTACCTAATATTGGGTTATATCGGACTTCTATTACCGAGTCTGGTGGGATTAAGAAACAGGTACATGAACTCCTGGAGCAAGGAGTTATTAATCCAAGTTGCTCACCTTGTGGTTCCCCGGTGTTACTGGTGTCGAAGAAGGATGGGTCTTGGAGGATATGTGCAGATTATCGGACGTAGAACAAGATCACGGTGAAGAATTGTTATCCGCTTCCACAGATTGACGAGCTTTTAGATGAGTTGCAGATGGCTCAGTTTTTCACCAAATTAGATCATAAGTTGGGTTACCATCAAGTTAGAATCCGGGAGGAGGATACTTGGAAAATAGCGTTCAAGACCAAATATGGCTTATTTGAGTGGTTGGTGATGCCTTTTGGGTTAAGTAATGCTCTGGTGACGTTTATGCGGCTCATGAATGAGGTACTTCGTGCGTTTATTGATGATTTTGTGATTATATATTTGGATGATATCTTGATATATATTCGTACATGGGAGGAGCATCTTGGGCATTTACGCAAAGTGTTGGGCGTGTTGCGATCAAAATTGCTTTTCTGAACGGGAAGAAATGCGAGTTTGGGAAACGGGAGCTAGTCTATTTGGGATTTATTGTTGGTGGCGGTGACCTTAAGGTTGATCCAGACAAGGTCTCAATCATTACTAATTACCCTAGACCCCGTACAGTGACGGAAGTGTAGAATTTTATGGGTTATTGTCAGTACTTACAAAAATTTATTCGGCATTTTTCATAAATAACCACACCGTTGCATTCTTTGACGAAGACCGGGGTTCAGTTTGTGTGAGAAGAACACCATGAGAAGACCTTTCTGTTACTGAAGCGAAAGATTACGGATGCACCAGTGTTAGCATTGCCTAATTTACAGCGGCCTTTTGAGGCCGAGACAGATGCATCAGACTATACATTGGGGGCAATTCTTTTACAGGATGGGAAGCCGGTTGCTTACTATTATAAGATTTTTGCAGGAGCAGTACGCAACTATTCTACCTACGATAAGGAGTTTTAAGCGCTATATCAATCAGTTAAGCATTGGCGGAGTTACTTATTAGGGAAGGAGGTTGTGGTACATTCCGATCACAAACCGTTACAGTTCTTATCTACATAGTCCAAGCTTCAACAAGTTCGCCCATATGAAGTGAATGTCGTACCTTCAGCAATTTACCTTATTAATCAAGTATAAAAAATGAGTGGACAACAAGTTGGCTGACATGTTATCTCGACCCCCATTAATAACTATTTCTGCTTTGTTGGTAGCTATGCAGATCTAGTCGATTGTTCCTTCTGATTACATTTCAGGGTATGGTGACGACAAGGAGTTTAGTGTGATTCGCGAGAAGTTATTGCAGGGCAAGACTTGCGAGTATGTTCTGAAGGATGGTTTTATTTACAAGGGCAGTCTACTATGTATTCCTGAGGGTAGAGACCGTTTGCAGTGGATTCAAGAGGTACATTATTCCTGGGTGGCAGGTCATTTTGGGGTTGAGAAGACTCTTTTAAATTTGCGGCGTTATGTCTATTGGCCGAAAATGCTGGTGGATGTTGCTCGTGTGGTTCGTGGTTGCGTGTTATGCAATAAATCGAAGTCTTCCAATAGGAAGATAGGATTGTACTTACCATTGTCAGTTCCTAGTCGACCTTGGGAGAGCATTTTGATAGATTTTATGGGTGGTTTGCCCATGACCAGGTGTAAGAATGACTATTTTTTATGGTAATGGATCGATTCAGCAAGATGATTGTTCTTATTCCATGCAAGAAGACGGTCACAGGGGAAAGAACGGCGTAATTTTTTTTCAAAGACGTCTGGAGGTATTTTGGGCTCCCTTCTTCTATTATTTATGATAATAATAGTCACTTTTTGGGGCATTTCTGGAGATCGTTATGGGGGATGATGGATATTAAGTTGAAGAGAAGTACCATTTTCATCCGCAGACAGACAGGCAAATATAGGTCGGTAATCGCACTTTGGTACATTTATTACGGGGATTCCATTCTAAGCATCCTAAGACTTGGGATGAGTATTTACAGTATCTTTAGTTTGTATACAACCGGGCGATTCATGGTTCCACGTTGAAGTCTCCTTTTAAAGTTTGTTTGGGGTACTTGCTGCAAAGCTCTTTTGATTTAACGTTTAGTCTTGGCGACAAGAAGGTGTCAGGGAAGAAAGAGGAGGAGCAGGTTAAAGCTCAGCATTTCATTACAAAGATCAGCAAGGTTCATGAGGTGGTTGAATCTTAGTTGAAGAAGACTCAAGCGAAGTATAAGGCTCGCCACAACAAACATAGGGTTGAGTGTACTTTTCTTAAGGGCGACCTTGTTTGGTTGCATTTGGGTAAGGAACGGCTTAAGGGGGAAGGTAAGAAGCTCAAACCTATCCGTTATGGTCAGTTTTTGATACTCAAGAAGATTAGTGATAATGCATTCCAGTTGGATTTACCACTTTTCATGAAGATGTATTCGGTGATTAATGCTGAGCATTTGAAGTTGTTTAAGCCGTCTCTTCTGGATGAAGACTCTGAAATCGATACTCGCCTACCGTCAGTTGATGACTTATGGATGGAAATAGAAGATATTGTCGGAGGATGGCATTCTAGAGAGGAAGGTTCATACTACTAAATAGGGTGCTATTGAATCGTTCTGAGTTGGGAAGAAGGGTACACTACCGAGTAAGTCGAAGTGGTACAGCAGGAAATTGGGCATCGCCGTATTTTTACATCTCTAGTTCTAGCTTGAGAAGGAGCTTAAGGCCCTTAAAGGAGGGAGCCATAATCCAGGAGGATCTGAAGAAGACATGAAGGTTTTAAGTTTCTATTCGAACAAAATTGTCTCTGCTCGAATACTTTTCTGCCTGAGGTATTCTATTCGAATAGAATAAATTCTATTCGAATACATTTCTGCCTGATGTGTTTTATTCAAATAGATTTTATTTTATTCGAATAGATTTATGGTATTTCTGCCTTAGGTGTTTTATTCGAATAGATTTTTATTATATTCGAATACATTTATTTTATTCGAACAGAAACTGATTTTGTTCGAACAGAGGCGCGATTCAGCCTTTTTCCTTTAGGCGTTGTTGTATTTTTGAGAGGCGTTTTGCCTCGAGATGCGTTCTTTTAGTATTTTAAGTTCCCTATTATATAAATGGGACTTAGTTTATTTCTTTTCTTGCTTAGATCTAGAGAGAGGTTCTAAGGAAGAAGCTTAGGGTTTAGAGTTTATTCATTGTAATTACTTGGATAATACAATTGAATTTTTTTTTCCCATACAATTTGGCGTTCTTCATACTTTTCTACTAACTAAAGCTTCTCAATCGTATTGCGGATTAGTAACACCACACAATTCACCAACCCATCGTTCAATCAACAACATGAAGAAACTCCAAAGTCCATATATCAAATTGCAAGAGCAGTACCTATACACAACCATAGCTACCGATGCCGCTTCTTGTTCCTACTTGAGCAAAGCTCAATAGTAAGCACATCCGTGGAACAAATTAAGATCCCCCTTCTGCCATCAATCATCTAATATCTCTTAGTACTAATCACCATGAGGAAGGAAGCAAACCAAGAAGCAAATGTCAACTTCAACACCCAAGCACCCTTACATTACATTAAAGATACCAACAACTCAACAGTAAGTTACATATATGTGTTATAACCAAGCAGCTCATGGTGCAGCATGTGAACCAAAGTAGGTGATGCATATACCTTTCCATCACCAAAGCATCTCTCCTTTAGTCTTCTCCTCTACCCCAAATGATTGCAATTAATATCTCCTTGTCCTCTCACACAAGCACCCCATCTAATGGTATACTTGCATTTGAATCTCTGTTTGGTTTATCTCACTTAAGCCATGATGGCAGTCCACTAGTTTTTTCTCCTCAGATATCGGAAATTAGGGTTTTTCCAATCGTGAAGGAGACATACAGCTCTTGGTTTAAAATAAAAAAGGAGGCTAGGGTGTAAGGATGGGAGAAAAGTGTACCACCAATCAGTCTGAGCATCACAACTCTCAACTCTCAACTCCTAAGTTAAGTAAACTCGTAAAGATGTGTCTCAACCAACACTACTCGCCCCTGATGTTTCTCGTGCTATTGGCTGAGACGGGGAGTGTGTAGTGGACTTATTTCCAATACTCGACCTAAACCCAGATTTTAACCTTCAGCCCGATTGAATGTAAATGCCAGTTCTGAAACTCAAGCTCAGGTCTCAAGCATTCGACCATCACGCATTTACTCGACCTCGTCAACAAACACATGACGCATTTATGACACATTATGGAGCGGTTACAAGGAAGAAAAGTTACTCAAGCCGTTACTCGACCATTATGAAGACTCATCAAAACTTGATATTGTAACGTTCCTCATCAATGTAACCAACGGTCATATTATAAGACCTATAAATAGGACCAGAGAGCTACAAATTGGGAGAGGTTGCTCTGACACATCTTCTAAGAGATATTTTTCTACATCTCTCTCTCTTTGTAATAGCTAGCAGTCTATAAACATCTCGCTCTTTCTAAAATCCTTAGGAGAGGTCGTGGTTTTTAACCCATTCAAGGGTTTTCCACGCTAAAACTTGTGTTAGTTACTTTCAGTTCTTAGTTAACATTCCATATTTCAAGGGTGTAAGGCACTATCTTCGTCCAATACGAAAATAGGCTATTACAGTAAGTAAACTCGTAAGGAGGGATTTCCTACTACGAGCTTATATATGGCTAAAATACGAGCACATAGATCCCTCGAAATTTAATATATCCCTCTTAGGGCCCATGCTGGGAATGTTCTTTAGGGAATACTGTATTCTTCGAATACAGAATTAATCTCTGAATTTGGTCTCTATATTTCATTGAAAACCCTACATTTTCAAATGTAGTTTTTGTTACTAACATATTCTTTGACTGCAGTTTGAACAAGGAATTTGGAATCAAAGAAGATTAGTTTCTCTGTGTTATTTGGAGATTTCTTAGCAAGAGGAGAGAAGTAGCAGTCATACAGCTATGAAAAGGCAAGATTACTTTTTTGAATAATTCATAAACTTTATGGTGCAGCTTTTTCTATCAACACCAGTACCTCATGAGACTAAACTTGTGTGGTTAGTTATGACACTTGAGTCAACATTATACCTTTGCCAGTCAACACTCACCTTTGTTTGGATAATTGATATGAAGTTCATCAAGAGAGTTCATGAAAGTTGTTCCATCTCTCTAATGGCACCACAACTTCTCTTAGATTGTTTCTGCTATCTAATGTTCTGTGTAGCCTTGGCAGTATCAGGATCCATGCCGAATAACTCCAATTTGATAGGTTTAGGCTCTTCACTCTCTCCTCTCGTTCAACCCACTTCATGGCTTTCACCTTCTCGCTTATTCGCCTTTGGATTCTATCAAGAAGGAAGTGGGTTTTCTGTAGGAGTTTGGTTGATGGGTAGTCCAGAAAACACAATTATTTGGACTGCTTATCGAAACGACCCGCCACTTTCTTCAAATGTTACACTACAACTTACAGAAGACGGTAAGCTCCTCTTATGGACTGAGAAAATGGAAAATAAGCGTTTAGGGGATGTCTCTTCGGTCGCTTTTGCTTCCATGCAAGATTCTGGCAATTTTGTGCTATATAGTAAGAATTTCTCCGTTCTTTGGCAGACGTTTGATTTTCCTACTGACACTATAATGGGAGGCCAGAATTTATCAAGTGGGGCTGAGCTGATATCTAGTTTATCTGAAACAAGTCGCTCGAGTGGACGGTTTCATCTCATTATGCAGACAGACGGGAACCTTGTTGCGTATCCTATTGACTTCACCATCAACTCATATTGGTCCACTGCAACTTTTGGGCGGTGGAATCTACACCTCAACCTCAAGAACAATGGCCTACTCTCTCTCCGAGACAGAATCGGTGGCAACATCCTTTCTCTAAGTAACAACTCATTATATCTTTCATATCCAAACATGCAAAGAAACAAGGCCATTGCGTATCGTGCGACACTTGACACAGATGGGAACTTTCGGTTGTATTCTCATCATAGAATCAACACAAACAGTATCTCCACGACGACCATGTCTATCATTTGGTTGGCATTAGATCACAGCTGTTATGTCAATAGTATCTGTGGTTTCAACAGCTTTTGCGTTGAAAGGAACAAAACAGTAGACTGCATCTGTCTTCCTGGTTTCAAGTTTTTAGATCCCAATCAGACGTTCTTGGGATGCCATACCAAAGTAGAAGAAGAAGGTTGTCGAGCTTATGCAGATAATACGACCACAACATCATCCTACAACTTTTCTACAGTTGAGAATTTGGTTTTTGGTGGATCTGAGTCTCCCTACTTCCATCAAACCATGAAGAGGAAAGAAGATTGCAGGGAGTTTTGTAATAAAGACTGTAGTTGTGTGGCAGCTATGTTTCAAAATGGAATATGTGATAAACTAAAACTTCCACTTAAATACCTTCGAAGAAATCTAAACCAGTCCAGCATCACCTTTATCAAGGTGTTCAGTTCCGATAACAAACATGGTGGTTCCATTCCATTGTCACCCATTCAATCCCCGTCTTCCATTGTGAGCAGGAAAAAGAAGAAATATGTCCTAGTTCTGGTATTAAGTCTAACTATTGCAAGTTTCCTGTGTATCGTCTTTGCACTTTCGTGTTTCTTTATATACAGACGTCGAATTCAAAGGTACCATAGGATGTCAAGGAATCGAAGTTCGAGTCTCAGTGGGGATTTCGCTCTGAGACTATTTTCTTACGATGATCTCGAGAAAGCAACCAATGGATTCAAGGAAGAACTGGGAAGGGGATCATCAGGAATAGTTTATAAGGGGGTCTTGTTGGAAGTTAATAAAGTTGTTGCCATAAAGAGACTAGAAAGCAAAATAGGAATACAAGGAGAAAAGGAGTTCCAATCCGAGATGAGTGCAATTGGGAGAACCCATCACAGGAATCTGGTACGGTTGATTGGAGTTTGTACTGAGAGATCTAATAGACTTTTGGTTTATGAATACATGAGTAATGGTTCTCTTGCGGATCTTCTTTACAAAACCGATAGACGTTTGGGGTGGAATGAAAAGGTGCTAATTGCACTCGATATAGCTAAAGGGATTCTCTATCTACATGAAGAATGTGATGCTCACATTGTTCATTGCGATATAAAGCCTCAAAACATACTTATGGATGACTTTTGGACTGCTAAAGTCTCTAATTTTGGATCAGCCAAAGTGTTGATGCCGAATCAAAGTGAGATATTAACTGGGATCAAAGGGACGACTGGCTACTCAGCACCGGAATGGAATAAGAATGAAGCGATCACGGTGAAAGCCGATGTTTTCAGCTTTGGGGTTGTATTGCTGGAGATTATATGTTCCACAACAAAAATGGAGGTCGATGAAACTACTCGTACTCATTGGGTTTATAAATGCCTTTTGGCAGACGAACTGTACAAGCTTGTGGATGACGAGGAAGTAGAGGAGGGGATCCTGGAAAGAATGGTTCTGGTAGGGTTATGTTGTATTCAAGATGAACCAGAAGTTAGGCCTTCTATGAAGAATGTGCTCTTGATGTTGGAGGGAATAATAGGTGTTCCTGCACCTCCACATATCCAATTACTTCTATCAGTATTTCCTAATATGTAAACAATCTCAATTCTTATTACAAGGTTAATAATTATTGCGAGGTTAATAAGGATACAGGTTTTGCACCCAAAACCTTTAGCAGGTTATTAATGTTAATGTTATTGATATGGTAAATAAAGTTCCTTGTATTGATTTCATAATGCATAATCTCCCAAGATCTGCAAGTATACTTTAATGTCTAATAGGTTAGGTTTTTATGTTTTGTATACTTTATAAGGTTTGATCACCATAGTGAGCATGGCCAAATTATTTGCGGTTTCAGTTCAAACAGGGAATGCAGGATTAGCAGTCTTTAACTGCTATTAGTCTGCTGGATATTCTCAGAAAAAATCCGAAAACCTTATATTAAGAATTACTGAAGACGGGTGTTTTCCAAAGGGTAATTGCAGATTTCGCTTTCACAGAGATTGGCAGGATTAGCAGAATCATCAACTGCTCATAATATTTGATTTATTAAGGTCTCATGAATTATACATAAAACATTAGGTAAACTTATAAACAACATTATGGTAAAAACATGGGGAAGCAGTCAATCCTATTCGGGAAACATTAATCTTCGATATGCATGGACCTTTTAGCTAAACAGATGCGCATAATTTAATTGAATCAAATTAAACTTTGAATCAAGTTTCTCGTCGATGGGAGAGGGATTATGAGGCAATTTTCCGCAGTCATAACTTATGAAATCAGCAATCCGACCATAGAGAAACTTATAGAAGATTTTGTCTCGGAAAAAGTTGGTCAGGCACCCTGACCATATCTGTTGACCATAGAGAAACTTATGCTACAGGAGATGGTCTGAAAGTACTACACTTGACATGCACCATATTGTCTATCGCGAATTGAACCTAGAGGTACAGACGCTCTCAAGACACTATCACCATGGCAACAAAATAATTTTTCCATACTAGTTGATTTAGAATTTTTCATAGGTGACCTACATCTTGATTAGTACCAATCGAGTGATCCTTGTCTGGGGACTGGGGTGCATAACGGGTATTGTGGTGGGGCACAAGTCAAAATATTATCAGTTCCGTGTTTAGGTCACCATATACTCTTTATTGCTGTATTATCAGACATTTTTTCAGCCTTGCTTGACATGCTTATTTCCAACAGAATATCTTGCTATCGATTTCTGATTGTGATGATGTGATAAAGATTGCAGACTTTGGTCTTTCAAGGTAATTACTCAAGGAGTAACTTATTGGCACCATTTAGAGCATCCATAGTTGTTTTGGTTTTTTTTTTTTTTTGTAAGATAAATAAGTCAGTTTTCTTGACTGACCAAAGTAACTGTAATTAAATATGCTGACGCTTTTTTAATTGCCCCTTTTGATGGTTTTTCAAATGTCTTCCACGGCAAAAGAAAAATGCCGGCCAGGTTTTAAATTTATTTCCTGCAAATTATCCTGTTCAGGATTTGCCAAAAGCCAGATTTACTTATTCTCTTTCCTTCACAGAGTTGAGTATTTGGAAATTCGTTGAGTAGACTATGTAATATGGATGCTCTTAGGTAAAATATCAACTGACTCGCTTCTCTAAATAATGTTATTATCTTTGGGTGTTGGATCAGAGCCATACATCAGGAAAAGCATGTGGATACAGTTTGTGGGTCTCCCTTATACATGGCTCCAAAAGTTCTGAATTCCATTGGAATCAAATTGAGAGAAAAATTGACAAAATCCCCTACATTCCATTGACCCAAGGCTGGTGCTAAGGGTTTTGGTGGCCTAAAGCCAACCCTAATAGTGAGGCCCCCCAAAAAGAAAACAAAAAATCTTAAGGAGATAGGTAATCAGATGCAGAGTCCAATTTTTATTTTTATTTTTATTTTTATTTTATAAATATAGGAGCACCTTATTATGAGGTGTTTTGGTAGCTGCAAGTTTTCTGTGCATTACCGTTAAAGAGTTGTGTAAAATAACAATTATCTTGTTTAATGATTTGCGATTGCAGCTTACTTTGTGAAACAAACTTCAGAATTTCTTTTTAGTTTTGGACTATTTTTTCTCCGTAAAAACCCCCCTAAAAATTAGAAATTTGAGATCGAGAAGTTAAAACAAAATTTTGGTGCCCTTCCGAAGCTAGGGCCCAAAGCAACCGCTTTGGAGGCCTTACCCCAGCGCCGGCCCTGCATTAACCCCATATTCCTTGATATTTGACAATAAACCCCCCCATTTTGGCCTGAAAACCCAGTCAAATCTATTTGACAGATAAGGACTCTTGTTGACCAGATCTACTTAATTTAAAACTCAACTATATCCTCTATTTTTTCGAGATACGTATTAAGTTTAAACTCGTAACAGTAAACATATACAATGAGAGATAAAAACAAACATCAGTACACAATAACTCAATCCTTCTTTAATAAAGTCCAAAGTTGTTTAGAGTGTTTTGTTATGAGTGTTTATTTTGGGGGTGAAAGACGAATTGCATGCACAAAATTGGGGGGTTAAATCAAAATATTATTATTTTTTGTTTATAAGGGAATGTTGGTATTTACACCAAATAAACTAGAGTCATTCTCTGTCAAATGAGTTTGACTTAGATTTCAGGTGAAAATGGGTCTATTGTCGAATTTCAAGGAATATGGGGTCAGTGGTAAGTCGATGTTATAATGTTGGGGGTTTTAGCTAAAAATTCCTTAAACTAATTAAATGTAGGCTCTATTTTTATCGAGGTCGATGTGGTCGATGTGGGGTTGGACTCCTGGTCGCTTCAACGGGCCTCATGGTCATTCGAACGAGAGTCAATTTTTTACCTAAAAACTCACATGTACAAATCTTTTGTTGGAGGCTTATGGTCATTCGAATGAGACTCATAAAAACTGACCCAGCTACAAACTTCGTTTGAATTATTTGAACCCGTTCGAACGAGACTCATAGTCGTTCGAATGATGATGCAGAGATTTATTTTGTGAAGTCGTTTAGACCGTTTGTTTTGCCTCGAGATTGTAATAAGTCTACCCACTATATAATGAAGACTTAGGTTATTTGTTGGTCACCATTAGTGAGATCTTTGTGTGAAGAATTTCTTGAGAGAAAACCTCAAATTGGTTTGTGATTGTAACCTTGAATATCCTTGAATAAAACTCTCTCTCTCTCTCTCTCTCTCTCTCTCTCTCTCTCTCTCTCTCTCTCTCTCTCTCTCTCTCTCTCTCTCTCTCTCTCTCTCTCTCTCGTGTGTGGACGTAGGCAACTTGCCGAACCACTTTACATGGGTGTTATTGTTTGGTTGTGTTTATTTTTTTAGTTTGTTTGTACTCTAACCGGATCGAATCGAAGTTTGGCTTCCGCGGTGCTGCTCAACAGTCGACTTGTGGAGTGTTGGTACAATTTTATTTGAGCATTTGAATAGGTACCCACCTTTTCATGGCAGGAACAATGTTCGGGTGAGTCCTGCACTAACCTACAATTTAATCCATTTATTTTTTCCTCCTTTGGTAATATAATCCTCTGCACTAAAGCATCTTCAATGGTGGTATATGTTTGCAAATATAAGGAAATACATGGCCCAGTGGTTGTCATGGTCTATGAGGCCCCTTCGTGAACTTTTCGTATCTCGGTTACTTCCAAATGCTTAGTACAAGGAGTTGTACGTGTAATGACCTAATTTCGTAAATAGTTTAAAATTATACACCAAATGTACATGTGACAATAATTAGTATAAAAAAATGACACAGGAGGAGTAACGCGGAAGCCTTTGAATAGGTGAAAACTACGACCTCTATTTGAGGATTTAGTAACTGTAACTTTATTGTTTGAGACTGATATTTGATTACAAGTTTTGAACTCTTGAGTTAGAAAATCTTAGTCTTGTTATCTAAAATTCTTGGCCTTTTCTCCTCTGGAATTCATCTTTTTATAGACCTCACTCTCAGTTTGATATCGTATAGAGGCACGTTCTCCTAAAAATGGGGCAGGTGGTAGTTGAATGTGTAACATCTAGTTCGTAGGAGATAGGTATCTTTGACTTGTTCATATTTGATGTAGTGCTCAATCCATATTCTTTATCAGTTCGTGGTCCAAGTGTCATTACTAATTGTATATATTATGTGTCACTACAAAAAAAATGATTATTATGGACCAGATATTAGACACGGAGTAAAATTTGTCTCTAATAATAAAATATTTGAGACAATTTTAAATTAGTCTATAATTTTTTAGTTTATGAGACGGAAATGATTACTTTGTCCTTAATAATATAAGTTTAGGGACTGTTGGATTTGGGCGTCCCTAATTGTATAAGTTCAGGGACTGTTGGACATTGGCGGGCGCCCTTTATAGTTTAAGCTTAGGGGTGGACAAAAATACTGCGAAAACGAAAATGCCCAATTTCATGCATACAAGTTAACTCCCCTTCCCCGTATTCCTCCCTCCCTCAACTCTCTACGACTGCGCTAAACCCCAATACACGATCACAACCCTAAAACTGAAACCCTAATTTCTTTATTGTTGTTGTTATTGGTGATTTACTGAATTGTTAGTTTATGTTGATATTTGGTAACCACATAAGACTACCCACAGCAGCTAGGTACACCCTGACGTGGCGGGTAGATTTTCAAATCCACCATCTTTTCTACCCAAATCGTCTCCTAGCAGCTAGGTGAATCGGTGACGTGGCAGGAGAAAAATCCATCCAAGGGTGGATTTGGGTGGATAATTCACCCTGAGGGTGGATTGAGGGTGAATTCATGTCGCGCGGTTCTGAAGTGCGCGTAGCCATAGCGTGCGGTTTAGAAGTGTGCGGTAACACATAACCTTTAAGATTAAACATGTAACTCCCATCCAACGGCTCCCATTAAGCACACTTCAGAACTGCGCGTATATATATAAACCAAGCTTGCCCGCGCGGTTTAGAAGTGCGCTGGGATTTTGATGGCTTAGATTGAAATACGTGGACTTATCTGGGACGTCCATTTCAAGCGCGTGGTTCAGAACTGCGTCGGGGTGAGTTCACCTTGGGGTGGATTTTAAACTGCTGTGGGTTGGATTGAGGTGAATTGGATTCACCTTCAAATTCATCCAATCCACCCTTTTGACTGTTGTGGATGCTCTAATACTTTCTGATGTACAGTGGGGAAAGAGGGGAATCCAAAGTTTGAAGTATTGGTGGGTGTTGTTAAATGTATTGGGTTGATAATGTGTGTGATTGCTTGTGGGGTTTTCGTGGTTGAGTGTTTGAGAGTTTTGGCGATGGAGGCATTCAATACTCTCGTGCCTTTCATTATCATCTTCTATCTATAGGTAGTCTAGATAACTGATAGCTTTTAGTTGTTGCCACTATTTTATCAGTGACGGAGTACCACAAGTTTTATCATGGACTAGCTTATTGCAGTAGCCAAAGGTTTATCTGCCAAAAAACATATTGCTGTGAAAAAAAACTCTGGCTAAATGCACAAATCCGTGGCAAGAAATATTGCTGCGAATGCTTTTGCTCCGGCCTAGCGAAATCAAAAGATAGAAACCCTTTGTTCTCTCTTCTCTTTTTGCTCGGTATTCCGTAAACAAAAACTTCATCTCCTTCACCTCTTTTGTCCTCGATTTGTTACTTATCTTACAAAAACAAAAACTTCACCTCCTTCCACTACAAGAAAAATAGGCAGATGCCACGAAGGAGTTGTAGGTTTCGCCTAAGTTTTGGTTGTGACATACTACCACAATTTATACCGTGATAAATAAATTACAGTAGTGGCTAATCCCATACCTGATTGAAATCACAAATAGAACAACTAACTCATTTAATAAACCGTGGGGTAAGGTAACGCGCACTGGCTTGAAGTACATCTACGAAGGCCCCGCTTCGTTTTTCTCCTCGTCACTCGATATTAAAAGTTCAAATACCAAAGATCATCTATTTCTCTCCAAAATAAAAGTTCTTTTCTCTCTCTCTCAATCTCAGTTCTTCATAGCTCTAATTCATTTTATTTGGTTATTAGGAATCAACAATTTTGCCCCACTTTTGCTGCAATTGTGATTAGCCGAGTTCCGAATCTGAATGAGGTATTACTCTCATCTCTTTATTTAATATAATTAGGGTTATTGAGAATGACTATGAACTGATCTATAGAGTGAACAATGTGAGTTGGTACACTCTGCAATTCTTCTCTTGCATTGAGAAGGAATCCAACTAAATCGCAATCATCGAATTCCTCTGCCCCACCGATTGCAACGAGTTTAGGGCTGAGTTTGTGAAACACCCTCATGAGTAATAATCATTGAATTTATGGTTTGATTAAATGGGCTCTTTAGTTTTATCAAATTTTGAGATTTTGATCTTGGTTTCTTTTCTTTTTCTTGTTTATTTTCTTAGTTGCAGGTGAAGCATTAACAAAATTATTTTGGTTTGTCCTTTTCTTTTCTTAAGGTGATGCCCCTGACCACATTATTTTGGTTTGGGCCTTAACAAAATTATATCTTGTATTTTCTTGGTTATTAATGTAATTATTTCCTTTTCTGCCTTAAAAACTACTTCCTTATGCAAGAAGTAAAAGTGACTATTTAACTTGGTCGAGTGGTAAGGTTAAGGTATATAAATTTATAGACCTGGGTGTAATTCTGCTGCCAGCTTAAATTACAGGCTTTTTATAAGACGGGATTACCTAGTGGTCTTTTAAAATGGATTTATGGTGTTGGATATGTTGAAAAGGACAAGCAAACAGTTTTAGGTGATTGACGATGAATCTTTCAGATATTTTAATAGTGATATTAGAGCATCTTTAGCAGTTGTGGGCTACATTTGAGTGACTAGACTCATATATGTTGCATTAAAATTTGATAGTCGTGCATCTCAAGTTTTTTTTAAAGCTTCTAAGATCTTTTTTTTTCCAGGTTGTTGATATTCTTACCCCGAAAGGTCATATGGTTCATTTCAAATTTAATTAGTGACTATGTTTGGTAATACCTAATTGGCTATGTACATTTTTACTTTGTTTAGTAGTAACATACAAACTACTTACTATTAATAAGTAATAGCAACTTCTATTTTAATTAGTGAAACTGTTTGGTAATATCTAATTAGCTATATTAGTGAAAAACAACTCGTAACTTTTTTAGTATTTGCGAGAAAATGAAAAACCAAAACCAAAGCGGCATCGGCATCTCCGATGCCTTTCTCCAATTATACCTTTTCAATGATTCAACACTGAAATGGGTCATTTAAAATTATTTTTCTTACAATTAAAATGCAAACAAAAATTTAAATGTTGGTTTATCTTTTCTGTTTGCTGGAATATTTTAATTCAAAATGATTTTTCACCAAAACGCGCGGATACCGGATAGGGTTCCTTTTCCCAAGTATTTAGAAGTTAAGGGGTATTTTTTGAATTTGATGACGTGTTGTTATCATTAGTAAATTCATTTATTTCTTCATGTCCTACAGTAGTCTTGACGAGCTTTTCTATGTATTTGGCAGCTGGAAACACTCTTAATTTTTTTTTCGGTAGCATCATATTGAAATCTTACTCTGCAGTGTTTAACGGAGGTAACTAATTTAAGTTTTTTTCATGACCGAGACTTTTCTAAATATGTATATATATTTTAACCGAGACTAAGCTAAATATGTTATATATCTTATAACCGAGACTTTGCTAAATATGTATATATCTTTTGCAATATGGTTGTCCTTTTCCCATGTACTTCTTTAAAATACTGATTCATGCTCACAGGTTGCCGCCCTTCAATGTGAAAGTAATTACGTCAATCAGTATGTTCAACTATTTACTGTTTTCATGGGGCTGTTACAGGTATTGCTTATCTAAAAACATTTCATATCTTCACTTTCACCTTACTAATAATATTTAGAATACTATATGCCGTGTAGGTTGCTATCTTCTATTTATTTCTTTGTGAACGAGTGTCTTCTACTATTTATTTTTTTACTTGTTTGCTATCTGGGATGTTATTTTTAGTAGCATCGTATGCCGTGTAGGTTGAGGTTTATATGCACATGTCTACTTACAGAGGCTAGAAATTGCATTCTGAAATTTGATTTGGGCAGTAAATGGGCAATTCATCGAGTTTTTTGGTTGTTTATAAATTGCATGCTGTATCCCATGTACTTCTTCAAAATAAACTCTCTGGTTTTTAGAGTTTTTTCACTTGTGGATTTGGGGGTTTAGTTGTTTTTATCTATTTAATTTGATGCTGATATGTGGTTCCTGTTTAGGTATTAATTCTTACCTTTAATTATAGATCATGGATCATGGGGCATGTTAATAAAGGTGACTATCTCTGATAAGGAATATTCATTAATTTGGGGGCTAGCAAATAGTTTTAGCCATGTATATAATTTATTATATGATAGCAACTTTAATAAAATGTTATTTACGACCGGGTGAAGCTGCTTCAATTTATGTTTTCTTACTGAAGCAATTGGTTCTTTATCAGTTGCATACTAATGACTATGTTTCTTACAATCCAGTTTGGATTAATGCATGTTTCTTGCGCATTTTATTTTCACGGATTTGTATTGCCTGTTTATCATTATCATTATAAGTATGCACTAATTAATAACCATGTCTAGTGGGAAGAGGTGCATCACCCTTGTAAATGGATGACTACTGGGCACCACAAAAGGAAGAGATGCAGCTGAAATTGTAAGCGATCGAAAAACATACTAGAAATGATCTTGTCTTGAGAACTACATTCATGTTGATTTTTGGCTTATGGAGTTGCTCATAATTATGAAGTACTGTTAATAGGTGAAATTTTTATCTTCTAATTCCATTCTGCTTATGGAATTGTTCAAAACATTATAGATTCTCAATATGAATGGAGATTCTGCTTTTGAACCATATAGTCCAATTGGGCAAAGTTTTGAACCATATATAAAATTTATCATATCAAAGCTCTTATTTGTTTTACTGTATTGTGATACTAGGTACCTCTCTTCATTCTTAGCCTCATTAGAGCTCATCACATTAGCTGGTTGTTCCTGTTGGTGTTGTACATCTTACTTATTAATCACAAACAGAGCGCAAAAAGGTACAAACTTTAGAACTTATGGTGAGCATACTTATTCTATGAGCACCCCCTGTAGTACTTTAGTCTTCACTAGTGTGACTTGTCGAAGTGATGATGTTAATTTCTAATGGGATGCATGTGTCGTCAGCACATGAGTATTGTGTGAAGGTAGTAGTACCCTGTAATTGAGTTACTCTTTAGCAGGCTAAAAGGTTTCAATTGGTACTAGACTTTATCAGATTTCTACTAGAACCATGTGTGACCATGAGATGGAGATAGAGATCATATGGAAGCTGGTATAGTCTTTCTAGCATGATTATTTATGCTCTTGGTAGCATGAGCAATTGCAGAGTCAAGCTTCCTTGTATCAGTATGTCTCCTTATAATAGCCGTTACAGGTTATGTTTAATATTTTCATTATTTCTTCAGTTTTCGGCTTAAAATAATTATACGTCTTTCTTGTTTTGCAAAACAAAAGATTCCTGAGGTAGTTGGAAGTGTGAAAAATGTTACAACATGAATTATCCTTTTAGTACAAAGTGCAACAGGCAGAAGTGTGGAGCAACTTCTAGGTACATCTATATATCATAATATAACATATTTCTTACCATGTTAATTTATACAAGTTTTTATTTTATTTTATTTTTTATCAAGTGCATTTGTAGGTTTACTTTGACTGCATCTATCGTGCTATTGGTTCATTATCAAGTACGGAATCTAAACTCTTAGCTGAAAATCATAGTATTGCACAAGTTATCCAACTCACCTATTGCTCTTAGATGTTTAATCTCTTCTCATTATGTTAAGTGTGGGATTAGCCAAAGTCTTATCTAGAAAAAAGAGTATCTCCAAGGGAGGGTAAATTTTGTAACCAGTCCCAGTAAGTTTCACTTTTCTTTATACAGTTTGACATTTATTTATCGGATGTGCAGACGGTTAGGTGTAACTCCATCACAAGAATCATTTATTTTCTTTTAGGTTGTTCAACTGGGTCTTTGATTTAATGAAATCTCATTATTAATAGAAAAATAGAAAGAACATATTGATGATATAAATAGAAATATGAAAAATGAATTCAGTACATCTATTAAGTAATTGGTTTTGTTAAGCTTATGAGTTTCTATTAATGTAGGGTGTTTGATGCCAAACGAAGTCAGATCAGTGCGGGAGCATGGAGCAATAATGGGGTTATCAATGGAGGGATTCCTTTAACAAGCTTGACTTTAGTTAACCACTTTCATTCCTAGTGGGACCAACAACAATAACTATGCTTGCTACAACTCATTGCAGGTCTCGCTGAGGTTCGTATTAAGCTTTCTATTTTTTTTTGGATTACTTTGATAAACTTCCACTTCTTGGTATACCTTGTGGCACTTCACAACACATTGTTTGCTCATCTGACTTTGGGTCATGTTTATGCTTATGCAGTTTGGCCTAGTTGAAACCATGCATTCGAGAACCCTGGCTCATGGATTGGCTCATGGATTGGCTTACATGTAAGTTTTTGACAAACTTTATCTTTTCAATTTATTAACGAAAATTGGTATCTGATAATTTGTGGTTTTCTCCCTTCTCTCTCTTTTAGGTGAAAATATCTACTGAGAATATTTTGGAGTCTATCCACGAGAATATATACTATTAAGCTTGTGTTTACACAACGGAAGATGCAGATGCAAGCTGTCAGGTTGTGGGTTACCTTGAATTGATAAATGCATCTTAGGGTGGCGGTGGAAAGGGAATAGAAAGGTTTGTCTCGCATATGTTGAATAGGAGTGCATTCCAAAATTATTTGTTGAAGGATCCAGAAAAATGAATTATGTAAATGTGCTGAGATCTTTTGTATTAATTTTTTTATTTATTTAATAGGGCATTTACAATAATAATAATTTTTTTAATTAAAAAACCTATTCGATACAGATTAAACAGTGGTGAACGAGATGCTTTTGCCACGGATTAAATATTGTGCAATAGAGACAGAATAATTTGTCCCCAATAATATTAATCCTGGTGGGAAAATTTGGTGCCATAATTTTAGAGACACGAATCCGTCTCAAATGTTGTATATTAGAGACAGAATAATCTGTCCCCAATAATATTGGCGCTGGCGGAAAAATTTGGCGCCATACTTTCAGAGACAAACAAATCCGTCTCAAATGTTGTGTATTAGAAATAGAATAATCCGTCCCCAATAATATTGTCACTGGCGAGAAAATTTGTCGTCATACTTTTAGAGACAAGCAAATCCGTCTTAAATGTTGTGTATTAGAAACAGGATAATCCGTCCCCAATAATATTGGCGCTGACGAGAAAATTTGGCGCCATACTTTTAGAGACAAACAAATCAGTCTCAAATATTGTGTATTAGAGACCGAATAATCCGTCCCCAATAATATTGGCGTTGGCGGGAAAATTTGGCGTCATACTTTTAGAGACAAACAAATTCGTCTCTAATATTATATATTAGAGACGGTTGTACTCCGTCCCTAAAGGAGTCAAAAAATAAAGACCTTTAGATACGGATTTTTTGGCGTCTCTAAAGCCGTCCTTAATTGTATTAGATACGGATGTGTCTGTTCCTAATGTATTTAGGATGCCACCCTAAAGGGATAACACTTTGCCGTCCTTAATAGCTATAGGGACGGATTAATAGCCTTTTGGGGAACTTTTTTGCCATCCCTAAATATAGTTTTTCTTGTAGTGTGTATAATGCGCGAGTATGATATTGAGGTAGTTCGAGTTTGGAATAGGTCGATGGGCAGGTCCCTACAATTGCCCACTCGCAACTGAAGGCACAGGTGGCTTTAGTTGAGAAATGATGTGGAATATTTGTATGTTGGAAATTGGAAAGGGATGCATTGAATTGGATTGGGTTGGGACTTGCCACTTCTGTGTTGAAGACTGTATTTGGCATTGAATGCGTTAAAAAGGATTAACATATTTGGCTTTTGGGTTTCTCAGTAATTGTTGGCTTTGAATGATGACTGTTTTGAAACTCTGTCATTGCATTGAATGTGGCTCTGCTATAAATATTGTTGATACGGTATCATCTGTCATCCTTGTAAAAGTACTTTGTCTCTAAAAATATCTTGTGGTTCTCCTTGTCTTGAGAATGGTGACTAACAAGCGCCAAGTATATAAAGCGAGGGTGCTTGCTGAAGTACAAAAGCTTCAATGGCAATATTTTTGCAACCAACCTTTGGATATGCCCACTCCCATACCAGTGTCGCCGACGTATCATGAGATGATGGATGAGGAAACAGTAGAGGTTGAGAATGTCTATTATCAAATGTGGCAGTTCTACCATCTGATTCTGTTTGGTGAGCAGCGTCGGGTATGTCTTCGTCTTCTTGCAGAGGATGTCATTAATGAGGCGGATGAGGAAGCCGGTGTTCGTACCAGGAAGGGCTGCCGTTATCCTGCGAGGGATTGGGCTCTGTAAAAGTAGAATAATTCTTCTTTTTCTACCTTTCTGAGGTAATGGAAATTAAGGAGGAAGATACGGTTGTGGTGGTAGCAGATTGAAAATATGCTTCTAGTCTTCAGACTGGAAATATGCATCTGTTACAGCCATCTTTATTTTCTTGAAGGAGTGTTTTATGCTGGATAAATATCTGGTTTGAAGTGGAAGTAATGTTGATAATTGCAATATATTGTAACCTGTAGATCGATCTGTAGGAAGTGTTTGAAATATTGTGCTTTCTGTAAAGTATTCTGTAAGGGATTGTCGAGCTAATGAAAAAAATATATTTTTACAGTAATTCTATATTGATATATTGAACTATAAATTACCATGAGAAATTTTTATATGTCGATTTGTGTGTGTGTGATGGAAATTATTTGTTGATATATCGAAATAGAAATTAGATGTTAAATGTAATAAATATATGCGCCGAACTGAAAGAAATTTATTTGATCGAGTTGTGTGTTGATGTGTGAATGAAGGTAAAAACATGTGTAATAGAGTTGGGAATTGAGTTCAAAAATATATGGTCGAATAAACATATGCAATGAGCTCTCTTTGAAAAGATAGAATCGAATAAATTCTTAGCATGATTTAAGGATTTTTAGTTATGGATTGATACTCATCATTCTATATGTTGAATGGGGGGGGGGGGGGGGGGGGGGGGGGGGATTGTGTGTGATCGTAATCTGTATGAATAATGTTGGAAATGTGTGAGGAGGAAAAATGGTGAGGACTTGTTCACAAAGAGCTTGGCATGCTTCGGAAGGGGGAAACCAGTTGCATATTTTGCTCAGAAGCTATCGGGTCCACAATTGCGTTATTCAACTTATGACATTGAGTTTCTAGCAGTTGTCCGTTCACTAACTCATTGGAGGCACTATTTGGCATACAGGGAGTTTATTCTCTACACAAACCATGATGTGTTACACCATATGCAGTCAGCAGTGGGTCACTTCTGATAGACATGTAAAGTGGTTCAACTTTCTTCAAGACTATATGTTCAGCACTCAACATGTCAAGGGAAAGGAGAACATGGTCAAAGATGGTCTCAGTGGACGCAAGGAGGTTTTGGTTACTCTCCGAGCTACAATATTTTGGTTTGAGACATTACGTGATCTATATGCTACAGATGAGTTATCCGATTCTGTTTTTGGTGATTGTCTTGCACATGAGGGAGTGAGGAGTGGTGAATACTCCATACAGGATGGGTATTTGTTCCGTGAGTCAACTCGATGCATCCCTACGTCGTCAGTTCAAGATTTTTTTATAGCTAAGATACATAGCGGGGGACTAGGTGGTCATTTTGGAGTGACCAAGACGATGTCGTCTATGCGAGAGATATATTTTTGACCTAGCATGCGACGTGATGTCACCAGTTTATTCAGAGGTACTATACTTATCAGGCAGCTAAGGGAACACAGCAAAACACTGGCCTATACACACCCTTATCCATTTCTAAGGCTCCATGGCGAGACGTCTCTATGGATTTCGTAACAGGGTTACCAGTGATAGCAAATGGCTTTGATTCAGTTTTCATTTTCGTCGACAGGTTCTCCAAGAATACACATTTTATTCCCTATTCTCGGAAAAATGACGCTTCTCATGTTGCTTACATATACTTTTGAGAGATTCTTCATTTACATGACATTCTACGATTAATTACGTCGGATAAGAACGTCTGTTTCACGGGCCATTTATGGTAGTCATTGTGAGGCTATCTACATTGCAAGTTGCAGTTTTCCACAACATTTCATCCTCAGACAGAGGTCGTTAACAAAAGTTTGGGTAACCTATTACGAGCAATGATTGGGGATAGCCTAGAGTATTAGGTGTTCGCCCTTACTCAAGCAGAGTTCATTTTTAACAATTTTGTCAACAGATCGACGGGATTGTCTCCATTTACGATTGTCTAGGGACGATCGCCGGATATAGTTCTAGATTTGGCACCTATAACCCCCGACGATTCCAGTTTCGTCCTCTGCTGCCTATTTCAATACAACGTATCTATTGTACGCACACATTTGGCATATACATATGCTTCCTATAAGGCTCAGACATATACACGTCGTCGACATGATAGTTTTCAACCAAGCAATTTGGTCATGCTGTATATTGAGGAGCATCGTTCCTGAGTGGGTTCCAAATTATCCCTTCGACGAACGGGTCCTTTTCATATTATCCAGCGTATCGGGGAGAACGCTTACGAGCTTGACATCCCACGACATATGCGACGCTCTCATGTTGTTAATGCGAGTCTTCTTTCTCCTTTTGTTGGCAATCACGTGCCGCCTATTGCTTTACCGATTTCGCAGCAACACGAGTTTGACCGTATTGACACTGTTTTAGAGAAGAGTACAAATGAGACGTCAAAGAGAGGTGTCTATCATATGTACAAAGTGTATTGGTTGGGCAAGCCTGATTAAGAGGATTCATGGATATCAGAGGCATATTTTTAACAGAGGGATTCATGTCTATTTTCCGATTACACCGACCGGTTGAATTTGTGGTCAAATTCTTTCGCAGAGGGAGGGTTTGACGTGGCACGTCCCTCATAGGGTCGTTTACCACCCGTTTGACCTATGTTTATGTTTATGCTTTAGCTTATGTTGTATAGGAGAAGACTATGTGGGTTATTAGCAGTTTTTCTTTTTTAGGTTAGTTTCCTAATTGACTTGGTTAGGGGATTTATAGTAGGAGTGAAATTAGGGAAACCTAGGTAGTAAAATTAGGGGATTTATAGTGGTGTAATATTTTCAGTAGTTAGTTTTGTGTATTAAGAAAGTTAGTAAAATTAGGGTTCCTCAGGACCTAATTTCTTCCCCAATTGAATGTACTAGTGTTCTTCGTGATTATTTGGCTTCGGTACACTATAAACAATTTCAATTCTTATTGCAAGGTTAATAAAGATACAGGTTTTGCGCCCAAGACGTTATTAATATTAATATTATTGATATGGTAAATAAAGTTCCTTGTATTGATTTCATAATGCATAATCTCCCAAAATCTGCAAGTATATTTTAATGTCTAATACGTTAGGTTTCATGTCTTGTATACTTTATAAGGTTTGATCATCATAGTGAGCATGGCAAAATTGTTTGCGGTTTCAGTTCAAATAGGGAATGCAGGATTAGCAGCCTTTAACTGCTATTTGCCTGCTGGATATTCTCAGAGGAAATCTGAAATACCTTATATTAAGAATTACTGAAGACGGGTGTTTTCCGAAGGGTAATTGCAGATTTTGCTTTCACAGAGATTGGCAGGATTAGCAATCAACTGCTCTTATTCTGCTGGGAGCACCTTCTATGCAGGGCAACAGCCAATCGGATTTGCACTATTTTTTTTTAACTGTAATGAAATATCTGCAATGAAATACAGCAGGTACTCAAAAACTTGACGGAACTATCTGTTTAAAATGGCGCCATAATATTTGATTTATTAAGGTCTCATGAATTACATAAAACATAAAGTAAACTTATATAACATGCATTATTGTAGGAACATGGGGAAGCAGTCCTATTCAAGAAACATTAATCTTCGATATGCATGGACCTTTTATCTAAACAGATGCGCATAATTACTACTCTTGCAGACTTGCAGTAGCTAATCAAGTTTCTCGTCGATGGGAGAGGGATTATGAGGCAATTTTCCGCAGTCATAACTTACGAAATCAGCAATCCGACCATAGATAAACTTATAGAAGATTTTGTCTCGGAAAAAGTTGGTTAGCCACCCTGACCGTATCTGTTGGACCCAGCCAGAGAGAAAAGACCCCGTGATCAAAGCGGTAACTCTCCATCTCCTCTCCTTGACATAAAGTTCAATAGCTTTGGATACTTCTCCCGGTATAATCTTCCCATGTTCATGAAACGAGTTCCCGATATGCCTAACAAGGACCACCGCATCCTCCAGTGCAGAACAAGCTCCTTGGGCAATCTCTGGTGTCATCGGATGCATTGCGTCCCCTGCAACGGTTATGTTCCCGTCACTTAGTTTACCAAATAGAACATTCCATGGTACCCTGAACACTAACGATGAGCATGTCAATGAAGATGCATCTGTCCCTAGAACAACATCGTACACCATAGGGATATCAGTTAAGCTCTCCAGAACATTTTTTTGTACCAGCTTAGGATCATATGTGTTCATCTCGTCGCCTGTAACAACAAAATGCGTTTGTTATCCCAGAAATTTTCCGCAACACTAAAAAATAGCGTACGTAAAAAGTACACAGATATATGAAACTCACCTGTATTATGGCTAGAGTTGCTGACCAAGAACCACTGGAGCTCAGTATCGTTGATAGGAGTAATACCAGCACGGCGACCTTCATGTAAAAACTGTTGGAACTTATGGTCGAATCCATGACCTTGAGGATATCGAGCTAGCCCTCCTACTGCCCATCGACCCGAGCTGATGGGAGCGCTAAGTCCCAACCAATGTGCAACCTTTGAGTGGACACCGTCGCATCCTATCAAAATTTTTGTTTTAATCATGGTCCCATCGTCCAAGTGTAGGATAATGATGGTAGCACCGTCAATAATGCGGGTTTCAAAAGAGTTGCTGATCTTAGTAGAGAAACGGATGGTATCCGCCGGTAGTTCTTCAGCTAGAGCCGCTAATAAGTTTCTCCTTTGCATAGTCCTTGGTCCAGAGATAACCCTGCATTCATCAAAATTGTTAGCGAAAGGTATTGTATGACATCTGGTCTCCCGGGTACATATGTAAGAGCATACCCGTCGATTCGAGGATAATGGATCTCTTGCACAGCTCCATTTGATACATCAGTGATGTATCCTCTGATATAATAAGATGACGAGAATTAGAGCGTATTAAATAGATATCAAGAGGAACTTGATATATATAGAAAAAGTTTTACCCCTTGTAAGGAGCATAGAGGGAGTCGAGTTTTTTGGTGAGACCAAGTGCAGCAAGGGCTAACCAAGCATTCGGGAACAATGTTAGTGCTGCACCCGTTGTCCTTAGCTCCGGTGATTTCTCAAGTACTAATGCGCGGATTCCTACTCGTTTTAGTCCCAAAGCTGTGGCCAAACCAGCGATCCCGGCGCCTATGATCACAACATCTTCCTTCATCTCCATCTCCATCTCCATCTCCATCACCAAATATCTCTTTCTTTAACTTTCTCTTTCGAAATTGTGAGTCTCTTGTAATTAAGTGTGTTTGGCTAATAGACAATGAGTCACTTTTTATAGACACTTGATCTGCTGATTTACTAGACAAGGGGCATACGTGAATCAGGAATTTCTTTTAGAGCAATTGAATGCTCTAAAATATATTCGAACGCCTGCTAATGTATGGTTCATGCTACATTTTTTTGTGTGACTTCAATTGAAAGCGGTCTCCCTTAAAAATTTCATTCTTAATTCATCTAATTAACTGTTTTTGATGGCGGGGTTCATGCACGGTCGACCTTACGTTTAGGCCACTTGTACACTATATTACAGTCCCTAAAAAGTGATTTCGTAACCTTAAAGCAGCGAGAAAAACAACTTTTTAGTATAACGGTGATTACCAAGGGTTATACTGCTATTTAAGAATGTGAATCAGAGAACGACATCTCACCTTTTAAGCTAAAACTTCTTCGTTTAAAATCGAAAGTCAGACCTTTAAGTACCCAATCTTTAAAGGAGTACCTAGTAGTTAGTATTCTCGCTCTCCAACAATTCACAGGCAAGAACAATCACGGCACAATTACTTTACAATCTCAACACTTTGGAAGTTATATTTTAGGAACCCCATAAGATATAATTTCACACAAAAATATTTGAGATTACAAGCAGCCATTCTGGTTTAAGAAAAATAAAAACTAACCCAATTACTGCATTTCTCAAACAACAACATATAAGAATAATACTTTCATTTCTCAAACAATTTGTTTGTATATTATAAACTGTGATTTCTATAACTGGCTCTCTTCTTCGAAGAGGTATATTCTACATTTGACAAGAAAAAAAATGGCCAAAGAATTGCAGCAATTACCGCCAAAAATGAACTCCCAAGTTAGTGAACTGATACTAGCTTCCTCTGCGACAATTTCCTTCTAGCCTCTAAGATAGCTTCATGTCTTTTCCTCGAAATCTCCTTAATTGATTCTTGAAACTCAAAGTCAATTCGATCCAACTCCAAATTCAACTCTTCACTGATAACGTCATTGACAGAACTAGAGCACCTGGAGTTGATTGAACACTTGTCCATTCCTTCGGTTAGAACTGACATTTCCGAACCTCGATCTTCGCCATTAACTGTACTCCGTGAACCAAAACCTGCATACAGCATAAGCTCATCAAGTTTTGTATATTTTGAAGATTCACTCATTGGCTGATATGATCCTTGTGATCCTTCGACGGAGCTAGATGTTGTGCAAACTGAACCTCTTGAAAAGTTGACGGCATCAAAAGCACTATAGATGGATCCAACAGACTGTAGCCCATGTTCGGGAGATTGAGAGCCCTTTCTTTCAACTTCAGGAATTTGAGCTACCAGGTGATCAATGGGTACACAAGTTCTCCAATTTGGTATAAAATTCACCAACAACAAGTCAATCATTTCTGCTATGAATGGAACATCTTCATCGGCAAGTTTCAGTTCAATTATTTCCCCAGAATCTGCAACATCTTTATCGACAAGTTTCAGTTGTTCAATCATTTCACCGGAAACTGCAAGTGGCGTATCAGTCTCCAAGAAAAAGAGGAAGTGTACATTCCTGCCGCGGCCTGCATTTAACAAAAACAAGGGTAACTATCAATAAACCTAGTTTTAGTGACACAGAGGTAGTCACAATGAAACGAGAAAATCACGTACCATTTTGATCTGAAATTATAAGTAACATTATAACAAATTCATTATTTGTAATCTCCCCTTTTAACCTGAACCTGTTGCTGCCTCTTTTCGACCTTTCGACCTCCGCGGACATAAACGGCGACCCCTTAGTAACAGAACTATCCATAAACGTAATGGTGGGCGGCTCAAAATCACCATTGACATGAAGCTCCATGGGAATCGGCTTCTTCCGCATACTTGAATGCTGCTCGGATAGGACACAACGGTTACAAAAAGGTCCCACTTTGGGAGTTACGATGTCAGGAAGTTGTAGCGCAAGATTGGATGGTAATTCATCAATTTTGAGAAAAGGATCCTTTAAAAGTTCCTTTGCTGACAATCTTTGAGCTGCAGGAACCAAACACTTGTCGATAAACATCTTCAGTTCCTGGCTTTTCACCTTCGATAAAGAAGCAGGCTTTATTCCCTATACAAGAATTAATAACATGTGAGCAAAATCCTACACCAATAAAGAATACCAAAAGTGCCGTACATACATAACTGATCTTAAATTTACTTTGGAGGCTGAAATTTTGTTAAGAAAGGCAGAAAGACAATGCAGAACTATGCAATGATGACCGAACCCTTTTTTATTATAAATAACCAACAAAAAATATGCTTCAGAAACCCTTTTTATTAAAAATAACCACCAAAAGTTATGTTTCAGAATACTTTTTTAAATAATGTTGAATAAAAATATCAGGTGTGCTAAGATAGTAAAATATAATTAGGTAGACGTAACCCAGTATTAACTGGAGCCTCTACAGCAACATTCAAGTTCTATACAATTTCCATTAAAATGTAAAACTTGAGTGGTGAATGTAAAATACAGGGGAGATTTCTAACAAATGGAGGTGAACAAAACATACCGATGACACCTTCTTATATATCTGAGCAGAGTTGATACATTCACAGTACGGATATTCTAAGGTTATCATCTCTAGCATGCACATCCCAAAAGAGTATATATCAACCAGCTCGTTGTACTCTTCGTCGTAAAGTTCTGGTGCCATAAACTCAGGAGTGCCTACAAATACCACCATCAGGGATTAGTACAGCTAACCACAAATCAGAATATATGAATAGTAATACAAGGAAAAGGTGCTACGAGCGGTATACCAATTACGCTTCGCGCATTGGTTTGCTGCATGAAAGTTGCCAAGCCAAGATCCCCAATCTTAACTTCACCCTGATTGCCATTGATGAAAATGTTATCACACTTCAGGTCCCTGTGCACAACTGGTGGGGATTGACTGTGAAGATAGTCCAATCCTTTCAAAATCTGCCTTGCCCAACCTTTGACAGCCTTCAAATCAACCTTCTTGTGTTTCTTACGGTACCTAAAACCATAGAGAGAAAAAAGAATATGAAATACACAGAAATATGTCTTCTTATTTAAGTTTCATGTATTATGAAGGCAACATATGAATTTCCCCTAGTTCTTTGGTCATTAATGTATTGCAGCTATCTGTGGACACTCTGGTAATACAACCTTTACAAAGTTGATAAAAAGACTAGTGATTCTGTTTTCCCTACCTCCCCAAAACATCATGCCCTTCTTTTTCTCTTCCAATCTCTTACCACTGTCTCTCTCCGTGTCTTATCTTTCATAAGAAACCAGATATGGGGGGTCAGTTAACATCCCAGCGGGCTATTCCAGTTATTTCTTTTATTTTCCCTTGTGATTATCAATATATTCTAGATACATTGAGGTATAACTTGGTGACAAAAAAACTTACTGTCTCAGGCTACCAGAGGTAAACAACTCCGTGATGATATTGATAGTCTTGTTCTTATCATCGATCCAAGAGTTGTAAAACTTTATTATGTGTCTGTGCTTTAGAGATCTCAAGAGATGCACTTCGCAGTATAGTCTTTCCAAGTCTTCGGCACACTTTAAGACATCGTCAATATGTACTTGGTTCCACGCTACTTCAATTCCATCAACTTCGTCAAACGCCCGGTAACTATATATACAACAAATGAATAATACTGAAAAATCAACCAAAACTAACTTATGAATAAGTCAAAGTTCCAAGACCAGGATTGCTTACACTGTTTTAAATGCCCCCTTTCCTAATACTTCTTTATACTGATCAAAGTTCAAACAAGAACAAATTAAGAAACCCCCCAAAAAAGTTCTTGAAGATTGATCAACAGTAAATCCGAAATCTTACCCGGATATATCGCCTAGTTGGATCAACCTCAAGAACTTCTGGATCGGGAGGATCTGAAACCACTTCAGTCATACACGAATCCATCAACAAGCTGGGAAACTCCAATATCTCAACGAAAAACACAATCCTGTGAAATCAAAGTCCAAATGCTTGAATTAAAATCTAATGTACCATCAATCTTTTAACATCGTTATCAGATACAATCCTCAAAAGAAGGAAAAGAAAAACCTAACAGCACAATCCCTCAAACAAGCAACCAAACTTAAATTTCACAACGAAAACACGATCTTGCCCTAACAACACAATCCATCCAACCATCTGAGAAATTCAATGCCACAACTAAAAACAGATATTGGGCAAAATTTTCGATATAAAAAACCTGGCCCTCAAACCAAACCCTAACATACCATCAATTTTTTAGCTTCATAAATAATCCACTAAAACAAGTGGGAAAAGTGCAATCTTCCCAAAAAGCTGGGGACTTCTATTTCACATCAAGAACACAATCTTGGACAAAATCCATGAAATCAAAGACCCAGTTCTCATATCAAACCCTGATGCACCATTAATCTGTTAACATCTCTAATCCACAAAACAAGAAAAAGAAACCCTATAATCTCAATCGTAACGATCTAATCCCTCGCTCAATTTTTCAATATTTTCCCTCCCTAAGAAGATCCTAGCTTTTTCGATCCCTAGCTTTATTTTGTCGATCTTACTAAATCAAACATTCGCTAACCCTAATGTACCACCAATCTTTCAAAATCTCTAATCCCCATAACAAGAATAATTACATAAAACCCTAAAATCACAATCATCAAGATTTAATCGCGCATCTAATCAATCAAAAGACAAATAACCCTAATGTACCACCAATCTTTTTACATCTCTAATCCAAATAACAAGACTAATTACATCAAAACCCTAAAATCACAATCATAATGATCTAATTATGTACCTAATCAGCCACAAGCTAGATAACCCTAATGTACCACCAGTCTTTTTACAATCTCTTACCCCCATAACAAGAATTATCAAATGAAACCCTAAAATAACAATCATGCATATCTAATCAATCAAAATACAGATAACCCTAATTTACCAATCTTTAACAACAAATCAAAACAATGATTAGGGTTTTACCTGATGCTCGATGAAGAATCCAAATCAATCAATCAATCAAATCAAATCAATCGATGAGAACCATCGAAACCCTAATCCCCACCACCAAATCAAAGCAAAATGAAACCCTAATTCTCTCTCTCTCTGTGATTTCTAAATAAAATAGTTGGTTTGTTGTTGATATTCAATTTGTGTTGGGTTTATATAGTGTTTGATAACTAAACAAAATTAAGAATCCAATTTCAACTATAGCAGTTCAAATACAACTTTCATCGGACCGTTAAATATTTTCTCGAGTTTCGAGTTGAGAGAATCGAGCGGTGAATATAAGAGAATGAGATATTGTTCCCGATATTACAGCATAATTAAGAGAGAGTATATTCGTTTAACCACTCTTCTATTGTTTCTAACAATTATTATCAGCTAAAAGATGTGGTAAAATAATAGTTCGACACAAGTAAGTTAGTTCTACATGAATTTTGATGTCGCAGAAAAGATAGGGGTAAGTTTCAAATAAGTTAGACATCATTGTGGACGAGTATGTGGTGTTTATGAAGTACACGGATGGGTTGTCGGAGTCTATTAGAAGAGATTTGAAAACTCTTTAATGTGACGAATATCTAAAACTTAGGTTTGTAGGAGTAATTCATTGTAATCAATTGAATTGAGCCAATAGAAGTTCCTATTGGAAAATTATCCCACCAATTCGTTCGTCTATTTTAATTTTTATTTTAAGGTTAGTCTCGATTTTGATTGTGGATTAAGTGGTATCAGATTTTGGAGTTATGGTTCTTGTGGGGGTTGATGGTTTATGATCTCTACGCGTGACCGACTCAAACAAATGAAGGAGGGACTTGTGAGTCCGTTGAAGATTCACAGAAAATCTAACTCGAAGAAGAACATAAATAAAAAGATAGACGATTTAGAAGATCAACTCACGAAACTTGAAAGCCAGTTTCTGACTTAACTATTACCCTAGGGGATTAAGTTGAATAGTTAACTCTTACAAACCACTCTAAGGTATTTACTTCAACGAAGCGGAAAGAGCGCAAGGAGAAGAAATGAGTTGAGGGGGAGGAGAATGACGAAGGTAATGAAGAGAAAAATAAAAATTCTAGTGATGTCGACTCCGTGGAAGAAGAAGTGGTTATTGGTAAGTCCATGAATCATATGCGTAATCTTCGTATTGATTTTAAAATATAAATTCTAATATTTGACGAGTCAATCGATGCTGAGAAATTGGATAACTGGATAAATAGGTTAAAAACCTATTATTTAGTGTATGAATACTCGAATGCTCAGAAAATATGTTTTTTGACATTGAAATTTGCAAGTCAAGCATTCATGTGGTAAAAATCTTATAAGAAACGTCACGTTGTAGAATGTTTGAGTTGGAAAGAATTTAGAGTGTTGGTTATGAAACTGTTTGATCCAATTGAGTATGAGCATGAGAGATGGTATAAGCACGTAGCATCATTTGCGCCAAAAGTAGGGATGGCAATGTGGCAAATTTGGGGCGGGGGAGCTAATCTCATCCCCATCCCCGCCTAAGTTCCCCGCCCCAATACCCATTTAAGTTAAACGGGGATCCCCATCCCCGCCCCCGCATTGCAAAACTAAATCTCATCCCCACCCTCATTTAACTAATAAAGTTATTTTTTCAATAAAAAAAATTCTTTTATATAGGTTTTTATTCATATATTTAAGGGTAATAACAATAAACTATTTAAATGGGGCAGGGGTACAAATTTGTCGAGACAATCCTAAATTCGCCCCGCTTCCCCACAGATTTATGTTATACTTCTCATACCTGCCCCATACCCGTTTAATACATCCCCAACCCGCCCTGTTCCAGGCTGGGCGGGGCGGGTCAAATTGTCATCCCTAGCCAAAAGCCTGGACAATCACTCTAATAGTACACTACAGGGTTTCATAACCAGGCTTTGATTTTAGACGTCGATGTGGACGAGCATGAGGTGCTAATGAAGTACATGAGTGGGTTGTTGGAGTCCATTAGAATGAAGTTAAAACTCTTTAATGTGGCGAATATCGAAGACGTTACCGTGAAGGCATTCGTCATTAAGGGCAAGTACTTGAAGAGTGACAAGAAAGACGACAAGAACAAGTCGAGGAATAAGTCTGGTTGGAAAAATGAGAACAAAAGAGAGTCCAAGGGAAATGGGTTTATGTCCAAGGGAATTATTGCAGTCATTGTAAGGTGAGTGGGCATATTCCATATAAATGTTAAAAACTTCACCCAGAGCTTAGGCTGAAAGAGGAGACTAACAAGAAAGAGAAACATGCACCAGCCGCAGCAGTTTTTGATCTCCCGGATTTAAATAAATTAAATCTTAAGCTTACTCCTGTGTTTCAGCAGACTATGGCTACCGACAAGGCGAGTCAGGAAGAACTTTTTTATGTCAGTATTAAGGTAAAATAGAGCTTAGTAGAGGCCATCATTGATCCGGGTAGTCAGAAGAACTTAATTTTTGAGACGTTGGTGAAGAAGATGGGTTTGACTACTACGACTCATCCTAAGCCACTATATGATAAGTCATTATGGTGCCATGTGAGCATTAAATAATCGTTGCTCGTACATGCATAACCTAATTTCTATTTACTACATAACCATGAAATGGTATAATCTCAAACTCTCATAACCTCCTGATTAAAAGGAACTGCTAATATAGTTCAGCAAGGAATCTTCGACACCATTAATTACTACGATGACTTGTTACATGGCATACTAGTTAATCTTATTTTTCTCATAATAAGGTCCCCTCATAAGAAGTAAGAGGTGAAGTTTAGCATCAAGAACCCTTATAAATATTAAAATTTTATCAAGGAATTATTCGGTACAATAATATCATGTGAAAATCTGTTATCATAGAACGAATCTAGTTACGAATTATAGTTTGAGGATATGTGTACTTGCCTTCATGAAGAACGTCGGGAAATAGGCAGAGTAGCACCACATATTTCACCAACCCATAGATCATCAACTAATGGTAAACGAGTATCTATTGTGGAGTCTTCATCTAGTAGAGATGGTTCAAAAAAATTTAAGTGTTTCGCATTAATAACCGATCGAGTACATCTTCTTAAAAGGTGACAAATCAAGCTGAAAAGCATTGTCACCAATCTTCTTCTTCAAACTCGACTTCTTATGAATCGTCAAACCTCTAGCAGGTCCTTTACTAGATTGTATGAAACAGTCACGAGTTGAGACTGTAAACCACAATAACTCCCCAATTGAACGGAATTCGCTCTGATACCACTTAATCCACAATCTGATAGAATGCGATACAAGAATAAATTTGAGGAAATTTCCTCTAGGGTTTTTCTTTATTGCTCAAAGACGATTACAATATAGAGAGACTCAATTTCCTCTTTTTGGGTTACAATTTTTTCTTAATTGCTCAAGAAATTGATTATAATCTAAAGAGGCTTGATGACTCATTTTTAGGGTTACAATTTCTCTGAATTGCTCAAGAAATTGATTACAATTTAAAGAGGCTTGATTATCCCTTTTTGTGGTTATAATTTTCCTGAATTGCTCAAGAAACTAATTTCAATCTAGAAAGACTTAATTTCCCCTTTTTAGAGTTACAATTTCTCTGAATTGTTCAAAAAACTTATTATAATCTAGAGATGCTTGATTTCCCCTTTATGGATTACAATACATATTTATAACGTGAAGTTAGAATCCTACTCATATTAAAAATTGGGTTTTTGCTATGCAAAATACCTAAACTAGACCTTGATTTAGAATCTTACACCTATTAGAAGTTAGAATCCTACTTATATTAGAAACTAGGGGTATGGATCCTGCATTCCTCCTGGATCAAAAGCAAACATCTCTTAAGATAAGAATTAATGGTCTGCAAGTGTCTATACAAGAAACACTAAGGATTCGGTGAAGTACTCTTTTTGGGTAGGCAAAGTGAGTGAAATGGCTCAACACCTTGAACCTGCATGAATGGAAATTAGCCCAGGTGAACCAGTTTCTCACAAGAACAATAGTAAGAGAAGCTAAAAGGTCCATTTGTGTCGAGGGAGAATTGAAGATATTCGTTTCCTGAGGCATGATCTACCAGAGTTGACATCGCAAGCAGGTTATTATTTTTTGTCATTTGCAATCAGCCTTACAAACTGCATATTATTAGTCATATGAAACAGTTGAGTACAAATATGTGTAGTAGTTTAGGCCAATAAGTTGTTATTTATCATATGATACGAGCACTAAGGCACGCGCTATCGTGCATGCTAGGCGGTTATGCTCAGTTACTAATTAGTCATTAATGGTGCATATAATCAGTAATTGAAGACAATTTAGAATGAGAAGATAAAAAAAAATTATATTATAGACTCACACTCAGACTTACAACATGTCTTGGTCTTAACTCGAAATCAGCTTTGCTTTGAACCAAGTCATATACTAAGACATATGATTGAACATGTAAGCAAATAATACACCTTGGGGTTTGCAAGACATGATATTAAAAGCCTTATATACTACGTTTAAGCCCTGAAAAGGGGTGCCAAACAACCTCTGAACTTAGTGGAGGGAATAAGAAGATTGTAGTGTAATATAAAATATCTCAATATGGAAGGACTAAAAGCCTCATAACCTTAGAGTTGTAAACTTATAAGCAGTTGCACAATCATGGAGTGTAAATAAATGCTTACTGAATCATGGGTTTGGGTTGAGTAATGGTTTGTGGAGAGATGAGAAGATGAAGATATGGGTTTGGATTGGGCGAGAGAAGAGAAGAAAGATGATACTTAGGGTTGAGACGATGAGATTTGATGTGGGTTTCTAGTTAGGATTTGAGGAAAAAATATCATTGTCGTTGTGTTTAAAGGAAAGAAACGGGAGTTTTGGCAGGCTGGCAATTTAACCCGCCCCGCCGGGGCCCCGCCCTTAATGAGGCGGATTTGGTATGACTATAGCGGGTATGGTTTTAAAAAAACTCCATTTATTTAATGGGGCAGGTCTGGTTTTAGGCTTAAATAAATGGGGCCCCGTCACCCGACCCAGTTATACATGAGATATGACATGAATACCCTTACACACAAGTTAAACCTAATTCTGATTTATGAACTTTGAAGATAGAAGACATGTTACTTCCTCATCTCCTGCAGTCCTGCCTTCATAACTTTATTTCAACCTCCATCTGTCCATCAGCTTCTCTTCTTCTTATACAGACCTATCGAAACTAACTGGCTTCATTATTTCAACCTAATTCTAAAGACATGTTTTATGTTGTGGCTCAATGCAGAAGTGAGGGTTAAATTGCCTCTAATCCTCGGCTGGCTCAATTGAGGGTTAAATTGACTCTAGTCCTCAGCTCGTAAATGATAAATCTCCAAAGTTTTGAGTTGTGAGGAACATCGAAGATACTCTATATTTTGTTGTGATGTTAAGTAATAACTTTAAGACTTTACTATGTCAATTTTTGTGAGAAACATGAAGTTCTTCCTAGTTTTGACTCATAATTATCCAATGCTTGTATTCTCTTATGTATGTTTGTTAGTTTTTCTTGTGTGTGTGTACACCTGATTTAGTTTTTTTGTACATGTGATTATGATTTTTAAACGGGTGTTAAACGAGTGTTGGGGCGGGTTTGGTATAGGCAAATTTAAACGGGGTGGGTTTTGGTATTCCTCATTTAAGTTAAATGGTATTAGGTCGGGTTTGGGGGTAGGGTAATTTGGCGGGTATGGGATGGTATTATTCCTCCCGGCCCATTGCCACCCCTAAGTTTTTGGCCATGATTTAATTTAGAATCAATGACAGGAATTTGACCCTAGCGTTATTGAGCTACAAACATTGACAGAAAAATTGGATTGAATCCAACGGTTGTGACTTAATTTAGAAAACTAAACATATCCGAGCAATCAAAAAAGGTCTCGATATGCAAAATTTTGATAACGAACGATCCGGATTGGAATTTGGCGGAAAGGTTATTCCTTTACCTGTATATAAATGAAACTAATTTACCACTTCATGTGACTAAAGTTAGTACTAACCCCTCAGAAATAGTATAAACTTGAGGGAGTTGACAGGATTTTTTTTTTTCTTTTTGAAAATGTTTGCCTGTTAAGAACGTGAATGGTAGAAATTGGAGGGGGGACACAATCATCCATTATTTCTTCCAACATCAAGATCACATTCTTCGTGGAAGGCCTAAGTGTTACTTCGTCCTGGATGCACCAAAGCCCCACTATAACCATTCTTTCCAACATCTCCTCGTCTACTTCCTCATCACCCACAAGCTTGTATAGTTCTTCTGCCAAGGGACCAGTTTCATCAGCCCCTGTGTTTCCTGTGCAACATATAATCTCCAACAGAACGGCCCCAAAGCCATAAACATCGGCTTTCACTGATATTGGTTCATTCTTATGCCACTGTGGTGCAGATGCTGTCTCTTTGATCCCAGTTACAATTTCACTTTCATTGAGCATCTTTCACTTACGGATTTGTAGATACTTTGTAGAGAATATACTTATATTCGTAAAGAGGAATGTACTAATTATTGCATTAAGCGCTGTATGTGTTATCGGCGCAATGAAAGATGTTAAGTTGTTCTACGATTAATAAATACTCTAAATGATTGCAGACTTGGTCATGAATCATAATCATAGCAACTATGCTCTATTAAAATGTTAAGAAAATACAGACCTAATCCTCAAAAGAACTATTGCAGGCTAGCTTCTCTAAAACTAATATTATAGTTTCTTTGATGGTATCTGAAACAAGAACTAGTACCAGAGTAGTAGTTTTTTCCTAACATAGCCTCATTTGTCACCTGTTTCATCCTAACATTAGAACAACGTAATACTCCTTTCACAGCCTGTATAATGTAACGCATACTCGTTACAATATCCGCAAAAAATACGGTCTTGATACACTTGTGTATTAGGAGAATTTCAGAAGAAGGAAAAAACTTTTATCAAAGCATCTTTTTCCCATCCCTCTACATAACACCCAAAGTTCAAAGTATTGAAGAAAAGCTAGCTCTCCCCATGTGAAAAGGACTATATCTGCCCACACTACTACCATCATACAACCAAAGTGGGTCAGATGAAGTTAATATATGCGTGTTCAAACTGTAAAGCTATTACCAAAAGCTAGAATTATACAATAACATATGAAACTAATTATGCTCCCTAATGATTTTATCCAAATATAATTGATTTTACTAGTCAAGTTGCACTAATAGACTAATAGGGAACATTCAAGAGTCGGTTAACAGTCGCCTAAAGCAAATGATGATGACAACTAACACAAAAGGCTACTATTACAACTCAAAACACAAGGATTTTTCCCAAAATACTCCATCAAATGAAGAAAATCGTGGGACATTTTTATATTAGGAGTCTTAATTTAGAAACAAGGAAACAATAATGCTAAAGATAACACTAAAGAAGGGTTAAAATCAGTTTATAATTGCATGTAATATATCTCATTTCTACAAGAACAAAGATTAAGAAAAAGTTTCATCAATGATTTTCTTACAAGAGAACCCAAATCTCATAAGCATTGTTGTACACAAAACTGGCGCGACCGGCTTCTTTCTTTACAAATAGAGCGTAAACCCTCCGTTGATCTCTTCTTTAGCAAAAGTTTAAGACACAACAACATAGTTCTAGTAACTCTTTCATACCTTCAAGGCGTTTGTCTTGTTTGTAAACCAACGTCGTTGTGTTGCTTCGAAGGACCGGAAGACGGAATCGGTGTTCCTTTAGGCAAGAACCCAAAGAAGTAACCAGAGTTTTGGTACCTTGGCTTCACATAGAAGATTTGAGAGTGTCTTAAACATTGACAATGACCAACTATGAAGCAAAACCATAATAATAACATTATAGTATGTCTTTTACAAACACCCATCTCTCAAAACTCAAACACTAAGTAGGTGAAGACCAAAAGGAACCTTATAAGAAGAACAAGAGGAACAAAACACTATGTTAAGTACTTTGAGATTGAGAGAAAGAGAGAGAAGTAGTGATATTAATATTTATACGGATGATAAGGTGATGGTAGTGAGGTCATGCATTGCTTTAGAAGGTTTTAAGGAAATGTTTGGAAGAAATGGAAACATGGGGGATTAAATGATGGGGTTTGTGTTATATTGAGTTGTAAAGGGTGATTACATGATCAACTCATTAATGGTAAACAAAGGGTACCTTTGGTTTTTTTACCTCTAAACAGAGAGTACATTTTTCAGGACTTGGACTCCATGGCAGTAGATCAGTCATTGTCGATGGGCGATAGCTCAAAATCTAAGGGTCTACACAAGATACGAAAAAATTCCCTTGGTAGCCAGGCCATTAGTGAAAGCACAAATTCTTCCTACAAGTAGTCAAAAAATATAAGGTATCGTAAAAAAAAAAAAAAATTGTCGTACAAGTTTGAGGCCACCATAAGAAATATTCGTTTGGGTTTTTGACGATCACAACCCCTAAATGGGCGTGGAGGTCTGCTTAAGAACCTTTTTAGTTTGGCAAAGGTTAGTAAATTGTGGGCAAATCAATCCTTGCATCTCAAAATATAAGATATTTGGCTTCTCCGCTAATTGCTAATTGGTTTTGAGATGAACCTCCAGTTTTAATAAATTTGTTAATTAAAATTTTTGTGTTGCTGCAAAGATGTCATACCTTGTTGTATTTCAGACAGTTTTTGGAGAGTCTAGTGTGGATGCTCCCACAAAAGGGTAGCCAAAATGGCTATAAGTCTACAAATTACAATAGATGGGTGAAAAAAAGGAGATAATTGGTGGTTAGGTGATTGTGGGTCAGCCATGAATTTATTGGGTAGACACTGACGAACTTTCAACCTTTTGGCTTTGAATTCAAACATCACAACTAGAGTAACATGTCTCATGAACAATGTGTTTTGAGTCATAACTACAATTGTGGAGTTGAAAGAGTAATGAGAAAGGACTTCGATTTACTTCACTGTGTTTTTGAAGAATTAGTACCAACAAACAATGTATGAGTCATTTTAGCCTGTCCATGGTCAATAAATGTGTGTGTGTGTGTGTGAGAGAGAGAGAGATAGAGAGAGGCAATTGGAGGGTTTCAGGGAGACTGGTCTGCAAGTATGTGAGACATCAATTGACAATTGGAGAAAAAGGGTCATCTTACATTCTTCTCATATCACATGTTGTATATTTAAGGCTCCATTGGCCCACACTTGACCAAAGATGAATTACCTAATGAGTCATGATAGATTGGTGATTGTGAAACATCATATGGTAAATATTTTTATCAACCTAAAATGAGTCCAATCAAAGAGATAACCTGGCTAATTAGTGAAACAATCTTTAAAAAAAACTAATCTATAGAATCAACATGTAAGCTATCAAGCATCACCAGGTGACAGAAGTGTCCCTAGAATTTGTCTTCCTAGCCTGCATAAGAGTTCGAATCTAATTTGCTCCAGTTGGCTTCTAGCTTCCGACTCTGGTAAGTCCTGACAAGTACTCATAGACTTGGCATTGCCCCCCCACATTTGGCACTTGTTAGGAGGCTTTAGACCCCAAAATCTAATTCAGACAGTCGTGCCATTAGATGTCTTTCAAGTCTTGACAAAATTAACACCAACATGAAAGGACAGAGTTCCAATTGTTCCAATTGACTAGTCTATTTTTGCCTGAATTTAAATTTCTGAGTCTAAAGTCTAACAAGTGCCAAATATGGCTTAATAAGTGGGATCTAAAGTCAAAAAGTCTAATTAGAACATTTCGTACTAGGCATTAGGCACATGTTTGACGTACGAATTTCATCATTCTTGCAATCGCTTTTCCTCCAATAAGCACAAGCAATACCCGCATTCTTCTACCAATATTTAGCAAACCAATACTCCTTAGGAACATGCCCTATGAAGTTACTGTATGAGAGGTAACTGCAGTTCTTCCGTGAGCATCTCAGAGGGACTTTTGTTAGTAGACAAACTCCTTTGTAGGTTGAAATAAAATTGCGGCAAATCCAAGCGTAGCACCCAATAATTCTTATTGACACTGCATTCATGTGTAACCCGTTTTTCCCTTCACTCATCAAAACCACTACCGGTTCGCATAATAGCAAAACTGCTAAACACATCCATTTCATCCAAAATTTTCTATGTAATTCAATACTCTAGCCTGAAGATCTCGCTCAACAAACTTTAGTCTTCGACTTCATCAGAATGTCAAGATAAACTTTCTCCTGAACTCTTGCTAAACTTTAACTTCCGTGTTTCACCTACCTTCTTAAAACTCAAGCAACCCAAATTTAAGATCGGTTCGGGTGCTAAGCCTGCCCTGTGCTAGTACGTGAGACAAAGTGATCCACTCCCACAGTTGATCCACTCCCACAGTTGAGGCACCGCCAACGCTTTTCCGTTCCAGTGGAATAAAGATCATAGGAAGAACCTGATGAACAAAAGAACCCAAATCAATCGAGAAAATTTTGTGCTTATTTAAGCCTCAGATATCTCTGTTTGAATCTTTGGTTCTCAATTTACAGATTTAAACTTAGCTAATTTTACTGATAGAATTTAGTTTGCCATTTTCCCAAGTTAAAACGACCTCACAAAGCAGAGGTTGTCTTAGTATATTCAGCTTTCATTTAGAATTAAAGGTAAAGAGACCAACAAATATATAAGATCAGGCGGCAACTAATTTGCTTTTGAATTCTCAATTCCTCCGCTTTTTGGATACCCAAATATAAGCTACTTTTCTACTTATTTAAGTCAAACGTCAAGTAGAGTATATTTGGATGATAAAAATAAATTATTTATTTTAAGTCAAAAAGTAACAAAAATGAGAAGCCGATAAAAAAGCTTATGTCTTCGACTTAAAGCAACTCTAAATTTACTCTCCCACATCTTTGAAACTTTACCACTTCCCTAGTCTTTCTAAGGAGTCAGTAGTCACTTGTGTCCAAACATGCCCTTATACGTAACGCGGAACATAGAGGGTATGATTGGTACTGGGGTGCAACCAGTATGGTAAAATACCAAACCGAAAAAAATAGTTATGGTTTCATATTTCTTGAAACCAAAAAATATCATTTTGTATTGAATAGTTAGTTTTGGTATGATAGTCTCTAAAACAAAAAATACCACACCAAAATACTAAAATACCAAAACCATTAGAGATGTTAAACTTGAAAATAACTCATAACAAGATTTTATATGTTTACAAGATCTTCATTATCAATTGCCTTAAATTAAAGATCACTGTTAGTATATAAAATCTTGTCATGATATATTATTTTTTAGCAAATCTTTGTAAATTGGAAGCACTTCCCTAAATCGATGTTATTAGGGTACCTGGCACACAATTTTTCCAGCATGCCAAACCCCTTATTTTTTTAGTAACTAAGCCATTTTTTTTTCCTCAACAGGCCAACAGCATAGGACATTATTACTTTCTCGGCCCAACTTTTACAACATAAAACATAGTTCCCCTTTAAATTTCTCTGGCCTCCCCTCAAACACTATATAATCCATACATGAAATTGTAACGGTTGCTGATTGTTCTCTTTGGATCGGTAGAAATAATTCCATCTTGCACCTCGAGTACTTAGTGGTATACAAAAATCATAGGGTATTAGTAAATTGCTCATATTTTTTAAAGAATTCACCAAAAATATATATAATGTTTTATTAAGCATTAAACTAAACAAACATTTTATTTTCTTTAGTCTTTTCCTCTTTAGAGTACAATGGAGAAGAGAAATGCCTAAAACTTCTATGAACATACTACAAAACCTTTTAAATTACAAATTTAACCTCGACCAAAACGCATGCCAAATGGAATCATGCCGCATGGGTATGCCTACCAAAACTCCAAAATTGAGAATACTAAAAACATCAAAAACGCATATATCAATTCCAATACCAATACCCAAACCAAAAGATATACCAAAAACTATCAAAACCAAAATATACCAAAAAAAATGACAATTTGGTTTTGGTTTTACCTTTGGACTTTTGGTTTTGGTATTGGTATTTGTGAAATACCAAACCGACCGATAGCCATCCCTAATTGGTACGAAGAAAATTAACATACATTACCTCAAACTATGTAAAAATAATTGTAAAACAGCAAGGGGATACATTTTTTTTTTCAAGCCTTTACAATAATATTGATTGAACAGTACAGAAATGCTTACCAGCCCATGCGATTGACTCTGTACAATTCACATTTGTAAAAACCCTCGACCATTTTGTTCAAAATTGAGATATTCTATGTGCAGGAGCAAATCTAGATAAGGCTTGTCCAGATTCCTGTTTTGTTCTTGTGTTGTTTAGCCTGCCATCTTTAGAAGTCTGCATTGATTTCTTGGGTCCCCGCTGATGATCACCTCTCCCAGTGTTACTAACCAAAATATGTTTGGGCAAGGAAAATCCTGTCTTTGGTGGTAAAGGGGAACGCGGTGAGATAGGCTTCTTGTTTGGCTGTATAGAAGAAGGTGGTGAGTTAGGCTTCTTGTTTAGTTGTAGAGGAGAAAGTGGTGAGCCAGGCTTCTTGTTTGGTTGTACAGGAGGAGGTGGTGAGCTAGGCTTCTTGCTACTACTCGTGTTGGACAAGCTACGCAAACCCAATTTGAGCCCACCTTCCGAAATTTGTTTTGCGTCGGTGCAAATATGCTCAACTGATTTCTGGTCCAACAGAGCCTGTCTACCCCTGAAGACACCCCAAAGATAATTCTTACCCAAAAATCCTGCAACCAAATAAATAAATAAGAAAGGAGACCCTAGATGGTAAACAGAACACACATTCGTTTAATAGATCTTCTCAAAATCTTACTCTGGAAAGGCTCTGGCAATTTACGAGAAGAGAAGACTAGGAGCTCTCCATTATCAATCTCAGTCTTCAGAGCTAGATCGCGTTTGATAATGTTATCCACCAACAAATCATAAGAATTTACATCTCTGTGAAAAGTATATATAAACATATATTCATTTTAATTTTAGTATGTAGTAAGACCTCATTGAAATATTAAACACAGCAGGAAGTTGTCTTTAAGCCAAGGCTTAGAAGTTTGAGGTACCTTTCAAGTTCTGGAAAGAAAAACAAAGCAATGTGATCATCCGAAGGTTCTAATACTTCAAAGCTTTTGGGCCAGGTATCCCGCCTTCGTAGCATTTTCATTTGAAGCAATGGTTGCAGTGACTTTGCCCCCTGAAAAACTTTCAAGCCTGCTTTGGTTGATAGATGAGCCTTGAGTCTAATAGACCTTGCACTTTCTACGTCAAAGCACCCCCTATCACAACCAGATGTCCATCAGTAGAGAGAGAGAGAGAGAGAGAGAGAGAGAGAGAGAGAGAGAGAGACCTCCAGGCAGGATCAATAAATGGTTGCGCATAGTTGGGGTAGCCCCTGGATGGATCAACTGACGAAATGGGAAGTGGGGCATCCAAATGTATTTGCAAAAGTATGTCTTTGCCCTCTTTATTACACGGATCAAAGGAAAAAATGCTCACAGGGGAACCATGGGAATCTGAAGCTATTATGGACTGTTTGTCTCCAGAAAACTCACCTTCTTCATCAGAGACATCACTCATGATCAATTTTCTCTTTCGCTGTTTACTATCTTGATCCTCTTTAACAATTTCACTATCTTCGTCAGAGCTGCCCTCGTCATCAAAAACTGATCTCCTTTTAAGATCCCTATGTCCATCACTATTCCCTTTACGAGTTTGTGGCTGACACTTATTTTCTGCCCCATCAGTTTTATATACAGATTCCAACAGGTTTTCTTTGGAACATTCACCCTTTTCAACAAATGGATGATGTGAAAAATGTATTTTCCGTTGTCTGGGTCATCATGGGAATCTAAAGGTCTATCTATGTGTTTATCGGGTTTAAATTCACCTTCTTCCTCAGAACTTTCCCCATCTTCATCGACTAGTTTTTCCTGTACATTTTGATAATTCTGATCTTCATCAGCATGGTGTGCACTCCTATCATCCTCCCCATTAATCTTTTTATCATCATCTGAAGCTATCTGCAAACGTTTATCCTTGACAAATTCTCTCCTACTATCCTTGCTTGAGGAAGGACAATCACTTCTACTTGGAGCAGCAACATCACATGTTTGCACCTCTGAGTGAGCTATTAAGGATTTTATCCCATCCTCCTCATCCTTTTTCTTAATTTGGATATTTTTGGCAGCCTGTACACCTTTTCGTTTTTGTAGACTTCTAAACACCGGTATTGAATTACAGTCGCTGATGGAAGATTGTGTGACAACAGTTGACACACATTGCACACATGACCATGTGAAGTCTGCATCGTCCGCATCAGGAATTATATCTAAGCAATAGCTGAAAAAAAAAAAGAGCATCAGCTTCCGGAATATGATCTACGCAATAGCTAGAAAGAAATGGAAAAGTCTAACTTCATTCAGAGCAATATCTTAAAAGAAAGGTTATAGTATATGTGAACAAGTTCCACACATGCTTGATAAGGAAGGGATCTACTTTCATAACTTGGAACCAACCATCTGGTGATATATAGTTAGTTCCTACATACTATATTGATTGACCAATCTAATAATTCGAAGAAAAAGACATAGCTATAGGCTGTTAGAGTGCAAGAACCTTGTAACTACTTGTCTCAAGCACAAGCCATTTTTGGAAATAGGTTCTACTCTGTACCTATACTCTCTAGCTTAATTTTAAGCCTACATCTGAAATATATTTTGTGTCTACACCTACTAAGTTTCTTTTATTTTGCATTCAAATTACCTTTAGGCCAGCTTACCCCCAAAAATGTAGCTTCTCATAATGTATCCAAATCACCTATAAATCAACATAAAAAGGTACGTGGGCATGCTTGAGGTGAAACAAAAGAAGGGAGGTTACATTAATCGCCTTAACTATAAACTAACTCACACTCAGGGAAGCAAAGACCCAAGTATGGTGCCCAAAACCTAATGGGCCCACTTTTATAACATATTTCCTTTTAGGGTGGCCTTACAACCTTTTTAAGAAACCGCATGAGACCCTTAACATGAAACTTAAAACCTTATCAAGGTAGTGTGATGCGGCTTATGCGAGATCAACATCACAACCCCTCAAATGTAATCGGGCGCAAATTGTTGCATTTCATCGCATATTAATGCAAGAAACCAACCAAAACACTATAGACGAACAAAAAAGGAAATATTGTGCGAATGTATGCTAATACTACGCAAAAGATACTAGCACAATAATTGCTAAATCTATTATATGATATCAATATATGATACAATTACGAAAAGTATAAACTTCTTAATAAGATTAAGATAAAAGATACAAGAGACAAGATACCCAATCATCTTATTGAAAACAAAACCTAACATATGAAACACCAACATTCCAAGAATTTCCTTGAAACCAAGGATCTATTAATTTGCTACTTGATATATTTGAATTTCTTAATTATGCTTTGTTAGTGTTTAAAAAATTATATTTCCAAGTTATATTTGTTCGCTATTACATATCTCAATTATTCATATATATTTTTAGATTACCCAAGTTTGTTACTTATGTTTTATTGTACTTTTATATAATTTTCTTAATGAATATATCGTATATGCAGATTTATATACACATATAATTGAATTACATGCAAATTATGACTACTAAGTCACAATATTTGCAAAGACGTTACAATATTTGAGTTACCCACAATAGCATTTTTTCGCTCGTGGTCGCATTGAAACACGCTTTAACTACTTTAAACCTTATTATAGAAAACAATACAAGAATGGCTTAAAATAAATTTAATGATGCTTACGCCTATGAATCGCTTCACCGATCATAAAGATTTTTGTATTTAAGCTCACACATCAACAATTATTAAGATTAAAATCTCAAAATTAAAATTTTAATCCTTTATTTATTAGTTCTTTTAGAGAAAAACTGGTTTATTTAATAACAATCCATAAAAGAACTAATAAATCATATGATATATGAATATAGTAGTAGAAGCCACCCGCCACATCTTAAAGCATTCCTCCAATTTATCTCAATTTTGACGTTATACTTTATAATGTATGAACATTGAAATGACATAAAAAAATTGCAAGTAAGATCTTAATGGAAAATATATATTATCCATACGTATAAAAGTTATTTATGCATTTATAAATGGGTCCTAATGACTGAGTGTCTAAGGAGTATCCCAGAAGGGAGTGTCCACGAATCCACTATCATTTCTATTTAAATCGAAAACTTTAATTCGTAAAGATTCATTGAGACTTGGCTGGACTAGAGTTTTATCATAATAAAACTTCTGATCACATAACAAAAAGTTAGGTACTTGATCCAATTGTCTTAAATTTTACAAAACGACAAGTGGTATTGGATCCATATTTTAAGAAGTACGCAAAACTACAAGAACCTATATTGTCATTTCAAATTGTATTATCTTATATATTTAGCGAATTTTTGATTTAACTACTTGGCCAAACTCGAGACTAGTCAATTTTTCTAATTTTAACGTGATTATTAATTTACCCTTTCATAATTTAACGAGGCTATACAGTTATAAGTTGAAAAAAAAAAAGATATAAAATAAATAATTATACGAACATCTTCAATATCAAGTCAAGTCACTTACAAAAACCACATGCTACGTTAACTTGACTTTTTCTTTCTCCTCAACAGGAATAAAATGAGTGGTGACGAACTGTTTGCAAGGACTCTCCAAGAGAACTAATTTTTAATTCTCTTTTACAAAAATTTAGGGTGTAATTCGTGACTTGCCTTTGCCTAAGGCCCAAAACTGATATTATGTAGGTCCACTCAATTTTTAAGTGGTTTTGAAGAAGACTTTGTCCACTGATGCTTTAAGAGAACTAGAGATGTCAATAGAATGGATTTATATCAAATCTATACGAATCCAAATATGATCTAAAATTCAAGATGTTGAATCTAAATCCAAATCCAATCCGAATCCAAATAAGAAATGCCACATCCAAACCTATCTATAGTTCTATATGAAATATGGGAAAATTGGAAAAAATGAGAGCTCTCATCAAGGAGTCCTAAAATTTTAGACCATCACGTAAAACTAATTAATGCAAATATGGTATTTATGTTTAATGAAACGGCAAATCCGTCAACCAACTTTTACAGTCACAAACCCTTGTAATTATCGATGACTGGCAAACACAGTTATTAGCAGGTTAAGCTCATGACATGGACATCATTATGTCAATTTAAGGCTTTTTATACTTTTATTTTAAGGCATCTCAATCGCCTAAAGTCCTAACATTCTCTATGTTTCACATTTTACAAGGCTAAAAGATGCTGGAGTAAATTTGTGTTTATTTAAGTTGTGGTTTATCATTGTGTTTTAAGTAAAGCGTGTCTAATAGTCCAACGATAGAAGAACGTATGTCCCATTTTAAGATTGACGGGGACCAAGAGAGCCAGTTGTTAAAAGTACAGATACAAAACCTTATGCCAACCAGCGATCGCGGGTTATTTGTGCCCCGACAAACCTAATATCGCGGGCTTGTTGAGAGTTTTACTTGAGATCTTTCATGGGGCTCCTAGGTGGACCTCGACCCCATATTCAAGACCAAATTCGTTAGCATGTAACAATAGGAAAGATTAGATTTGTTTGGAAGGTTTCTAAACAATGAGGAATATATCTATATAAATGCCAGTCTTCAAGTTAATTAGAAGTCACTTTTTGCTTTATAAAAGCATTGGGAGCTACCAACTACCTTGTGCTCTAGTGGCGATGGTGTGAAAATTGTAAGTTAAAGCCAGTCAGCCTTGTGTCGGTTTGCTCGGCTCATTTGGTTTGCGGGCTATTGCACGAGTCTTGGAGGATCTAGTCAGGAATTGACGATCCGTAGGCCAGATAGCCCGAATACCACTAGCTACACACAAACACAAAAAAAAAACATTGGGGAGTTGGGACCCAAGTTCTAAGGTAAACCTTAACCTATTTTTCAGTTATGTATTAATAATATATGCATTCATTTAAATTTATTATTTTAGCTTAAACATGAGGGGCAAATGACATTCAGGCTGTAGCACGAAGAACAACTCTTAGACACCATAGCAAAATAACACAGAGGGAAGGCCTCTAGAAAATTTGACCCAACTCAAACCTTAGAGCATATACAGCAGTAAGGTCAGTTCTAAACGCCAAACCAACCCAAATAGGTGCCTACCCAAGGTTACGCTGTTTAGAATTAATAGTTACAGGTAGCCAAGATCCAAATAGTATCAAGAGCTAAGTACAAAATAAATGGCTTTGGTGATTAAGAATAGCCAAGATCCAAATAGTATCAAGAGCTAAGTACAAAATAAATGGTTTTGGTGATTAAGAATAATAATTGACAAATTTCCACCACTACTTCAAATTTATGAGGATTAAGATATAACACACAGGTGCTCCATTGAAAAGCCACATTGGCTGCAACAAACTAGAAGCTCTGGATATCCTTGATTACCACATGTTTGACAAATATTATCCTACAAATAAAAATTATAAAAGAAAATTAAGATATAACACACCGGTGCTCCATTGAAAAGCCACATTGGCTGCAACAAACTAGAAGCTCTGGATATCCTTGATTACCACATGTTTGACAAATATTATCCTACAAATAAAAATTATAAAAGAAAATCATTAGGTGATGTTAAACAAACAAAATCAACAAAAACACAAGAAAAAAACATCAATAATACAAAACAATTATCCTCCATCTATTTAATATATTTCATTTTCTACTTTTCCAACACTTTAATTCCTCTATATCCTTCTACAATATCGCTTCATTATAATATGCGATTTCGACATCCACCACAACCACTAATGTTGCCGGTAGCTTTACGCATCTCACAACCACTCAAAAGTAAAACTTATGGCAAACAAGGTGTAGATGCCACAAAACCAAAGTTATGATTCACCCATTATGAACGATGTGGGAAGAACCCATTATGAATGTTCTTAATACCCAGAATGGATTGTTGGAGATGCTCTAATATGTCAATAAACAACATACAATTAACTTGCAAACCGCATTGATTCTTCAAGTCAAGTGTTGAAGTAGATCCCTTTAGTATATAATTATCGTATATTGAAAGCCCACATTCTTTTACTTCTTGACTATTTCAATTACTCTTTATATTTACACACCCTAATTCATTGTTGTCAACAAGAATTCCAATTTTATGTTTAGCACATTGTATGTATTAAACATATATAGTAGAACCCCGATAAATTAATAATCACGATTAAATAATATTTTTTTGGGCCAATCAACTAAATTAATAAATTTGCTAAATTTACATGATAATACATAATAATAAAAACTCCTTAAAGGATCATATATGTCCTACTTACCACATATATTAATAATTTGTTAATACTAAATACATATCACATAGACGAAGAGGCCTTAAATATGAGTAAGTGTTATTGTTTTTTTGAAATTAAAGTGGAATTAAATCTTATCTCTAATTTTTGTAACGCACAAAGTTCTGGTGTAATGTTATTGTATTATAACAAAAAATTATTCAATGTCATTGTCGTTAATAATTTTTTAGGCAAATTAGATTTTATACCCTACATAATCACCACAAATTGGTTTAACCCCCTTTAATTGTATTTTTTAGCTTTTGGACACTAAAAAAATCATAAAAAATTAAAAATAATATAAACTGCAGAGAATACCCTCCACTAATAATTCAAAATCACTCGTCCAAATAAAAATTTACTTAAACCTAAACTTCTATTCTTAAAACTACTATCCAACCCAAAATCACTCATCTCTAACTTGAAATTACTTATCACTAATTTTAAATCACCTATCTCCAAAACCAAAATCAACTATCACTAATCTCTCTCCAAAAAAAAATTGATAATTTTTAGTTAATAATACTATCACTTTCACTATTATACAATAATTTTTTGTATAGTCCTTATCAACAATAAACCCCACCTTCTAATGGTATTTGAATACAAATAAGTGGTTTTGTGAGTCTTGGGAGAAGACGAAGCATAAAAAGTAAATTTAGTATTTTTAAAGAATTGGTAAATTTTAAAGTCTAAAAGCTAAAAAACTATAAAAGGAGGGTTAGACCGATTCGGGGTCATTATGTCGAGTCTAAAAGCTAATTTGCATTCATTTTTTTTGTTTTTGCACAAAACGGGCTTCAAAGCATATCGATCATCTTTAACTCATTTCTTAGTTAATTAAGTAAGAAAAATATTTTTAAAAAATAAGTATTACTTCAATAAATTAAAACCCCGCTTAATTAATAAGCTTCTTTGGTCTCGAGCGAGGATATTAATTTATAGGGTTACAAACAAAACAAACCCAAATAAATTTAACGTTTCTAGATATCCATTAGTGGTATGAACTCCACATTAACACTAATGGAGATGGCTTCTCAATGTTCCCATCACCAATGTATCCTCCCCCAAACAAACAATAAATATCAAATCCTTCCTCTAAAAAACAAAAACAAAAAAATTTCAAACCAAACACCACTAGAACTCAGATCTGAAAATCCTATAACAATGAAAGTGGACAAGGGCAGTTTACCATGGCAGTAGCAGATCCCCAAGTAGCAGGCCAAAGAGATGATCTATACTACTAGATCATCGTGAGATTACAGGAATCTCTGTAATCTCACGATCTGATCAGTAGTTATGATCATCGAAGAAATTAGGGTTTGAAAATCGTATTTTTTCAAAAACAATCTAAAAAATCATAGAATTAAAGAATGAGGCAAAGATAGTAGAGAAGTAGATGGGTATTTATAAACACGGAGAAAGAAACCCTAAAACCACCGCTTCGAATATTGCGGAGCTGCTGAGTCGGTTTATTTATTTTGAAATTTGAAACATAAAAAATGACAGGCATATAGCTCTTTTTGAGGGTACTAGAGTATCTGATGCAGCGCATTATAGAATGAAGCGTGTCTCCCAATTTACGAATAAGAATAGTAACAATAATGGTGAATCCGGCTGACGATTAACTCGACCTTCCTAAAGTTTGAAGATAAACTCAATTCAATCAAACAAATGGATATCTTTGGAAAACATTCCAAGACACTTTTCATTCATCAAAATCAACCCCCTAAACTCTTCTTACAAAATGCTATTACTAGGCAAAATCGTGACGCTTCGTATTCATAACTGACCCCATAACTAAGACTCTTCAATACATAACTCTTAATTAATAACTATAATTACTAAAACTAACTCTCATAATAAACACTCATAATTAAGACTCAAAAGTGTTATAACTACTAAGGATTGACCCTTAGAATTCTTACTGGTTCCATATTGCATCAGTATCCCATTTTTTACCGTCTATGAATCCATTCCTATTTGTTTTATATTATTTGTTAAGGGAGAACAAACATGCAATTATGTTGGAAGGGGGAGGATTCCCCTACACTCTCAATCTCCTACACACCTCCTACATTCTCTCCTCTCCACTTAAACCGCCACCTCACCTGCCCACTCAGCTCTCCCTCTCTCCCACTCAACTCACTCTGTCTCTCTCACTCACTCTATACGGCAATATTCAAATTCAAATTTCAGCGGGAGAGAGAGAGTTGAGTGACATAGTTGAGAGATAGAGAGAGTTGAGTCATCTAACAATTTAACAATTTATTGTCGAATCCTCTAACTATTGACAATTTATTGTCGAATCCTCTATCAATTCGATAATTTATTGTCGAATCCTCTAACAATTCGACAATTTATTGTTGAATCCTTTAACAATTCGACAAATTGTCGAATTGTTAAAATTTTGACTTAGACAATAAATTTTATTTTTGTCGAATTCTACACATTTTTTTTTTTTGTTACTTTTTTGTCGATTTTTGGAGTAGATATTGGTAGATGTTAGGATGCCGTCCACTGACCACTTATTATTCAAGCAAGATCAAGAACTATGTTACCTCCGTAGCACAATTCCATTGTTGACCGTGAATTCGACAAAGGTACCACGGTGACTGAGTGAGCTCAGTGGAGAGAGAGAGAGAGAGGGCGACTGAGTGAGTGAGTGAGATCGGCGAGTGAGAGAGAGAGAGAGCGACTAAGTGAGTGAGAGAGAGTGTGAGTTGAGTGGAGAGAGAGAGAGTTTTTTTTTTGTATTTGTATTTTTTTTTGCCACGTAAGAGATAGGGAGAGCTGAGTGGGCAGGTGAGTTGGAGGATTGAGTGGAGAGGAGAGAGTGTAGCAAAGAGTGTAGCAAAATGGGAGTGTAGGGGAATCCTCCCCCATGTTGGAAATGTTCTTAATAGTAACAACATTTAAAAGTTCAGATTTAGATAATCGGGTTCCTTATTTGTTCGAATATTTTCAACCACGATCCTCACCACAATTAACATGCAAGAGGAAGAAATTTTAGACACCCCACGAATGAGTACCTCACTGATTTGCAGATGTACCAAAGAATTATATAATTTTGGAAGGTTAAGGACAGTTATGTCACCTATTTTGAACCAAAAGTTTAAATTTGATGTTTCAAATTTTGAAACTGTTGTTCTTCACAATGCGCAGTATACTAATAAAAACAGTAGTCTAGTGAAGCACGACATTTAAGTCGGTTTGGTGATCAAGGCCAAATTCTTTGAAGAAATAATGTAATCTGTTGGTTTTGAATCAAGAACATCTTTGTGCTATATTTCTTAATTTGTTTTCATTTTAAAATTTATTAGTCGTTTAACATTTTTATTAAGTTGTTCTTAATCATGAGTGGCTAATTACGAAAAGTTAAGGCTAAGTGGGAGCCTCATAATTAGACTAACTTAATTTGTTAAGGCCAAATTCTTTGAAGAAATAATGTAATCTGTGGGTTTTGAATCATTAACATCTTTGTGCTATATTTCTTAATTTGTTTTCATTTTAAAATTTATTAGTCACTTAACATTTTTATTAAGTTGTTCTTAATCACGAGTGGCTAATTACCCTTACTTAAGGCTAAGTGGGAGCCTCATAATTAGACTAACCATATATGTTTAGTTATGTGTATGTTTAGCTAAAGTTTCACCATATTGATTTCTTAAATTCTATGTAATAACCCCTTACTATGCATCGAAATTATCCCATTTAACCATTGTCTAATGAGTTGTGAGATCTTATTTCAGGAGTCGTTGACTACAAGTAGAGTGAGATTTTAATTGAAGGACCTTGTGTGCGACATAATATTAATCAATGTACAACTAAACCACCGTTGTAACCATTATCAGACGCATGTGCACTAGCCGCTTAAACAAATGATCCATACCTTTAAGATCAAATATTGAGCTCTAGATATACCATTTTGTCACGACCCCATTCTATGTTCCTTTAGTATCCTCACTTAACCACCCTTAATAAGGTGTGATATTTTACTTCAAAAAACCTCAATGACAAGTAAAGTGAGATCTTAACTTAAAGTCCTTAGGTCCATGGTGGATGGAGCGATCTTTCTATGAGTAGGGTATATTTAAAAAATTTCATTACTAGTCAAATGACCGTAGGAAGTGTCCCTACATTTGATACAGTTTTACAAATGCATGGGATGTTGAATATTTTTGATCTTTTCTCCCTAAAAAAAATTAAACTCTCTCCTCTTCTCATCTCCATTGTTTCGCTCAATCGAGTAGGGGGAAACTCTCTCTCTCTCTCTAATTTAATCAAGAGATTAGGTGTTCAATTTAATTTTAATTATTGCAGAAATTCTTATCCATATCATATATCTCAATTTTGTATAATTTCTCTTGGGCAAGGTGTTGAGCCACACTGCAGAAACCAAACACCAATTCGATTCGATTAGCGATGAACAAACTAATAAGTAAACACAATAAAAAGAAACGCACAATTTATCGTGGTTCAACAAATTGCCTACGTTTACACCAATAGAGAGAAAATTTTATTCTATGATCTGAGGTTACAATCGCTCACAAACTTAATTGAGATCTCTCTAGGTTTTCTCTAGAATTGAACTCACCAAAGGATCACTAAGAAATACCCTAAGTATCCCATATATACTTGAGAGGTTAATACATCAATTAGGACTCAAAGTCAGGATCACGAGGGAAGCCAACGTCTTCACTTCAACCTTCTAAAAGTTTACAAAGTCTGTACGAATATACTCAAAGTCTATTCGAATAAACCTAGTTCCGAGACTTCTTTTCAAATAGACTTTGAGTCTATTTGAACAAACTCTAAGGTCTATTCGAATAAAGCCTGTTTTGCCTTTTCTGTTCTTGAGTCTATTCGAACATAATACTAATAAATCATATTCCTTCTTTATACTCAACAATTCTCCACCTCGATGAAATTTTTTTCAAATCTGAGACAAACTTTCCCAACTAAACAAATCGAACCCTCTCTCACAAATATCCCCAAGGATCCAAAAATAAACATCCTAAAGGACTAAATCGACTGCTCCAAAATAATGGTTGCCTATGTACCGTAGATCAAGTCGCCCGTAGTTCCCAATATCCCCGTTAAGGACCAAATCAATCCGTATGAAGGATTTGGACCAAGACCAAACAATGATTGAACTTAATCCCATAAACAACTTTCGTAAACATATCAGCCGGGTTATCATTCGTGTGAATCTTCTTCAACTAAATTTAACTAAATCTTACCTTCTTTAAGTACCTCTTTGAAAAAATGGTAACGCACATCAATGTGCTTCATGAATTGATGATGAACATGATCTTTCACTAAAAAAAATGGCACTCTGACTATTACAAAACACATCAAGATGCTCCATCTTGATGCCCAAATCATGCAAAAGACCCTTAATCTAAATGGATTCTTTAATTGCTTTAATAACCGTCATATACTCTGCTTCTGTAGTAGATAAGGTCGTCGTAGACTGCAGCGTAAATCTCCAACTAATTGGTCTTCCAGCTAATGTAAAAACATACCCTGTAGTAGACCGTGTTTATCCAAATCACTCATAATGTCAGAATCTACAGTACTTTTAATATACTAATTGGTCTTTGCCAATCTACTAATTGGTCTTCCATCAATCGAATCTTGCTTACGAAATTCCAAACCAATATCCACAGTATTTTTGATATACCATAGAATCTATTTCACAGCTCGCCAATGATCTCTTCCTGGATCATGCATATATCTAATAACTATACCAACTACCTTAAAATTGTAGGTCATGTACATACCATTGCATGCATCAAGCTACCAACTCAATGTCATTACCACCCTTCACAATGGTAAGAAAATTGATAATCATGTAGAAATCCCCAAGGATGAACAAGCTCCAATTATGAGTGAGTACCAAATAGTTGGAAATAACCTAATTAGGTCCAACAGCTTAAACATTGTTGACAAGTCCCAAAAGCCACCAACTTTGCCCAAACCAACCCCTAAGGCATCTTATATGCCCAAAGTGCCTTACCCACAACGGCTACTGCCAGTAACATATGTAACTCAATTTTCTGAGATAATGAACACGTTTCAACAAGTCAAAATTAATGTTCCATTACTCGACGATATAAAGCAAATTCCTGCATATGCCAAATTTCTAAAAGACTTGTGCACACATAAAAGAAAAATCAATGTACATGGGAAAGTCTTTTTGGCTAAGACGTTGACCCAGCCTAAGTATAGGATCCCTGGGTGTCCTGCAATTTCCTGTAATATAGAGGACCACTTTGTTGATCGAGCATTACTTGACTTAGGTGCAAGTGTCAATCCCTTGCCCTATTCTGTTTACGAACAATTGGGGCTCAGTGAGCTTAAGCCTACAAGAATGACATTGCAATTGGCAAATAGGTCTGAGAAAGTTCCACGCGGTATCATCGAGGATGTTCTCATCAAAGTTAATAAATTCATATTTCTTGTTGACTTTGTTATCTTGGATACAAAAACTGTCAAGAACCCTAGTAGCCAGATTCCTGTGATATTAGGTCACCCATTTTTGGCCGCATCCAATGCAATCATCAATTGTCGTAATGGGATAATGAACCTCTCATTTGGAGATATGAAAGTAAAGCTTAATGTTTTTAACATGAAGCCTTTACCAGACTCTGATGACGTGTTTGTTTATAACATGTTTGATAGCCTAGTTCACAACACATTCCTTATTTCCTTGAGTCATACACTGATGATCCTCTTAAAACATGCATCACCCATTTTGGCTTAGATTTTGATGAAGGAGGGAACATTGAGGAAGTTAATGCTTTTTCTTAAACTTATTTTGCTCATATCTTAGGTTAACTTGTGGAAAAACGCAGAAGCTCAACAAATTTCTCTTCGGATTCACAAAAACGTTGAATTGATAAAAATAGCAAAAAAAATAGGGGAAAAAAAGTACACTGTCTTTATCAACTCAGCGGTGTCATCGGCGTAACCAAGAGGCTAACAAAAGCCCGCACCGTAGATACACTTCTAAACCTTGGATCGGCCCGCGTTTTCTAGGATTATTTTGATTGTTGATTGTTTACTTTTAAGTAATCTCATTAGCTAAGGGTGAACCCCGGCGGGATTTCATCACTCGTGCGTGCCTACGCTTAGGACCCCGAGATTTTATCACCTGGTTAAAATTTTGATCACAAGCCCAGACTTAAAAGAAACCAAGAAGCCTTAAAAGATAAATTAAAAATGCTTTAGTGCTCTGACTGGGAGCTTAAGAGACACGCTCTTAGGAACACTAAAAGTGAGAAGCAACCTAGACACAGGGTGCACTTTCGTAGGAGATTTAAAAATTTACACACGCTTAGTGGGGACACTAGAAGAAGTGACTTCGGACCGTTGTGTTGAATGAACCCTGGACACATAGGAGCCAACTATTTCTCATAATTAACTGTGCATAACCAATCACAATTGGTTAAGAGCAATTGATCTTGAAACCAGGACCAACCAACTGTACCAAATAATGTTCATTATTAAAAAATATTGCTTGTTAGGTAACTGTTAGGGTTTTGTTTATTTATTGCACAGGTGCTTAGTAGGGTTGTTCGCGGGTCGGGCCGACCCGACATCTATCCTGGGCCAAATTCGAATCGGCTTAACCGGGTTATGTATTTTTGAACCCAAACTGTTTCCAAACAAAAACCGAAACCGGGCCGGACTAAGTCAGGCCGGGCCAGGTTTCTTATCGATTTTTGGGATTGTTTACAGCTGGACTAAGTCAGGTCGGAAAGGGTGTTTATCTCTGTAATTGGAACGATCAATGACAATGAGCGAGTGGTATTAGTTGACATATTAGCTTCGAAGGAGTGTCGTCCGGCCGTTGATCTTGAGCTCAAGAAAGTACTCGAAGAGATGCCTCAGAAAAGCTTTGATTTTAATTGGGTGGTTCTATCTCTAGATCCCCTTGAAATCCCCCATGAACCAAATTTGCTTCTTCTGACAATAAGGGAGGACAAATTTCAAGATGAAAACCACACCACTTGTATCTGCTCGGCATGAAAAATACCAAGATTTTAATTCTTTACATGGACAAGTAATTTGTAACAGAAAATGTATTGGAACCACATACCATATGCTGTAAGATAGTGTTAATCTGACCGACCGGTAGGGAGGTCACTCTACACATAACTACATGATAATCCATATCAAATCAGGTTGTTGAAACATAAAGAGTTTCGTTCTTAGAGATGCAAAGATCAAAATCGTGAATTAAAACTGGTTTTCATTTATTGAAAATGGTTTATAAGGAAACAAAAATAATAACTACCGTAAAAAATGGTGGTGAACTAAAAAGATAACCCCCTCCCTTTTTATAACTCTCTCTCTTTACCTAACTCCAACCCTCATCTCCCTCAACAACCCTCCTTTTGTGGAGATCTTTTAGCCAAAATCTTGACTAAGTCTTCAAGCAGTTGTTGACTAGTACTAGGCTATCTCCAGCAGCTCTTGACAACTTTTTATCTCCAACAGCTCTTTAAATTCTAAAAGTTAGGCTTTAAGACTGGGCTTGGTTGCAATTGTTTTATTACCTGCAATAGTCAAACATACTTTAATTAGGCCCAGTAAAACATAAAATAAGGTCCTAGATAATGTGAATTGAATGACAAAAATAGGCATTTTTCATGCCTATCAAATACCCCCAAACTGACATATTGCTTGTCCCTTAGCAAAAGAAAAGAAAACTAAACTCTTTCGTAGTTTCTTACGATTGCATTTAGCGTATGCAACAAGCCTTTCAACCTATAAGTTACCCAAATAGGACGAGTTGTGTCTCGTGAGGGTTTTCAGTGAATATACCCACAAAATTCTATCATAGACGTTCTGGTATTATAAACAACTAATAATCATTGCTCCTGGTATCTCTAAAAATAGATTAAATTCATCTCCTATATATAATACTTAAACAAAGGTTAACCATCAGATACGTTTAGAATTTATCAAGTCAATTATACTACAATCAGATTAGATCAAGTTTCAGAATTTTATCATTTGTGTAGTGAATTTAGTTTTTGGAATCAAGAGTTTGATAATCCTTTCAAATAACCTTAGCCTTATCTTGAGTATGGTGAAAGAAATGTAGAAGTTTGTTCGACAACTACCTTAGTTTGTTCACTCTCTTTTATTAATCTTTCAGGGAAAATATCTATCCACACAAGTTTTTCATGGTAAGACTTTTGGATTTGAGTTTTCATTTGCTCTTTTATACGTGCAACTTGTCCTTCTTCACATAGTTCTCAACTATACTTGTAGATACTTATTTTTTTTACTTTTTTGGTCTCTTACTTTCACATTGATTCATGGCTTGTCTCGAGATTAATAAAAATTCTTCCTCTTTTAGTTCTAAATCTTGCGAGGGGCCTTGAATTGTGAATGTTTTTTTTTTTTTGGTACGAGTATATCAGCTTCGTGAAGGAGCCAATAACTTTTGAAAATACATACAAATCCTTAGTATGAATTTATGAGAAACAAAGTTTTCCTAGGTAATTGTCTCACTCGTTACAGATTTTTCCTAACCCAAACTGTTGATTAATCAAAATGTGATAGTTAGTTTTAACAAAACATTGATAACATAACTACGTGAAGTGCAATTATAAGGGTAATTTTCTTCTGAAACACATCTAATAGGATGGTAGTACCAAAAACTTAAAAATTCTTAATGCACTAACAATTTACGGTTTAAAATAAACCATAACCTAATAATTTTATCCCAACTGCAACTCTAGAATTATAAGAATGTCCAAAGATCAAAGTATACAAAAAATGTGTCTACAATACCAGAATACCCTAGAATAATAACTTTTCTTAGAAAAAGTTATGAAAATCTTATTTACCCCCACCCTCAAACTGAATTAGCATGTGTCCCCACAGTTGCCAAAAATAAAAAGAATGGAAGAAAATCTAAAAATATTACCTGAACATGATAATGGTTGCCTCCCACAAGCGCTAAGTTTAACATCTTCAGCCAGACAATGGTAGTAGGTACCCCCAAACTAGATAAGACTAATGGGTAGAAATAAAGATACCTATGTTTCATATGATAGGTTTCGTAGATTCATATCCTCGCTCGAACCCGTAAAGTACTCGTGAATTGGTTTAAGTCTCTGCCCATTTACCTTATTAATGTGACCAGTACGAGGGTCAATAATTTCAATAGCTCCATGTGGGAAAATAGTTTTGACAATGAACGGCCTGGTCCAACGGGATTGAAGTTTTCCAGGAAATAAATGAAGTCGCGAAGAATACAATAGAACTTTTTGATCTACTTCAAAGGTCTTTCGCAAGATATTTTTATCATGGAAAGCTTTGGTTCTTTCTTTATATATCTTTGCGGATTCATATGCATCTTTTCAGAGCTCATCCAACTCATTGAGTTGTAACTTTCGGTGGGACCCAGCCGTTGAAGTGTCAAAGTTAAGCGTTTTTATTACTCAAAAAGTTCTATGCTCAAGTTCGACAAGAAGATGACATGCTTTACCGTAAACGAGTCGGTAAGGTGACATTCCAATTGGGGTTTTATATGCAGTACGATAAACCTAAAGTGCATCAATTAATCTTACAGACCAATCTTTGCGATTTAGGTTAACCATCTTTTGGAGAATATTTTTGATCTCCCGATTTGAAACTTCGACTTGCCCACTTGTTTGCGGGTGATAAGGTGTTGCCACCTTATATGGGTTACACCATAATTTTTGACAAGAGCAGCAAAAATTTTGTATTAAAATGTGACCCTCCATTACTAATGATAGCCCTAGGTGTTCCAAATCGAGAAAAAATATTTTCTTTTAAAAAATTGAGAACAACTGCACCGTTATTCGTTTTTGAATGAATGACTTCAACCCATTTTGATACATAGTCTACTCCAACAAGGATGTACTCATATCCAAAAGACTTGGGAAAAGGTCACATAAAATCAATGCCCCAAACATTAAAAGGTTCAATAACCAAAATAGGGTATAAGGCATCATATTTCGCGAGAAAGGGCTCCCATTTTCTGGCATCTCTCGCACGCTTTGCAAAATGTATACGCATCGTGAAATAAGGTAGGCCAATAGAAACTGTACTGCAAATTATTTTTTTGCGGTCTTCTCAGAGCTAAAGTGGCCTCCACAAGCTTGGGTGTGGCAAAATGATAGAATATTGGTAAACTCGGACTGGAGAACACATCTCCTAGGGATTTGATCAGTACAATACTTAAATAAATCTAGATCATCCCAAAAGAAGTACTTTACTTGACTAAAGAAATGATCTTTGTCAGGTTTAGTCCAATGATCAGGAATGGAATCCGTGGTTAAGTAATTAGCAATGTCTGCAAACCACGGCAACTCAGAAACTAAATTTACAGCCATAAGCTGTTCATCAGGAAAGGATTCCCTAATCGGTAAGGACTCATCAACAGACTCAATCACTATACAGGAAAGATGGTCAGCTGCTACATTGTCTGACCCCTTTTTCTCTTGAATCTCAAGGTCAAACTCCTGCAAAAGTAATACCCACCGGATTAGCCGTGCCTTAACATCTTTCTTCGACAAAAGATGTCGAAGCGCGGCATGATCTGTGTAAACAATTACTTTAGATCCTATAAGATAAGATCTAAATTTTTCTAGCGCATAAACAATGGCCAGTTGTTTCTCGATGGTCGTGTAATTCAATTGGGCGTCATTTAACTTTTTACTAGCGTAGTGGATGACATGGGGGCGTTTGTCAATCCGCTGTCCCAAAACAGCACCTACAGAATAATCAGAGACATCACACATAACTCGAATGGTTTACTCCAAGCAGGTGGTCTAATAATGGGTAATGTTGTGAGCTGGGTCTTAAGCTTATCAAAAGCTACAAGACAAGGTTATCAAACTCATAGCTACATCTTTGGCCAAAAGGTTGCTTAAAGGACGAGCAATCTTACTAAAATCTTGGATAAAACGATGGTAGAAACCTGCATGTCGTAGAAAGGAACGGACGTCCTTGACATTTCGTGGTGGGGGGAGGTTAGAAATGACATCAATTTTGGCCTGGTCAACTTCTATTCCTTTTTCTGATATGATATGCCCCAAAACTATCCCCCTTTTTACCATAAAGTGACATTTCTCCCAATTTAAAATAAGATTCTTTTCTTGGCATCTGAGTAATACTAGAGAAAGATGATGAAGGCACTGGTCAAATGAGTTGCCAAATAATGAGAAGTCATCCATGAAAACTTCAAGGAATTGCTCTACCATGTCAAAAAAAATGCTTAACATGCAACGCTAAAACGTCGCAGGAGCATTGCATAAGCCAAAAAGCATGCGACGGTAGGCAAATGTACCGAAAGGACATGTAAAAGTCGTTTTCTCTTGGTTCTCGGGTGCGATGGGTATTTGGTTGTACCCAGAGTAGCCATCTAAGAAACAATAAAATTTGTGCCCAGCGAGTCGCTCGAGCATTTGGTCAATAAAGGGTAAGGGGAAGTGATCTTTCCTAGTGACCGAGTTAAGCTTCCTGTAGTCTATGCAGACTCTCCATCCAGTGGTCGTTCTAGTGGGTATGAGGTCGTTATTCTCGTTCTTTACAACGATGATTCCCGACTTTTTTCGGGACAACATGGATTGGGCTAACCCACGGACTATCAGAAATGGGATAAATGATCCCAGCATCAAGGAGTTTTAAAATTTCTTTTCGAACTACTTCGGCCATAGTCGGGTTCAATCTCCGTTGTCCTTCCTTGGACATTTTAGAATTATCTTCCAAATTGATTTTATGCATACAAACTGATGGACTAATTCCTTTAATGTCATCAATACTCTAGCCAATAGCTTTCGCATTTCCCTTAAGAACACGAATTAACTTTTTTTCCTGAAGGGGTTCTAGGTCAGCGTCAATAATGACGGGCATAGTTTCGTCAAGACCTAGAAAGACATACTTAAGGTGAGCGGGAAGATGTTTAAGCTCTATCTTTGGGGAGTTTACTTGAGCCTCCGGAATGGGTTTCTTAACATCTAAGATTTCATGCTCACCTTTAGGCTCTAAAATTTCTAAAGCCGAATCTAATAAGGTTTTCACCTCATGGATGTATGAATCGTTCTCACAATCTCCATCAAAGTGGGACAAAATTGCCTCTAAGGGATTTGAGGTACTTGACCTCTCAAAAGTGGTACTCACAAGACTATGGATCATATTACACTCAAGTGGTTCTGAATTAGAAGGGGAATGCAACGCATGAAAAATATTCAATTCTACTATCATGTTCCCGAATGTCAACTTCATAATTCCATTGCGGCAATTGATTTCCGCATTACCTATTTCCAAAAAGGGTCGACTTAGAATCACAGGGATCTCGTCCTCAGGGTTTTCCACTGGCTCAGTATCTAACACAACAAAGTCTACTGGATAAACAAACTGCTCAATCTGGATCAACACATCTTCAACTACACCCCTAGGAATCCTAATAGATCGGTCTGCTAGCTGAAGGGTCCTATTAGAGGGTTTAAGTACTCCGATATCCAATTGCTCATAGACAGAGTAAGGAACGAGGTTCATGGAGGCAACTAAATCAAGTAGAGCTTATCATGGACCCAACATATACAATTGTTGGGTCCCAATCGTACATGAAATAGTAGGGCATCCAGGGTCCTTGTATTTTGGAAGCAATTTACGCAAAAGGATAACACTAACATGTGCATCTAAAAGAATAAACGTATCACTCTCGTGAACATGAAAAGCTTTTTTCGGGACATGTATGCGTTGCTTTAAAGTGCAAAGATCTTTAAGGAATTTTGCGTAATTAGGAATATGTCTTATGGCTGTAAGGATAGAAATGTTAATCACACAATGCTTAAAAATCCTTAAAATCTCCTCATAGACGTTGCCTTTCTTAGCAAGAGTTAACCGCTGAGGAAAAGGAGTCAGCGGCTGAACATGTGTTATCGCGATTTCTTCCTCACTCGCACTCCTAGGTTCTTCTATAGGTTTACTTTGAATTTCCAGCTCGGGTTCCTTAGGCATTTTTACCAAATTATCAACTTTCGTACCGCTCCTAAGAGAAATGATGGCGCTGACTCCATCACGATTGGAAGATCTAGGATGTTCAGTATTCCCTTTAGGATTAGCTTGAGTTTGACTGGGGAACGTTCCTTTGTCTCTTGTGCTTATCTTTGTTGCCATTTGACCTATTTATCCCTCAAGTTTGGCAATAGATGACTGAGTTACTTGCATAAATGCTTTAAGAGTATCTTCTAAGGACGTGGTTGGAGGAGGAAGATTCATATTGTGCGGAGGAACATAAGGCACATTAAGGGGAACTTGGAATGATTGATTTGGTTGCCATGAGGAACTAGACTGCTGATGGTTTATTTGGTTATGCGGTTGATAAGAGGCACTTCTAGAAGAGCCTCCTTGGTAATTTCTACTTCCCCGAGAATTGGAGTTGTTAGAATTATTATTCCATCCACCATTGAAAGGTTGGCTATTAGGACGTTGATACATGGCATTTGCCTGGTCTTTTCTACCCTCCCTTAAACTAAGCACATCAGGGCAATCTTGGACCAGATGGTCCGAACTTTCACAAACCACACAAAGTGGCATCGCCACATGGTTAACAGATGAAGTGGTAGGGTGTTGCACCCTTTTCCCGATCTTTAAATTCTCAATTTTATTAAGAATGGTTTTAAGAGTTGCAGACTCTGAATTAAAGTCCACTTGGTGCACATTTGCACTGTGACAAGGTTTTTCCTCTCTTATCGTTTGCCATTGGTAGGTCTTATCCGCTACATTATTTAAAAATTTTTAAGCTTATGTGTCAGTTTTCTCATCAAATGTACCCGCACACATAGACTGAACACGAGCACTAGTGTCATAATCTAGACCTTCATAGAGAGTTTGAACTATATATATCCATTGAATCCCGTGATGTGGGCATCCTTGCTCTAAATCCCTAAACCTTTGTAGGTAGTCATATAATGACTCACCTCGATTTTGTGTGAAGTTATAGATACTCTGTCGTATCTTAGCAGTTCTATGGTTAGGGAAATATTTTTTCAAAAACTCCTTAACAAGTTGTTCAAACATGTTTACGGAGTTCTCCTCAAGAGTGTACAACCAATCGCGTGCGTTTCCCATAAGAAAAGAAAGGAACACACATAATTTGAGAGAATCCTCTGTAATACGTTCAAAGTTTAAAATAAGCATATGATCCCTAAAGTCCCTAAGATGGTTATATGGGTTTTCAGTGGGACTACCATGAAATTTGGGAAGCATAGACAAGAATCCTGGTTTTAACTCAAAGTTTCCTACATTTCTAGGAATCGCAATACACGAAGGCTTACTCACAATTGTAGGATGTATTCGATTGTGGAGAGTGATTCTCTCTGCAACAGCAGGTTCAGGACTGTTCCTAGGAATAGCAAGTTCGGGGCCATTAGTCCCATCAGTCTGACTCATATTGATTCTAGCAGTGTTCTTAGTCCGAGCTTGGGTGTTACCCCAATCTAACATACAATTCAATCAATATATGCGATCACACTAAAAGTCCTAAGAATGATGCAAGCACTCAAGAATGTTTTACTGGTCTCTTTTATTAAGTTAAGTTGTGAACCCGGTCTCAGGGTTCAATGTTCCTACTCCTGACAGTAGATCGGTTCGCACTTGAGTTGTTTTTACCCGTTTTGGCGATAGCTCACATGCTATCTAGTCACCTAGATGCACCTGTGCTGGAAGGCGGGGCGAACCGCTTAGGGTCACCTATCCACACTAGCTATGCCAGGGAATGTACGTCCTCCAGCAAACGTAGCCATTTATCAGGTTTTTCTAGTGAACGTGTTGCTCCAGGTCTGAGCGAAGCCTTTTAATTTACTATGTTTTTTATGGCTTCTTATCTGAAATATTTTAAAGAGGTCGGGACTGTCGATATCAAAAAGATTAAAAACTGGGTGACGAACTCCCAGAGTCCTAATGCGTGGGCACGCACGGGTGATGAAATCCCATTTTGGTTCACCCTTATCTATGTGTTGTTGCAAAAATTAAACATTTAATCAATCAAACATATAGTTAAACAACGATATACCGCGACAGGGAGGGTGCGGTGAAAAGATGATTACCTACAGGGCGGCCTTTTTAGGGGCACGTTTGGTTACCCTGGTGAAACCGTTGAGAAGGCCCACCCAGGATCATTGGTGAAGTACGCGTTGAAATGATTTCCGGCCTGAGTGGGGGTTCAAATGCTGTACCTACAGCAGAGTACAATTTTCTCACCTTACAAAGAGTCACTCAATTAATTATTACATAAACATTCTTCTCAACCTTATAATACTAAAAATACAAAAAATAAAAAAAATAAAAAAAATTAAACAACTAAAAGTCTTTTTGGCTTTGCACTCCTTCAATAACGTCATAAATACAATTAGTCTCCCAGCTTCAAATGGAAACAGTAATATTTGTGGTAACTCAGAACAGTAGGTATTGGCGTTCAGAAACAGCGGCAATGACTTTGGTAATAACAACAAACAACAGCAGCAATGGTAACTGCAGTTGTACAAGTCTACAGGCAGCGGTAGTAATCACAGTTTCAGCAGTAATTTGGGAGGCAAATCATGGCTGAAACCCAAATCAAACACTAATCACAGAGCCCCCAAAACTCGGCAGAAACCCAAGAATTACTCACTGCAAATAACAAAACCCCAATCTTCACCTGTAAACACAAAACTCCAATTTCCAATTGCAAACAACAACCATAAATCAGCAAACACTAATGCTCAACAGTACTCAACATTCAAAGCTCAATAAATAAACGATTCAAACAAAACCAAAGCTTCCGAAAGAAATCTCAAACCACAAACTAACCCCACCATCAGAGGTGATTAAAACTGAGAATTCTGCAGGTTTGAAACAACTTAGACTATCTTTACAAGTGATTCAAAATCAACTGAAGGAGAATCAAATCCAATCTGCAAGAAAACCAACAATTAAATCCAACAAAGCAATCAAAAACCCAAAAACCAACTTATCAATCAAACTTAGAAATCGGTAATGGGATTGGAATCCTTAACATTCCAATACAATTTCTAACGCATCACAAACAATAATCCTCAAAACAGGAAACCAACTTTGCAGCCAGACGAAATCAATCAATCTAAAAGTAAGTTAATCTTATTAAGAAGAGAAGCATAAATTGTAAGATTAATTAATATCAATTGCAAGCTTGAATCAGGAAAGCCGAATTCAAATGATTTATTGGATGGAGAAATTTTATACCCGAACAACCACAAACTAGACCCTACTTTGAAAATCAGATTAATCACCACTACTGAAGTCCAAAGTTACAATTTTGATGCCAAGAGATATCAAACCCAGAATTGATGAAGGGGAGTGCAACAAAGAAATTCAAACCTTAACTCTAAATAAGAAATTTTCAAAAATCAAAGAGGAATTGTAAAAATCAGGAATTGTGATTTAAACTTCAAGGAAGATGCCATCGCCATCGCCATGATGAAAGAGGAAAGAAAAACTTAAGCTGGGACTGAGGAGAGGAGAGGAAAGGTGAAGCTGCAGTTTTTGTTGGTGTGAGTTGTGACTTTTGTGATTAAGGAGATGAAGCAAATAAACAAACAAATAAAAACAACACGCCTGAGAAACAACAACAAAAAAACAAATACAGTAATAGAGAAGAAAAAAATCAATACTTACGAATATAAAACAAAAAACTCGTCAAACGGAACACTAATTTAATAATAGAGACACGATTTTGAAAATCGATTGCATCCCCGGCAGCGACGCCATTTGATAATCCGTATCAAATCGGGTTGTTGAAACATAGAGGGTTTCGTTCTCAGAGATGCAAATATCAAAATCATGAATTAAAACTGGTTTTCATTTATTGAAAATGGTTTACAAGGAAACAAAAATAATAACTACCGTAAAAAATGGTGGTGAACTAAAAAGATAACCACCTCCCTTTTTACAACTTTCTCTCTCTTAACCTAACTCCAGCCCTCATCTCCCTCAACAACCCTCCTTTTGTGGAGATCTTTTAGCCAAAATCCTGACTAAGTCTTCAAGCAGTTGTTGACTAGTACTAGGCCATCTCCAGCAGCTCTTGGCAACTTGTTATCTCCAGCAGCTCTTTAGATTCTAAAAGTTAGGCTTTAAGACTGGGCTTGGTTGCAATTGTCTTATTACCTGCAGTAGTCAAACATACTTTAATTAGGCCCAGTGAAACATAAAATAAGGTCCTAGATAATGTGAATTGAATGACAAAAATATGCATTTTTCATGCCTATCACTATGCATTTTACTCTTGGTGGTTACAATGAGGTTAGATAGTAGTCCGTCTGAAGCTTTTAGGGATCTCTAAAATACCTTTTAGCTTTTTCTTTATTTTTAGTTTGTGTTAGCTGTACACACAGTAATAAGTTGGAAAAACAATGGGTATTTTAGGTAAGATGAAAACATATCTCTCCACTCCCACGTTTCTCTTCATTTTTTTTCTTCTATTTTTTTCTATTTTTTCTTCTCTCCTGGGAAGTAGTTTTGTTTCTATCCCTTCTCTTTCTAAACTCCATGCATCTAAGCTTGTTTCTATCCCTTCTCTTTTTAAACTTCATGCATCTGTGCATGCTACATGAAAAATGATCCTTCTTATAATTTGTAAATATAAAAAATTTTAAAAAATAAAAAATCTTTTATTCGGCGATAAGGCTTTCAAGTGACCAAATTCACCAAAAACACAAATATAAAACCAAAAGGACAATAAGAAATTTACGTTGTCGGTCCCACCATTATGTACCGTTATGCGGTAACCTAGTATTATATTATACAATAGAAAGAAACATAAATTAAGTAAGACTAAACCTCATAAAGCATCTTTAGTTTGCTCTTGTCGCTTTGTGCTCATGGAGGAGAACACCTGACATGATAAAGTAATAAACCAATGTAATGTCAATGAGAATTCAAACTTTGCAAACATAAAAATACTTGTATCTGTGAAAACCTTAAATAACTGAAAGAGTCCCATGAATCTTACAGAGTTACAATTTGGAACGCGTCAAAAGACTGTTGAACGAGTGCATCTATAGCTGAAGCACCACTATCCTTGATCACTAACTGTAACTTCTCCACTGAATTAAGCAATCAATCATGAACTCGAAGAGGTTTGTGATTTTGAACTTTTGTTTGGGTTCAGATCTGGAAAAGGGGGTTGTAGAGTCGATTGTGAGAGGAGAATGAGATAGGTTTTGCCTTATAATTCTTAAATTTACCGTATTAACCCTTTTGTGAAAAAGTTACAACTATTTTTTTATTTTTTTTTACTTTTTCTTGTTACACGACATATTTTCTTTTTTACATGGAGTAGTTTTTGGGGAGTCTATTTTTTTGACTTTTTCAAATATCACTTTCCAATTCATCTTACTGGCTATATTTTAGCTAGGCTACACCTGATGCTCTTAGTAATAGGCTATTTTCTTATAAAAAAATAAAAATAAAATTTTTCTGGGATAACTCTTTTACTCCAACTTTGTAAGAGAAATTGGACCCGTGAAGGTAATCGACTAAGCAGCTTAGATCAACCTTTACCTATTTTCGGTCCATGGCCTCATCATCGTTCTAATAAAGATAAAAGAGGGTGATCACCCTTTCTAGGCACAATGGCAGCCTTCAAAACCCTTGATGATTTTTCTGACCCAATCTATGAGTCCAACCCGTCCTGTATTGTTCTCCTAGAGTTACCCCAAAATGCGCAACAATTTGAGCTTAAGATTGGGGTTTATCAATGCTCTACCCTCAATTTATGGGCTTGAAAAGAAGATATGTACTTCTACATCCAGAAATTCTTAGATCTGTATACCACCTTTTATTATAAAGATTGTTCTAATGAGTCTCTGCACCTTCATGTTTTCCCTTCTCCTTAAAAGATAGAGCAAAAACGTGGCTTCATTATCTAACATCCAAATCTATTATCTCACGGGAACAACTTAGTAAGGTCTTGAAAAAATACTTTCCAATTTATAAAATGAACCTCTTAAGACGTGAGTTACACACCTTTACCCAAAAGGAGGGCGAACATCTCTATGAATGTTGGGAGAGATTCAAGGAATTACTTCTCAAATGCCCCCACCACGAATTTTCTAAGTGGTAAAAAACCAAAGGTTTTTATAATGGTTTACTTCCATTAAACAAACGGATGGTAGATGCAACTTGTGGAGGGGCACTCACGAAAAAAAATGCAGAAGATGCATGGGAAATATTTAAAACCATGAGTAAAAATTCATATGAACAAGTCTACTCAGGTAAAATGGATAGAAATGGCTCCCAAAGAAAAGTAGGACTCTACGAAGTAGATAGCTCAACAACATTGCTAGCAACGATACATGGACAAACAACATTGTTGAAACAAATGGCAGAAACATTATAAAAATCAGTAGTATGTGCTTCCTGTCAAAGTCCCACTCATGCTATAAACACGTGTCCATCAAATGTTCGCGGCCACGAGTTTTTCATCAAATGTCCGTCAAAGTCCCACTCATGCTAGAAACATGTGCTTCTTGTCATTTCTGCCCTAGAGAAATTTTGATCCTACCCTATCGGATTCAAGATCATTATTTACACCGATCATGCGACCTTAAAATATCTTATATTTAAGAAGGACGCTAAGCCTCGCTTGATCCGATGGGTTCTCTAACTCCAAGAATTTAACTTAGAAATCCGAGATAAGAAAGGGTCAAAAAATGTGGCCGCAGACCATCTCTCCAGCACTTCTAGTAGAGGGGTTCACACACCTTTTACCCATCACTGAAACCTTCCTTGATGAGCAACTCATGGTTGTCTCACTTTTACCTTGGTACGCTGATATTGTCAACTACCTTGTTACTGAGCGTTTACCTCTTCATTGATCTAACCAAGATAAGAATTTTGGTTGGAATGATCTTTATTTATTTAAGTTTTGCTCTGACTAAGTCATTTGAAGATGCATTCCAAATGAGGAATTCCATAGTGTCCTTACCTTTTGTCACACCCATGCATGTATTGGCTACTTTGGTGCTAAGAAGACGACCACCTAGTCTATTTCGTAATGCACATGATTTTTGTTTAAGGTGTAATAGATGCCAGATAATAGGCAATATTTTAAAGCGGAACATAAATACCCCTGTAAAATATTTACATTGTTAAACTTTTTGATGTATGGGGTATTGATTTTATGGGCTATTTCCTTCATCATATGGGAACCTATACATTATTATTGGAGTAGATTATGTGTCAAAATGGATAGAAGCGATAGCCTGCAAAACAAATGACCACAAAGTTGTGGTCCAATTTTTAAAAGATAACATCTTTACTTGCTTTAGTACCCCTCAAGCTGTCATTAGTGATGGAGGCTTACATTTTTGTAATCGGGCTTTTAAAAGCTTAATGAAAACTACTCCATCACTCATAAGATTACTACACCTTATTATCCACAGACAAGTGGTCAAGGAGAAATTTATAATCGGGAGATCAAATATATTTTGGAGAAAATTGTCTGATCCGATCGAAAAGATTGGTCCTTACGTCTAAATGACGCTCTTTGGGCTTATCGGACTGCTTATAAAATCCCGATTGAAATATCACCTTATAGACTTGTCTTTGGGAAAGCTTGCCATCTGCATGTAGAACTGTAACATAAAAGATTTTGGGAAATTATCCAATTTAATTATGATATGTCCCAAGCTAGTTCTAAGAGGAGACTTCAATTATCGGAGTTAGAAGAACTCCGGTATGAGGCATACGAGAATACAAAATTGTATACAAAATGAACAAAAGCATTCTATGATAAAAACATCATCCGTAAAATGTTTGAACCTTATCAAAAGGTTCTACTCTACAACTCTCGACTATGTTTATTTCAAGGGAAATTACGTTCTCGATGGCATGACCTATATGTTGTTAAATCTCCTGTTAATCATGGGGCTGTAGAGGTTGAGGACCCTAAGAACGGTAATATTTTCAAAGTTAATGGCCAACGTCTAAAATCGTACTTAGACTACAGCGATATTACAGAAGAGGTAACCAACTTTAACAACCCTAATTACAAGGGTTGAGTATTGTTCTGCAATTGTACTTGTGAGATGCAGCTTCGACATCTCTCAAGTTTAGGGGTATTCAATTTGGTTCGGCTGAAGACGACCAATTTAGTGCTTCTGGGAGGCAAGCCATATTTTTATGTTTTAGTTACCAATCGAGGTAATATTGTTACTCTTTTCTCTTTTGTGCTTCACTTTTTGCAACATTGGGGACAATATTGTATTTAAGTTTGGGGGTGAGAGGCACTTTTGTAAGTTCTTAAATAATAACCATAAGTTAGTAAATTCTAGTATTTTTAACTGATGATTGAACTGAACTCAGATCTCTCAAAATTAGGTAAACAATCTTCTTTAAACTTAGATAATTTTCATACTTAATCTGATTGCTAGGTGGCAAGTTAAAACTTTCTAAGTTTGGTCTATTACTCTAGTATTAAAGATAAATGAATCATGTTAATCATTTACACTTCACGATAGCTAAGTAAGGTATATATTGTATTAATATACAATAATCTAGCAAATTCGGATAAGAACATGATTGATTTACTTCTTTTAGTATAAAATAAATAATGGATTACAAATTAACATTTATAGATGCAAAATAAGAGTAGAGGTAGTAGTACTATCTTGATTAAAAGTATAATCAGAGAGTAAATAGTGTGAACTCGAAGTCAAGGTCATGAAGGGACACCACATCCCAGTACCCTTAAGCCAACTGGCGAGGATTGTCGACCAATAGATACAGGGGAATCACTATACATTTTAAAGAAGAAAAAAAATGGTGAAAATTTGAGAGTTCCTATATTTGAAAATTTGTAATCCATACATTTAAATAGAAAATGAAGTAAATCACAAAATTGTTTTTGCCACAATCATGTTTTTGGTGAATGACCTAAATTTTTGCTTATTAAAACAATGAAGACGTTACTGATACTATATTCTCACTCACTAATATGTTATGCATGCTGATTTCTTTTTAATATTGGAATAGTATATCTTACTTTCAGAATTTCACCCTGTTATCTGTTAAACACTATTAAGATTGAGAATTTCCCTTTTGTAAAGAAATTTTTTGTCTAAGTTTTAAGAAATATAAGTTTTTTTTGTGACACCAAAAGGAATATAAATATTGGAATTTACTTAGTTAGAATTTTGTGGGTATATTTACTGCAATCCCTCACGAGACTATAACTCGTCCACCAAAGACACTTGGGGGTTTGTTTACAGGCTTGTTGCATAAGGTAAATGCAACCGAGTAACCTGCGAAAGTGGTTGTATTTATTTATGTTTTGCTCGAGGACTATCAAAAATATAAGTTTAGGGGTATTTGATAAGCATTAAGAAATGACTAAATTGCCCCTAAAATAATATTGAATTAGCCCTAATTGTTGATTAATTATATCTATTTTCCATTATTACAGGGAATACAATAATATTTAGTTGTATTACAAAATCGAGCACAGTACACGTGAATTTTGATTTTTGATGATATCATGAAGAATAATAAGAAATAGTTCTTTGAAAACAACCTTCTACGTGTGTAGGGACCTATCCCTCGACCTAGTCCAAACTCGAACTTCCTTAATATCAGACCTGCGTGTTTTACATATAATATGCACAATCAGCATTGATACATAGACCACGAACTGATAAAGAACGTGGACCGTGTACTACAACAAGTATGAACAAGTCAAAGATACCTATCTCCCACGAACTAACAGTTACTCATTCAACTACCACTTACCTCATTATCAGGAGAACGTGCTTCTACATGATAACAAGTTGTAGGTGAGGTCTATATAAAGAAAAAGTTCCAAAGAAGATAGGGACCAGAATTTTGAGATTCTAGCACAGGAATTTCTAGATTTTAAACACCACAAGAATTCTTATTTCAAGATCAAGCATTTCTAGTTCAAGAGTTCACTTGTAATAAGATATCAGCCTCAAGCAATAAAAGTTACAGTTACTAAATCCTCAACTCGAGGTCATGGTTTTTTATATATTCAAAGATTTTCCACGCTAAATCACATGTGTCATTTCTAGTATTACAATAATTTTTGTCACAAGTACATTTAGTGTAAGATCTATTTTCGAGCTATTTTGAGCTGCGAAATTTGGCTATTACATTTGGCGTCGTCAATGGGAAAGAAGATATCTCCACGATATCCTGAGGCATATATTTACTCTAATATCCATTTCCAACCATGGTCGCCTCCAAGCGACCAACAATAGAAGTCCAGCTCGATCTTTCAGTTGAACCATAACAACTCGCTGAACTACAGGCAAATCTCTACACTAAGACAGAAAAGCGCAATGAGCTCGAGTGTCAGTTAACTCTTGACCGCGAGCTCTGCGACAAAGAACTTGAAAGCGAGCATCAAGCTCATCTGACAGTATTCAAGAGATGCAAAGAACATATGATAACTATACAGACCGCATTGTAAGCTTTGCAGAACACTCAACAGGCTCCCCATACCAAAGATCGCGATCAAGTGCCAGCGAACTCCTAAGTTTCAACACGCAAAAGAATAGGACATCGAGGAGCAACCAGCAAAGCCATTTCCATAAATCTTCAGCACGAACCACAAACTTTAATTCATTTGGGAAGAGAAGCTCAGTCTGATATATGTAGAAGTCTCCGGCTTTCCAAGCGTCCAGATGAGGATGAGCAACCTCAACCCCAAATTCTAGCACAAGAACGCTTGAGTGAGGGGACATGTACTCATACCTCAACCAGCTCGCCAAGCCACTCAGGCAACACGTTAGTACGTCACACAAGAGCACATAAATCAATGTATCAAAGAGTTTATTGAAGCTCAAGCTCCAGGCAGACAAGATAATTTTACCAAGTTGCAAGGTAGTTTGATTGCCAAAGAGTTATTTGATATAGAAGTACCAACAGGTTTCCATACTCCAAAGATCCGTAAATACAAAGGCACCGATCCGAAGGAGCACATTCTGCAATTCTGCGATTCCTTGGGATTGTTCTCAAATCTCAACCATATTTTATGTCGTCTGTTCACAAAAAGATTACAGGGAGAACTGCTATGGTGGTTCCATTCTCTACCTGAAGATTCCATCCTCATATTCTATCAACTACAGAAGAATTTTGTCAAGAATTACGCTCACAATAAAGGCAAGGAAGTGAATTTATATTCTTTTATTAGTCATAAACAATCACCAAGAGAGAAGCTCGAGGCCTTTGCAAAGAAGTTTTTGGAGCTCGCACAAAAAGTTGATAATCTCGATCAAAAAATAGTTGTTACTGCTTTTACAAATGCGCTGCAACTCAATTGTAAAGAAAATAAGTATCTCTTCTTAAACAAACCCGCGACCTTGGAGGATATGATTACCAAGGTCAATGGGTATGTCGACCTGGAAAGGATGATGACCGAAAGGCATAAATATACAAAATTTGTCCTGACCACTAAAGCTCAAAACACATAACACAACAGTGAATCAAAGGATGACCAGGGTGATTAAAAGCGTTCTAAGGCAAACACCGACAATTTACTTCCCAAACCAGTCCTCCTAAAAATGAATGTCTGAATCTCCTTAATTTTTCCCGTTCTAGCAAAAGACAAGTTTTACCGTATATCTCAACCGCTAGAACCAATTGAAGACAAACCATATTGCATGCATCACAAGGTAAATTATCATGAAACTGACAACTACTATACTTTAAGAGGATGCTAGAGTATATTTTCAAAGATGGGAGAATGCACTAGTATATTTTTTTATATGAAATCATACAGGAATGGTAGTTACAAGATGCAAATCGATGTAGTCCAGGTCAATGATCAAGCTGAGGAGAAGCACTTGCACCATATGTACCACAACAACATGATCGAGATCCATCAGATAAACAACTCTTCTTGATTCAAGAGACGAAGATTATCAGAGTGCTGCAATTTCACACCTCAAGATAAAGAAGCTAAACTTCTTCCTGAATCGAGCAATCGCCGATTTAGGATTTCATTCGATGATTATGATATCAGTCACATCAAGTTTCCTCATCATGATCCACTGGTTATCATGCTAAAGATGGAAAAAAAATCATGCATACAATGACGATTGATACTGGTTGCGGTATTAAAATTCCTTTTTAGAGCACGATCAAACAGATGGGATTGGCCGATCAAGTTATTTCAAGCGACATCAATATTAATGGCTTTAATGTCTCAAAAGAAGAACGAGTAGGCAAGATTGTCTTACCTATTACCGCTGGACCTGCCACAATCGATGTCGTATTCTACACCATTAATGCCAAATCCCATTATCTCGAGATTATGGGCTGCTGTTGGATCCACAACATGGAAGTAATTGCTTCCACGTATCATCAAGCACTTCGCTTCAAGCACAACAATGGTATCTACGAAATCAAAGGTTGTCAAAAGCTCTCCTAAGCTTGTGAAAATACCTTTTTTCCATTCTCGACACATTAGACAAATACGTTGTATAACAATTACAGAAAGCTGATCACATCGATGACTAGCCTTCAACAGAAGAGCCTACAGAGTACATAAACATTGATGGACCTAGCAGGGGTACTTATATTAGTACTAAGCTGGTCCAACGCATAAGAAAGCCCTCGTTCACTTCTTATAAATGAATCGAGGCATCTTCGCTTAGACTTTAAAAGAAATGCCTAGAGTCGATCCATATAAAGTATGTCGCAGATTGAGCATCAACAACAATGCCACAGTGGTCAAATAGAAATAACGATGACTATCACCTCATCTTCGTGATTAAGTCAATAGTAAAATCGATAAGTTGATCAACGTCGGATTCATTCAAGAAGCCAAGTACCAGGATTTGATCTCCAATATTGTCGCAGTTCCAAAGAAGAATGGGAAAGTTCGAGTTTGCGTGGATTTCACCGATCTAAACAAACATACTCTGAATGATAGTTTCCCTCTTCTAATCATTTATCAAATTCTGGATTTTACGGAAGGTCACGAGCTCTTATCTATGATGGTTGCTGCTTCTAGATATAATCAGATACCTCCTTTAGAGGTTGATCAGGAAAAGACCACTTTCATCACTGGAAGGGGACTTTACTGTTACAAAGTCCTGCCTTCCGGACTGAAGAACGCATGAGAAACTTATCAATGATTAATGACAACAATGTTCAAAGCATACTTGGGGGAAATCGTTGAAGTCTACATCGATGATCTCCTGTGCAAAAGCTTACAGTCAAAAGACCATATCACGGATCTCTTCACGATCTTCCATATTCTATGCTGATACAAAATGTGGCTCAATCTTGATAAATGTTAATTTGTAGTACACTCAGGCAAGTTCCTCAACCATCTCTTTAACAAGAAGGAGATTGAAGCTGACCCATATCAAATTTAAGCTCTCTTCAACATGCCATCTCCAAAAATAAATATGGACGTACAAAAGCTCGTAGGCAAGATTTATGCTATCAATTGATTCGTCTCTAAGTCATTTGATCGATGCCAATAACTGTTCTTACTACTCCGAAGGTATACCAAACGAGGTAAAGTTCAACCCAACGAAGAGACCCAGTAGACAGAGGAATACGAGACATCTTTTTAGGAACTCAAAATCTATTTGGGGAAGTCTCCCATCATTAGCACCCCGATAGATAATGATGAACTGGTCATCTACCTCATAGTTATAGACAATTCTATCAGCTCGATCCTCATTCAATTTGAGGGTAAAATAAAAAAAACCAGTATATTTCATCAGTAAACAAGGTATTCTAAAATCGAGCGACTTCTTCTAACTCTTATTTACACTTTACAGAAACTCAAACACTACTTCCAAGCTCATTCAGTCAAAGTCATGATAAACTATTCGCTCCGAGAAATTTTGTCTAAAAAAGAAAAATCACGAAGAGTACAACAATGGTCGGTCAGTTTGGAAGAACATGATATCAAATTTGAACAACGCCATTCAGAAAAAGGTCAGGCCATTACCGATTTTCTCATAGATTTTCCTGTGAATGATCCTGATTAGGAGGAGTACGATTTTGACCTTACAAAAGAAATCATAAAAGATCCACCCGCCAAGCCATTTGACAAATGAGCTGAATGGATTAGAAGGGAAAGGGTGGAGACTTCTTACAGATGGTTCAACAGGACCTGCAAGGTCAGGGATTGGAATCGTACTGATTGCCCCATCTAGCGAAAAAAATTAAGAAATCAATCTGCTTGGATTTTAAAGTTTCCAACAATGTCATAGAGTACGAAGTTTTAATTTATGAACTCGACTTAACACTCGAGCTTGGAGTCCCCGAGCTTTCAGTCTGTACAAATTCTTTACTCATCGTCTACCATTACTCGGAACAGTAAAAGAAAAATGGTAAGATGATCGAATATGCAGCTCTCGTTGCCGATAGGATGAGTAGATTCGCGAAAGTAACTCTTAACTATTTACCTCGAGGCGAGAACAGACATGCCAATTTTATGGTTTATTTAGTCGGGGTCTTGGGTACAGAATTACAATATCTACATATCGAAGTGATGTCCACCCCCAGTATTTCTCTATATTTTTTATGTACGATTAACACTGGGGGTGATGAAGAGGAAGACGATGATTGGCGTAAGCCCTAGGTTCAATGGGAAAATTGGTTGTGTGTTACTCACCATAAGCATTGATAAGGAGATTTAAACTCCTGCTTATTCCATGATGTAAACAGTGTAACCTGTAACAATTTCCAGAGTAAGCTATTTAAGCTTTTAATGATTCCTATAACTTATATTTACAAGTAGGGTACGACAGGGTACTCTTAATAGGCAATTACCTATGTGAGTGTGAGGTGAGGCCGTTTCCATGAGAATTTTATAAGGCAAATTTTCTAATAGCACTCATGAATTCGGGATTTGTTCAGGGCCGAATTGAACACAACTGTGAAAGCTGATTACATTTAGAAATGTACTGTGTGAAGACTATTGTCTTGGTTTACACTAAAGCTGACAGTTTAAGGCATGTTCACTAATCAGCGTAAATCTAATAGTTTTTTACTAGGGAAGGTTCAAGTCCACAAGACACCTCTCTCGATGCAGGATCATTCCCTATTTTTCTCTTCTTCTTCTTCTTCTTTTTTGTTTGGTCTCACTTTATCTATTACCATTCAAATGTGGGGGATTGTTGGAAAATAAAACCTTGTGGTTTTATCCTTAGTTTGAATGATTGATAACTAAGTGGTTTATTTTGTACCACATTGGGTATGTAGGTTGCATAACTCTAGATTATAAGTAAGAGTTTACTTATGAGTTATAATGTGCGTGATTTGAGAGGTGTGACCCTTGGTAAAGAGTCGTGTCTTAAGGTGTGACCCCCTTGGTGAAGAGTCGTAACTTGAGGTGTGACCTTTTGGTGAAGAGGTACTAACTTGAGGTGTGACCCTTGGTGAAAAGTTACCTATACTCTATATAACCTAACTTCGTTTTCATTTTTTATAATAAGTTTTTTCAAAGTTTTCTTGAGTCATTTTCAAGAGAGAAAACATACGCAATCAAGGTTCGTTTGGCAGAGAGATAAAAGTGTTTTCTTCTCTCTGCGACTGATCGTTGTATCCTGGGAGACAGGGGCCATATCCTGCAAAACACTGTGATAGGGGCGAATCTGTCTTAAGGAGATAGTGTGCATGCACTAGACTCGATAATATCCCGATAAATGTTTTGATCTTTTTTTTATCTCCTTAACTTGTTTTTGATATTGCCAATTTTGAACACAGGCTAACAGCACATACCCCTTTCTCTCTACCTATACCTATACATATCTCTTACCTCCTTCTCTTCTCCTCACCCCTCCATTTCTCTTTATATCTCTCTCTCTACCCCTCATCTCTCTCTCTCTTTCTCTTTCTCTCCTACCTCTACCTTTATCTCTCTCTACAACGGTTATTTTTCCATCTCTCTTTCTCTCTCTATTTATGTGGGTATGTTGAACCATGTCCCATATATATTTGGTATTTTAGTATGAATTTTGTTTTTGCCTTAAATCACCATTTTAATTGTGTTGTTGCATTAATATATGATGAATTATAGAGGAAAATATGGTTTATACATGTGTTTTTTTATATTTTGTGGAGAAACTTCTAATTTGTGGCCAAATTAGATGGTTCAACCAAACAGACTAGTGAAATGTTGAAGTCAGAAGTCAAGATTTTAAGTAGAACTTCTAACCTTCAGCCAAATGCACGCGAGTTTTTTTCAATCTTCTAACCTCAAAATTTCTAACCTTAATCTTCTATGCTCTTCTTACCCAAACAAAAAAAACATGGCCTAAACCTCTATCTCAACATTAATCTACTTGTAGCTAGTTCCTTCAATCAGGTCTCCTTTTTTTTTCCTCTCTCTCTCTAAATCCTGAATTGGTTGAGAAACCCTAGATTTCTTCCCCAAATTTTGTTCAGCAATGGTAGTGCATCGATTTCATGGTCGCGCATACACTGATACATATCTCATCTTACACCTTCTTCGGCATCGGAATTGTAATCTTCATTGGTGTCTTAGTATTGGGCGCTGCTTTTGAATATTTCTTCATCTTTCATTTCAGTCTTGCTGTAATTTCGTTTGATTTCATTGATTTGTTAACTAAACAAGCTTAGGGAATATATATTACAAAGAGTAGTTTGATTTGGACTGCAATTAAAGCACACACATTCATTATAGTAGACCCTTTATTATTGATTGCAAAAATCCTAATCCATCTCCAGGATTGGATGGTGATCTAAACATGACTTTTTCTGATTTTGTTTTGAATAGATTTGTAAAAAAATCCTAATTTTTTTGAATTTTCTAATCTCCACTAGAGTCTTGATCTCCTCTTAAGCGATGGTTTGATATACTGGAAATTAGGGATTCAATTTTTTGCACCCAATTTCAGATTTACAATTTTGTTTAAGGGTCCAAAGCTAATTGAGGGTATTATTCGTACCACACTTGAATTTCTAAACCAACTGATCCAAGTTCAGTTTGATTATGACGGGCTGCAATTGGTTTAGTTGGTCATTATACTTTTCAGGTTTTTATTTATTTATTTCTCTTTTGTGTTCATATAGTGGCAGTAGAACATGCCCTAATTGTAAGTACCGTGGATAACCAACATATGGAGGATACCAGGACATCGAGATTCATGAGGACAAGGTAACTTTTTTCTATGTTCAACACCAAAGAGTACTATTCTGATTTTGTTGTTGTTAGTTGTTATAAATAGCAAGGGGATAACTTGATTTGTTGTAATGGTTTAAATCATTTTCCATCAACACAGCTCTACCTTTTAACTTTTGGAAACTAGAAAAACAACCTCTTTCGGGAAAAATATAATAGGTATCACCCGAATCCATAATCCATTCTTTGGAATCAAAAATACATGTACTCGATGATATAGTTAAAGAAAAACCAGAATCATTACCATCATTTACCCCACGGTCTTGAGCAGCATTAACTGAAGAGTCAACTTTCCCATCTTTCTTCTTTTTTAGAAGTGCAGGACACTCATTCTTTCAATGTCCCGCCTTATGACAGAACACACATTCATCTTTACCCAAATTGTTGCGATTAACACCACGACCTCTCGACTTCGATCAAGAATTGTTACCACTAGACTTTTTCTTATCTGTAGACCTCCCTCTTGCCATCAACACCTCATACGTTGACTTGTCAGACTCACGTTTATCCTTCTTTTTGTACTCATGATTCACCACCGCCGTCATCACATCTGAATATTTCAAAGAACTTTTCCCATAGGTAATCGTCGTTGTGAAATAATCGTACTCTTTGGGAAGTGAGTTCAAGAACAATAGAGCTTTGCCCTCATCACCAACAACCTCTTCTAGATTTACAAAGTCGGCAAGTAATTTGGTAAAATCGTTCAAATGCTCCGACATAGAAATCCCTTGTCTTATAATGAAGCGGTAAAGCTTCCTCTTAAGAAGGAGTCAATTTTGGATGCTCTTTACAAAATACTTCTCCTCACAAATCTTTTAAATCTCTTTCGACGAGGTTTCATTCATCACAAGGTACTTTATGTCTTGAGCTAGGCATGACCTAATTTGACCTCATGCCCGTTTATTTATCTTCTTTCACATACTCTCTTAAATATCCTCGAGTTATCTTCCAATACATCGTCAAAATCTTATTGACTAAGCGCATCAATAACTTCGTATCGTCACATGCCAAAGTTATTTGTGTCATTAAATTTTTTAACTTCAATTTTGGCATTGTTAAACATAATCGTCGTGTTATTCCTTTTAGGCACCGTTGAGGAACTTGATTCATCTTCTACCATTGTTCCTCCAATTTTCATATACTAATTAAATAAAAAACAAAGCCAATTCGAGATAAGACGTTACCTCAAATTACGAGGATAAAACCTTGCCCTGATACTAATTGTTGAGCCACACAGTGGAAATCAAACACCAATTCAATTCGATTAGCAATGAACAAACTAACAAGTAAATACAATAATAATAAAAATAAACAATTTATCGTGGTTCGACAAATTGCTTATGTTCACACCAATAAAGAGAGACAAAGTTTTATTCGATGATTTGAGGTTACAATCGCTCACAAACCAAATTGAGATCTCTCTAAGTTTTCTCTAGAATTAAATTCACCAAAGGATCACTAAGAAATACCTTAAGTATCCCTTATATACTTGAGAGGTTAATACGTTAATTAGGACTCAAAGTTTGGATAACGAGGCAAGCCATCGTCTTCACTTCAACCTTCTAAAGATGAGTTTACAAAGTCTGTTCGAATAGACTCAAAGTCTATCCAAATAAACCCAGTTATGAGACTTATATTCGAATAGACTTTGAGTCTATTAGAACAGATAACTTTCTATTAGAACAGACTCTAAGGTTTATTCGAATAAAGCCTGTTCTACCTCTTCTGTTCGAGTAGACTTTGAGTTTATTCGAACAAAGCACTAATAAATCATATTAATCCTTTTTACCCAACACAAGGCTCTTCTCCTCCTCCTTCAGTCGATTTATTGTATACAACCCCTTTATATTATCAATTACAAGTGAATTTCTTAATGTATGCAGCTCTCTTCTCCATATCATAACTATCAATTTGGTACCTTCATTTCAGTTATAGTATAAATTTCTTATTTAATATTGCAATTTGCACAGCTGATAGTGACAAAAATAACCCCTAAAATGATGATTTCATTCAAACCCAATAAGCCTAGATTAATATATGTATTAACATCTCTATTTAGGTTTCAAATTTATGAGTTCAACTCAATTACGTTTATGAAATCTCTTATTTTTGTGAATTGTATATTTTGTAGGCTAGTGGAGATGTGTATTTTTGACCTGTTTCGGGTTTGTATTTCTAACCCACGAACCCGTTATGGCCCGACCTGTGTAACCCAAACCCGACCCGTTTGCTACCCCTAATTGTATGTTTTGTAGGCTAGTGGAGATGTGTTCTTGATGACTTAGTTTTGCATAGGGGTTTTAATGGTGGGTTGTTGATGAGTTTGGAAGATGACGGTCGATCCCTACCTACCGTGTTGCGCGGTTACCAAATGTGTGAACTGGTTCAAGTTAGAACCAGCCCAATTGATTTGGTATTGAACTGGTCCGATCTCGAAATCTCTCTTTTCCTCCACTTTGCTCTCTCTTCTCCTCCTCTGATACTGAGAGAGAGAGCAACAATGGAGTCAAGACTCTCTGCTTCTCTTGTCTTTCCTTCTCCAAACTCCAACCATCACCAATCCCTCACAAACTTCGACAATCTCATCGACCATTTCACCACTCTCTTATCAACCCCAAACCAAATCATCCACAAAAAACCCAGAAACAATGGCACCTCAAGCTTCTCCTCAACCTCAATTTCATCCCTATCAGACCAAACCAACCAAACCTCAAACCCCACACCTCAGAATTGGCTAAACCCCATCACAAGAGGAAACCCCAAGGTGAAATCACTGATGACAAAGCTATCGGTTCTCGAAAAGGCGTTAGTTGGAGCTTCCGCGGGAGGTATTGCTGGTGCATTTACTTATGTATGTTTACATCCTTTAGATACAATCAAAACTAAGTTACAAACTAAAGGGGCGAATGAAATGTATAAAGGTGCATTTGATGTGATTGCGAAAACTTTTCAAAACCAAGGGGTGTTGGGGTTTTATAGTGGGGTTTCTGCGGTTATTATTGGGTCGACTATATCGTCTGCTATATATTTCGGGACTTGTGAGTTTGGGAAGTCGGTATTGTCGAATTGTTTGCATTTCCCGCAGTTTCTTATTCCACCCACTGCGGGTGCAATGGGGAATATTGTGTCGTCTGCTATAATGGTGCCTAAAGAGCTTATAACGCAGAGAATGCAAGCAGGGGCAAAGGGTAGGACTTTGGAAGTTATGTTGAGGATACTAGAAAAAGATGGGGTGTTGGGTTTTTATGCTGGTTATTCTGCGACGTTGCTTAGAGCGTTGCCTTCGGGGGTATTGAGTTATTCGTCGTTTGAGTATTTGAAAGCTGCAATATTATGTAGAACTGGGAAGAGTAATTTGGAGCCGTTTCAGAGTGTGGTTTGTGGGGCATTGGCTGGGGCAATATCGGCCACTCTGACAACACCTCTTGATGTTGTTAAGACAAGGTTGATGACACAGGTTCATGGGAAGGCGTATGGTGGAGTTTCAGCAACATTGCAGCGGATTTTGAAGGAAGAGGGTTGGGTTGGGCTGACTCGTGGAATGGGTCCAAGAGTTCTTCATAATTCGTGTTTCGCAGCATTGGGTTATTTTGCATTTGAGACAGCTAGGCTTATTTTGTTGCAGCAATATCTAAACCGGAAGAAGTTGCACAATGAAACTGTTGGTGCTCCTGCCATCTAATCTAGGACAATCCGTACTTGAAGGTGATGCTTATTGTTTTGTTATTTATATGCAAACCTCTCCATTTTTTTTTAGTAATGCAATGTTTGCAAATCTCAGAATTACTTATATTTGTTATTGACTTTGAGAAGGATCTTGCATTTGTATGTAGACGTGTATTTGATTATGCCCCCATTTATTACTTTATTTGACAATTGGTTAAGGACATTCTATGTCTACAACCGCCCATCTGAATTTTCCCAATATATATTATTAGGATTTAGGAATAATCTAGTCTATTGTCTTGAAGTGTTATTTCTCTCTTTCTGTTAGTGTATGCCTATTTTCCATGGAGTCCGGATCCTCTACACCGTGGTGGAGGGAATCCATCTCTACTCCTCTTGAAATATACTTGACACGTGTCCTTGAGTAACTCTATTTTAACTTTCACTCAGTTGTTATCTCTGTTTAATTTTTTTGTTTTAAAATCACTTTTACACATTAAAATATAAAAAACTAAGAAATTTTTTAGAATCATCATTACGATTAAAACATGGGGATTATCATCTCAAATTTTTAACCAAAAAACAACAATTGTATAATTTTAGGTTTTTCCCCAGTTCTAGTGAGAGAGATAGGGGAAATAGGAGCATAGTCGAGGTCCGAGTTAGAAGGAGAAGGACCCGGGTCTTCTTTGTAGAATGAAATCTATGTTTCATCTTTGCCTTAGTTTGATTGTTAGAGATTTGTCGTGAATTACGTTTTTGATGAATCTCTGGATCAAATATTTCAATGAAGTTAAGTGTCGCTGTTTTAATCAAAGAAGATTACAAATTACTGAAGCAGAAATCGAAAGGTGTCTGTGATAAAATTCAGAGTGAAAGTCAATTGAAGGAGATTACAGTGAAATTGATCCATTAAGAGCTTTAAGACTAAAACTAAAACTAAAACTACTGAGCGGAATCTACTGAAATTTAAGTCAGTTTAAGATTGAAAACCTATGAGATTCTAAGGTTTTTACATGCAAACTTGAGAGAGAGAGAAAATGGCTATGCCTTCCACTCTTCCAAAACAGAGATGAAGTAAGTTTGAGGTTTTGTTGATTATTTTATTTAGTAAAATATTTTACTAAATAAAATATTTGAAGAGGAGTAGAGAGGGATAACGGTGTTAAAGTAGAGTTAGAAGAGGGCAGGTGTCAAAAATATTTGAAGAGGAGAGAGGGATTCTCTCCACCACGGTGGAGAGGATCCAGACTCTTTTCCATGCCAGGCACACATTTTTTGCACATACAACTTGGTTGATGTGGGGCCCAGAAGATGTATGATTTAGGCGTATTAGGCTGTTTTGAGTAGCACTCTGTCCATTAGTTAGGCTTCTACTATTTACTCATTTGTTGTGCGGTGGCTTCGGAGGTTTGGGTGTATATCATTGAATTAACAGACTTTAGATTTTTTATGGCAAATTCAATGGGTGTATCATTATGTTGTTGGCCCGCCTTATTTGAGAAACTGTATCCTAAGGCAAGGTTTCCGTGGAGATATGTGTTCACAATTTTGTGGGTATTAGGGTGAATAGAACGAAGAAGACAGTTAGTGGAAAGGCTCAAAGAATCCTCTATCAGTTTTGGAGGCGAGCTCTCCTAGATGCACGGAGTAAGGTTCATGGGACCTTCTTTAATCCTCTTATATTTAGATTGAAGAAGTTGATTATTGGTAGATGTTGTTTGTGTTATGGTGTCTGTGAGCTGGTGCTTTCTTCAGTATCTGAAAGTAATGATTTTCTCTATGCTGTTGCTCTATTTGTTTCTTAATCAGTACAGATCAGACCTAAAGTAAATAAAATCTGTCTCATATATTAGCGACCGACACCATATTTCCTCTGATATACCATATGAGACTTGAAAGTAAATAAGATCGGTACCATATGAGAACCTTGTACTGCTCATCGTGTTTATGTATACATGTGCTTGAGGACACTAATTTCTAAAAATCAAGATGCCATGAAATGTCGCATTAGGTCTGCAACTCAAAAGACTTCTTTTCCTCATTAGACAGAAGTGGGAGCACTGCTAAAATTGCAGCATACTTGTATCTTCTTCATCCTTGTAGCAGCTAAGTGAATCAATCAGTGGCCAGTTATACTCAACTGTGAGGGTGAGGTGAACCATCACCTTTCAGTAGGCTCCGTGATTTGATTTTTGAAGTGGTAACATATCACCGGGACACTTGAAGCTGTGTGTGTATCATTTAGGACTTAGGAGTTTATGAGCCCTTCTTCTCATGCTGGTTCTTTATTTTTTGATTTCTAGTAGGCTGTCTTGTGTTGGAAGGACTGATCTTATATGCCAGACATATCCTTCTCTTACTCTGCTTATGCCTTTGTGTTTTTTATCTAATCCAAGTGAAATCAAGTCCGAAGCAGGTTGCTTTACTACCAAGTTTTTAGAGGATTTGTTAACCGTCCTGTGATATGTTTTCAGTTTTTCTGTTGTTTCCGTTTTGCTCTCAGTTTTCTTGAAGAGGCCTCTCTATTTTTCTGTCATTTGTTATCCGTACTTTGTTTCAAAAGTTCTTAGATCTGAAAAATGGTATCAGATTGTGGATTGTTTATAGTCTGCAATAAGCTCTAAGCAGGCTAGATTGGATTTGATGAACTTTTCCCATTACAGTGATCTTTATTTCCATTGAAACAATACTCTAGTAGTAAGTGTGAAACCGCGTCACATGCCTCCGGTTTGAATCATATCATGGTGTGGTGTTGTTGTGGCCCTTGTGGGGGTTGTGTAGTTGGAATGTTTTTGCTCGACTGATTCTCAATAGTTGAGGTTTTCGGATTATAAACTGTTCTCTAACATGGAAGAGACGAAGAGTAGTATGTAATGCGTGAATGCTAATATATTTCAACAGCTAAACAACAATAAATTACAGCCATACTGTATTAGATTCAATCCTTACAAATCTCAGAGATCCCGACCAAGGTGTACCACTGGAAACAAAATGACTCCCACGGACTCAATCGTAAAAAGATATTTAAGTCCTCTTCAGATCTCTTCTCTAGGGCCTGAATTTGATTTATAAAATCCTTTCCTCACTGATCATTTCTGGAATCGGAATTTTAATCTTCTCCATTGCCACAAGTACCTAATCTACTTTGCACTTGTGTTACCATCCTGAGCGACATCAAACATCACGGGAACATTAAGGCTTGGGAGCTCAAGACTCAGTTTCAGAACAGTTGTTGGCCTTGTGCTGTTTTAGACCATAAATTGTTCTCAAATAAAAACGAAGAAATTTCGCGGATGCATGTATATTTCAACAGCTAAACAACACCGATATACAACCAGCTCAACTGTTACAATTTCCAGAAAGAAGAACTTCTCCATAATCAAACCTAGAAAACAAGATCAAAGCATACTTTTTTTACATTTGATCCTTATAAATCTCAGTTAAAATGAGTACGAGGAGTGGACCAAGGCGTACCGTTGGAGACACCATTACTATCTCTACGCAGTATTTCTTCAGCGCCTTCAGGCAAATGAGAAACAAGTCTCACCTCCGGTTTCCTCGCTGGTAAAACAGGAAGAGGCGCTTCTCCTTTAAGTACTCTTCCTGCGTCGTTCACCTTTGGCCTTTCTCTGGAATTCGGGTGAACACAAGATAATCCCACCATCAACATTCTTTCCATCCCCATTTTATCGAACCTCCCCTCTAGTCGATTATCAACAACTTCCATTAGTTTCCCGTCAGCCCACATGTCCCAAACCCAATCTACGAGCACGACTCCGCTTCTATCTATGGTAAGTTTTCCAGTCGCGACTTCTAACAGCACTACACCGAAGCTGTAAACATCAGTTTTCTCCGTGGGTACACCCATGTGAACGTACTCGGGTGCAAGATACCCCATTGTTCCTGCTGGTGTTATTGCTTCGTGTGATCTGCTATTTCTCTCGTAAAGCTCCGCTAGACCGAAGTCTCCAAGCTTGGCGTTAAACTCAGAGTCGATCATAATGTTGCATGCCTTAACATCACGGTGAATGATCTGTCTTTCACACTCTTCATGGAGATAAGTCAATGCACATGCAACACCAAGGACTATTTTCAGTCTACGCTCCCAAGTGAGCAATGTAGGTGAGTTTGGGGATTTGTGGATGATCCTGTCGAGGCTTCCTTGAGGCATGTAGTCGTAAACTAGGACTAGTTCGTTACCTTCGCAACACCATCCTTGAAGTTGAACCAAGTTCTTGTGTTTCAAACAACCTACCATAGCCGCTAATTCATTCGTGAAGGGGTCACCAAAAGGATCGATATGGTTGAGTCTACTAAACCGTTTCACAGCGACTTCTCGCCCGGATGCAAGGTGACCTCCATATACAATTCCAGACGCACCCTCACCTATAATTTTACTCCGATGGAAACCCCTTGTTGCTGATTTTATCTCCGCAAGCGACAACCTTGTCGGTACTTTCTTCATTTCGATTCTTCGAATTTGGCCAGTGTCGCTCATAACCCGCCTCCTCTTCCTCACAATCCACCAAACCGCACCCCCGACGATCAACACGACCGAGAGAAACACAGCTAACCCTCCACCCAAACCAAGACAGACCTCTACGAACTTGTTTTTCCCTGTTTGATGGATATCAAAGGGGTGAATCTCGATATCCAAATCATCAGGCGAACACATCAAACACTCCCCATCTTGACCTGTAACTGAATTCACCATCACTGATGGAAGAAACCCAAATGTCTTAAACTTCCACTTATCCACAACATGATGTGCATTGCCTCGTCCGTTTGAGGCCGAGAACCCTACGTACATGAACTCCATGAAATGACTCGACAAATCAATCCCGGTCGCTAAAACGGGACTAATAGGTTTAATCGGCGAATACCCAACCCACACTTTCATCAACTTCTTCACATCAATGTACTCGATCCAAACTGCCATAACTTTCCCACTCTTCAAATCAATCCCAAAAGAACCCACATCAGTCGACGCCACCGAAACAACGCTATCAATATCAAGACCTATATGGTTATCATTAATGTCCCCAAGATAAGGGTCTAAACTAGTATCGAATTCAACCGCGACGAACGACATGTTATTAGGTGGGAGCCCTATATACCCATTAGTAGTCCCGAATACCCTTGAATGAGACGTGATCAAAAATGCTATCCCGTCCCCAAACGACGAAGAGGGGTTCGATGGGGTGATTGAAAAAGAGAATTGCGATGAGAACGAAGCAGTGGAACTCGTTTTGGGATCAAGAAAACGAATTGGGTATGTGTACATTGCTCTTCCAACACCATTGGAGTTGGAGGAAGAATAAGTGAGTTCTTGAGTGAGACTAACTGCTCCATTGTTGAAATAAGCGTCACCCAAGAGAGTAATATTGGTTTCTGATGAGGTTATGAGTGTTAGAGAGAGAAAGATAAGTAAAACACATAACAAGAATGAAGGAGAAAACATTGTTGTTGTTAAGTGTTTGTGAAAATGTCTGAAAGAGATGAAGTGAGAGAAACAGAGTGTTTAATCTCTTCTTTGCAGTGGGATTAGTGAAATCTTCTGGTTTAATTTGAATGTAGATTCTTTGAAATGTAAATTCTCAGAGATAATTTTGGTTCTTGGAGTTGTAGAGAGAGAGAGAGAGAGAGAGGTTTCTTCTGCTGTAAGTTTGGTGAAGAGTAATGTGATAACAACTTAACAAACTCCAGCGGTTACAGCTCTGATACAATCCAAGTAAACCATGAGATGATTGTTGTAGACGACCAATAGATGAGGGAGAGAAAGGGAGTTAGGGGATGAACATAGACAGAAAACGTTCGTTTGACTGGTATTTCGTGAGATGTAGGGAGACAAACAGAGATGGGTTTGCTGGATTAGAGCGAGAGGTATGGGAAATGAGGAGAGTAGATACATATTTAGGGAAAAAGATAAATACCTTGAAAAAGAGATGAGTCTTTGGAGTATATATATATGAGAAAAAGTTGTTTTATTGGAAATTTCGAGTGTATTGTGAACACACTCCCTCCGGTAGTTTGATCAGAGCCTCAAAGCCTCAGTGCATATTAATTTTAACATTTTTGAAAATTACCAATTTAAATGGCGGTAATTTTTGTGGAGGGCAAAAGAAACTCCCGTTATTAATCATGATACTCTTGATTAACGGTGAACACTGTTGGCAAGCGTAATTGTTGTGGATAGCAAAAACAACACTATATTTTGCCATGGAGCTGCTTTTGCCTTCCACATCATTTCCAACTCGCCGAATCAACCCCTTATCGCCATGTTCGGTTTCACGGCCAAGCGACCACGGTGTCCATCCGGTTGTTCTTCACAGTGTTGCTGTATACGAATAATAAGTGCCCCGACCCGACCCGACCCGACCCGTTTTGACACTTGAAATACTTATCGAATTCGAACCGTAGATTTCTCTCTCTCTTCGTTGAGGGGAGAAGAGAGAACCAAAGCTTCTTCTTGCGGTTCCATTGTTGTTGAGAGTTGAAGATGGCAATCTCTGTTGGGTTTCTATCTCCTGTTTCTCTCACTAAACTCTCATCTTCATCACCATCTCTGTTTTCTCATAAACCCCACAACCATAAATCTCTGAGTTTCAATGGGAGGAAGAAGATGGTTCTCAATTGCTCTTCATCTGAAATGGTTTCTCTCCCAGACCCAATGGGTTTCAGGTATGTTATTTAGATACCCTTTTATAAGATTAAGATACCCTTTTAACCAAAACCATGTTTTGTTTATGTTTTTGTCTCTGTTATCATGTATTATTATTATTATCTGTATAGTGTGATTAAGTGTAGATATGTGTATTTAGTTTGATTAAGGATGATTTTGTTGTGAGGAGTTGTATTTGAGGATAAAGTATGGGGTTTTGAGTGGTGAATTAGGAAAAAGGAGTTTTTATGTTGTTTTGGGGTGATGTAATGCTGGAGATATGGCGGGAAATGATTGAAGAAAGGGTGTTTTGGAGATGTTTTGTGAAATTCAAGCCTCTGCATGGCCATGCACTCCACGGTGAATTGTAGACTGGGAGGACTATGATGAGGAAGATCTCTTGTTGCAGGATTTGGGACATGGTGGATTGGTTGCATGTTATTCATGATGGACATGAGCGTGGAGTGGGAATTGGAGTCTCAACCCCTCGCATTCCTTCAGATTGTTGGTTATTTAAGCACATGTTTAGCCTCTGTTCACTTCATCTCATGATTCTCATCTCTTTTATCTCAATTCAAACTTCATCTCATGAGTCACAAAATGTGGGGATGTCTTTGCCGCGTTTTCAGTCCACTGATTTTGACAATTTTGGGGCTATGAATATCACTGTCAATGCCCAAAACTTGTATGATGGTCCCAATGTTGAACCAACTGAAGCTACTTCAGGAGGGAACACTACTGGTTTCCAAGCTCCACCTTCAGCTACTTCAGAGTCTTTTGCACCTTCTGGTAACTCCTCTACTATTCGGCCTCATAGAATCTCCATTTCTATTGACAATGAGTTGATCACTGAAAGTGCTAGATCGTGGAGTTTGAGTCTTATTGGTAAGCTTATGGGAGAACCAATTGGGTTAAAGTACAATCCATATCATTGACATTGGCAACAATTTCTTTGTTTCTGATTTGCTACTCTTGAAGATCTCAATCTGATCTGGTTGAGTGGACCTTAGTTCATTTTCGGGCAGCATTTGGTGTTAAGGAAATGGCATGTTGGTTTTGACTCGCGAACGGCGAAGCTCGTGAGGGCTGTTGTATGGGATAGACTCCCTGGTTTGCCTATGGAGTTGTGGGCTGCAAAGATTCTTTGGCAAATTACCAGTGCATTGGGGAGGCCAGCCAGGATGGATGGCACAACTGCTAGAATCTTAAGAGCTTGGTTTGCTCGAGTGTGTGTGGAGATTGGCTTGGATGTTCCTCCGCCAGCTGAAATTGAAGTCTCTTATCTCAATCTTATGGTGAGGTTGAGATGTATCTTTGAAGGGATTAGCAAACTGTGTACTACTGAGTTTAGAGATTGTTTCCTTGTTTTTAAGCATTGGAATCTAATGTTTCTCATTATAGTAGAAAAGTCTCAGGTTACCGAGAATATTTACTTACGTTGAGTGATTGAGAGAACCACAAGTGCAAGTGCCCCATTACATGACACTTAAAATGTCATCGCATTCATTTCATAATGAAAATTGAATTGAGCAATTGGGGAAGTTGCACTGATATGCTTCTATTGAAACCCATTTATGGCAATCCTATTAATAGGACTAGAATTCTTGTATGAATGGGAAGTTAACCGCCAAGCAAGTACATGCAAATATAATAATCCAAATTTTAATATTAATAAATAGTGTCTGAAGCTACTACTTATTTTATCTGAAATCCCAATGTTGAATCTATAATTTTTGTCCCTCCGCATTTTCTTACCCATTTGACTCCATGGTTATACATTCTACCTTTTATGTGAGTGTCCATCTTATCTCATGCTAAATTTGATTTGACAACCTCTTTGGGCTCTGGGTACACTTTATTTAATTCCATCTTCATGAGCAGCCAACCGAATATGTCAAATAGGAACCCTTTTGGGTTCACAGTGGGTGAAGCTGCCATGTTGGAGCCATCACATAAGTGGCGAAGGGTGTTGCTCAAAGTAAGCGGCGAAGCACTTGCAGGGGATCAAACACAAAATATTGATCCAAAGGTTTGGATGCTTAATTGAAAAGTGTTGCAAAATTTCCAAAGTTTTCCTTTGTAGTTCACTAATCAGGAAGAATACTACAATTTTGTAGATTACAATGTCCATAGCAAGGGAGGTTGCATCTGTGACGCGTCTTGGTATTGAGGTAAACTTTCTCATCCATATTTTTCCTTTCAGGTACCTCAGGCAGACCCTATCTTTGAGATTCGAGGGGACATAAAACCTTAATTGCTTGCAAACTAGACTCCAAAAGACATTATAAATAAGTATTCATTGATAATAGAAGGAGAAAAACACTCTATAATAACAGCCTTTACAAAAGGGAAAAGAGTAAAGACAGGTAAAAAGACATAAAAGCCCATGGGCTATACAAGCTAACTCTAACACCTCCCCCCCCCCCCGCGTCAAACTCCTGTTGGTATAGCAAGTAACATCGAGAGTTTGCTAAGGAAAAAATAGAAGCGCTGCACAGTCTGAGACTTCGTGAAGAAATAAGCCAATGTAAGGTAAAGATAAGGTTCCCTTTTGCAAATGATGGGGATTAAAGTGACAATCAATCTTAATGTGCTTTGCTCGCCAATGAAATACTGAATTGTGAGCAAGGGGTAGGAGAAGAGAGAGAAACTCCTAAGTCAGCCAAAAGCCAGCGGAGCTAAACTATTTTAGCGGAGCTAAACTATTTTAGCTGCAGTCACAACCATAGCACGATACTCAGCCTCAGCAGAAGATCGAGAAACAACATCCTGCTTCTTACTCCGCCAAAATATAAGAGAATCACCCAAAAATACACAAAGGCCGGTGGTCGATCGATGGTCAGTAGGATCCCCCGCCCAATCAGCATCAGAATAAGCTCGAAGAACTAATGATGAGGATGACGGAATCAATAAGGTTTGAAATAAAGTACCACGAAAGTACCGTAGAATCCGAATGACAGCAACCTAATGCAAAGTTCTAGGAGTCGAAACAAATTGACTGACAATATGAATAACATATGTAATATCAGGCCGAGTGATAGTCAAATATACAAGGCTACCAACAATGACTCGGTACAAAGTAGGATCTCCCAAAGGTACACCATCAGAGGGAGTAAGACGCACATGAAGCTCAAGAGGAGTGTCACTAGTCTGAGTATCAGTAAGTCGTGCTCTCTCAATAACATCTACAACATATTTAGATTGAGGCAACAAGTAGCCTTTAGGAGACGAGGCTACCTCAATGCTCAAAAAGTAACGAATAGAACTTAGATCCTTCATCTCAAATTCACGATGTAGCTGAAGTTTCAAAGTGAAGATGTCAATATTATCATCACCAGTCAAAATCATATCATCAACATATAACAACAAAAAAACACTACCCGTTACTGTTGTACGCACAAACAAAGCGAAATCATGGTCACTACTCCGAAAACCGTATTGACGAATAACTGATGAAAAAATTTCAAACCAAGCACGAGGTGCTTGTTTGAGACCATACAGCCTTATGAAGTTTGCAAACTTAACTGGGTGAATGGGGAACTCCTGGAAGAGGAGTCATATACACTTTCTCAGTCAAATCACCATGCAAAAAGGCATTCTTTACATCATCTGATATAACTTCTGTTGTCGAGTTTGTTGTCGAGCAGATGCAATAACAATCAAGAAACAAACTGTGGTCATCTTTGCAACATGAGCAAACGTCTCCTCATAATCAATCCCATACTCTTGCATGAAACCACGAGCAACAAGGCGGGACTTGTATTGCTCAACTGATCCATCAGATTTTGTCTTTATTTTATAAATCCAACGACTACTAGCAACATGCTTCCCTAAAGGTAACGACATCAAATCCCATGTCCCTGTTTGGTGTAAAGTAGATAGTTCCTCATCCATGGCTTGATGCCAAAGAGGATCAACACATGCCTCTTTGTAAGAAGATGGCTCATAATGACTATGAATAGTTGTTAAAAAAGAAGCAAATTCAGCGGAATAACAAGAGTTGAAAAAACCTAATTTATCAGGAGGACGACGATCACGCACCGGATAATGTCGAGGTGCTGGTCCAATAGAAATAAGAGTCATTAGGACATGCTCAGGAATTGGCAGTGTAGCTAGCGTATTAAATGTAGCAGAACTAATATCATTAACAGGAAATGATCAACATAGAGCAACTCCGATTCGTGAATCTCTCGTGATCGGTTAGAAATCAAATACAGAGGGATATGCTCCAAAAAGACTACGTGGCGGGAGACATATAACTTTCGACCAATGGGATCATAACATTTGTAACCTTTATGAGTATCACTGTAGCTAATAAAAACACACATAATAGATCGACGAGAAAGCTTGCTCGGTCGACATTGTGGCACATAACAAAGCATGTGCAGCCAAAAACCCTTTGCCGAACAAACGCTCATAAGGAGTAATGCCAGAAGTCAGAATTGTTGGAATCCTATTGATTAGATGAACAACAGTAATGACTGCCTCACTCCAAAAGATACTAGGAACGGATGCAGAAAGAAGCATAGATCGTACAGTCTCCATAATATGACGATGTTTTCTTTCAGCAACACCATTTTGTTGGAGAGTTTCAGTACAAGAAGACTGGTGGATAGTCCCATATGAGGCAAGTAAATCTGCAAAATCTCCAGAGGTATACTCCTCTCCTAAATCACCTCGAAAGCATTTGATAACAGTAGAAAATTGTGTTTGAACCAAAGCTTTAAATGCTTTGAAAATTGAAAGAAACTCAGATCGTTGTTTCATCAAAATCACCCAACAGTAACGAGAATAATCATCAACAAATAAAACATAATAACGAGACTCCCCTTTAGTGGGATGGGGAACAGGGCCTTATACGTCAGAGTGAACTAGATCAAAAGGTGCAGAAGTGACAGACGAACTAGCAGAAAATGGTAAAACAACAAATTTTCCAAGTTTACAACTAGAACACTCTTAAATATTATGACAACGAACATTTTCTAAAATACCAGTCGAAACTAAATACTTTAACCAAAATCCTGACAAATGACCTAATCTAGCATGACATAAATAAAATATGCTAGACTTAGATCCTAAACGGAAAGAAGACAAATCAACAAAAGAACTAATTGAGACTGTTCTAGTAGATGGCTGAAAATTTTCTAAAACGTACAAACCGCCATTTCTACGACCGGTCCCAATCAGCCTCTGAGTATGACGGTTCTGCACAAAACAATGAGAATCAGAAAATAAACAAAATATCCAGAAAGACACAACTGACTAACATAAATCAAACTCAAAGTGAGATGGGGAAGAAAATAAATATCAGTAAGGGACAAGTGTGGTGTGGAGACAGGTCCAACTCCAAAGATGATCCATTAGCTGCAGTAACACTAATGATGGACGAAGGACGTGTAAGACTCGAAAAGATAGACCTATTACGGCTCATATAATGTGTGGCACCATAATCAAAAATCCAAGTTGTATGATAACTACCTCAAGTTGCACCAGATGATGTAGAACCAGCATGTGGAATAATATCAGGACGTTGAAGCAAAAAATGCTCTATCTGAGCTACAACATCATAAAAAGATGCATCATTGTACGGTAATACAAACTGAGTTGGATGAGCGTGATGCGGTAGAGGCATAGGTGGGCGTTATGGATTTTGTGATGGGGGTCTAAAATACTGTTGTGGAGGTGCTCCTTTGTAGGACTGAGACTGGGAAGGACCTCTGTACTGTTGTGAGCGTGGTAACGGTGCTGACCCTCGGTATTGCTGTAATGACCTCTTTGGGCACTAATTCTTCCAATGGCCTTTTTATGACAAAATGAACATTCATCACGAGGTCGTGGATAAGAAGCCAGAGACTGATGCATTGGCCGAACCGCTAAAATTGGCTGAGTAGGTATAGTAAGAGCCCCCTTTCCATCTGTGTCTTCAAACGATCCTCCTCTTCAAGAAGCTCACTAACTACAAAGTTAACACTAGGAAGAGGATCTCTATGAAGAATTGAACCCCGAAGAGACTCAAAATCATCACGTAATGCAATTAGAAGCTGTACTAATCGTTGTTACTTTCTATATTTGATCCAATCAACGCAAGCAGTAAGTCTAGATGGCTCAGTCAAGGCTAGTTGATCCCACAAACCAGTCATCACATTATAAAACTCTTGAACACTACAATCATTTTGTCGAACTCCTCTAACGTCAACTTCCAACTGATATTGCCGAACGAAATTCGATTTAGTTAATAACTTCTTCAAGTGATCCCACCTCTCCTTCGATGTTTAGAATTTGGCTAACTGAATACCAATTAAGATTTCAGCCGAATTGCCGATCCACGTAATAATCTTTGAGTTATTCATTTGCCATTTTTTTAAATCAGCTGCATATGTCAATTTTTCAGGATCCGGCGGCTTTGTAGTTGCTCCATCAACATAATCCCATAACCCTCGACCTATCATGAAGTGGGTTATTATATCGGCCCAATACTCATAATTAGGTCCCGTCAATTTCAAACCAATCCCTTGGAAATCTGATTTTTCATGAATCATCATTAATACAAAATACAAATTCAACTACAAGAATTCAATCCCACAAAGCTACATAAACAGATTATACCAACTCAAACCAAAAAATACCAAAAATTAATCCAATTACTATCTGCAACCCCAACAAACAATCACACTCACAAACCCAACAAACACAACTTGAAATCCCACCTGCAAAAACCCAATACCAACAACACAAACCAATGCCACAATCCGCAATCATCAAGCTTCAACAAACCTGCAGTAAATTGGGTAACAAAATTGTATACACACAAACCAACCGCCAAACCCAATGCAATTGCACCACAATCCCAATTGTAAATCCCAGTAATGTAATTAACAGTTATCACCAAAATAAACACAAACACTGGGTATAAACCCAAGCACCACCTGCAGAAACTCCAAGTTCATCAACTCAACCCATAACATTAAGCACAAATCAACAATCCAATTACCATCTGTAAACCCCCAACAAATACTGACACCCAACAAGCACAATCTACCAAGTCAGAATTCAACAACACCCACAAGCATTTGCAAACAACACCAAAACCGAAAACCCAAAGTTGTAATTTCCGTGATTAAACGAGACCATGATATCAAACCCCTAGAGCAAACCCTCATCGAGACAATCCACGAAATTGGAGTACCAAACTCTGGAAATCGAAATCCAAACGCAACGGAAAGAAGAATCAAGCACAAACCCTCTCTCAATCGATCAATGAGGATCGAGAAAAAATCTTGCTCTTGATACCATGATAATAGAAGGAAAAGAATACTCTCTAATAATTAGAATATGTGTAGAAAGTTAGGGTTAAGGCAATAGCCTTAACAAAAGGGAAAAGAGTAAAGACAGATAAAAAGACATAAAAGCCCTTGGGCTATACAAGCTAACTCTAACATTCATATGGTCGTCATTAACTTTTTTTGACAAAGATGTTGTATCGACTTGTAGTTGCCATATTGTTTGTAAGGTGTGGTTGAATTTAGAAAATGATGTAAAAGTTTGCTCTACAGGCACTGTATTTATTGACTTGTATTATTTTTGGATTGTTTATCAGGTTGCTATAGTGGTTGGTGGCGGGAATATCTTTCGAGGGTCTTCTTGGGCAGGATGTAGTGGCCTTGATCGTTCTTCCGCTGACCACATTGGGTATGGATATTCTGATATTGTAATTTGGATTATTAGATATTTAATTTACCAACCTCCTTCGAGCATCTAGTCGACTCTACAAAATACCCAAGAGTAAATTTAGAGTTAAAATGTTAGAGACACTGGCTCGATAAAAAAAAGAGGTAAATTTCCGTAGTGAAAATTCCATCAGACTCATTGATAAAACTTTGAATGGCTCTACAATTTCATGAAAGTACTGCGAACGTGTAAGTATTGAATTGGTGAAAAACTTCTGACTGTTAGATGACACCTTCTAAAGACGTTAAAATGCAAAAGTACGCTGCCTTTGAAAACTTGTCCAAAATATAACCTCAGCGTCTTGCAGAAAATATTCTTAGCTTTGTTGGCCAGAAATTTACCATTGCCTAAAAAATGAAGTAAAACGACTGCTGAAGCTCTTAGTGCATTGCGCCGTACATTTTTGTTTCCATTATTTGCTTTCAATTTATTTCATTCCTATTCTGAGTCACCTGATCGGAACCAAGGTATTCCCAATTTAACATATCTTATGAAGGCGACAATCGGGTAGGCTATTTAGGAACAGAAGCAATGTTTTCTTAGCACACGCGGAAGTTAGTTTTTATCAAGAAAAATAATTACAATTGAAAGTATTCCATTCATTTGCACTGCAATAGCTCATACTCCATTGCATTGCAAAGAGGGTATTATTGCCTCTCGTTCTGCATCCACTTCCAAAATGCCCTTGCGTACTGCTAAGCACGAGTGCACGACCCTAATATTTTATTTTTTTAGGTTGCCTTTTGGAATTTTTTTGTTTGTTTTTTGCATTACTGAAATATGACAGTATTAACAACTACTATTAAGCTTATTAATAAAATTCTGAACTTTTTTCAAAGGATGTTGGCAACAGTTATGAATGCGATATTCCTTCAAGCAACAATGGAGAGCATAGGCATCCCAACACGGGTACAGACAGCATTCCGAATGTCCGAAGTTGCAGAGCCTTATATACGTAGAAGGGCTATTCGTCATTTGGAGAAAGGAAGAGTTGTGATCTTTGCAGCAGGAACTGGGAACCCTTTCTTCACTACAGATACAGCTGCGGCCCTTCGTTGTGCAGAAAGTAAGTTAATTTACTGTAATTTCATTTTGCTTATTGTTTAGCTCACGTCAACCTAACAAATTACAGTTAAAAAAAAGGAAATATATATCATATAGGTGGGTCCCACAATGTCAAATTAACTCAAGTTTTTATCCATGTTGCTATCTTGCCTTAACTCATCTCAAACTAACTGACGGGTTAAATCCTGTCAGGAGAAAATTACACCGTCCTATCTAAGTAAGCATGACCTCCATGAAGTATTCACTATGGGGATGAATTAGTAGCCAAATTCACGGTCTAGCTACAAGATCCCTAGGGTTGGTCTAGCACAAAATATGAATTTCATCCAAATTACTGTCATACAAACCTTAGAAACTAATTGCAGTTTTGTACTTGATGATCTAGTTAATGCAGAAGTTTTGCTGAAAGCTACAAATGTGGACGGGGTTTATGATGATAACCCTAGGCGTAACCCAAATGCCTGCCTCCTTGATTCCGTAAGCTATCATGATGTGATTTCAAGGGATCTATCCGTGATGGACATGACTGCTATCACTTTGTGCCAAGAAAACGATATACCTGGTATGTATGGGTTATACTTTTAGTGGTTATATTATCCTTAGGTACATGATCAGTACCCTTATTAACTGTTCGTGTTCCTTTTTGGTGCAGTTGTTGTCTTCAATTTAGGAAAACCTGGTAACATATCTAAAGCTATCACTGGAGAAGCCGTTGGCACTCTAATTGGTGGCAAACGAGAGCGGACAGAGGCAAAGATTTGAAGGCAAGTTTTGTGTTTCCCCCTTTCTAATATTCCAAGAAAGCGTAGAGGACTATTTCTCGGTCTTAGGAAGTTCTCGTTTTAGATGTAGCTTGCAATATATATTTTTCAGAATGTAAATAAGTTTTGTAGAATAGTCCAATATCGAGTGTCATGGGATCTTTATATATGTTTGCTGAATGTTTAGTTGCAACATGGTTGGAGTGTATTATATTGTTCAGTGCCCCTTGAAAAATATAATGCCAATTTGTTGCGTGCTTAGTCTTAAATCTTCTCTGATAGTCTCGGATCAACCTCGTAAAAATGACAATAAGGATATTCATTAAATGTCAGGTTAAAGTAACTTAAGCTATTCTGACCTCTTGAATTAGAGTTGTACTTGAACCATGCTGACATGGGTTAAACCCTGTCAGCATAAATGCGTAATCAAGTATGTTTAGTGGAGTATTAGTATAATTACCTAACTGTTGGCATTATTTAATCAACCCCCTCGGAATAATATAGGTGTTTTCTTTCTTGTCTTTCCTAACCATCCCCATTAAATTTTAATTAGATGATAACAAAACCCACCCTTAATTTTATCTTTAAGTAATATTATAAACCTCTAATTTGATTTTTAATTAGTTGGTTATCTGACTTTTTTTAGTTCTCACTACTATATAAACAAATAACCCTTCAATTCCAGGATGGGCAAGGCCGGCAGATTAAAGCCAAAATTATATCTCTAGTATATAATTAATTAATTCTTAGAAAATCTAGCGAAAAATTTATGAAGCTCTGAGCAACCGGTTGGCGCAATGGTCAGGGATTTACATTTTTTTTTAAAGGTGGGCTGCTTGTGATGTGATTTGATCCCAACATACCCTACAAAGCACATTGGTGTGACGGGAGGATCGATCTCGGGTAGGGACCTCTGCCTTTACAAGCACGGTCCCTACCACCGGTTAAATATGTCACCAATATCTACAAAATTTCATCAAATGCTCGGCAAATTATGCCAAATCCTAGTGAGGTTTGATCAAATTCCGTGGATACTTTTGTTTCAAAAACTCATTAGAAAGTATTTTTTTTTTCTTGCAAGAAAGTGAGGGGACTACATTGTTAGAATGTGCAGCTCAAAACGGAGAGATCTGATTATAGTGATCAAAAGATAAGTTGGATGTAAAAAAGTTAAAAGATTCCCTACAACTCAATAATGTAAAAAGAGACATGTTGCTCAATGTACACATCATATGGTCTACAAAGTTCAAATCTCTTTTAATACAACTCAACTGCACCACTGCAAACAACAAAATACCTTAATTGACCTCCCGTTTCTATCATCACCATTGTTGATTCTCCAATCCTATATAGTCCCAATGTTGCTCGCAGATTTTGCCCCTTTTAAGGCATGCGCTTGACTTGTTTTGATGCTTGGGATGTTTTCTTATTTCTCTTGAACTAGGACTAGTAGTCTGAGAAATGGTTGAAGAGATCGAAAGACGTAGTAGTAGGAGACGAAAAGAAGTTAGCACTGGGACTAGGAACAAATGTTCCTTCAATAAAATTTCTGTTACCATGAAATATAGGACTTAAATCATGTAAGAAGCTAAGCGGGTTTTGATCGGTTGGGGTAGAGAAAAAGTTTGGAGGGATCGGTGAGAGGGAAGAGGCAGGCGAGGATAAAATCCCCGTGGGGCTTTTCTCAATGACCGTCGCGTCTATATTAAGACTCTCCATGTAATCATTATTATTAGTACTCTCCATAGCAACTTGACCCATTTTATTAAGAGAATATGCCGATGGTGATGGTAACGGTGAAGACGATGGACCGGTGAGGCGTTGTACGATGGACATAAACTCACTAGGGTTCGTATGAATTACCTTGGGAGAAACCGCGTAGATAATAACCGGTGGACGATGTTGAGGTGGGTTTTGCTGTTGTTGTTGTTGTGCTGGTGGTGCAATAGGAGGTTTCTTGATCTTGTGCGAATCTTTTCGAACTTTGAGAGGTGTAGGTCGAGGTCCTTGGAGTTGCCTCGGCGATGGCTTCCCATCGGACGTTGTCGGCCAGTCGAGTGAGTCCATGATGATTAAACTTAAAGGTTGAGATAATAACAAGAAGACATATAAGTGTTTATGATATATATCTTTCCAAACCAAACCAAGGAATATAGTTTAAACACGTAAAGTCAATGAAATTAAACTTTGTTAAATGCAACTAAAGTCTCAAATTGTAATATTATTTGTTGTATTATGAGAGAAAGTTGTTTTTTGGTGAGAGAGAAGGTAAAACTGGGAAAAAAACTGCCTGATTTGGTAAACTTTATCTAGAACATGTCGTGATCATCGATGAAAAAACGAGCTTCTAGAGCTATTTTTGGTCTAGAAATGGCGTAAACGCGGTGATGATCACCACAATAACTCGACCAAGACACCAAGTCCAAAACACAGTTGAAGTTTTATGAAATGGTCTACTTTTTGTTAAATAAGGCTTTGTAGATCATTTATGAAAAGTGAGACAAAAATAACACCGTAAAACCAAGTCTTCAATTGCGACTTGTTCTAGGGTTTGAATTAAGGCTGAACTGATCAACCCCTTTAAAAGGCGTAAACTCACACCTCTATGTTGAGTCGCAAGCCGCGGAAGCCGAAACTCCAACTCAATTTGGTTAGCAACAAACAAACAACAATTTAAAGGAATACACAATAACAATCACACACAAAGTTTAAGGTGGTTCGGCAATTGCCTACATCCACCGTACAAGAGAGAGAGAGAGAGAGAGAAAGTTTATTCAAGATTCAATGTTACAATCACTCAAAACAATTAGAGGTTTCTCTCAAGAATTTCCTCTCCAAATGATCTCACCAAGAGTGGCTCACAAAATCCCTAGGTTTTCCTTATTTACCTGGGGAACCTATTACAAATGACTCTTAGCTCGAGACGATCCAATAGTTCAAACAAAACCCAAAATTAAGTTTTACCGATGCCTGTTGGAACTGACAAATTGTCTGTTCGAACAGACCCATTTTATTCGAACAAAAAACCAAGTTTATTCGAAGAATCAGGTTCTGGGTGGTTTTATTCGAATAGACCCAAAGTCTGTTCGAATAGAAAATAGAACATCAACAATTCTTCACCTCGGTGAAAATTTCCCAAACCAAACGAACCAAAATTTGAGCCGAACATAGCTACCATCCAAATGAGCCCAAACAAACCCTCTCTACTATCAAATGTCTCCAAGGACCCAAGCACACAAACGACTCAAGGAAACCAAACAAACAAGCATCCTGAAGGACCAAATCGAACCAAGCGTCCCAAAGGAGCAAATCCAAACCAAGCGTCCCAAAGGTACCAAACGAACCAAACGTCTCAAATGACCAAATCGAACCAAGCATCCCAAAGGACTCAATCGAACCAGGCGTCCCAAAGGACCAAACCAACCAAATGTCCCAATGAACCAAAACGAACCAAGTGTCCCAAATGACCAAATCCAAACCAAACGAACGTCCTAAGGAACTAAAATCGACTGCACCAAATCAATGGTTGCCTAAAGTACCGTGGATCATGTCACCCGTAGTTCTCACCAATCCCTGTGAGGGGCCAAATCATCCATATGAAAGAGACGCACCGTTCCTTTCTCTCTATCTCTATAAATCTCTATACCAAGAGTCTGTTTGTACCATTTACTTGGAGACCTCTTCAAACCGTACAACGATTTCTTCATCAATTGACACACATAGTCCTTCCTCGCAACAGTAATGCCGAGCAGCTGAGTCATATTGATCACTTCCTTCAACTTCCCATGTAAGAACGTAGTCTTAACATTGAGATGTTGCAATTCCAATTCAAATTCACTACCAAAACCAATAGGATACAAATGGAGAAGTATTTTACCACTAGACTTACTTTGAAGCAAAACATCATTTAAAGATCCTTGCTTCCTTTTGTAGCTTTGAAAGTTGCCAAGTTTCATTCTTGCAAAAAGAATGCATCTCGTCCATCATTATTCTCTTCCAATGTTTAGACGTGGAAGGAACATCCTCTTAAACGATCGGTAGTGCATAGGCTACCATGGCCTTCGCCTTTAGAAGTACCATATCTTTTGTAAGCCATTCTGGCTTAATCATATTCCTCTTTGTTTACTAGTTACAATTGACTCCACAACCGGAGTCTCCTCGTCCATACTACCAAATGCTCCACCATCATCTGTGTCTTTATCATTTGGAATATTAACTAATGGCTCATTACCCGTTGTCACACGGTAGATGACAACCCCTTTAGTACGTAATTCTATGGCCAATGTGAAGACACATCAATCTCCACCCGTTGTAATACCTCGTTTGTCGTCTTCTCTGTGTGCTTAGAGACATGTGACTTCATCATAGAAGCTTCATCAAAAGTGACATCTCTGCTCAAAATGATATTTTGGTCTCTCATATCCCATAACTTGTAGCCTTTCATACCTTTCTTCTTACCCAGAAAAATGGCATTCCTTGCTTGTGGATCCAACTTACCATTTTTGACATGATAGTATGTTGGACACCCAAATATACAAAGAGTAGCATAATCTGTAGCGGGTTCTCCTGACCAAGCTTCCATTGGTATCTTACCCTCAATTGCTGTCGAAGGCAACCTATTAACGAGGTAGCATACATATGTCGAAACCTCAGCCCAAAATGCCTTGCCCAACCCAAAATTGGACAACATACACCGTACCTTTTCCAGCAAATTACGGTTCATGCGTTCAGTTACCCCATTTTGTTAGGGTGTTTCTCTAACCATGAAGTGTCGAACGATCTCTTCATCCTGACATACTTGCAAGAATGAATCACTAGTGTATTGGCCACCATTATCCAAACAGAGCAACTTGATCTTTATGCTAGTCTGAGTCTTAATCAATTTCTTCCACCTGATAAATATTTCTAGGACTTCATCCTTCTTCCTCATGGTATATACCCATATACGTCTAGAAAAGTCATCCACAAAAGACACAAAGTAATGTTCCCCCCTAGCGATACATTCTGGAGGCTCCCCAAACATCAGAGTGGACATAATCAAGGGTTCTACGAGTATGATGGATAACGGTGCTGAACTTTACCCTTGTTTGCTTGCCAAGAACACAGTGTTCACAAAAATCTAATTTGCATACCTTGGTACCCTTCAATAGCCCCTGGTTCGCGAGAACTTTTAAGGACTTTTCTCCAACATGTGCCAAATGCATGTGCCGTTGCTGTGTGGTATCTCTTGAAGTGGTCTCCTCACTTTCCGCGGTAGCAGCCTCACCAAGAACAGCTGTACCATCCAGATAGTACAAGTTGTTACTTCTTTTATAGCCCTTCAATACAAACATGGCTCCCTTAAGAACCCTCTTTACCCCATCATCAGACACAACCTTGTAGCATTTCACTTTAAGTAAACCCGTCAAGATAATGTTCTTCCTCATTGTCAAAATATATCGAACCTCATCAATCTCTTTAACTAACCCTTTGTGTAACTTTAGACGAATGGTATCTATTCTCATGATGCGGTAATGATCATCGTTTCCCATCAACAACGCTTCACCTTATAACATTTTTAAACTAGAAAAGTAACCCATTTGGGGACAAATGTGATAAGTAGCACCCGAATCCAAAATCCATTCTTTTGAATCAATAACACATGTGTAATGGCCTAATTTCCTAACCTCGAGGTGGCTCAGAATTAGCTCTTACACCAATATTCATGTGACGAAAACTAATATAAAATAAGAAATGACACAGGTGATTTAGCGTAGAAAACCTTTAAATAGGTAAAAAACCATGACCTCGAGTTGATAGTTTTAATAACAATAACTTTTATTACTTTAGGCTGATATCTTATTACAAATGATCTCTCGAACTATAAATATTTGATCTTGTAAATAAGAAATTTGGTGTTTGAGAATGTAGAAAAACTTGTTTTATTGGTAATTTCTCGTATATTTTTCTGGTCCTTGTCTCTTTTGGAACCTTTTCTTTATAAAGGCTATACCCGCAGCCCGTTATCGTGCTGAAGCATGTTCTCTGAACAATAAGGTAAGTGGTGGTTGACTGAATAACTCTTAAGTTTGTGAGAGACAGGTGTCTTTGACTTGTTCATGCTTTTCTGTTGTGCTTGATCCACGTTCTTCATCAGTTCGTGGTGTAGGTGTCAATGCTGACTGTTCGTGTCACGTGTAAGATACGTAAGTATGATATGGAGGTAGTTCGAATAGGGTTAGGTCGAAGGGTAGACCCTTCCAATCGCCCCCTCGCAACTGAAGTCACAAGTGGCTTTGGTTGAGAAAAAAAATGTGGCTATGTGGTGTTATAATATGAAAAGATATGACGTATTTAATGTTGATTTGACTGGTATGGAAAATAGGCTTTCTTTATGGAGGGATGTATCTGCATTAAATGATGATGGAAAGTATTGATGTACGCGACACTTGGGGTTCTGAGAATGGCTCTGTTTTGAATGATGACTACTTTGGAAATATACCTATTCATTAAATATGAGGGTTATATAAATAGTACATGTACCGTGGATTATGGCAAAGTACGCTGTTGTTGAAAAATTCTTTGTAATCCTTTAGTGATCATGGTGAAAACTCGGAGGATAGGGTCGCTGCTGAAATGCAGATATTAAAACTGAGATACTTTGGGGATCAGTCTGTAGAGATGCCCACCCTCATTCCCGTTCCACCGACGTATCAGGGTATGTCAGGAGAAGAAGCGGCTGAAGCTGAAGAAGATTTTTACTGTATGTAGAGATTTCATTACGTTGTCTTGACAGACGAGCAGCGTTAGAGGTGTCTCCGCATCCTTGTGGAGGACAAGGTTGAGGAAACAGATGTGAAGACTTCTTTATCTTCACCAACTCTCTGATGGTTGTGGTTATAGAGATGGTAATGGTGGTAGTGGAGAAGGGAGATGGAGATTGGAAGCCTGCCCCTACACAATTATCATTTTTTGGTTCTAAGAAGTCCTTCTGTTTGAAGAGTTGGTTCAAGCACTGACTGTCTTTCTCCTATAGTTTCCATTTGAAGTTCGGCTCCATGCCTAAACTTTGATCAAACTTGGGTAAAGGAGGATACTCTATGTTTTCCAATGCCTGCTTTGCTTCATAAGATTTTCATAGTGAAACATCACTGAAGATAGATGAACTGAATGATTTGTTGTCTTCAGAGTACCTGAAAGACTTGTTATTTGTAAAGTACCTAAAAGACTTGCTATCCGTAAAGTACATGAAAGACTTATTATCTGTAAAGTACCTGAAAGACTTGTTATCTGTAAAATACCTGTAATTTATATTCGAGCTTAATAAAAATGTTTATTTAAACTCTATATTGGTAGATAGAATTAACTCTTGTTATTGAAATCTAGCTATGAGTAATTTGAAGATGTATGAATGGAGGATTAAGTGTGATATGTATGATCGAACTCGAATGTGTTTGAAAAATAAAATAGGTGTAAAAATTTGTTTCAAACTGAATAATTAATTTAGAATTATTGGAGGAGATAATTTGTAGAAAATTAAAAATTTATAGGAATTAGAAATTCGAGCTCAGAGAGATTTCTCTTGAAATGTTGGGTTTGGAAAAAATATGCTCGAAATGAGATAGGTCGAATCCAAAGAGGTCGACGTGGATAAATAAGTTCAAATAACTTTCTTATCAAGATTTCAGGGTTTGCTGTTCTGGAAAAATAGAATATATGTATACGGAATGTGGGGGATTTGAAGTGATCTAGAAAATTGCATAAATAGGGGAAATGAGTTTTAAACAGGAGGATAAAATAAAATATGGTATGGACTCAATCTGAGAGAATTCGTTATGCAGGAAGTGATTCGTAGGGTAGGGAACTTGAGTTAGGTCGTCGCTTCTATGAGGAGCTATTCCAGGAAGTGATTTTGGAGCCTTCAGCTTGAAAAAGGGTTGTGAGGCTAATTGCTAAGGAAGAAATTGAGGAGGAAGATGCGAGGATTGTTGATAGACGTAGAAATACGTAGGATTAATGCGCGTAAAAGTATCATATTGTTAATCCCGATTTATTAATTTCTAATGTTAGTAGCATTTTCTTATTTTCAAGCACTTATCACTGTTGGAGCTAATAAGTATAAAAAAACATCTAATAGAAGGTATAAAGAGTTGAAGCATCTCCAACAGTCTCAGGCACAAGGAAGATGCATACATTCAATATACTTGTGGATTTTCTCCATAGAATAAAGATGATGAAGGACTCTACAAGGATTAACATGAGATATGATTTATCTTTATCTGATAGAGTTTTAGAATTGTAAATAAGTCTCTCCTATCTCCTATAAATATGAGAACAATTCTATGTATTTTACACATCTCAATCTCAGGAAGGAAGGAATAAGCTTGCGTTTTTCAGTATCTTTTTTTTCTATCTATTTTATTTTATGCGTTTAATTTAAGCTGTGATCAACACCATTAATGGATAGCTAGTTTCCTTAGCTTAGGTTAAGAATCGAACCTCCGGTGAAGTGAGCTAAATTGATCTTAATAGTAGTTTAGATCTAGAATTAATCTTTAGTTCTCTTATTTGTAGTTACGAAGAGTTGATCTAGCCATGACAACTCTAAGTTACTACAGATATGAGGAAGATGTCGAATTAGCCATATTCGATTACTTTCACGCTCAAAGGGAATTCTAGATCACTAGAGTTAATACTCCCCATCTAGCCATGAAAAATAGTTTATAAACCCTAGATCCGATTGTCCATGAACTACAAAGTTCTTACTTAGGGTTTTAGCCACAAACCCTAGATCTTAGACCCGAATAGACCTAGCCATGACTATTACGTGCGGATAGAAGCTGTCGTTTTCATATCGTTTAGTAAACTAAGTTGGAAGTGATTCAAAGCCTAGGTTCTTTTCCTTATAATCGTATCGAAAGTTAGTAATTTAGATTTATATTTTAGATCAAAACCTTTTTACCAAAATTAGTTTAGATTCGTTTATTAGTTAATTAGAAAAAAATATTTTTAATACGTTTACTCCCTGTGGATTCGACCTCCGCTTACCCTTATTATATTACGACACCCGTAGTTTTGAGCGGTGTATTTAAAGACCGAGTTAATCTCGCATCAAAATTGGCTCCGTTGCCGGGGAGGCAACGGTCTATTAAATCATAGTTTTTTTTATTTTAACTAATTTAGTTTCTTATTTTTAGCTGTTAAGTTTGCCAATTTATTTATTTTATGATTAGATCTCTGAGATTTCTTTCCGAATAAATTTTTCTCAATATTTTCTTATAAGCGGTTTCAGAGATATTAATTTTGGAAGAAACATACTTAGTTTTAATTGAAAGATGTGCTCCTGAATGTTTCACTGTTTTTGACCATCTATACTTCACAATTGGGAAATTGTTTTTCTACGAAAGTTATAGATAATTTAAAACCCTTTCTGAATTGCTATAGATCATATTTTTCTTCTTAGCCGTTAAAGAGTTACAGCCTTTTGAAACAATAATAAAAGCAGTCCCAGTAAAGGACGCCGCTGTTCATTAATCGGTTGTTTTGAGCCGTAGGGAAGCAAAATAACATAAAAATTTCTTCTTCAATGTTTTTCCTTTCTGAATTATCTTTCCAAATTGGTATTATTTAATTTTCTCTCTCAACTGAGCTGAATGATATATGCATTTGAAAATTAGGACGTCATAGACTGCAATAAACTTGAAAATTGAATTTATATTTTTGTTATCGTAAGTTCACGAATTATTATTATTTTCTTTTGTTTTGCAGGATAATCATAAAGTTGGTACTCAGAGATCGTGAGAATTTATAACATCCATTGACAAGCTTCTTTCTAAATCTTTCTTGTGCCTCTGAGTGAAGGGGCATTTCCTTCTTTCGCCCCCTAAGTGAAAGGATGGCCACAGCTTCACCGGGAAACATTTCCCGTAGGTTGGTCTTTTCTTAAAATTTGACATATAAAAGGGGTTCATCACCGCTCTGCCCCGGCATTAGAAAAGTAAGTCGTGTGGACTGTTCAAATACACGTTGCTCTTAAATTACAAAATTGTTGTGTTTGGATTGACCTGTTATCGTGTTTCAATTTTTGCTTCATGCTTAACATAGTAAGGGTTTTTAACCGCTAGGGCTCTTCCGTGAGATTTCATCACCCAAAGGAATCTCCAGCGAGTGGGACCTCCCACCTAGGGATACGGAGAAATTTGTATCACACGTTCCTAACTGTCCCGATCTTTAAATTTAATTAAAACTTAAAAACCTATTAGTAAGATTTTCAAGGGATTTCATCACCTAAGGAATTAGGAGGTACCAGACCGGGGTACCAACACGGATTTATAGGAACTACTTCAGCCAAGTGCCGCGAACTATCGGTTGTTAAGCGACGTCACCGTTCCGTGTGAGTCACGTACGATAAGGTGAGACACACGGGCGTAAGGACTGATGCTCAAGCACTAAGACCGTTATTAGCATAGTGAAGCTTTCGTGTTAGGAATCGCACACTATCCCGACCTACCCAGTTTTTTTAGCATCTAGATTAGGATTGACTTAGTTAATTTAACTTTAAAAACCGCTGATGTGTTTATATTAAATTGTGTGCTTAAATTCCCGTTGAATTTTGTAATTTTATTTCATTTCATTAGTATATGCCCACGTACGATCAGATTAGGCAACACATTGATATACCACCGATTCTTAAAATAACTAATACGGCTAACCAAGTCCAACAGGAAGACCTTCAGACCATATACGACCTTGAAATTGAAAACGAATTTCTTCTTGAACCAATGGGTGACAAGTCACTAAGGGGGATTTTTGCTCCCATTTTGAAAATCTTGCCAAAATGTATTAAGTTGCCAGTAATTACGGCAACCCAGTTCGATATCAAACCTGCGATTTTGAACCTAATCCCACTTTTTCATGGGCTTGATAACCAAGACCCATACTTGCATATCGATGAATTTGAGTCTATCTGCCAAACATTTTGATGTAAGGACATAACAATGGAGTACATCTATTTACTTATTTTCCCATTATCTCTAAAGACAAGGCAAAGCGTTGGTTGAACTCTCTGCCATTCGAGTCAATTGACAAGTGGGGCACCCTTAAACAGAAGTTTAAAATCAAGTTTTTACCATGCAAAAAACTGACCTTTTAAAACGTGATATCTCTGATTTCCTTCAAGAAGACGGAGAAAAAATTTACGAAGCATGGGAACGTTTTAAGGAAAAATTGTTAAGGTGCCCCCATCATGGTTTCGAGAAATGGAGACTAATCCAATTATTTCTGCACGCGTTAACTCTTTCAACCCATGAATCAATCGAAGCCCGTAGCTCAGGAAAATTTTAAGATATGGATGAAACTGCTGCATATGCATTTCTTGATAAATACGCTGAGACATCCCAGCAATTGGACTTTACTTCTCGTGATCGTAGGCCCATTAGGAAAGGAGGAATCCTTGAATTACCTGAAAGCCTCGAATTAAAAGTCCAACTGGATTTCCTTACACGTAAAGTCGAGGCTATGGCCGTAGGGAAAGTAGCGACCCCTAAACTGGCATCTATTCCTGGGGTCCGCAATTTATGCAATGATTTGGCCCATTATGTACACACGTGTCCACAACTTCCTGAGTTAATTAATTATAATCCGGACCACGTTAATGCAATCTTGGATAATGAAAGGAGACAACACCAAAATAATTTTGGTAGATCTCCTTGGCAAAGTAACCCAGCATTTTCTTGGATGAGTCAACCACATGGACAATCCAGTTATAATCCTCTACCATATCAGCAGAATCAAACATACCCGACCAAACAAGCCCACCCAGTTAGTTTAGAATCCACACTCCAATAGTTTATAACAGAGATTAGGGGGGGGGGGAGGTTTCCCAACAAAATTCTAGGAAACTTTCAGAAATGCGAGCCTTTACACAGATGCTAGACACCCAAATAGGACAAATAACAAGCCAATTAAGTGAACGGGAAAAAGGAAAATTCCATAGTCAACCAATTGCGAACCCGAGGGCCGCCTTTGAAGTTCATACCATACCCAACAGAGCTCACCTGAGAACATTAAAACTGCTCAAGTACTTATGACCCTTCGTAATAAAAGAACTATAGAAACTCGACCAGACCCTATACCGCCAACTAAGAGTAATTTAGTTCCCAAATCTCAGGAAAAAGCCCATGAAAATCTAGCATCTAAGCCACATCATGTTCCAACTCTACCGGACCTAGTAGAAAAACCTTATGTGCCTATAGCCCCATTCTTTAACCGACTTGTTCCTGCCAAAAATAACGAAGGCCTGAAAGATATTCTCGAGTTATTTAAACAAGTATGGATTAACATTCCGCTCTTGGCGCCATCGATCAGGTTTCGTCATATGCTAAATTTTTTAAGGAACTGTGTACAAAGAAACGTAGAACCAGAGTTAAGAAGAATTCCTTTAGTGTTGAACAGGTTAGCTCTGTCCTACCATTTAAAATTTCGATCAAACAAAAGGACCAAGGATGTCCCACCATTCCCTTAGTAATTGGAAAATACTACATCCAGCAGGCCCTCCTTGATCTTGGGGCTAGTGTAAACCTTATTCCATTTTATGTTTATGAGGACCTCAATTTAGGCAAACTTAAGCCCACCAGGATAAAACTTCAACTCGCTGATAGATCTATCAAAACTGCTAGGGTTATTGTTGAGGATGTGATAATTAAGGTGAACAAATTTTACTTTCCAGTAGATTTTGTAGTCCTTGATACACCACCGATTTTGAATGTCCATGGCCAAATCCCTATTATTGTAGGTTGACTTTTCCTAGCTACTTCCAATGCTATAATTAATTGTAAAAATGGAATAATAAACCTAACATTCGGGAACATAACCTTGAAACTGAGCACTTTTAATGCCATGAGGTAATATCAGGATTCTGCTGAAGAATGTAATATGATAGGTACCATTATCTCCGAACATTCTAGGGACGACCTTTTAGAAGATTATCTGGAGGAAGACATCGCTGGTATTCACGAGTCAATCCTAAAAGACATTTCAACTGTTCTTGAAAATAATCCTCCTGCATGCACTCCTCCTCATCGGTATACTCCTAATTTCGAGTCACTCTTTATGTCTTCTAACCCCCCAGTTCGTTCTATTGTGTCACCGCCAAAGCTTGAACTTAAAGTACTTCTGGATAATCTAGGATATCGGTTCCTCGGGATTAACAAGACTCTTCCTGTTATCATTTCATATTCATTGGACTTAGATCGGGAAAATAAACTTCTTGCCGTACTAGACACCCATAAAGAAGTAATTGGATGGTCAATAACAGATATCAAAGGAATAATCCCATCAGTGGTTATGCATAGGATACACTTAGAGGAAGGATCCAAAACATCTCGAGAACCACAACGACGTGTGAACCCTCCAATGAAGGAGGTAGTAAAGGCGGAAGTTATGAAACTTCTTGATGTGGGTATTATTTATTCCATCTCCGACAGCTCTTGGATAAGCCCAGTCCAAATGGTACCCAAGAAATCAGGTATTACTGTCGTAAAAAATGTAGACAATGAACTAGTACCCATCCGCACTCAGACAGGATGGCGAGTTTGTATTGATTACCGAAAACTAAACGCGTCCACTAGAAAAGACCATTTGCCATTACCATTAATGGATCAAAAATTAGAATGTATAGCTGGTCATTCATTTTACTATTTCATTGATGGTTATTCAGGATACAACCAAATTTCAGTAGCTCCCGAAGACCAATATAAAGCCACTTTTACTTGCCCATTTGGAACTTTTGCCTATCGTCGCATGCCTTTTGGCCTATGCAATGCACCCGCAACCTTTCAACGATGTATGTTAAGTATTTTCTCAGATATGGTAGAAAAGTTTTTAGAGGTCTTCATGGATGACTTTTCCATTTATGGCTCCACATTTGATGAATGTCTTCTAAACTTAGAATTGGTCTTGATCCGGTGTAAAGAGAAAAACCTAATCCTAAATTAGGAAAAATGTCATTTTATGGTAAATCAAGGAATAGTACTCGGCCATTTGATATCATCTAAGGGGATAGAAGTTGATAAAGCGAAAATTGATTTGATTTCTTCTCTACCTCCTTCTAAAACAGTGAAGGACATTTGCACATTCCTCGGGCACGCAAGTTTTTATCGACGATTCATTAGAGACTTTAGCAAAATCTCACGACCTTTTTGCAATTTACTTGCTAAAGACATCCATATTGATTTTAACGATAAATGTTACAAGTCTTTTAAAACACTTAAGTCATCATTGACCACATCACCGATTATCCAGCCACCCGATTGGACCTTACCCTTCGAAATTATGTGTGACGCTTCAAATTATGCCGTAGGTGCCGTGTTAGGACAACGTTTTGAAAAAACACCCCATGTCATTTGTTATGCGAGTAAAACACTGAATGATGCTCAAATTAATTATGCGACGACTGAAAAAGAGTTGTTAGCCATCGTCTTCGCGTTAGAAAAAATTTGGTCATACATTTTAGGGTCAAAAGTCATTGTGTATTCTAACCATTCAGCCCTTCGATATCTTCTTCATAAAAAGGACGTTAAACCACTTCTTATCCGTTGGATCCTTTTACTCCAAGAATTTGACCTCAAAGTACGTGATAAAAAATGGAAAGAAAATGTTGTTATCGACCATTTATCGCGTTTGATAGTCGACCACATTAACGAAGACCTTCCTATTTCTGAGTATTATTCCGATGAACAGTTAATGAATATTAATAGGGCACCCTGGTTCGCCATTATTGCAAATTACTTAGCCGCAGGGTACATACCACCAGATTTGAGCAGATAAGATAAAAAGAGATTTGAAACAATCTCTAGACAATTTATTTGGGAGGATCCCTATTTATTTAATGTTGGCGCTGATCTAGTAATTCGCCGTTGTGTCCATGAAAATGACATTTCAAAATTTTTAAAAAGTCTTTGTGATGATGGTGGTCATTTTGGGCCTCGTAAAATAGCTAATAAAGTACTTCAATGTGGTTTATATTGGCCTACTTTATTTAAGGACACTTACAACCATTGTTCACGATGTGACCGTTGCCAAAGAGTTGGCAGCATGGGTCGTCGGGATGAGATGCCTCTTAACAACATTTTAGAGGTTGAAATTTTTGATGTCTGAGGAATTGACTTTATGGGCCCATTTCCGGTATCTAATGTCTATTTGTGAATCTTAGTAGCAGTTGACTATATTTCCAAATGGGTAGAAGCTGTACCATGTCGGACAAATGATCACGTTGTCGTAATTAATTTTTTAAACGATAACATTTTAGTTCGATTTGATACACCTCGTGCAATTATAAGTGACGGTGGAACTCATTTTTGTAACCGTTATTTTAAATGTCTTATGCACAAATATGACATTACTCATAAAGTTGTCACTCCATATCATCCACAGACAAGTGGGCAAGTAGAGGTTTCAAATCGGGAAATTAAAAGAATTTTAGAGAAAACTGTCCGACCAGATCGTAAAGACTGGTCCACCCGTCTTAATGATGCTTTTTGGGCTTATCTGACTGCTTATAAACCCTTGATTGGAATGTCACCTTATAGATGTATTTTTGGCAAAACTTATCACTTGTCTGTGGAATTATAACATAAAGCTTACTGGGTAATTAAGAGATTTAATTTTCAAATAGACGCAGCAGGACATCATCGAAAACTTCAACTAAGTGAGTTAGAATAAATAAGACAAGAGGCGTACGATAATGCTAAAATATATAAGGATCAGACCAAAACATATCATGATAAACATATAGTCCGAAAAGTTTTTACACCAGGACAAAAAGTTTTTTTGTTTAACTCAAAACTGCGTCTTTTTCCTGGAAAATTACAAACCCGTTGGCATGGCCCATTTGAAGTTGTAAACATACACCAAAATGGTTGGGCTGAAGTAAAAAATTATCATACTGGGAAAACTATTAACGTCAATGGCCAACGTCTTAAACCTTATCTCAAGACAATCTCTTTAGAAAATTTCCCTGATATAGATCTTTGCGAGCCCAAATACAAGGAATTGCCCATCCCCGAATAATTCATTGACTACACATAAGTTTTGGGGTATGGGAATTTTGTCTGGTTGAAGACGGTAAACTTAACACTTTCTGGGAGGCAACCCACGACACATTCAGGTAAGAAATTCCAATTTTCCTTTCCATTTTTATTTTTTGTTCTCCAATATTAGGGGTAATATTTCATTTAAGTTTGGGGGTAGGAAAATCATTTTTTAAATATTTTTTTTGAAGAAAAGTGAAATAATGACACTCTTGGCAATTTATGATGTACTTTTGATAAATTTCCAACATTTAGACTGAATTTATTTTGACATAAATATTGGGTGGGAAACCCGAATAAATCTAAAAAGAAACCAATAACTTAAAAGTTTACAAGTATACACTAAAATATTTTTACACTATCTTAAGTTAGATGTACTATATTTTAATTATCGATTAATTCAAGTTAACGTGGTATATTTTGAAAACTTGCACTTCACTATAGTTTTGTAATTGATGCATTCGATAGGTTATTGACCAATTTTAGGGAAATCTAGTATTTATGTTATGAATAATTCACTCCAAGGGAGACAACTGCCTAAGAATAAGTTCATTCCCGAAAGAAAAAAAGAAAAAAAACCAAAGTTGCTCCTAAAACTTTCACGCTGCAAGGCTACTTGCATGATTAAGAACTGAAAGAGGAAAAATTATCACCAATCTCGAGTATGACCATGAACTATGTGAAAGGAGCACAAAAAATATTACTTGTGAGAATCCTGAGTCTAGGTCACGAAGGGAGACCAAACCCCGGCAACATTAGTCAACTAGCGGGGATTGTCGACCGAAAACTCCTTGTTACGGAGGCTTCACTAAGAAATAATGTACTCAAAAAGGCTATGAAAAATAAGATACCGGGGAGTAAAACTGACTAAGGTACTTGTCAAACTGACCGTTGAATTTATTCCAGTAAGTACTCGACTACCATACGCTGACTCAATGATTCTAGATAATGTATTAAGCAATAAAACTATCTTCACAATACACTCAGATATATCTGGTAAAATACTTGAATTTCTTTCTAATCATGAGGTAGTATTTCTAGTTTCGGATAAGTATAATATATTTTATGGTATACTCAGGGAATCAAAGGTTTTAAGGAATTTCCTGCTCGTCCACCAGGGAGTCCACCAGGGACACCTGGGAGTTTAACGGCTTGTTGCATACGCTAAATACAATCGCGAGTCCTGCGAAAGTGGTTTCCTTTCTTAGTTTAATTTTATTTCTTTACTTCACTCGGGACGAGCAAAATGGTAAGTTCGAGGGTATTTGATAGACGTAGAAATACGTAGGATTAATGCGCCTAAAAGTATTATTTTGTTAATCCCGATTTTTTAATTTCTAATGTTAGCAGCATTTTCTTATTTTCAGGCACTTATCACTGTTGGAGCTAATAAGTAGAAAAAAACATCTAATAGAAGGTATAAAGATTTGAAGCATCTCCAGCAGTCTCTCAGGCACAAGGAAGATGCCTACATTCAATATACTTGTAGATTTTCTTCATGGAATAAAGATGATAAAGGACTCTACAAGGATTAACATGAGATATGATTTATCTTTATCTGATAGAGTTTTAGAATTGTAAATAAGTTTTTCCTATCTCCTATAAATATGAGAGCAATTTTATATATTTTACACATCTCAATCTCAGGAAGGAATAAAACTTGCATTTTTCAGTATCTTTTTTTTTTCACTCTATTTTATTTTATGCATTTAATTTAAGCTGTGATCAACACCATTAATGGAGAACTAGTCTCCTTAGCTTAGGCTAAGGATCGAACCTCCTGTGAAGTGAGCTAAATTGATGTTAATAGTAGTTTAGATCTAGAATTAATCTTTAATTCTCTTATTTGTAGTTACGAAGAGTTGATCTAGCCATGACAACTCTAAGTTACTACAGATATGAGGAAAATGTCGAATTAGCCATATTCGATTGTTTTCAAGCTCAAAGGGAATTCTAGATCACTAGAGTTAATACTCTCCACCTAGCCATAGAAAAGAGTTTATAAACCCTAGATCCGATTGTCCATGAATAACAAAATTCTTACTTAGGGTTTTAGCCACAAACCCTAGATCTTAGACCCGAATAGACCTAGCCATGGCTATTATGTGCAGATAGAAGCTACCATTTTTATATCGTTTAGTAAACTAAGTCGGAGGTGATCCAAAGCCTGGGTTCTTTTCCTTATAATCGTACCGGAAGTTAGTAATTTAGATTTATGTTTTAGATCAAAACCCTTTTATCAAAATTAGTTTAGATTCATTTATTAGTTAATTAGGAAATTATATTTTTAATACGTTTACTCCCCGTGGATTCGACCCCCGTTTACCCTTATTATATTACGACACCCGTAGTTTTGAGCGAGGTATTTAAAGACCGACTTTTTCTTGCATCAAATGCTGGGGGTAAACTGATTAGGTGTGGCTCCCCAGGACATCTGGAATGTTTTATGTGTAATTATGAGTAAGGGAGTAAATTGTATGAGGTCGAGTAACTGTTAAGGAAATGTAATTATAATGAAGTTTTAATTTGTCACCTTTTGTTGTGACTGTTTTGAATAAAAAAATTGAATTTTTAAAATGTAGGAGATTTTGAAATGGCGTCAGCACTTCTATAAGTAGTAGAAGCAAGAATAGAAAAAACAGGTAACTTTGTTTTTTATCTATTGTATTAGTACAGGAAAAGTTTGATTGCGTATAAGTGTTGAGTCATCATGAGTGTGGGGAGGCCAGAGGGAGATTTGGGTAATAGAGATGAAAATATATTAAAATATAAGGCATGAGACAATGATGGAAAGGTATTTTAACCAAAAAGGTACAAAACGCCTTACGTTAATTGTGGATGTGACGCCTTGGTTCCAAAATCGATGGTGGCTCGTGCGAAGCCCAATAACTGTCAGCAGTTAGAGAGAGAAAATACAAATAATGCTTTATCTTTATCATTCAAATATTTATCAACTTCTGAAAAATTGAAGAACAGTAAAAGAGGAAAGAGAAAAAATAGTAGAAATTCTCGTGAGAGATTAGACGAGAGTGATCAACAATCAAAGCGAGAAAAGGTCGCAGAGATTGAGTCACGATGGTGGTTGTATAGCAGTGTCGTGAAGGAAGGATTTGACGTTGTTTCTGAATCATGATATTGTTGATGTATGTTTAAAAGATTTTTGTGGTTTTCAAATTTGAAAAATTACTATTTAAAGTAACCTATAAAAATTTATTTGATATATATGATAAAAGAGATATGAATGATATACATATATGTATGATGTATGTGTAAAAGATAATGATAGAATACATGGACCTGTATGTAGGTCGAGCGTGAAGAGTATTTGTGCAGAATCAAACCTCATCTGTAGAGTTGTAATTGAGATGGAGACTTCTCCAGTTATGGAGGCGTCGACCTTTGGTCGTTCGGCTAAGTTTATTAATATAGAATCTGATAGGGAGAACGAAGTAAGAGTGGTCCAATTTCTAGATTTCCCTGGACAATTGGTATCATGCCCTTTGAACTCCGATGTGTTTAGCGAGTTTTGTAAATCCAAGGCTCTTATAGGGGGAAGATGGGGAAACTTTGTAGAACAAGATGGTAGGTAGTTTAGAAGTTGTATAGTAGAATCTAGGGATGAACATTTCTTTCTGTTGGCCAATTTAAGGAATAAAAAATTGGATAGGGGAATAGGCAAATCGATCTCTCTGTAGTATTTTGATGGAAATGTCCAGGGCGATCTGAAAGAGGGTTTTTGTGTTATCTATTTCAGTTGGAGTATCGGTTGAGTCTGCCCCTTAGCAATCTTGCAAAATGGATAATGAATATCATAGGGGCATGTCCTACTCAGTTGAACGGGAACATGTGGGAGGTAATAAATGTCTGTAAAAGTTTGAATAAGTTGTGGGAGGAGAATGAGGTGGAAAGGAGAATATCTCCTGAAGATGTTTTACAATTTTATGGAGTGAAGAATTATTCTGCTAGTGGAGGGGCATATTTCTTTGTAAGCTCGACTTGACCTCTTTTCTTCGATCTGAATTCTACAGGTCGAATATGGAATGATAATGTGATTTGGGTGAAAGGTGATTGCCTTCAAAGAGAAGATGAAGAACCTATGGAACTTCTATATAAAACTGCGAAGAAAAGTAAGTGTAATAATGTATAATATCGAACTGCTGAAATTGAATATTGTTATGTTGTTGATAATGTGTTATTGTTTGACAGGTCCTCAATCAAAGGTAAAGAAATAGTCCCTGTTAAAAGGGGTCGAGCTCAAGGCTGTGCTAAAAGAACTTAGCATTAGTAAAAATAAATGAGATAACAGCAGGTCCGAGAAAGTTCAAAAGTCTCAAGTAACGAGACTAATGATGGGTGTTGGCGGCAACAAGAAGAGGGAAGTTGATGGAGAGAGACAAGTGGGTTTGCCAAAGGCCTCTGTAGTAGAATTTACGAATGTGCCAGAGTCTACCACGTCGAATAAGCTAGCTCAGACATTTTTGAAGAAGAGGATAGTGAAGCGTGGTTCGACCTCTTAAACCATTGGGAGTGGTGAGGTCGAAGGAGAGGTAAAATAGAGAAGGGTTGATCATTCTTCTCAACTGATTGGGATGAAGGTCGTAGAGAATCGACCTGGTGAGGTAGACGAGTTGAGAGTTGTGGAGGACCGAGTGAGGCTTGCAGGTCGCAAGGGTGTGGAGGAGATGAGCAAAGTGGTAATTTTGATGACTTGTATGTTTTCTGAATTCTGTATGGTAATTCGAGCTAAAAATGTGTTCGGTTTATTATTTTTGTAGACTGCTCATTTGATGAAAGGGATTTGCCCCGGGATTGAGGAGGAGAAAGCCGAGCTCGAGAAGAAAGTAGCTCGATTAAATTTCAATTTAGTTCGGAAGGGGAAGCGACTGGATTCTGTGAAGGCTGCATAAGAGATGGAGATTTACGAGGATGTGGTTGAGATTAGAGTACAATCCCAATGAATCACGGTATTATTGAATGTGCTTTTCTGGATCGGTGCCCTTGTATTTATGAATTTTTAGAGTATGGAAACCTTCGGTACTTCCATATCGAATAATTATTTGGCAATTAACTTCCTTGTATCTTGGTAAGGTCGTCTGTAGTGCCTAGAATTTGTGCTTCAATCAACTCCTTGATGCGTTGAGCCATATGCTCTTTTGTGACATATTGACGTGTTGCTTGAGTGGCTTAGCGAGGTGGTTGAGGATTATGAATATCAGTGCCTTCACTCAAATGATTACGTGTTAGAATTCGAGGTTGAGGTCGTTGTTCTTTCTCCTGATGTTTGGAAAGTCGGTGACCTCTGCTGATTTCAGACTGAACTTCACCACTCAAATAAATTGAAGGTTAATGTTCGTGTTAAATATTTTGGAAAATAGCTTTGCTTGTGGCTCCTCGGGGTCCCAATCCTTCCCGTACAGAAACCTGGGACGTCTCTGGAACTTGATCGCGATCTCTGGTTTGGGGAGCATGCTGAGAATCCTGTAGAGCCTGTAGCGCAGTCTGCATGGTAGTCATCTGATCTTCATATCATTTGAACATTGTCGAACGAGCTTGTTGCTCGGCTTTGAGCTCCTTCTCGCGGAGCTCTCGGTCAAGAGTTAACTAACGTTCGAGCTCATTACGTATCTCTATTTCGGCGTGAAGATTCACCCGTAGTTTTGTAAGCTGTTCCGGCTCAACTGAAAGATCGAACTGGATTCTGGTTACTAGTCGTATGGAAGTAACCATGATTGGAGATTGATAGTATAGTGAATGTATGCCTTAGGATATCGTAAAAATGTCTTCTTTCCCACAGACGGTGCCAAATGTAATGGCCTAATTCCGTAAGCTTGAGGTGGCTCAAAATTAGCTCTTACACTAATGTTCCTGTGATAAAAACTAATGTAAAGCAAAATATGACACAGGTGATTTAGCGTGGAAAACCTTTAAATATGTAAGAAACCATGACCTCGAGCTGAGGGTTTTAGTAACAATAACTTTTATTGCTTGAGGCTGATATCTTCTTACAAGTGATCTCTCGAACTAGAAATATTTGATCTTGTAAATAAGAAATTTGGTATTTGAGAATGTAGAAAATTTAGTTTTTGTGGTGATTTCTCGTATATTTTTCTGGTCCTTGTCTCTTCTGGAATCTTTTCCTTATATAGGCTTTACCCGCAACTCGTTATCGTGCTGAAGAACGTTCTCCGAACAATGAGGTAAGTAGCGATTGATTGAATAACTGTTGAGTTCGTGAGAGACATGTGTCTTTGACTTGTTCATGCTTTTATGTTGTGCTCGATCCACGTTCTTTATCAGTTCGTGGTGTAGGTGTCAATGCTGACTGTTCATGTTACGTGTAAAATACGCGAGTCTTATATGGAGGTAGTTCGAATTGAAAGTTGTTTGAATTGGGTTAGGCCCTTCCAACATGCACTATATGATATAGTCAAAGAGAAATCAAAATCATTACCTTCATTTGCCGTGTCTTAAGCAACATTTACCGAAGATATCGATTTTCCCCCTTTCTTCTTCTTAAGAAGCGCAGGACATTCATTTTTCTGATGACCCATTTCTTTACAAAATGCACATTGGTCTTTTCCCAAGTTGTTGTTATTTACTCTACAACCATTCGACTTTGATAAAAGGTTATTACCACTTGACTTCTTTTGGTCTGGAAACCTCCCTCTAATCATCAATACCTTGGATGTTGACTCCTTAGACTCATGTTTTTCCTTCCTTCGGTACTCATAGTTTACAACCGCCGTAGTCACATCCGAGTATTATAATAAACTCTTCTCGTACGTTATCGTCGTAACAAAATGCTTAAACACTTCGGGAAGCGAGTTCAAGAACAAAAGTGTTTTGTCTTCATCGCCAACAATTTCATATAGATTCGCCAAGTCGGCTAATAACTTGACGAAATCATTCAAGTGCTCCGACATAGAAATCACTTATCTCATCATGAAGCAATAAAGCTTCCTCTTCAAATGGTGTCAATTTTGGATGCTCTTCACCAAATACTTTTCCTCTAGAATCTTCTAAATTTCTTTTGCAGAGGTTTCATTCATTACAAGGTATTTTATGTAGAATAAAATAGGAAGGAACCTGTAATTAGCTTTCCCCTTTCTTTCTCTGTTTAGTAATTTATAACAGCAACAACTATAATAACTTCGAACAGTAACAACTACAATAACTTCGAACAGTAATAGCTACAGTACTTTGAATAGTAACAACTACAGTACTTCGAACACCAATAGTTACAGTACTTCGAATACCAACAGCTATAGTAACTTCGGTTTAGACAGTTTCGTAAAACAATAATTTTGAAACCACAAATGTTAGGTCGAAGCAACAAAGAGATTTGAGCTCAGGTAAGTAACAACAAATTCAATCATTTAACAACAACAACAATTTTGAACAATAGTAATAGTAACAATGATTGATCTGAAAGAGTAACAAGATGATTAGCGCTCGAGGCTTGGGTCGCACTCTCTTTAAAGAGTATCTCAAGTACTCTCCCAGGATATAACGAGCATATACAGTAGCTTCGCCGGAAGTCTACGTAAAAATTGAATGAGTTTACACCTCAAGTATAAACCGTTTTTAGAGAGAAAAGAGAGAAGACGATGAACAGTAGTTTTTTGTGTGTTTTTGTTTGTAGGAGGAATGAAGGTATTTATAGGTTAAAACACAACGGTCATAAGTATGCAAAACGTTCAATAACAAAATGTCAATAACAATTTTTGAATGCATGCAAAACGCTCCCTGAAGATCAGGTCTATCAATGTAATAGTCGTTGGATGAAGGAGATGAAAGACCCATTTTAAATGAAAACAAAATCAGCAAGCCCATACCCAAACTTAAGCCCAATCCCAATGTCCAAATGAGTTTTTGAAACAATCCAACAATCCCTCACTTTTAAAAACTTTCTGAATGAGAAAAGAAATGAGATAACGGTTTTGATATATAGAGATGCACATAAGTAAAGGTGTCCTTAGACTTGAACCTTTACGTAGTAGACAATCTTCAACGTATAAAAATAATAAGTGATCAGAGTCTTGAACTCATTATTCGCTTTTATACAATGAGGAAAACCACATACAACCCTACCAGGTGCAATTCCTAAATGCCAGTTCATTTCGGCCATGTGCTTAATCTCAGTATAGGTGAAGTCTTTAGAGAAGTTAGCCTAATTTCTCATAGGAAGAGGCCGCACTTCCACAATCACATTGGTGAGTCTATGAAGAGTGTTCTTGTAGCTAGACACCCCACTCAAAGAATGAGATATAAAACTCATTAAGGGTTTAAGAAAACTCAGCCTAGCATTTACTTCAAGATATCATGCATATTTATGTATAGCGAGATGAACTCTGGAGTGACAAACTCCTTATTTGCATGATTCTATATCACAGTGATTTGTTTTCCCCATTGAACCAATTTCTTGGGATTTCCAGTCATTTAGGTTGGGTTCCCACCACTTGTAATTCTATAATAGGCTTTAGCCCCATCCCTAAAGATGTGCTCCACACTTTGTTGCGAAACAGTCCTTTCGTTAAAGGATCTGCCAAGTTGTTTTCCAATCTTACAAAGTCCACTGTAATAGTACTAGATGTGAGGTAACCTCTCATCGTACTGTACTTACGACGTATCGCTAACTTCTTACCATTATAGTAATTGTTATGTACTCTGGCTATCGCAGCAGTACTATTTGAGTGGATCAGTATCGGCGGTATAGGCCTACTCCATAAAGGAATATAAGACAAGAGGTCTTTCAACCTACTTGCCTTCTCACTAGCTGTAGCTAGTGCTACTAACTCAGACTCCATAGTCGACTGAGCTATAATCGTTTATTTCTTGGATTTCCAAGAAACCGCCCCTCAAGCTAAACTGAACACGTATCCGCTGGTGGCTTTGGAATCATCTGAAAATGAGTTCCAATCTGCATTGCTAAATCTATCAAGGACCGCGGAAAACTTCTTATAGTATAAACCCAAGTTCATGGTCCTTTTCAGGTACCGCATAACTCTATCAATAGCACCCCAGAGCGCCAAACTTGGTTTACTTGTAAATCTACATAAAACCCCTATAACATAAGCTCTATCGGGTCTAGTACAGTCTGTAGCATAGCGAAGGCTACCAATAATACTTGCGTATTCTTTCTGTTTAACTGCCTCCCCCAAGTTCTTTAAGAGTTTAACTTGTGGATCACAAGGAGTACAAGCAGGTCTACGATCAAAATATTTGTACTTCTTCAATATCTTTTCAATGTAATGAGATTGATCAAGAGTAATACCAGTGTCTGTGCGTGTGATATTCATGCCTAAAATTACACTAGCCTCACCTAGGTCCTTCATATCAAAATTATTGTTAAACATGGTTTTGGTATCTAAAATGACATCAAGTGTAGAACCAAAAATAAGTAGATCATCAACGTATAGACATATCATAATACAATTTTCACCAGATACTTTTTAATATATGCATTTATCAACAACGTTAATCTTAAAACTATTTGAAAGAAGTAATTGGTCGATTCTGCCGTGCCACTGCTTTAGAGCTTGCTTTAGACCATATAAGGTCTTGTTCAGCTTGCAGACTTTGTGTTCCTCACCAGGTACTACAAAGTCTTCAGGCTGATCCATATATAATTCCTCTTTAAGATCTTCATTTAAAAACACAGTTTTTACATCCATTTGACCTCACATCATTAAGTCTAGTTGACTTAGCGCATTATTAACCTCGCATCGCCACATGCCGAAGTTATTGGTGCCGTTAAATTTCTCAACTTCAATATTCGCATTGTTGAACATCACCGTTATATTCCGTTTAGGCGTAGATGAACTAAGTTCTATTAAAGAACTAGTTTCATCTCTTTCTACTATGGTTTCCCCAATTTTCATATACTAACCAAAACCAAATTGATTTTGAGAAACGTTTTTGTTACTTCAAATTTGCGCACCACCGAGGAATCAACCTCGCTCTGATACCAATTATTAAGTCGCAAGCCGCAAAAGCCGAAACTCCAACTCGATTTGGTTAACAACAAACAAACAACAATTTAAAGGAATACACAATAACAATCATACACAAAGTTTAAGGTGGTTCGGCAATTGTCTACATCCACTGTTCATGAGAGAGAAAAAGTTTATTCAAGATCCAAGGTTACAATCACACAAAACAATTAGGTTTCTCTCAAGGATTTCCTCTCCAAATGATCTTACCAAGGGTGGCTCACAAAATACTTATATTTTCATTATATACTTGGGGAACCTATTACAAACGACTCATATCTTGAGACGATATAATGGCTCAAACAAAACCCAAAATTGAGTTTTACCGATGTCTGTTCGAACAAACCCATTTTATTCGAACAAAAAACCAAGTCTATTCGAAGACTCTAAGTTTTGGGTGGTTCTATTCGAATAGACCCAAAGTCTGTTCGAACATACTCAAAGTCTATTCGAACAGAAAACAGAACATCAACACTCTACGCACCGCACAAGGCCCCAGGGTAATTAATAAGCGGAAATGGGTGATAAATCCTTATTTTTATCCTAATTATAAAAAATAAAAAAAATGATGCTGCAACGCTTTCGAGCAAATGTAGTCCGTCCAAACTACCGATAAAACAATGAGAAATTTTAACACACAAACTGAAGAAGTAAAAGAGAAAGAAAGAGTGTTTAAGGTAAAACTTCATTGATGTTGATGATGACCCTACGCTGGATTCTCACGTTCTGCCCTAAGATACAGGGCACCGCCCCTGTTGTAGTACTCGTAATTGTCTTTTTGAGTTCAGAACATGACATTGTCACACCGAGGGAGACGGGTCTTACAAACTCTGATTATCGATCAACCACCATGAAATTTTTTAAAATTTCACCAGTTTCAGTCAGGATTACTTATCTTTAGCCTCAGATTGAAAACTACAACACAACCCCATTCATGGGTTTTTGGATACGGAAATCTGTAGTTGTTTTGGCATGGTGTTAGGTCTCATAGTATGAAAAATCAAAGTCGTGCCCTTCGACAAAGAGGAAATATGTCGTGGAGCGGATAAGTGTAAACAAGAGGAGCCTAATGATATATACATATATAACTTGTATGCTTGTCAAACTCTGCACCGTTAATCGCTCCTGCATTGAATAACACGACATTAAACTGTCCTCATATTTACTGATTTGATCAACATCGAAGTCGCAATAAAGCAATGAACAATGACTACTCTCCAACTCAATATAAGAGTAGCAAAATATAGCTAACAACCAATTTCACTAGAAAAAAAATCGAAGACGTCCTTTGTACAATACAATTACTAGTGGCCTCACACAACCGCTCAAAAATAATCGTTTTGTAAGCTATTTCTCATTCATTAAAGCATAAGCTATCTATGAAAAGGCCCTATAAAAACATACTACTCAAAAAGTTCTATAATCCCATGAAATCCCACTTTTTCTTTCTTTCACAAGAAACACTAGCACTCTTTCTCGACTTCTCAAACTCGGTTACAACTCCCTTTATAGTTCCAAGTAAATATGCACCTTTCTGACTCTGTTTTTCTCTCCTACGTTCTTGTTTTCGCCACTATTTGTCTCTGGGTTCGGCCTAACCATGTTTGTTTCTTGTTTGATTAGTCGCAGTTTCAAATGGACGTGAAGAGAGGTGGAACGATACACGTAGATAACTCTGATGGAGCAAGGACCAATGTATCATCACAAGATCACTTGTCTATTTTTATCCCTTCAAGGAAGTCGTGTACTAATGCGCCCGTTGGGACTAGACTACAAGATCATGAAGAACTTGAATTTCGGAGCAACTTGATGAGGAAGACAAGTTTGGGATTAGGAAAGAAAATGGATTCATCAAGTCGTAAAAATATACCTATACGTAAAACAAAGTCATTGAGTGCTCAATTTCTTGTTGATATTGATGAGCTAGTTAAAACAACGGACGGAAATATTAATGAGACAAGCTCCATAGGTAGTAAACATACTAGAAATGGGCGACAGGGATTCTCCTTCTCACTTGCAGAGACCTTTGCAGCCTCAAACGATATATCCGACGTTTCCAGATTAACAGACCCCAATTGCAGTAAGTAGTTTTTTTGCATTTGATTTTTTTTTTTCAATTACATGAAGATAGTTTACGGTAATTTATTTGTATTTGTACAAGTAGAAGACAGTGCAATGGGTGATTCCCCACTTGCAACAGAGGAAGACCCGGACATGTACAATTTCAAGAAATTGCAAATCGAGCCTACGTTGCCCATATTTCTCAAGGTACATGATATCAGATATCTCTTACAGTTGGTGTTTTTATGAAATATTGTAAATTTCTTATATGGGATTGAGAAATGTAATTTTATTTATTTGGTTTATGTTGCAGTTTCAAGATGTGAAGTACAAGGTAGCTGTGAAAGGAAGGAATAAGAGTTCAGATGTTGAGAAGTTTATACTTCACGGAGTTACCGGTTCGGTACACCCCGGAGAAATACTTGCTCTTATGGGACCGTCTGGTGGTGGTAAAACAACTTTACTAAATCTCCTCAGTGGAAGAGTGAAAAGTATCGAGCCTAGCGGTATCATCACATACAATGATCAACCTTATTCCAAGTCATTAAAGCGCAGGTAGACACATGTCCATAGTTACTTACCAATATATCCAAAATACGCATTTAGAATATTTAACCATGATAGATAAACAGGATTGGGTTTGTTCTACAAGACGATGTCGTGTTTCCTCACCTAACGGTGAAAGAGACTCTAACATACGCTGCTCTCCTTCGTCTGCCCAAGGTTTTATCCAAACAACAGAAAAAAGATAGAGCCGTAGACGTTATCAGTGAACTCGGCCTAGAAAGGTGTGTTTTTCTCTTAGAAACATATTAGTTTTTATCTCACAACATCCCCGATAACATAGAGTGATATCTTGAAAATCATTATCACAGAAAGGGTGATTTGATGTATTTGTATAATATAGGTGCCAAAATACCGTTATTGGAGGAGGATTTGTTAGAGGGATATCTGGTGGTGAAAGAAAACGGGTCTGCATTGGCAACGAAATACTGCTCAACCCATCGCTTCTCTTCCTAGACGAGCCAACATCTGGCCTGGACTCCACAACTGCACTTAGAATCATTCAAATGTTACAAAATATCGCAGAGGTGCGTAATATATACCTTCTGACATTTTCATAACATCCTTAAATCGTAGAAACTAAGGTTTCATATCTTGCTGTAGGCTGGGAAGACGGTCGTGACTACAATTCACCAGCCGTCAAGTAGATTGTTCAATAAGTTTGACAAGTTAATTCTCTTGGGTAAAGGAAGTTCTTTGTACTTTGGTAAAGCGTCTGAAGCAATGATGTACTTCACTTCAATTGGTTGCGCTCCGTTGATAGCCATGAACCCCGCAGATTTTCTCATTGATCTTGCTAACGGGAACATAAAAGACAAATCATTTCCTTCTCAATTAAAGGATAACGTGTTTCAAGCTACAAGTCCTTCTTCTGTCGACATCCATAAGGTAAAATACAAATTTTTTTCATTAATATAGGCTGTAGCCTGTAAAAATATTTCGTGTAGTTACAAATACGTGTTTTTGCAGTATCTTATAGGGGCGTATGAAACAAAGGTTGCGAACATAGACAATAATATGCTTCTTAGACCTGCACTAACAGATGAAGAATCAGATGCGAGATGTAGGTCAAATTCAAGGGAATGGGGAGCGACTTGGTGGGAACAATATTCCATTCTTTTCAGGAGAGGCCTAAAAGAGAGACGTCATGAATATTTAAGTTGCATTCGAATAACACAAGTGATATCCACTGCAATCATAATAGGATTGCTATGGTGGCACTCCGATGCTTCGTCCCCTAAGAGGTTCCAAGATCAGGCAGGGTTGTTGTTCTTTATTTCAGTTTTCTGGGGATTCTTTCCCATATTCACAGCAATATTTACATTCCCACAAGAGCGGGCGATGCTTGTCAAAGAGAGATCCGTAGGCATGTACAAGTTAAGTGCATACTTCGTTGCAAGAAACTTGAGTGATCTTCCTTTGGACCTCATTCTTCCTATAGTGTTCCTTGTTATAGTCTACTTCATGTCAGGGTTGAAGCAGAGCTTTTCCGCATTTTTCTTAACCTTGTCTGCAGTTTTCCTCAGTATCATAGCTGCTCAGGTACGAAATGTTCTAGCTTTCATCGTCTTAAAAATCAGAAATATGTTAGATTATAATTTGATAAGCATATTGTTGCAGGGATTAGGTCTGGCCATAGGTGCAGCATTCATGGATGTGAAGAAAGCAACAACGGTAGCGTCTGTTATCATTATGACGTTCATGTTATCTGGAGGATTCTTCTTACAGGTATGTCAATCCTACCTCCACCCGGAAATAAAAACCATAAATTTGTACTACCACTATTACGGGTTTCAACATTTTAGTTCCTCTTCTATATGTGGGTGCAGAATGTACCATCTTTCATGTCATGGGTACGCTACATATCTTTCAATTACCACACATATAGCCTACTTTTGAAAATACAATACAGTTGCTCTGATGAAGTGCATGGATTGGGTTCATGCAAGTATTCTGCGGGATTCAGAATCGATGGAGGTGTTGATGAAGCCTGTGCACTGCTTGTGATGATATTTGTCTATCGTTTATTGGCATATGTTTTCTTACGCAGAATGAAACTTTCTATGGTTAACATGTAAGGAAGAAAAAAAATCGAGTTGGAAATTTTGTGTTCTCGGCCGTTTTGGTTTTCAGATTTTGAGAAAAACAGAGATGATCGATGTTATTCTAAATTTCTAGATATCAGATAGATCTTATATTTTAAGCTGCAAGGCTTGACTGACATGCACAATGTCAATGTCAGACTGTATATCACATATCTCAAAATTAGATTCCTTAGATATGGACCAAGGTTAAAAGGGTGTGTTATAACTTTACATTATTTGGTGCAAGATCACAAGAAAAAAAACTTTATAACTGCGTTATTTGTCCTCTAACGGTGTTATATTAAAATAACGGTTGTATTTTTGTTTTCAATATATATAAATATTAATTTTCAATTATAAGAACCGACGTTATTTTACAAATAACACCGTTATAGACGTTATTTTTTATATTTAACAAGATAATAAAAGAAAAACCAAAGTACTTATTATTATTGAAGTAATTGAAGTTATTACTTATTACAACATTGAAATAATACACCACACCATACCGACAAATTAAACATCACACCAAAGCATTAAACATTACACCAGAGCATTAAAAATCGCATAAACATCAAATAAAAAATGATTATTCTGGAATGCGACATATTATTCACTGGTAAACGGAGTCGAACTGATTGATATCAAATTCAGAGTAGTTCGAAGGTTGTCTATGCTCCAGATTGATTTGGTTGAAATCGAAATCAAAATACGCCTCAGGCAACGGCTCCATTGGTTACATAGGTGCTTGTGACCAATTTTCTGGGAAATCTGTGTCAATAACATAAGTAGAGTACCTCATTTGCTCATTGACCTCCGAGTTTTCAGCTAATAATTCTCTTTCAAGCTCTTTTGGCCATTCTTCATGTACTGGCAACAAAGGCTCATCGTCATCTCCAACAATCCATTCACAAAATGGTCTACACGATAACGTCAACGTCTATCTTCCCTTCTTCTTTCAAGCCGAACATTGTATTGAACAAAGACAAGATCATTGAGTTACTTTGAAAGTCACCGATTTATAATCTTTGTGTGGATCCTGTCAAAGGTACTCCAGTCCATTTCACATCCGGACGAAGTACATGTTTGACTTAAAATTCTTACAACCAACTTTTAAAGTTGAGGCAATTCCACTCCATATGAATTCCACCAATCAACTAAAAAAAATAGCTTAAAGTTCAGTTAGAAAATGAATGATAAGTAAATAACATAATCTTATGGTAAATAATTTAAGAACTCACTAGGACTTCCTTGTTGAGTTGCTATGCGTGCAACTTCTGACCCCATACAACCTGGCTTGAAAGGAAGCTTTCATATCTGTGTCAAATAAAAAATATTATATTATATTAATTAAATTGTAATAACATGCATATATAATTTTATATAATAGACTTTGAATACCTCTAACATTACTTGTGCCTGCTCAAGTGGGGTTGATATCGTCTTTGCAATCAAATTGTTCAATGCTAAAGTTGGGTGACACATGACATTTTCATTTAAGAAAGTGGAAGGAAAGAACATGTAATATTGGTTGATATCACCTTAGTAGTTATTTCATATCATATCACAAGAAATGACTTTCCTCACATTAATGGTTATTTCATATCATAATACAAGAAATAATTTTTCTCAAAAATCATATAACGGCATATAATGGTGTTATAACGGTATATAACGGTGTATAGCCGTGTATAACATTCATTAAATGTGAAGAAAAAATATTGTTATAACAGTAACAATAGTTGTTATAGCATAAAATAACGGTATGTAACAACAAATAACGAGTGTTATTTTTTAGAACGGAACGGGCTCAAGGCATTACCGTTATAATGTTGTTATAATACTTGTTATAACGGTTATTTAAAACCATGTTATGGACTAGTAGTCTAGTACTAGCCCTGGCTCGCCATGGCACAAACCTCGAACTGTCATATCTCAAAATTAGATTCCTTAAAATTTAGATAGTTATGGATAATTTGGAAATAGCCCCCACATTGGCTTAACAATTTTAAATACACCACAAACTCTAAAAGCTCACCCCATTCCATTATTCTTAAGTTTCAAAATATTTAAAGACAAATATGCCTCCAAAATAAAAACATAATTATTTTCTAATCTAAAAGTTCACACCCTCTCTAATTCCTTTGGCCTTAATTTCTCTTAAACAGTAAAACCCAACGAGTTCCTCTACTCTAGCTTAGTGACGTGAGAAGAACAAAATAAATATTTTTAATGTTATATAAGTTCGATTAGTCTACTTTCCCTATATCTAATTAAACAAAGCAAGCAAAACAGAGTTAATAGTACAACGCGACTATTTGAAGACTTATAAACCCTAGAAAGGAAGAAGAATGCTAAAAGAGCAAGAGTAGGTTGAGCTATCTATTTTAAAAAAATCTTAACTTAATTTTGCATTTTTTTAAAAGATAGGATGAGCTAATTAACCTTGAAAATACAAGTGGGGTAAGGTTAAAACAGGGCGAGCTAATTAAATAATGGGGTGTATTTAAAATTTCTCAATTCATTACTTTATTAAGAATATGGTGTATTTAAAATCTCTCAAGAAAAAAGTTACTTTATTACTCTGTAAAGATGAAAAGCAAGAAAATAAGTTTTGCTAACACAAAATAAAATTACTTTTGAAAGCAATTTCACGGAAGAACACTTCGTCCATCCATCTATCTCTCTTTCCACCCCATCTCGCTCTCTGTGTACTCCAATCCCTAATTATTCTCTTATACTTGTGATTTCTTTTGTATTCACACCTATCATCATGTCCTCCTTCGAAGGAGAGTATCGTCCTAGGAACCCAAGATGTATACATGAGCTTGCATACCTAAGAGATCATAAAAACTATGATTAACATTCCTGCCGATGTAACCCCATATTGCAGCTCTTACCATCTTGTGAGATTCAAGAACTAGCAGAATTGATGAAACTAATCCCACTCTAAAACTAGTCACATTAGCATAAACTAAACAAAATTAAGAGCTATATCAATATGTTCTTGCAATCCTACCCAAGATTAGAAGTTTGTTTTGTAATATACTTATTTTTTCATGAGGATCTAATGTTTTGAGGTCTCCCGGTTAATCTTAGACAGAAAGAATACAACCATTTTCGCAATTTTCTCTCAATTACATTTTTGACTTCTTAAATTGATTTTTGAGGTTGCCAAACAAACTTTTAGTTGCTTTTACTTCCACAACCTTTTCAATAAAGTTACTTTCAACTTTTTCAAGTTTACCAAATGTCCCCTAAGATGCGTACTGAGCCGCTTTAGGCTTTTAATACCGATACTGCCCATAACGTGCATGACGGATGTGAAACTGAATGACGTAGTACAACCTTTTTGCTAGGCAAACAGTTTTATACAAGGATCTGTACCCTGAGTTTCCAACCCTATGGGGTTTCGAACCAACGACTCCTCTCTTGGTAGATGGTCACAACCACCATTGAATGACTGTCTCTTCTACTAGGTTCGGCACCCTTCCAGCATACTCCTCGGGGTATCCAGGTACCACAATCCCCCTTAACGTTTTAAAAGCCATATTTATTGAGCTTCCCCACTTGTCCAAAACAAAATATGAATTTGAGTGCGGAACAATTACGGGAATCTAATGGTTAGCAATTGCAAGATCATTAAAAATAAATCGAAGCACTTGATTTGTGAAGCTGTTTCTAAGATAACAAGTAATGCCTAAAACTTAAATTTGTTTCGCTTTTCATCCTCATAAACAAATGAACTTCAAAGTCATGTTTAAATGAAGATACTCCTACTTAATTCGATTAATCGTTTAATTGTCGCATTTAAACTACAATAAACACAACAAAAATAAATAGATTCCATTATTAACCATTATCAAATGAGAATAATCCTACAATAAATCCCGATTCATACCATTAATACAAGAACCCGATTAAAAGAACCTTAATCAATGACTGGTGAGTCATATTTACCCGATCATTATATTCACCATACCACTACACGCCCATGTCAAGTAACAAGCCGACTGCCAGACTTTCCCTGCCCAATTTTCCTCACTCAACCCTCTAAACAATTTTTACCGCAAATCCAACACAAACCAAACCCTTTCGTCTTTCTTTCTTTGCCTACTCAACCCCGATATCCCCCCCCCAAAAAATGTCGTCACGCCAAATATTACGTTTTTCATCTAGCGCGTTCCCATGAAACCAACCACTGGAGATGCTCTAAGTTCTAGCAAATTGTAGTTTTGGCTTGCCCCTCCTCCACAGCTCAGCTCTGCCATTGCCAACTCTCACCTCCACCCTCTCACTTCTCTTCCATCTGTTAAAAAAGAAAAAAAAAAAAAAAAAACTTTGAAATTCAAACTACTGTTGTAATTGAGACAATTTTATTAATATTTATTCCAAACCCCTCCTCACACAAACCCCATAATCCCCATTTCCCCCTTCTAATGGCGCCATCCGAGATGACGACGACCCAACCACACCCACTTAACGTCTCCGTTAGAAAACGGACGGAGGCACCAAGGAGAGGTTGTCCGTTAAGTTGTTCTCCAAGAAAGAAGAAATTTAGGTCTTTGAAGGAGATACTATTAACAGCTAAACATTGTGTTTTAGATGATTTTGGTTGTTATGATGATGTGATTTGTGGGAAATGTGGGTCAGGTGATCAAGCTGAGGATGTGTTGTTGTGTGATCAATGTGATAAAGGATTTCATATGTTTTGTTTAAGACCCATTGTGGTTCGAGTTCCGATCGGCCCGTGGTTTTGCCCTAATTGTACTGATCAGAGACCACCAAAATGTAGGATTTTTTTTTAATGATTTATATGGTTTATTATTGTTGTTTTGGATGTGGGGTTTGATTAGTTTGTTTTTTTAGGTTCACCTTTAATGCAGACGAAGATTGTGGATTTCTTTCGGATTCAGAAATGCGAGGGCGAAGAGGAGGTGGAGAAATGTGCATCTACTGCTCAAGGTACTTTTATTGGAGGAATGTGTGTAGATATTTAGGCGCGAGTTTGTTAAGAGAAAATTTTATACAGGTTTAGATCAAGGAATGTGTGTTTATATTGATATGTTTGTGGAGTCATGCAACGAAAAAACCTAAACTTAAAAAAGTTTTGATCCGTTTTAACGAGATTTCCGCTAAAAGTAGAATTGGTAGCATACACTTTAAAGAAAAATTTACCGCGTATTAGTATTTGGAAGAAGGATTCAAACTACTTAGATTTACTTGATGGCAACAATGTAATGACTCCAGAACTTTACATTTTAGTCATTCTGTTGCTCGATTCAACAATTGGAATCAGAGCATAATTGTTTGGTAAGGGTCATATATTGTTGTGCGAGATTCAGGCGAATTTGGTTGATATGATAGCCACATCGATCGTTTTCGTCGCCTTCAGTGTTTACTGGCTTAATGAGAACTGAGAAGCAAATTTAATTTTCACTATTCGAAGAATGATAGAGGATCCAGAGGAAGATCAGATTGATTCAATATTATAATGACTTGAGAACTTCGCATCTTTGTAATCTGTTGTGCGACTCAATAATTGACACCATATCATAATTTGCTTGGTCCACAGCATTTGTTTTGGTCACATGTAGTAGTCCCGCCCCAGTTGAGTCTTTAATACGATCAGTGATCATGCAAACCCTTAGTGCTCTGGGAGGATGCAAATTTTGTAATCCTGGTCCTTTGCCACGAGACAGGATAGTGTGACTTTAGCAACTCAGGTATCAGTGGAGTTACAAGTTCATGTTGATGTACCGTAAAACGGTACGAGGCGCGGCCTTAGTTCGAATTGCCATTTAGACTACATTCAAGGATCATGAAGTCAGTTAGTGCGTTTCGAACACAGGAAAGTAATTAGATGGTATGGTTACTCCAGGTGTTACTAAGATTCCATTTGAGGCCACTGAGTTTAGATCCCTAAGTGTCATTGTCAGATAGGAAATCTTAAATACCAAATTATGATATCTATTGTCAAGTATGGATAGGGGCTTAAAACATTAAATGGGAAACTACTGATACAGGTAAGAACAGAAGAAACCGCTTAAATGATAGCGTGGAGAAAGATGAGTTTGATTTGAAAAAAACATACTTTTATTGGAATACAAGTGATAAAACAGGAAACGTATTGAAAATGATCAGATATTAATGGAGAATAATTTTAAAAACAGAAAAACAACATGTCCAGTATTATAAATAAGCTTCCATCTATCAACTAATCATGTACCAAATTATGATATTTACATAGAATTGGGTTCAAATGATGGTCATGCATTAGAGTTTGTAATTTTCTGAATTTGAATACTGTCTAGAGTTAAGTTTATTTAGCTACTTTTTGAAGTTGGTTGCAAAAAACTTGGAAGAACTCGAGAGACACTATTCAAGTTATAAGTTGAGACGACTAGGGTAGCTTTCCTTTTGTAAGATGCCATTTAAAACGGGAATTACCAGGCTTCTAAATGTTTTTTTCCTAATAAAAATGCAATTTGGCAACAGAAGTATGACTAGTGGAAATCATGAATAGAGTGTACCATCAAGGATGTAATCTGTGGATATGTTTGACGAGGAAAACTTGGTGGTAAAGTAAAACAGTACCCAATATTGTGTCAGATTGATATTTACCAAGGCAGCCCTATTTATGCAAAGGGAGTTTTCATTGTGGGAAAAGCTTGAAACCTTTGCAAAAAAGGACAAACAAACAAGCGGTTGAAAAGGTAAAAACTGCCACGTGGGCATTCTAGTTAAGTGCATTGTTATTAAATCGGAAGATTTTACGATTTGAATCAAAATGGAACAAAACGAGTTGAATTAAATCGTGAATCACCATAAATCGAGTGAATCGGCGATTCAAATCATGCAAATCAGTTAATCGTACGAGTTGGGAAGTCCTTAAATTCAAAGCTTTTGACGGAACATAAAACACTATTACGAAAAATGGTTTTCTATTTTTGGTTGAATATTATTTAATCGATATTTTTAGGAATCCTTACTCCTAATTATTGTAAAACATAAATTTAAACCTTGTTGAAAACCTTCTCTCAATAATTTTATTCTTCCAACTAGTCTACAAAATGATATACACTTACTAATAATACAAAATCGATAACCAATTAACATTTTAGGAATTTGTGTTTTCTTGGTATTTGAGAATTTGGAGGAATTTATCCACATAAATATATAAATCCTGAATCTAACTATTCACGATTCTAACTATTCACAATTCACCAATTTATATAAAAGTGATTCACCTTACGATTCACAATTTAACAACAATGGTTAAGTGAGAAAAGTTTTCGCTACTAACTGGTAAGTATAGATCTGATTTAGAATTGCTTTAATAAAAAAAGACTCTAACAGGGTAGTTTCCATACTTGTAAATCCCCTTTATTCTGTTACAAGGGAGCCTACGTCACTAGTAGTATCTGTAGAGAATAATATCAAATTTTTACGAGTTTTAAAGAGAAGGATTTACATTTAATAACAGGTTGATTTACGTTTGAGATCATCTCCATGAAAACTTACCTAGTGGTTGAGAAGGATGATTTATTTTTCTCATGCCTTTGGTGCTATTTGCTAGGTATCTCTGCTGTTATTTCATCTAATCCCTGAGTAAATCGTTCCCCACTTTCATTTCTTCTTGAGAGAGAGAGTAAATAACTGATGCTTATAGGTGGAGGGATGCTTTTGTCCCATTAACTTCTTCAATTTCATTGCCTGTTGGTGTCACATCATCTTCCAGTTCTCTGGGTGCCTCTTGTGCATCAAGGTTGTCGTGCTTCATTTTTATGGCTTGGACTCATGCATATTACCTAGTCTGTTCTACTTCTCTCTTAAATGACCTTCTTAAGCTGTACTTGTACCTGACTTCCCTGTAGGAAAAAGGTCCTTGTAGTCTTTATTGCAACAAGTGTGTCATTATTTCTTTGCTTTCTCTCTTACCTTTGAAAGTCATTTATCTTGGTAAACCATTGCTCGAAGGTTTCCGATTTTTGCAGTGGCGTACTGTATACTTGGGGATTAACACCGGCATTAGGCTATGTAAGTTGTACGATAAAGATAGTCTCAGATGCATAGGCATATTTAGGAGCAAAAAAAGGCCACCCCTTCTTCAATAGTAAAAGGGATTGAAGATGCCAACAGACCAACTTTGCTTGTTCTTGTTGATCTCTTTATGCATTGATGTCAAAATGATGTGGTCGTCTCCTAGTGATGCAGCCTAGGTCAACCCAGAAGGATATGACAGAAAGTTGGTGCGTCAAACACATGAAAACACGGGGGAATGCAGTTGTCTAACCTGTAAGTCAAGGTTAAATGATTCAAATGGTTGTCATTGCGATCAAATCCAGTCACATTTTGTTCTACTCCAATAATGTGCGCTTTGTTAACACCCAATTCTTGAAGGTTTTTTTAGAAAAAAAGGATATTCATCTATATGTCAGTGTCAACAATCACCTGAGCTTGTTCAACATCGGTTATGATATGATGTACAATGGTCGATTGTGGAATCCAAAATCATTTGATATATGATTGACAGAGTGACAAGGTCCCCATTTCTTTTTTGTGAGCCTCTCTTCTTTGCACCTCTGCTATCTCTTCAGTACTTGGTTATATTTGATAGGGCGGATTTTGTCTGATTGCTGCTCATTGAACTTCATTTATATGAAAATTCCTTAAAATATACTATTCTTGATACTGCTTACCCGGAATTTTCCAACACTGTCACTGGTGGCCGCGCGAGTCTGGTTACCTTCTCCCTTCCTGAGTGTTATACCGTGAATACAGTCATTGAGAAATAGTATGCAGTCCTAGTGCTGGTGATTTTCATCCTCATTGTAACCCCACAGAACTTTTCTTGAATGATCTATCCGATGCTTTGTATTTCTTTGCCAGTCGTGAAATACACCGTTGGTTGTCACCTATGTAACGTCGTTACATGGACGCAATATGAGAGTCCCTGACTTAACTCTCATCCCAACCACCAAAGTTGGCATGACTTGTCCTCTGTTTTCAAGCTTAGAATGCACTCAATTACTCTTGAGCACTCCAACACTACATGAAGTTTGAAGTCAATAGTAATTGTTGTGAAGTTTCTCCTCTCTACAGGATAACAAATTTTCGTCTTAAAACTCACTCCGTATTCTCCCTCGAAATTCCATGCACAGAGATAACAATTACGAGGCACAGATGTATGCTTAAGCATTAACTTTGTTGACACATTGAAGAAGGTATCCTGTAAGCTGGATCTTCATTTCTCATTTCTCTTAAATGACTCCGTACGATCCCTGGTTAATTTTGTATGGTATGTAGGATTGTGTAAAATTTGATTTGTTTAAATGACAAAGAAGAAACACGGATTTGCTAACTACGAAACAATTAATAAGAAAATAAATCGCTCGAGCGAAACATAAGAAATCTGAAAGACTTAATTTGCAGAGTTCTTAAGTTAAAGTAAAATTAATCAAACAAGGCTTACATTTTTTATTACTACTCGGCATGGTGCTACTGGCACCTCAAGACAAAAAATAGTTATTACTACAATTCTACTGACGGGCATGTCGTCAATCAATATTGCAATGAAAACATGACAGTCATCATATCAATCACTGCAGATATACCGACGCCGAAGAATCATGACTGGGGGGCAAACTCCAGTCATTTAATGGCACCTAGATGCAAGTTGTCAGGGGTCATCCATAGTAACATTGAGGGTATTCAGGTACAAGGTCCCAACATTGGGGACTTTGAGGAGTCATAGTGACATGCTTAAGGCACCAATGCGAAATATGCAAGGTGTACTTTGTACCCTGAAAACAGTGAGTTGCAAATACTCACCTTAGGCGGCGACCATGGTGGTTCTGGCGCAAGTGTCCTTAGATAAAGTACTTTGGCATATGGTTTCATCCGTGACCTAGAATAAACTGAAACACAAGTGTAGAGGGTCCTACCTTCCATGTTTAGTCCTCAGCCTTTCAAGCTGAGTTAGACCCGGAGCCACTTCAATCTCTCTTAATGCACTTAAGACCGTACCCTCGCCTGCCATTATCCTACTATTACTCTTACTTTCAATACAACTGTTTTTGTTATCGTGATTACACTTATAACTGCTTCATTTTGACAGATTACCTTCCTTCTCTTGCTTGGTTTTCAGATAGGAGGCGGAGGAGACGTTCAGGTCCATTAGTAATTTACAAGAAGCGGAGGAGATTGTTGCCATTTGCTCCAAGTGAAGATCGTGCGCGGAGACTAGAACAAATGGGCTCCCTTGCCACCGCTTTAACAAAATTGCACATCGAGTTCAGCAATGACCTTTCTTTCATGCCTGGCATGGCCCCTAGATCTGCTAATCAAGCCAGTTTTGAAAAGGGTGGAATGCAGGTTCAAACTTTAAACCTTCTCTTTCACTTTTCCTAGTGTAGTTTTTGGTGCTTTCAAGCTATCTCCAATCTTACATTGTTTGAATGCATAATTTTTTTCTCTTTTCTTTTCCTTAGGCACTCTGTAAAGAAGATATAGAAACTTTAGAGCATTGCCAAGCCATGTGCACAAGAGGAGAGTGGCCTCCCCTCATAGTGGTTTTTGATTCACATGAAGGGTAATTTCACTGACAAATGCTTCACTTGTATATCATTTAATAATTACCTTTTATATAAGGTTTTTCACGCCTTTAGACATGAGAAAACAATAACGTCTCAGGGCTGTATTATTGAAATACACGTAACAGGATCATGTTATGTATCTCGTGGGTCATGTATGGCGTTGGAACATGAGACATTAATGTTCTTGCATCTCTAGAGACGTGAAAACTTTTTCTTTGTTTGAAGAATAGTGTGCCTGAAAAAACCCTAATGTGTCCATGCAGTTTTACAGTAGAGGCTGATAGCCAGATAAAGCATATGACACTTATTGCAGAGTACACTGGCGACGTGGATTATATTAAGAACCGCGAAGACGACGATTGCGACAGTATGATGACTCTCCTTTTGGCAAAAAATCCTTCCGGTAGTCTTGTTATCTGTCCTGATAAACGAGGAAATATTGCTCGCTTCATCAATGGAATTAACAATCATACTATGTAAGTTTTTATTCCCCGTCTATCTTAGTTTGACCTTGAACTGTTTGTAAATTTGTCAACTTAATTAGGAAAAAGTATATTAATCAAAGCTCTCTATAACTGAAAAAGGGTTCGGATGTTTCTGGATTCGCCAACAGTGGAAGTTGAAATTCCAATGACCATTGGGAAGTTTTTGATATCTTGGCGTATTGCAATCCAAAGGTTTTTTACAAGCTTTCATGATATTAACCTTCAAAAATTTTCATGCTTTCTTCGAGCGATCTTTTCAAAGCCGTCTGCTTTATAACTTTACCTTAGCTGTGCAATTCCCCTTGCCACATGTGTTGAGTAACTTTACTAAAAGTTTTTGTTGTTGTCGTTGTTGTGTTAAGTGAGTATATAAGTTATGTTTTATGGTTTTGGCTATGTTTTATTGTTTTGGCCAAATCTTGCCTTTCCGGTATTGAATAAGTCAATGCTCTCACAAACGTTTCCATTTTGGTATTCCCCTTTCTTATATAAGTCTTGCAAAACTGCCGTGCTTGAAATCTTTCCATTTTCTTGCAGGCAGGGAAGGAAGAAGCAGAATCTAAAATGTGTAAGATATAACGTAAATGGTGAATGCCGGGTTCTATTGGTCGCATCCCGTGATATTGCTAAGGGAGAAAGGCTATACTATGACTACAATGGATACGAGTACCAATATCCAACTCATCATTTTGTCTAATGTTCTTTATAGCCTTTTCTTACATATACATTAAAGCCGGTGAATCAAAAGTGATCTCGGGTTGGTAGAAAAAATGATTTTGGTGTAGACATCAGACTAGATATGTTCTAGAAAACTTCCTACAAAGAGGGATAATAGAATGTTCTAAAGTTATGCAGAGGTTTCTCCCATCGACAGTGATATCAACTATTTAGGCCGACATATATATGCGTAAGACATCTGCAGATATCTATACAAGCTCCGATCTCTTACTGATGCAAGGTGTACACCCATGGATGTTTCAACCAGTTGTTTGTTCGCTGTCTCAGGTTCCTTTTTCTCTCTTTCTTTTTTGTTGCTTATGTTCCTTTTTAATCATTGGGATTTTATTTAATTTCTAATTCTGGCTTCCTTTGGGGAATACATGATTAGAAACGGAGTTTCTTGATATTTATGAATGAGAAGATAACATTTATTTTGGATATTATTTGTCAAATTTAGCATTTTTACATTGTTGTTTCAATTCTCTGTTGGTTTTTTTTTTTGGGTAAACAACGGCTGTTACTCGTAAGCTTCTAGTATAACATTCCTCAATGGATGCACTGCTCCCTTCGCCTGATTCATTCACAAGCCAACACTATTCTCTGGGCAGAGACTTCATACTGAGAAAAGTTTCAGAAAAATATCTGATGATGTTATGAAAGTTCCACATGGATATTTGAGAAGATCCCTGTCCGGTCTATACCTCCATTTACACTTATCAAACTAGATGAATTAAAAGGAGATTCATGAAGTGCGATAAGAGCTGCAACAAGACCAGCATTTCCCGATATTGTAGGCTCTGTAAACTGAGGCATGCCCCTTTCGTCTGTGAAGTTGTCGGTTTTGTCAGGACCAGCCACCATTGCCCCTATGATTATGTTCGGGTTCGGATCTTTGGATGTGAGCCATCTAGCCCCCTCTACACAGGAGTGTTGCTGATTGTCCCAAGGGATCGATGCGCTTCTGTGGTGAACATGGGTAGGAAATTTATCTGTATATCCCACCAAGTAGCTCATCTTCATCGGATTATCTCCTATGATATAGTTTACCTACACAGAGAGGAAAGAAAATCACGGAAACAGTGAAAATAAGAGCAACATCTCCAAGTAACTCTAGTCGGAAATAACCGCGGTTCTTTTGAAAGCATACCTGAGACAAAGAAAAGCTTTGCAACAAATCTACCGAGAACTGCTCGTATCCACAACTTGCGTCTGAACGCCCCATCATGTAGAGATAGTCGTAATACAATTTGCTAAGAAACGATGCTGCTGCTGCATACTGGAGTGGCGCATCATGACCGGATTTTAACAGAATCAAACCTCCTGTCATTCGACACAAAGAGAGGTTCATTCCGATATCTATTGCTTCTCACTCCATGATTTTTGACAGGCTGGTTATTTTCGTACTCAAAGAGTTTACCTGGTGTAACACTGGCAATTTGATCGAACATATACGTGCATATGAGCGCGTCAGACATGTTTGCAGACGCCTCTAGTGTGAATTCGTAAGGGTATCCGGGATCATGAAAATATTGGAGTCTCGCTAGCAAAACCTGCAAAATTACTTGCCACATTTAGTGACTGACTTCAAAAACAAGTGTAACGGTGGTTTTAGTAAATACTTACCGTGGTAGCGGTGAGCTTGTTGTCCCAATCGAGTAGTCCGTCATAGATACTATCTTCTTTCATGGCTAATTCGAAATGTTTCGTGACGTATCCCAAATGAGAAACATTCCCTGTTGCGAAGTATAACCAAGTTCCTCCCCAAACCAATTCGTCTAAATACCCAGATGAGTTGTAGATTTGTTGCGCTTCTCTTCCACAAGCCTCATCAGCGGTGTACCTCCCTTGTTTATAACTTGCCCCGGTCGCAAGTTCAAATAAATTCTCGGCTGATTTTGATAGTTTCACTGAGTAGGCTTTTTCGTCGTCTTTGAATACTAACGACGATGCTGATAATGCCGCAACGATTTCTCCTGCTAGGTCGGAACCAACGTTGTTACAAACGGAAACTGGCCTTGGATATGTCATGTCTTCGGGACGTTGCCAACAGTTGATGTCGTTCTCTGCCGTGGTGTCGTTAGTAGTGCTTCCAACCTAAAACCATAAAACAGGGGAATTACTTGTTTTCGTATTTTTACGAGTGAGATCGTCGGGGAAAAAAAAAAAAAAATGTTCGACATGTAGCTTGCCTGAGAGTACAGTATGGTAGGATCGGATGTCGTATTTGGAGGGACGAATACCTTAAGCAAGTAATCGCTTCCCCATCTTATGATGTCCTTGACATGTTCAATCTCACCTATATCGACGTACTTCTGATTATATTCGATCACGGACCAACTCAGTAACGTGACGGTATAAGCTATCGTAAGACTATATTTAACATTGTTTCCAGAGTCGTAAAAGCCGCCTATAAGATCCACTTGAACATTGGTTGTATTCCCGTCTTTCAAACCCGAATCTCCCCTAAACTTCACCGTACTGTTTTTCGGCAAAACCCCGGCTGTAAACGAAGAAAAAGCTTCATAACATTGATGTTTCTTAAAAAAACATTCTAATATTATGAATGAAAATAAAATAAAATAAAATGTTACATTTTTGGGCGTCGAAGAGCGTAAGCGCTTTATTTATAGGGACAGTGTAGTTATTCAACGATCCATGGTGAGCGTGTTTTCCGGGCACAAAATGTAACGAAAGAACGAGTGCAAGAAGAGCAAGTACTAGAAATACAAATATTGATACACAACGAAATAAATTCTTTTTGCTAGTGATAACGAGATCGTAATCAAAGGATTTGGAAAACTTTGATGGGATAGAGTCAGATATTCTCGGTGTTGGAAAGATATTAAAGTCGAGTTCTACGGAGTTCCACCGGCTCGCAGAGGGTAGAAGACGATACGCTTCAGAAACGGAGTGTACGTATTGTACTGAGGTTGACTCAGCACTATCGGACGGCATAGAGGTACCTTTGGGGTTAGGTTTTGGTGTTGCTTAAGAAATTTTGGAAGTTTTAAGAGTTGTTGCTAAAAAAAATGAAATTTTTTTGACGGTGAAACCGAAGTAGATACCTTATGTTTCTAACAATGAGTGTTTGGTGGTTAGTGCGAAAGGAGCAGCGCTGCAGCGGAGAAAGAAATTAAATCATATGTAAATGCCAAGTGGAATGACTCCTAATCGTAAGGCGTAGATAGTAGTATGGGGGCGTGCAGGGGCAGACATGTATCAGAGCCGAGGATAGCTCGTTCCTAATTAAGGGGTCTACGCAAGTCTTACATTGGGTATGTAACGTATGTTACGGTTTCAGTTTGAGGGTTTATATGATTTGGTATCGTTTCCTCCTCAAAAGTTTTAGATTCCGGGATTGCATTTAGCCAACAGAGTACAGGGTACTAAAGGCGTGGTGGTAGAGCTCTAAATGTGAAAACATCAAAGTCTCGAGACCTAAAAAAATATGATGAATGATATGTGGGATCTAAAACCTGCACAAATTAAGAGGTCATGAAAACTTTGTTTTTGCAGGCATCCTTTTTTAGTACCTCTGCAAGCCGATACGTTTTATAAAATAAGATGAAAGAAAATATGTACCTGCTCTAAATTAAGAGGTCATGAAAACTATCGGACGGCATATCGGAGTTCCGTATTTCAAGAGTCTTTCTTCATAAAATAAGACGTAGCGCAAGCTCCGAAGTTAAATGAAAGGGAAAATAATTAGTAACTAATATGTGGCCGTTACATCTCATGGAAAATAATCCCGCCCTAACCCTTGAGGATTTGCACCGAGTTGATATTCTCCCGGACAACTGGGTCCATATTTTCATTGGATTGGATGAATTGTTTTTGTATAAAATTTATGTGTTATTAACGTTGTTTGCAAAATGTTCGACGAAATGCCGGAATGAAAATTTAATATGTTAATGTCTGTGTGTGTGTTTTTTTTTTCCAGAACCGAGATCAAATACAATGTAGGGGATCACTCGATAAGGTATTGAAATGGTACCAATAGATTATCAAGCGGTTATCAGAGTTAAACTTTTTGTTACTATCTTTTCGCCAATTGAAGTGGTACCAATGGATTATTAATAGAGGCTATACTATCTTTTCGTCGTATCTGAGGTATTAAATCTCGAGGATCTCTTGATGAGGCACTAATTGAGTTGTACTAGGTAAAGTTCCAGGATCAACAAATAGAAAAAAAGAAACCTGCAACGTCGTATTGTCATTGAAGGAAATCATCTTTGATATTGGTGAAACCTCTTATTTCATTAAGCCAAAATAGAAAAAAATAAAATAAAAAATCGCATTGCAGGTGCACTTTCTAAATGGATTGCTAAATGACTTGCATGATTGTAGACATGTGAGAGGATGGACTTGACTTTCTCTCTTATAAGAGCATCAACAACATCTAGGTACACCCTGACATGGCAGGGTGAATTTGTTTTCCACCTGAAATGGTTCCCAACAACTAGGTGAATCGGTGACGTGGCGATAAAAAATCCACCATGAGGGTAGATTTTTGGTGAATTCATGCCGCGCCCTTCTGAATCGCGCATAGCCTATTTACCAATAAGATGTTGCCACATGTCAACAATCCAGTGGTTCCCATTACGCGCACTTCAAAACTGCGCGTAGACACAACGACAAAGATTAAAACACGTGGACGACTGAGATTAAAAGAAATTCAAGCGGATAGTTTTGTCGCGTAGTTTAGAAGTACGCGGCAAAAGCCTGCATGAAAAATACCAAGGTCCCCTTTATTTCTTGGTTTTTCCCTAATCAAACTTTTTCAACAAGATGCTCAACGGCTATAAACGACTAGTTTTTTTTTTTTCTATTTATAAAACTCATTCATCTTCTACTATCTTAATCTTCTACAATCAACTCATTCATTTTATATCTCAAAACTCAACTTTCTTCATTTCTTATCAATTTCGCCGAATCATGTCTGACGAAATCCCGGCTTACCTACTCAAGTTTGACACATCATTCTCATCTTTGGAGTTATCGTCCGGAAGCGAAGAGCTCTTCCGACGTCAAATTGAGTTAATGCACGAGTATAACAAGATTATGATTGAGATGGGAGAAGCAGAAGAAAAAGAGCAAGAAGCGACATCATCACGGAGGCGGGGAGGTAGTAAAAGGGGAAGGATTGACAAGCGGAAAAGCCGTGATCATAAATTGGGGGAGTTTAGCCTTAATCGGAATTACTTTGGTGACAGCCCAAGATTCAAATGTATCTCATTCGTCATCGATTCTGCATGAGCGAAGGTGTGTATCAACGTATTTATGATCAAATACTTTCGTCGAACCCCTATTTTCTTCAAAGACAAAATGCCGCTAAGATTATGGGCTTATCCTCGCACCAAAAGATAACGTACGCACTTCGCATGTTATGTTACAGTACGAGCGCAGACGCCCAAGAAGAATACCTTCGGATTGGGGAGTCTATGGGTATTTTGTGCTTGAAAGAATTTTGTAAAACTATTATAACACAATTCAAAGCTCAATACCTTAGATCTCTCAATGAAGATGATACATTACACTTGTTAGAAGTGAATGGATCGTAAGGCTTCCCGGGGATGTTAGGTAGTTTAGATTGTATGCATTAGAAATAGAAGAATTGTCCTACCGGGTGAGCAGAACAATATACTGGGTATAAGAAAATCCCGATGGTGATTTTAGAAGCGGTTGCATCCCAAGATCTTTGGATATGACACGCATTCTTTGGGGTGCCCGGTTCTAACAGTGACATGAACGTCTTGCATCAAGGGTGGTTTTTCAACAACTTGTCTAATACAGTTGCGCCGCCATGCAATTATAATATATGTACGATACCCCACACTATGGGGTATTACTTAACGGATAGAGTCTATCCAAAATAGCAAACACTTGTTCAAACCATAAGAAATCCGTCCAACGATGCCGAAAGACATTTTTCAAAGATGCAAGAAGCATGCCGGAAAGACGTTGAGCGTGTTTTTGGGGTATTACAAGCTAGGTTTCAAATATTGGCACACGGTGCGCAATTTTTGAAACCTAGTGATCTAGAAAATTTTATGTACGCATGTATAATCCTGCACAATATGATCGTCGAAGATGAATGTCATACTTACATTCGGCAAATGGACATTGATCCCGAGTTTAGAAAATTCGTGAATACTTGGAAGGAGGACTTAAATCCAAGACACGTGATCAACACTATGGCAGAGTACATCCAGAAGGTTTATGAAATTAAAAATGAAGGAGCTCATTTTTAATTATGAGATGAACTTGTCGCGCATTTGTAGAATCGAAAAGGGGTGGAGTAATTGTAGTCTTCATCATTGTTTGTTTATTTTCTAAGCAATATATTTTATTTCCAAGTTTAATGTTGAATTTGTAATGTATTTTGTTTTTAAGTATTCATCATTGTAACACTTTAAGAAAACATGGTTTAATGCTTCTGCCTTTTGATTTTGTAATAATTTTAAGGATTACGAACCATTAATAACAATTTTATTGAAATAATAAAATTACATAGAACTTAAGAACTACTATTAATGCTAAGGATTACATCAATCTTCATCACTAGAAACATCGTCATCACTTGGACACTGCTCCTTCAACTTCTTCAAATATTCTTTAATTTGCTTCTTCATCCAACGCCTTTGTGCCGGTAGTAGGTTACTTGGGTCCGTTGTCATCACCTTAACCATATGTGCATCTTCGACGGGTTTTTTTCGAGTTAGCTCCGCTTCACGCCATTTTTGAATCTCAGCCTCTCTAGCCAACTTTAGTTCCTCTCGTGATTTAGCTCTAGCTTCCTTTTTCTCTTTCTTCTGCTTGTCTCTCTTATTATATTACTTCATCATGTTGGTCGTTGTCTCAAGCATCCTCTTCCCCCAATAACCTATACTTGACTTTGCCGCTTCTTTTGGGTTGTATTTTTTTAGCCGTCCGGTCGTACATCCTCACAAGAATATAGTGGTGCATCCACGTCAATAGAATCATCTGGAATTACGATATTTGGAGTGTCAGATGAAGGTATTTCTGGATCGGTATTGGTGGAGTTACCCGGGCTATCGTTAAAATTTGACTTCCTAGAGACGTAGAGGCCGGGTTGCTCGATGTGATGAATTTGTAACCATTTTGGAAAAGTTTCTAAAACTTTGTACGCTTCCCCAAGTGTAAATGGCTTGTGTTGTAGTTAAAAAATGTATCGTATGCCATACGTTCCTAGAAATTAAGTTAGAAATTTTTTTAAAGTATGATTCACCTTTGAACATTAATAAAATGAGAAAAATAAATGAAATACTTACGAAGTCAGCCATTCTAATACCGATATGATATCGGTTCTCAAGGTCTTGAATGATGCCTCTAAAAATTGAATATTCTTTATTGAGCCACCCCTTATACGCACAATTGACACCGTTGTACGATCGCCACATCGATTGGTCAACATAGAAGAAGCTGAATTGATCACGCACCTTGAACCAAAATGTAGCGGCTTTTTGGTTGCTTGTAGTAGCGAGGTTTTGAGATACTTGGGACCAAGCGCATGCAAGATTCACAAAATCATCGGACGACCAATTTTTAGAGTTAGAGTATTGTTCTTTGTCGTCATGAACTTCCTCCGAAACTTCAACTACATCCTCAACTACAATAGGTGTCGATATTGTCTTTCTTTTGGACTTTGTCTTCCCATGCGTATTACTTTTTGTGAGAACTGGATTGAGTTCCTCAGCCATAACTGCATCCTTAACTATAATAGGTGTCGATGTCGTCTTTCTTGTAAACTTTGCCTTCCCGCACATATTACTTCTCGTGAGAACCATATTGAGTTCCTTGGTGATAACCGGAGAGACAACCAGAGATGTAATTGGCGATGTGTTAAGATTTAAATCATTTAAACCCTATGTACCTTGTATCGGCGTGGTACTCAAACTTCTACTGGCGAATCCGGCTTGAGGTGAATAATATGGATTCCCCGGTTGAGGGTACGAGCCCGTATAACCATTAAATTGATGGCAATATCCTTGGTTTGGGTAATGAGGGTAATATCCATGGGTTTGAGATTGAAATTGATTGTCGGGTGCCGGGAATAGTTAGCAAGCATACCTTGGATCTTGGGAAGTGTTAGACATTTGTGATGGATCACTCGTTCCGAATTGAGGAGGAAAGACGTTTTCTTGTTGGTTTATATTGGAGGGTTGAGAGCGATTTTAAGAATTAGATTAGGAGCTTGAGGAAGACATAGTGGTTATGTTTGTAAGGTAAGGAGGGAGAAGAGTGTGGAAGATTAGAAGGGATGAGAGTGTAGGAGATGAATGACATTTATAGTTGAAAAAAGCTAGCCGTTAATATGGCCGTTAACAAGTGTCCCCAAAAAAACAAACCGTTAATGATCTAGGAGGATCTGAAGAAGAAATAAAGTATTTTCAATTTCTATTCGAACATAATTGTTTTCTGTTCGAATACATTTCGGCTTGAGGTATTTTATTCGAATAGATTAAAATCTATTCGAATACATTTTGGTCTGAGGTGTTTTGTTCGAATAGATTAAAATTTATTCGAATACATTTGTTTTATTATTCGAATATAAACTTATTCTGTTCGAACAGAGGTACGATTCAGCCTTTCTCTTTAGGCGTTTAAGGGCATATTTGTCATATTTTGTAACTAGGACTTGTAACCCTTATAAAAGGGGCAAATGTTAGGCATTGTTAGGTTATGTTAGATCTAGAAAGAGATCTAAGGAAGAACCTAGGGTTTGAGAGTTTTTCATTGTAATTACTTCGTTTTAAGTAATCGAATAGTGGATTAGTTAATATGGTTGTTAAGTAACTTGGACAACAAGTTTCTTAAGAAATTTTTTTTAAAAATTAATATTAAACAAAATTAATACTCAAGATATTTTAAATAAAACATAGTTTAAATAAAACATAGTTTAAATAAAACATAGTTTAAACAATATTAATACGCAACATAGTTTAAACAAAACATAAGTCAAAGTTCTAAATAAAATATAGCCTAACTAGGACGACCTCTCTTCGTTTGGTAAGTGTGTCTGCTACGTGAAAGACTCTCGTCATAGGTATATTGCACAACCGGCTCTGTCTGGTAGGATATGGACATCTCAGCTAGTATCTCATATGTCTCTCGGATGATCTCATCCCTCTGCCTCAGCTGTTCCTCTAACTCGATCGTGCGTTCAACGTATTGCCTCGAGTCTTCATATGCCGCATACCGTATTTCTTAGTTTTGATGCCACAACTCATCCGTACTATACGTAGGTGGACACGGGTATGGTACCTGCATTACCGGGATCGGTATCTGTCTACGTTGATCGCTCGTTCCCGCCATATCCATGAACCATCCCATATCATGTGGATCGCCGGTCGCATGAACACCACAGTCTTGCACTTGTGAAGACATAGCTAAACTCGATGTAGGTGGCAAATGTGCATCGGGCCTCACTAGATCACACCCGACGATCCAAATATTTCCCGCTCTCTTTACTAAATTATAACCAATCTTGGGATTTAGACGAACGACACGCTAATATGTCATGTAATCTAGGTCTTAAATGAGATAATCGCGACCATCGTAGAAGTTCACATCTTTCAGACCCTGATATAACTCTCGATCGTACCTTGGGAATTCTATAATCTCTCGAGGGGGGTCATAGGGCACACTATCTTGTTCGGTCATCTGACGCATATACTGGTCTCCTAAATACCAAAGCGTACCGTGCCCGTATGGGACTGACACCAATGGAACCCTCTGGAAGTTCAACGCTGAAGCAACTCTTACCTCTTGACGGATTAATTGCCTAGACATGTGCTATGGTTGCCAATCTATGTTGGTTTTGTCCTTCCATTCTATCATATCTCTGATCACAACAAAAGAGTGATGGATTTCAGACCCCGTACTCGCCCTTTCATCTCTCCACACACCCATACAGGGATAAATATGGTTAAAGTTCTGTACTTTAACTAGATACATTCCAACCCGATAATACTCGAAGAACCAGAACTCCAACATCGCATAGAATCCAGTGATCGATTTCTTTACCTTTTCGTCCCTCAAAACTAAGACTTCATCAAGCCCCCAATACAAAGCCACCATAATCGGCGTACCCCAGTCAAAAAGTGATGCACCAATAATATCGTAGTCTGTCAAGGCTGCAAGATAACCCGCACGAAGAGATGTGCTACCATTTGAGAAGAAGAGATTACCCATCATATAAGCAATAAATGCCCTCGCATACACGATATCCATTTGTGGGTCGTAATTGTGGAGACATGGATTCAAATGCTCTTTCCACTTTTTTAAATAGGCGAGAGTGATGTTACCGTACCTGATGTCAGAGCTTCTGATTTTCGGGAAAATCTTTTCTGCTTCTTCTAACTTGGAGTACCTCTCGTCGTACGGGAGTTCGCGACCCCTCCCAAAAGATATGCTTGTTAGCATGGCAAAGTCTAACGGTGTGAAACCCAATTCCCCGCAAGAGATGTGAAAGGTATGGGTGGAAGGCCACCACCGTTCTACAAGAGCATGAATGTGATGGTTATCCGAGTTTCCTGCCTTAATCGAGCAAAACTCCTCAAAACCCATATCGTCGACCAACTTCTTCAACGTCGGGTACACGCTAATTTATTGGTACCACTTCAGTACCTTATCAAATGATCCCCTACACTGTAATTCATCTTGGTTATGACAAAAAAGTGCATTAACAAGCTAGAAATTCATTCGGGCATTTCATCAAACACATTGAAATATACCTTAATAGCATTTAAAATTTACACAAAACTTACCGGCATTTCCTCCGATCCAACAGAAATATAGACCCAGCCGTCCATGAGGATATCTACTTGGTTCAACTCTTCAAGCATTGGGGAGGGATCGTTGTCCGACGTCAATTGTAATGGCCAATTATTTGTTACTTCGGCATTTCCCTTTCGTTTTACTTTCGCGTTTACGTTACGTTTAGTTTTGGAGAAATTATACCTCAGCCGCGAACTAGACTCTCCTGACATTTTTAAACAAAAAACGGCGTCGATGACGGAGGAAATGGATTGGGTTGGGAAACTTGTATCGTAAGGGTTGGGTATGCCTTGGGTATTTAGGTGAAAATGCCTTGGTAAAACTTGAGATAACAATAAAGAAAAGTGAAACAAGTTAAGCCTAAAAGATGCAGCATTATGCCGCACGATTCTGAACTGCGCGGCTAATTATTTTAAAAAAATTGACGTGTTAATTTGTTATTGGCTGATAGTGCCGCGCGGTTTAGAAGTGCGCTGGAGAGTTGGAAGGCTGAGATTAAAAGACGTGAACATATCTTGAGCTTCGATTCTTGCACGCGGTTCTGAACAATGCTTGGTGAATTCACCTTGGTTTTTTTACACAACTGTTGTGGGTGGATTTGGGGTGGATTGGATTCACCCTGGTTTTGGGCAAATCAACCCACCCAACTGTTGTAGATGTTATAAACTAAAGCTCATTGAAAAAGGGGTAGAATTCAGAGGGACGACCACATAAAAAGGAGGCTCTCAGGAGAAGACTGAAACGGAAATCTCAAAACTGTTAGGATATATGGCATGGGTTTACAAGTAACAGAGAATTATTCGAGAGCGTGCGCCCTGGGTTCGACGGTATCTCTCTCACTAAGTATAAGAAAAGAAAAGTCGGCTCAGCCTACCGTGGTCTGCGGCGTAGGCACGGGTGTGCACGACTTGAGGTGCGCGGTGCGCCCTAGGGATATATTTAGTGGGACATTTTAAACCGTCTGATCTCCCTCTCACTAGATCTGGGTTATACCAGGCGACGGATCTGGGGCAAGGGTCGTGGGTGCACCGTGCACCTTGGGGTCGACAATATCTATCCCATTAGGAAAAAAAAAAGTCGGCTCGGTGCGAAAGTGGTTTGTGCCGCATGCACGGGTGTGCACTATAGTCTCTTATAAAAAAATGGCTTAGGCTGCACCGTCCTCCCTAGGGGTATATTTAGTGGGGAATTCTGATCTGTCAGATCTTCCTCCCTATATCTGAGTGTCACGAAGTGAATTTGCGGTTCGGTTGGTGCACCATGCCCCTTGGGATCGTTGCTAACTTGCTTGGGGTGTGCCCTCCTTCCTAGGGGTATATTTAGGAGGATATTTTGAGCCGTCCCATCTCCCTTTCACTAGATATGCAGTTCCGTTGGTGCACCATGCGCCTTGGGGTCGTTGCTAAGTTGCTTAAGGTGTGCCCTCCTTCCTAGGGGTATATTTAGGAGAATATTTTGGGCCGTCTGATCTCCCTCTCACTAGATATGCGTGTTGCGAGCCGGATCTGAGACTGGGGTCGGTGGGTACAACGTGTGCGCCCTGGGATAAACGGTATCTCTCTCACTAAAAAAATCGGCTCGGCCTGCCGGGTCGATTTGTGCTTGTCCATGATCAATACTAAAAATATGATAAATATATACTACCCGCACTTCCAGTTTCTGCTCAAAGCACAGAGTCAACTGAATCGGATATGACAATACAACTTAACGGAAGATTAAGAAAAGGATGTAATTTGTACATCCTGAATATATTATCAAAACAACTTTAGAAACCACGTATGAATAATATCACCAATGGGCATTATTAACCCCCTTGCATTCTTCTTCTTTGTATCTGCTGTTGCGTTGCCCCTTACTAAATTTTCCGTTAGTAGTGAATTAACTGGGGTAAGTGCCTCCACATAAGTAGACCATAAATTGGAACGACTAGGCATACCTCGAACATCAAGAAATTTAAAAGTATTGTTTACCCCGCTGTATGAAAACACGTCATGATCATAAGCTACAAACAATAACCCGCCATTCTTTTGAAAGACAAATGATCTCATCGAATCACCACAGTCTAAAATATTGAAAGGGAACCGCTTAGTCCAAGACTCATTCACGCCATACTCCCCCATCACCCAACCCATATATTGACAATCTGACGAGGAGAATAAATTGCTGAAAGACAACCTTCCAACGCTCCCAGTTCAAAAACATAACCAAACTCATCATTGAGAGGAATATGGATTTCATGGAATTCCTCCTTTTCTAGATTAAAAGTTGTGATTGATGTTCCCACGTGTCTTTTTATCCAATGAAGAGCTCCATTCACTTGTATGGGGAATTTACCTGGCTGTAAAACATCGTTGCTGAGTTCCTTTGGGGGGATTGCTTTCCACAATTTTGTCCGCGATGTGTACACCCTACACTGAGGCTGTTTATAATTTCTCTCATAGGAATAATAATGGACTAATCTTACAACTTTGTATTCATTAGCACCGGGATTGTAACCAAATCCAAAAGCAATTCCGCGTACACCATTGTGGCTGCTTTTACCAAGGGATTCCTCTGGAAGCTTTACATATTCTTTAGTAGTTGGATTCCACAAATAAACGTCACACGAATCACTGTACCTCTTGTACGCAGAGCAAACCATTGCAAGACCCCCAACAGCTGAAAAGATCTGTTGTTTCTGCAATCTTGGGGGGTAAAGTGAGAGTTACAACCTCATCACACGTCTCACAGTCTAAGGAGTACAAAGTCACATCTTTGTATATGGTTGACAGAAGTTTAAGGTGACCTTGATTTGCATGTTGAATGTGCATCTTAAGAAAACTGGGACTATTAATAAGCTCGTGAAAAGGTTTAGATACGCATCTGCAACACCCTAGAGTCTTGGTAGGAACCCTTACAAGGATGTCGGTTAATAACTCCTCAGGAAGGTTGCGTAGGCTCATCATATTTATTCTTTCAAAAGAGAGAGAGAGAGAGAGAGACTTGTAGAGATAGAGAGTTTTCAGATCACGAGTAAAAGAATCTGGAGCGAGTGTGGAATATATAGAGACAGGGGAGTCAGACAGTTAGGGTTAGAGACAGTGTTTGAATATGAGTACGAGTATAAGTAGGATTTGCAGGGTTTCTACTTATATGGCATCAAAACCAGCTATTAATATTAAAACTAAAGCACAATCCAGGTTTGTGTAGGAGTATGAGTTCTGAATGTTAGTATGACTGTTTAGGTCTCTTCTATGGCAACTAGGATTTGTCCTTCTTAGATAACAATTAGACAACTCAAACAACTTTTAAACCTAACCCCAACTCTTTGGTGCCAAATATTTTCACCACATTTCCAGCAGGAACAGTGTAGATAACACAAAATGTATGGCACAGATTGTAATTTTTTGTATCAGGTTACTAGCAATCGTATCGCGTGTGCCTACAATTATTTTGTAAAATGCTAAACCTGTGTTCAAATAGTTTAATATTTTTACATGCTTGATTTTCCTAATGCAATATCTTAGCAAGAGGTGTTAAAGCTGAGAGTTCAACATATAGTGAATACTAATGGTTTATCCTAAGTGAGCAGTATTTTTATTTTCTGACTAACTTAACGTGTTAGACTTCCCAAGGTGCATAGAAGAGAGTATACATATAATGTCCCCTCAAAATTCTTTTATTCATGTTAACCAACCCGAGTTCACATAATTGGCACGGACACTGGTTTAGGACACCAAATTTAGAGGAGAGTACCTTCAAACAAAACTGCGTTACTGGAGGAGAGTGAACTTTGAGCATATAAAACATATAGTACACAAGTGACATGAGATATGATGAAAGATCAGAGTTGGATTGTAACAATATAGATCGAGTTGGGTTGGCTTGGGCTGGGTTGGAACTTCATGTTGAGCCTTCATAAAATCAGCTGCCCTCCTATATAATCACCTTGACAGAATATGTATGGCAACTTGTTGGAATTTTTCAAAACTTGTACTTCATTTTGAGCCTTGAACCCATGACCTCTTGGTCATCTATTTTATGTGACTCTTAAACTATAGCCTAAAGTTTAGCCCCACATTATTTATAAACAATAGAGGAACTAAACACATAAAGTAGTGCCCATGTGACATGTATGTAACATGTGACATAGAGAGAGAGAGAGAGTATAGGTGTGTGTGTGAAGGGATTTTATACCCTATACACACTTAGACCTCTCTCAGGCGGGCTACTGGGCCGGCTTGGGATCGGACTTGGACTTGGGATTGGGCAACTGGCTCTGGAGGCCTTGGGCCCGGACTTGGCTCTGGAGCAGTTTAGAAGTCGGTGCTAGAGTCGATGAACTGGATAGATCTCAGATAGGCTCACCCTGGATAAGGCAGTCAAGGCGAGAGTCAGTTCATAGAAGAGGAAGTCGATGAACTGGATAGATCTCAGATAGGCGATCGGACTTGGACTTGGGATTGGGCAACTGGCTCTGGAGGCCTTGGGCCCGGACTTGGCTCTGGAGCAGTTTAGAAGTCGGTGCTAGAGTCGATGAACTGGATAGACCTCAGATAGGCGCACCCTAGATAAGGCAGTCAAGGCGAGAGTCAGTTCATAGAAGAGGAAGTCGATGAACTGGATAGATCTCAGATAGGCGCACCCTCTTCATAGAAGCTAGATAAGGCAGTCAAGGCGAGAGTCAGTTCATAGAAAGAGGAAGTCGATGAACTGGATAGATCTCAGATAGGCGCACCCTAGATAAGGCAGTCAAGGCGAGAGTCAGTTCATAGAAGAGGAAGTCGATGAACTGGATAGATCTCAGATAGGCACACCCTCTTCATAGAAGCTTAGATAAGGCAGTCAAGGCGAGAGTCAGTTCATAGAAGAGGAAGTCGATGAACTGGATAGATCTCAGATAGGCGCACCCTAGATAAGGCAGTCAAGGCGAGAGTCAGTTCATAGAAAGAGGAAGTCGATGAACTGGATAGATCTCAGATAGGCGCACCCTCTTCATAGAAGCTAGATAAGGCAGTCAAGGCGAGAGTCAGTTCATAGAAAGAGGAAGTCGATGAACTGGATAGATCTCAGATAGGCACACCCTAGTCAAGGCAGTCAAGGCGAGAGTCAGTTCATAGAAGAGGAAGTCGATGAACTGTAGTTTAGAAGTGACTCCAAAAAAAACCCAGCCAGTTCTCTAACTACTAGAGAAGGATGGTCGGTGCTAGAGTCGATAAACTGGATAGATCTCAGATAGGCGCACCCTAGATAAGGCAGTCAAGGCGAGAGTCAGTTCATAGAAGAGGAGGTGGGTAGCATAGCAAGGATCCTTTTAAAAATAGGAAGCCACTCTGTAAACTTGCGTACGTGGAAAAATACTAACCGTGATGAAGGGAAACATTACTAGTGAGACGCATTTTTCGTGGGGATCGTACCGTCCGGGCGATGGGAGGCACTACCCACGGGGGAATGCAAGCACTAACCATGGCATAGAAGGGCTCTAAGGCATCACCAACCATTAGAGACCCATTTTTTACTCAGTCCAATAAAAGGAAACACTAACCGTGAGAAAAAGGCAGCACTAACCGTGACTTAGTCCCAAAAAAGGCAGCACTAACCGTGATGAAGGGAAACACTACTAGTGAGACCCATTTTTCGTGAGAAAAAGGCAGCACTAACCGTGACTTGGTCCCAAAAAAGGCAGCACTAACCGTGATGAAGGGAAACACTACTAGTGAGACCCATTTTTCGTGAGAAAAAGGCAGCACTAACCGTGACTTAGTCCCAAAAAAGGCAGCACTAACCGTGATGAAGGGAAACACTACTAGTGAGACCCATTTTTCGTGGGGATCGCACCATCCGGGCGATGGGTGACACTACCCATGGGAGAATGAAAGCACTATCCATGACCTAAAAGGGCTATAAGATATCACCAACCATCAAAGATCCATTTTTCACTCAATCCAAAAAAAGGAAACACTAACCGTGAGAAAAATGCAGCACTAACCGTGACTTAGTCCCAAAAAATGAAGCACTAACCGTGATGTAGGGAAATACTACTAGTGAGACCCATTTTTCGTGGGGATCGCCTAGTTCGGGCGATGGGAAGTACTACCCATGGGAGAATGGAAGCACTAACCTTGACCTAGACTGACAAAAGGGCACCATTAACCATCGGAGAGGGAAGCACTAGCAGCGTGACCCATTCTTTACGGGGTACACTCAGTCCCATGTGTTGTCTTTCACATCTTTAGGGAATATCGACGCGGTATAAGGCCCACACATAGAGTGTTGAGAGAATACGCCGACACCGGGACCCCAACCCTATTTTCAGGGCCTGGGTTGAGTTTTGGGGAATGGGAGGGACGAATCGGTGCGACATGGGGCTGAATCTCAGTAGATCGTGGCAGCAAGGCCACTTTGCTACTTACAATACCTTGTCGCGTATTTAAGTCGTCAGCAAAGGATTCTACCCGCCACCCGATGGGAATTGTACTTCATGGCGGCCCCCGCTACTCGTCCGCAGCGAGGGCTTGACCAATGGCACGTGCCCCTGGGGGCCCGAAGGCCCCTACTGCGGGTCGACAAGCGGGCGGCGGACATATGCGCCGCTTCTCTAGCCTGGATTCTGACTTAGTTTCAATCATAATCCTACACACGGTAGCTTCGCGCTACTGGATTTTCAACCAAGCACGATGACCAATTGTGTGAATCAACGGTTCCTCTCGTACTAGGTTGAATTACTATCGCGGCGCTGTCATCAGTAGGGTAAAACTAATCTGTCTCACGACGGTCTAAACCCAGCTCACGTTCCCTATTGGTGGGTGAACAATCCAACACTTGGTGAATTCTGCTTCACAATAATAGGAGGAGCCGACATTGAAGGATCAAAAAGTAACGTCGCTATGAACGCTTGGCTGCCACAAGCGAGTTATCCCTGTGGTAACTTTTCTGACACCTCTAGCTTCAAGTTCCGAAGGTCTAAAGGATCGATAGGCCACGCTTTCACGGTTCGTATTCGTACTGGAAATCAGAATCGAACGAGCTTTTACCTTTTTGTTTCACACGAGATTTATGTTCTCGTTGAGCTCATCTTAGGATACCTGTGTTATCTTTTAACAGATATGCCGCCCCAGCCAAACTCCCCACCTGACAATGTCTTCCGCCCAGATCGGCCCGCTGAGGCGGGCCTTGGAACCAAAAGGAGGGGCGATGCCCCACCTCCGAATCACGGAATAAGTAAAATAACGTTAAAAGTAGCGGTATTTCACTTTTGTTGCACGGGGCAGCTCCCACTTATCCTGCACCTCTCAAGTCATTTCACAAAGTCGGACTAGAGTCAAGCTCAGCAGGGTCTTCTTTCCCCACTGATTCTGCCAAGCCCGTTCCCTTGGCTGTGATTTCGCTGGATAGTAGACAGGGCCAGTGGGAATCTCGTTAATCCATTCATGCGCGTCACTAATTAGATGACGAGGCATTTGGCTTTTACCCTTTGGGCTTGGGCTTAGCTCACCCTAAACTTTTTAACAAAAGTTTCCTTGGGCTTGGGCTTGATTTATTTCCTTAGTCTTGGTCTTCACTTTCTTCTTTCCACAACTATAGGAGACCTAATCTCCAGGGACAGGTTCCACACGATTTGAATAGAGAGAGAGCCATTCGCAAACCTCTCTCTATAAATAAAACTCTTCACCACCTTTCTTTAACACACAAAAAATCAATTCTTCTTCTCTGTGTTATCTCTATCTCATGGTTTACCAGAGGTGCAAAATTACCAATTATTTACGTAGACTTCCGGTACTAAAGCTCTACCGTATATGCTCCTTGTATCCTAGGATAAATCAGACCAATTATCTGTACCCGAGGTAGGTCAAAATACTCTTTAAAGAGAGTGCGAACTGCGCCTCGAGCTATCACTGTTGTTATCACTCTCTTTGTTATAGGCACTATTTATTACCGGAGTTTACCAACTGTTGCTGCTACAACAACTGTCGTTTCTTGCTACTGAAACTGCCTTATCGTAGCTGCTGTTTGCCAGAGTAGAAACTGCGTTGCTGCTACTACAAACTGCGCTGTTGCTATTGTTTGTTACCGGTGAAGACCTGTTACTACTGATCATAAAATAGTTCTTCCTTGAGCTGAGTTCCTCCTCCAGTTCAGTTCATATTGCTGCTTGTAACTACCAATTCTGTTCATTGCTATTTGCCAGAATCTGCCTGTTAGTTGCTGCTGTATCCTACTACTGCAATCAGACCTGCGGTTGCTGTTTGTTCATTGCGGAGTACTTGCTCTTTTTGTTGCTGCTGAATACCTTACTGCTACTATATTCATTGTTGCTGCAACTGTTCTGAATTCATACTTGTTGTGGTTCAATCAAGAAGGGAAAGCTATTTACAGGTTCATAAGAATTAAATTTACACAGCTTACCTCAAGTTTTCGCAAGCAAATAACTTCTGTAAAGCCTTTTTCGATATGCCTATAATTATAGTGAATTTTTGCTTTCCATGATCAGACATCAATAGCGAGTAGAGATGTAGTTAGTGCAAATTTAGTGAGGCTCAACATATAATAATGCGCTTTGATATGATTTGTATATGCCCAATTCTTTTCAGGCATGACCCCTCCCTTAATTGCTTGGAGCACGCTTTGATTAGAGAAATTTACTTTTGGAGTTTGGGGTATTAATTGGGCAATTAAGGCAAGAAATTTCTTCACCTTGCGAATAAGAAGAGGCGTATTTTGCGTGTTTGATGCAAAGATGGAAGTGATAAGTTGCAAGTGATTTTAGACAATCACGATATGAATTTCGTTTCCTTCCCCCATTATTTTTTTCGTATGATATTCTATTTGTACAACTTAGGAAATGCAAATTAGTCTACCATGTTTAGTGTTGCAAGTAGTGGAAATAGATTATCATGCGATTTTGGACCCATCTCTACCATCAACACCACCAATTCAATTACTCTGAACCCCATTGCTCTTTATTCTTTCAAGCTCCGCACGCAAAAAAAACCCAACTCTTTAGCTTTCATCTCCAACATATGAGCGTAATTCACTCTTCAGCCTTTCACAAAACTCCCTGTCCTTCTTCGGTACCCAAGTGACGTTGTCATCGTCCGTTCTTCTTGCATTTAAACTATTTTTGGTCATATCTGCTGCTTGTATATGCCGTGAAACTCCTACCAAGGCAATGTGCTCATCTCCATTATGCTATAAACATCGTATCTAGTTATGTCGAAGTTTGTTACAACGTTGAAGCCTCGAAACTTTATGGCTGCAATGTCATAGGCCTCCACTGCTTCTTCTTGAGTCTATAAAACATTGTATATCAGGTTAGATTCGAAAAATGAATTTTCTTATTCTCGTTTCCAAGTAAAAATCTTTGGGCAAGAATTACACGTACTAAAAGTTCCCAGGTAAAGATCATTGTTCCCCGCAACTCATTCAATCCTTGCTTGCAACCTTCCATTTTGTCGGTGCCTGTAAATGTCAAGGATATGGTTTAGTTCCTACTGACTTCTTTTAGGTAATGTTACGAATTGCCTGCACTTCTTTGAGTCATCTTTGAGCCATACTGCCATGTTAACATGGGTATAATGAATATAATATAGCGAGAAATATGTGAAGGAAGATGATTCAGTAGTCTAAACTGATGTTTCATTATGCATCACTTTAGCTAGGATTCTTTTGTGCCGAGTCTTTCAATTATACACATTGGGGTTCACCAGAAAACGTCTAAGAATTCTTTAGTCTGGCTACTTCCGCCATTACCCATTAGAATATCGACATTATATAATAGAGTAATCCTCTAGTCTTTTCCTCGTAACTTTGCGATAGATAGATGTTCTGGCCTGGAGAAAACCCACAGATTTTCCTGCATATGAATGACAGTATATATTCAACATACTCTTGGAATCATATTTTGACGAAATATGTATATGCTATGCCATTACAGATAATGTTACCTTATAAGAGATGCAACATACTCTTGTCTGATCAAGTGTTTCATCTCATCCAATTCTTGCTTAAATACAATTGGTAATCTGAAAAGCAAATGGAACATCACAGTTTGTGAAACAATTTAATTTGAATCACGAACATCAATATTTGCATATAATCCTTCGCAAATCAAGAATATTTAAGATGGACAACAAGAAAGATTGTTGCTGTAGTTAATCCCCAATAATACAAAGCAATAAGCCCTAGCTGCTATACCTTCTTTTTCATAACCACCAAAAGTGGGAAAATAAGGAGATTAACACAAAATAGGGAAAAATCTCTCTATTACAAATGACAATGAGGGAAACTACCATCCCTAACTTACCCAATTACAATTCAGTTAAAGGAGACCTATATAAAAAACCAAAAGTTGCAAACAAAGAGATTTCAATGGGAGTGACACGTCAGCATTGTGGGTCCCACCACAGTTTGATGACATCATCATCCTTATCGGCCACTGTAATTAATTATTTATTTTTTACAGATTCATCGTGATTTATTGTTGTTTTCACAGCCAATTTCCCAACGATCTGTCAACTTCCAGGAGGCATATAATATACGCATGTGATCGTTGGAATGTAGGTTACACAACAAAATTATATTCGCAATTTAATTATGTTGAAAAACAACAATAAAATACCTTTCAAAATGTACCTTTGAAAAAGGGCAAAAAATAGGTATAAACTGTATATAAAAAAGAAGAAGGAAAAGAAAGGCCTAAAAATACTGATCTTGCCCTAATCAGATCGAAACAATCTCATACGTATATATCTAATCATATATATAAACCACTAAAATCAAAAAAAAAGTTTGATTATGCCTCTCTGCAATGCAATATAATCCGTAATAGAGAGATAGAGAGATATCCAATCAGATCCAAATAGTTCCTCGTAGAGTCTATGTTAATAACATTTTGAAAACAAAAGCAAACCACGATCTATCTAACCATGCACACATAGATATAAAAAGAAGGTAGGCTTTTATTAAGAACTTATTAGGTTACAGAAACATAGCCTTTCTAGGAATATAAATAGAAGCCTTCAAAACTCTCTAGGGTTAGGAGTTGGTGGGTCATCTCAAACCCAGTTTGGGTTGAGCCCAATCAAATGGTTTCTAACAATTACATTTTTTATGCACAATATCTATATATTATCCAAGAAGGGTGTTTTTCGTATAGACAAGTTCGCCCACAAGAGAAAGACAAAGAGGGGTTGAGATTTGTGGGAAAGAACGAGATCGACAGACGATATTTGTTCAACTCTTTGGCTTAGGGGTAGTTTCAACAAAACACATAAAAGGGTATTAAGTCTTACTCTTCATCACTTTAAATTCTCCCATCTCTCCCGACTCTTTATCTTTCCCAAAGCCGTTTCTTCATCTCTTTAAACTTGCGATCTCTTTCTTTCCCTGCTCGTTATACATTAGAACCAAACCTAAGCCTCACATAAGTTCCTATCTCTTTCTCTCTCACTGATCTCATGAATTTTGTCTCTTCACCAATGTCGAAACCCTAAAACACGAACTTTGAGATCTACCCTCTCTTTAATTAGGGTTTAAATATATGGTTTCAAATTTTGGTAGTTTTAGATTTCCACGATTAAGGGTTCACTTCGTTGAACCAAGATTTAAATTTCGGATTTGGGGATTGTCTTCAATGGATTGTTCTCCATTGTGAAGTGTTTGAAGGTCATGATCAACGGTAGGGTTTACTTTGATTTGGTTTCAAGGGTTTCAATTGTTTCAAGGTCAATCATCTCTGCAAGGGTTTTTGTAAGCTGATATGTGTTTCAATCTGATTTGGTGGTCCGATTTAGGGGTTTTAATTCTCATTGGGTTTACAAGTTTGGATTTTTTGATTAATTAATGATATGGGTTTCAACCTGATTTGGTGATCCAATTTAGGGATTTTAATTCTCATTGGGTTTATAAGTTTGGGGATTTTGATTAATTAATGATTCCATTTTTTCCCCAGAAATTATGGCTTCTGGGATTCGATTGATATGGTATGGGTTTCAAGGGTTCCATATTCATGGTTGCAGTTCTAAATGGGTTTGATATCCTTTCAAATGTAGTTACTTTGATGGTTTTGATTTTATTCATTTCCATCATAGGTTTCAGTTCCGGTATGATTGTTTGAGATCGAATTTTCACTTCAATATCCTGTAATCAGTTGAGGTATATCTTCCCCTTTGATTTAATGTATCTATAAAATGAGATGTCAATTTTGCTTTTACTGCTGTAGTATTTGGTTTATGGTTTTCTAGAGGTTTCATTTCCTCCCTTAGTGATTGAAATCATATTCTTATTCAATTACAGATCATGAAGGATCGGCGAACTACGGGTTCATCAATCAATGGTGACCTCTCTCTCTCTCTCAAATATTAACATTTTTGGAAAATTTAGTTAAATCAAAGTTTTGTAAGTGGTTATTGTTCGCAGTCTCAAAGGCGAACAACAATCTGTAAATAAATCCTTTGACCCACAACTAGAACTTTGGTGGGTTTGTTACGTTTGTATTGAAAGTGAGTATATCATGATACTAAAGGTAATTTTCTCTCTCGGCTCTTTGATCTTATTGCAGTCGCAGTTGTTGTAATGATGTATGTTTAATTTCTTCCTCTCTACTTTCAAAGTTTTGTGTTTCTAACTATGTAAAATTTGGATTTTGTAGAAGGAAAAAAAACATTGTTGCCGTTGATGTATGTTTTTCGAACAATTACTTTGGGGTAGCATTATTACTTTAGATTACATGAGTCAAGTTGAACCGATTGGAAATTAGTCACTGGGACTGAAGTTAATTTAATCTTATTGCTACATTCGACATGTCTTTCTAATATTTTTGAATGTATATCATTTCTCTCAATACATATTTTTGCCTGGTGCACAATAATGCTTAAGTTTTGTACACCAGGGATTTGGCAGCATGTAGTTTTGAGCGTACAATAATGCTTCTTTTTGTCCAAAATTCTTTCAGTAAGAAGTCTTCTTTAAGCAATGAATACCGCATAATTAACAACTTGCCTATTAGTTTCAATAATGTTAATTGTTAGTTCTCTATATTATCAGGGAAAAGAATCATACTGCCTATCAAGAAAATAACGACTCAGATGGAGAATTTCAGTGTGATTAAGAAGGATTGGTCATCTTCGAAGAGAGAATAGATTTATACATTACATGCAGAAGGTCTAAATGTACTAAGAATATCTGCAAGGAGTATGAGGGTGTTATTCTAGATTATACTTAAGAATTTATACAGTACCATGCTTATTAGACGTGGAGATTCCATCCAGTATTGTGTTTGTTTTCTTAAAACCGTTTATTTGTAAAAATCTTATACATAGATTTTTATCCAGAGGCACCTTTGTAGCCAAAGTTTTTTTTACCACCATTTATTGGAATAGTTGTAGTCCTCTCAAGCATTTACCTAGGTACTTTCCGTTGCTCATTTAAAAGACTTAAAATTTACATGTGATATGTAGGCAATTGGCAGAAAAAATTACTGATTACTGCTAATGCAAAAAACCATGTTAGTTTTAAATTCGATTCTACTTATTTCATTTACCGTAAAATACAAAAAAAAAATCGCCAAAGGTGCGTCAACAAATCAATTGCGCATATGCATATGCAATTTCTTTAACATAATGGTAAAATAGATAGCGCCGAAAGCGCATCGACATACTCAACGTGGCTTATTTCCATCTTTCACAATTGGCTATTTATTTCATCTCATAATCTATTACTAGATATCTCGAAGTGAATGTATCTTCATACAAACTATTAGATGTTAGGTAAATCATACGTTACTTTGTTTAATTTTTTTCGTATAATTATCTGGACACTATTTTAGATTATTTGCATCTACGAGTTTTTTTTACCGCCGAATGGGCGTTAATGGATAATTATGTAGCGCCTTCGGCGCGTCGGCGTAATCATCGTGGTGAGCCACGGGTAGTACTAGTCTCTTCATATTCCATGGTATGGAAGATTGACCTACTTCAATTAATCATAAGATTGGAATCCACAAGGAAATAAAGCAGGAATTGTGTTAAACTGTTTCCAGTAGATAATTTGTTTACAAAAACAAAAAAGTAAAAAAAATTATAGCGGATGGTTGATTATTTCAAATTTTTATTAAATTGTCTTCAATCACCTCCATCTTTTGCCTCTCTGCATCCTGCACATTCTTAGTTTTTGTTTCTCTCGAGACTGCCAACATCAACTCAAAGTTTACATTGATTGTCTCGTTCTCTTTCTCAGTAGTATAAACCACTTCACTTCTTGATACCCATAAGCTCTTCTTTCTTAACATGTTATCTCCAACATCATATTTTGTTCTTGAGTTACTCAGTCATTTCAGTTCTCCAACATTGTCAAGTGTTTCGGTTTCCATATCTGGTTGTCACAGCAGAGAGCTTTTACTTGCACAAATTGAGGCTCGTAGCTGTGAAGTTGATCTCTTTCTTATTTTAGCGTTATTTAGGAACCCTAAGATTTGATTGGGAGTCTACATTTGTTGGGATGCTTTGGATGATTTAGGGCTAATTGAAAAGCACGATACATGCTTTAAGCCGTCTTCCAATGTCGTTAGCCTCAAATTGAGTTTTTACCCTCAGAAGAAGAAAAAAAAGAGTTGTACTTCATCCTAAGTTGTTCCCTCTGAGATAAATAGTTTCCCCTTTAACTGTTGTAGCTCTGTATACAAATATAATATTTAGTCATATCAGAGCATCTCCAACAGAGCGGTATGCTGTTCCAGTTTACCATACCGGTATTTCAGAATAGCATACTGTTTTGGTCCAACAGCAAATTACGTTTTTCTTATTGGGCGCTTAACGGTTCAGCGCCTAACAATAAAAAAACCAAATCATATAATTTTTTCTTGGGAGCTTAACAGTTTAGCGCCTAACACTAAAAGTGCCAAATCATATGTTTTTTCCTTGGGCGCCGAACGGTTCAGCGCCTAGAGTCTGGTTTACAATTCTGTCAAACTTCACTTCCCTTTCTCATTTCTTTCATTCATACTTTACTTCCCTTTCCACTTTCTTTCATTAACACTTCTCCTATCATTTCATACAACCCATAATCAAGCAAACAGAGAGAGTCTTACAAGATTTTATAATCACCAATGCAAAAATAAATGGAAGAATTTAACCATACCGCCCGATGCCAAAATCGCAAGGCTGTAACGGAAAGATGCATGCAAGATTCCGGACTCGCACACCCACCTCCACCCCTCGATATTTACCTTGATAGAATGCGGAGCGTGGTTGTGTTGCCGGAGTGTAAAACTCACATATCGAAGAAAGTTACGACAATCATAGCGAGAAAGAAACTAAAATTTCGTAATTCTTTTTACCTTTAGCCATATGTGTTTGATGAAATGTCTCAAAGAAATGCGTTTAATGAAATATCATGTTGGTAATGATGTATGGGGGATGCTCTTAACTTTCGTGGTGGGATGCTTATGATTGTGAAGACCTGCGACAAGTTACATAAAGAGCAAAAGGTTTGGCTATCAAATTCCCCATTTGGTAATTTTTTCAAATGTTATATAGGAGAAATCGGTAGATATTGGGCGGTCGGAAAAAGCGATAGAACTTTAGTTCAAGGTCTCTCAGAGAGGTGGTAGCCAACCACCCACACGTTTCACTTAGTGGACACGGAGATTGGTTTTACCCCGTTAGACTTTTACATGATAACGGGGATAGCTATCAGAGATCCCAGAAAGCGGCCATTGCCATTTAGTTTTGAGTATGAAAAGGCGAGAAAGTTCGGCCAATTTTTCCCACTCTAGGGGAAGATGATGTCCATTAGGGGGCGGTAAAAATAAGTTGGATAAAGTGATTTATTGAGGCGAATAAAAATGATCCCATGACACGACCTTTATCGAGTCGGGCTTTCATATTTTTTGTAATGGCCAAACTCTTCTTCCCCAATAATAAAAGTACGATTAGGTTTGGTTATTTGGCCGCGATTGTCGACCTAGATAGGTTGGATGATTATGGTTGGGGATCCGCCATTTTGGGGGACTTTATACATGGCCCTTGACGCTTACTCTTTGGGCGTGAAGGGTTTGTGTGATTGGTGGAGTTTGCTTGAATATTGGTATTATGAGTATTCAACAAATCTCTACCCAATACTTCAAGATGAGGCAACCAATGACGCGCACCTCTATTTTCCAAGATTAAATCGATGGACGAGGGTGAATTTGATGGAGAAAGTTAATAGGGAGATGTACAACAACGTGAGCATTGCTAGGGTTCAGATTGAGCTGCGAAGGTTAGACAATCTCATGTATCCATGAGACTCATATTTAGAGATGCAACAAGGCTTAGAGGGCTACAAGAACACGCCCCTAGAAGTTGCACGATGGTTTTCATGAAAAAGGGTACCTCTCCATGTTCCTAACCTTCCGCATGCCTGGTATTTGGGGGAGCGGTGTTCTCTTCAGGTATTTGGGGTTGTATGTGTTCCAGCAGACCCTTTACCCGCTCAGGATATGTTTGGGGATCGTCAGTTACTTGGGGATCGTTATCTAGACTAGCTTAGAGATCAGGGATGGGTAGATAGTGAGCAGTTTCTCATAGATCACATCATCTACCATCTATACTGGGCTAGGGTTTCTGCACCATATATTTTACCAGACTACTCACGGAAGATTAACACTGATGTGATCGATCAAAGAGTGGTTAGAGGGTGGATTATTCCTCTGAGGTTTGCACATTCTATGCCACAGGAGACACAGTTCACACTGGAGGACATGGATACCAGTGCTAATCCCGGATGGTGGTTTAGAGTTGTTGATATTGATGGCACTGATATGTTGCTTGATGTACCTTACCTTAGCAACGTCCCCGGGGTACCATCTGCTAGTTTATATCATGATACAGAGGTAAATGATTAATTTGATATTGTAGCATTTTGATATTATTTTATTTAGATATATAAATTTTGCTCATAATACCTTTTATTATTACAGTACATGCAGTATCTAGATGAGTCTAGATGTATGTATGTCGGTGGCCAGTAGATTGCGTATGATTGGACGGCTTCGATGTACGACCATTATACTAGTGCGATAACTGGCAGAGACGAGACGACTAAAGAGAGAGAGATACCCACATACAGGAGCTTTATGATCAAAATCAGGAGCTGAAACAATCCATTGTAGAGTTGCAGGAGTAGCTTGATCGATACCAGTTGTGATAATTTGTTATTTTTCGTTATGTTCATCTTTTAGACTACTTATTTTGGACTATGTCGTTATGTTTTAATTTTGGACTTCGGGACATTTGAACTATGTTGTTATATTTTTATTTTGACTTATGTCATTATGTCTTAATGTTTAACTTCTTAGTTTTATATTTATGCATTCCGCCTTGGTATTTCTCGCCCAAATCTCCCACCTTTATTTTTCTTATATATATCTTATCAAACACATATTTTTACACATTCAAACAACTATCTCTATCTCTATTTCCAAGTTCTCAAGCAACATGTTCCTATCTAATAGCTCCCTCGCAAATTATTTGGCTAGTTCCTCCAACGAAGATGATGAGTTATTGGAAGAGTACGCGTTGTGTCAAAGCTCTCATATTTAAATTTGTTCTTATCATATGAAGCTTTCAAATTCGGGTTACTCGAAAAGGTCGGAGGATCGATGATGGGTCGGAAATACGTCAATCACAAGCACAAAATCTTCAGTCAACTTTTGTTGGATGATTACTTCGCCGAAGTAAAACTGACTTACGATGCGGGTTTTTTTCGGCAAAGATTTCGAATGTCGCATAATCTATTTTTACGCATTCTTCAAGGTGTTTTCGAGTATGACACTTATTTTGTATACGCGCCTAATGCGTCAAACATACAAGGATTAACGGGTCATCAAAAATTGACGTCCGTATTTCGTATAGTTGCATATGGAACGCCCGGTGATTTAACGGATGAGTATTGTCGGATGGCGGAGAGTACGACTTTGGAAGCGTTAGATAAATTTTACAAAGAGGTGATTCATTTATATCGAGATGAGTACTTGCGATCTCCTACTCCGAGCAACGTAGCAAGATTGCTCAAAGAAAATGAGGCGAAGGGTTTCCCGGGAATGTTGGGGAGCATCGATTGTATGCATTGGGGCTGAAAGAATTACCCTAAAGCGTACCAAAGGGTTTTTAATGGAAAGAGTAAAAAACCGACAATCATACTTAAAGTGGTGGCTTCGTATGATTTGTGGATTTGGCATGCATTTTTTGGCATGCCGGGGTCGAACAATGACATCAATGTTGTTGAACGTAACAAATTGTTCAACAACCTAAAAATGGGAAATATCCCTCCCATAAATTACAAAGTTGAAGGTCACGACTACGATATTGGTTACTATCTTGCGGACGGTATTTACCCGAAGTGGAGAACAATTGTAAAGACAATTCCAATGCCAATCACGGCAATGGAAAATAAATTGCGGCTATGTAAGAAGGGGTTAGGAAGGACGTGGAGTGTGCTTTTGGTGTCTTACAAGCTCGTTTTGCAATTATTCGGAATCCCGCACGATTTTGAAAGCCCAAAACATTGAATTTGATTATGTACACGTGCATTATTTTGCATAATATGATTACCGACGATGAACGTGATTGGGCGACACGTGATTACAAGTATGATAACGCGAAAGACCCATTCAAGTATCCACCGAAGATTTTCTGAGGTATTTCTACGAACGACAACTTCGATAAATATCTTGGGGAACATTTGAAGTACCGAAATGAAAACAAATATTTTGAACTCTAAGCCGATCTCGTGAAGCATTGTTAGAAATTTGTCGGACATAATGCTTGAGTTGTAATTTTAATTTTAATTATTTGTACTTGTAGTTTATTTTATTTTTCATGTCTACGTACGTTATTTTAATTTAACTAATGTTCTAAACTTTATAAGTTGCAATTCATTCCAAACTAAAAATATTACAATGCATTTCAAAAAAATCGATATATTTATTGAAAAACACAATTAGAATTTAAACAATATCTTTTGATGAGGCATATTATCACTACCACCGCTAGTACTCGACAAAACCATGACATTTGTTTTGCCATCATCTTGCGATCACTTCGTTCTTTAACATTTGCAAACACATGGCGGTATCTCTATCCATTCCACTCAAATCTTTTTCCATAATCTCCATATCTCGAATTTATTGTTCCCTTTTTGCTTTTTCCGGTATAGCTCGAGATGTTCCGCCGCCATGGCTTTATTTGTTTCCTTTTCTTCTTGCCTTAGCTTGACATTATTTCCAACCATCTCCGTTATACTCTCATGGGCCTTGATCGCCTTTTCAAACTTTGTCAAAAGGTTATTTTACCTTTTTTTTCCTTTTTTTTCCCCCGTTAGCCTATTCATTAACCCCGGAGATGAATAAATCGGGTTCGTCACTTCTTCGTCATCATCAAATAAGTTATCGGCGTTCGAACCTATTAAAACCCTTAGACTTGCATTTAAAGATGTTTTTTGTGTCTTAGAGCTGGACTTAGACCCACCGCCAACTTGTATTTCATGGACGCTTCTATAGACCATCTCCGGATTCTATTTTGGATGCTTATTCATAATATGCCAAATATGTTTAAAACCAAAATTGTATGGTTTTCGATTGTTCTCGGTTTTAAACGTTTTCTCAAACATAGTATCCGTACGGTCATAATACGTAAAAAGAAAAAAAAATTTAAACACTTAAAGAAATAAATTAATATGCTAAATTGAAATGTACCTCGTGGTGTTCATTTCCAATCCCGTTATAGTTCGCCTCGCGAACTTTGATAACGCAAGACACAAAAAAGCGGTTTGCCGTTGGATTTTCCCCCAATGTTGTTTCAAGGCCGCTCTTGTGCGAGTTTTTACACCACGTGTTCCTTCATAGTCGTTTACTATTTTTCCCCAAAACTTGAATTTATCTTGTTGGTTACTGATTTGAGAATCTTGTGAGTGTGCTACCCAATATTTAGCAAGCGTTTGATCCTCAAGGTCGGTCCAACAATTATTATCGTATTTCTTTTCGTTGACAAGCACGTTGGGTAGCGCAGAAAAGAAATGCGGGGGCATGAAGTAGTTTGGTGATTCCAGAAGTTGCGTTGATGGAACGTATTGAGAGTATGAATTTTGGGAAAATTCGTTATCCATTTAAAGTTAAAAGAGCTTGAGATGGTAGAAAGTTGATAGAGCTTGAGATGGTAGAGAGTTGATAGAGCTTGAGATGGTAGAGAATTTAATAAACTACCCTTATTTATTTGAAGAGATTTGGGTGAAAATTAAAAAACTAGCCATTTGGAAAGTGGAGTTGGATTACAGAGGGTAGGTGCTTAACGGTTCAGCGCCTAGAGTTTGGAAAAAAAACTTACGCGCATTGAACGGTTCAGCGCCTAGACAACTGTATTAAAAAAAAGTTGTTGGGCGCTGAACGGTTCAACGCCTAGGCTGTATGCGCATACTCCTCGCCAAGCTCAGGTTTTGCATACTATAGAGGGGTATGGGGGTGAGTATGCCGAACACCATACCCCTGTTGGATGAGTTTTTTGCAAAAGTATGGGAAAACCTTAACAGTATACCACTCTATTAGAGATGTTCTTATAAAACATAATTTTGGCTTAAATTAGAAACATCTAGAATTACAAACTACATTCTAAAAGCGAAGGTTTTTCCCATAAAAAAAATTGGTTTTGAACTTGGTCCCATAAATTGATAGACGCCGGTACTAATGATTCAAGCCAATGATTCGCTTTGTCTTTTAGTGAGAATGAGAATAAACGATGGCGGACGGAATCCTCAGTAAAATGTTGATATTTTTAAAGTGTAAATTTTTTCTTAAACTCGTGGACGTACTTATAAGGGCTCCCAGAATCAAGCCCATGAAATGTAGGTAACATTTGGATCACACTAGGCTTGATTTCAAAATGGTTTTTTGTGATGGATGGTAACAAGATACTCGAAGGTATATCACTCACCACTGGGGTCCAATAGTACCTAAAAGATTTGAAGGCAGCCATGATTGGGGCTTCGACTTCTAGCTCAACAACAAGTTCAATTCAGTCAACTCTAGATGGATTACCCTACTCCAAAATTGGGGAAACTCGAGATGGATCACTCTCCTCCCAAACCGGGGGTCCTAAGTACTCTATAGTGTTGACTGGGCGAGGTGGTCACCATCTCCACTTAGGTAGAGGTGGTTAGCCGTAAATGGGTAAAGGTTTTGGTAAACTTCCTAAACCATTTTCTTTACATGTCAAATTAATCATGCACAAACTAATATGCGATAAAATTCAGCACCCGGTACAGTAAATAATCAATCAAACCTAGAATCTAGTACTTTAACATTTTTTAGAAGTAGGTCTCCCCTATATTCTTATATGTTCACAAAATGGTAAGATGGTCAAAGGCTTTGGTTCTTACACTCCCCTGCGTCACTGTGATAATACTAGCTTAGAGTAGATGTTTGGTCCTCACGCCTGAGCGAGTCACCTTATCGTATGTCAGCACTCATAATGCTGACATCGCAAACCTATAATCAGTATTTTACAGCGTTAGGATGGGGCCGTATCCTACGAACATGTGTTTGTACCCCAGTCCGATACACCTATCCATTGGGTGATGAAATCTCGTAGGAATCTTGCTACTTTTTTTTTATTATCAGTTATTTTCAGGTCTGGGACATTTAATTTTCACGTAATACAAATTTCTTCATATCCCTAATGGGTGGCCCCACTTGTTAGAGAGCTTTCTGGGTGATGAAATCCCGCAAGTCTCTAACATTTTTTACCTTTACTATTGTTAGAATGAAAAAAAATCTTACATATAGCAATAGGTCAATCCAAACACAACAATTTTATTATTAGAACAGCGTCTATTTGCACAGTCCATACGACTTTATATTCTTAGTGCCGGGGTGGAGCTGATATGAACCCCTTGAAGAGGTTGATCGACGATATGGGTTTTGAAGAATTTTTGTCGATTAAGGCGGGAAACTCTGATAACCGCTTGATTCATACTCTCGTGGAATGGTGGTAGCCTTCCACCCATACATTTTACTTTCCTTGCGGGGAACTTGGCTTTACGCCGTTAGACTTCGTCATACTAACGGGCTTACTTTTTGGGATGGGCCTCGAACTCCCGTACGACGATAAATACTCGAGGTTTGATGAAACAGAAAAGATGTTCCCCAAAATTACAACCAATGATATCAGGTACGGTAACATCACTCTCGCGTATTTGAAAACCTGGAAAGTAGCTTTGAATCTTGAACTCAACAATTACAACCAAGACATGGATATCGTGTATGCGGAGGCATTTATTGCATAGATGATGGGTAATATCTTCTTCTTAAATGCTAGTACATCTCTTTCGGCGGGTTATCTTGCAGCTTTGACAAACCACCAAATTATAGGTACGTCAAAGTTTGACTGGGGTACTCTAATTATGGTAGTTTTGTATCGGGGACTAGATGAAGTCTTAGTTCTGAAGAATGGGAAGGAAAAGAGATCAGTCGCAGGCTTCTATGCTCTATTGGAGTTCTGGTTCTTTGAGTACTGTCGGGTTGGAATGTATCTAGTGAAGATTTTAAACTTCAACCATGTTTATCCCCGTATGGGTGCGTAGAGAGATGAAAGGGCCAGTTCAGGGTCTAAAATCCATTATTCTTTTGTTGTGGTTAAATAAATGATATAATGGAATGACAAAACCAACATTGATTGGCAACAATGAGTGAGGTCTAGACAATCAATCCCTCAAGAGGTAAGACATGCTAAAATACTTAGTTCGAGTTCTATTAGTTTCAGTCCCATACAGGTTGGGTACGCTTTGGTATTTAGGAGATCGGTGTATGCGTCAGAACACCGGGCATGATAGTGTTCCCTATGAGCCCCCCCAAGAGATTATGGAATTTTTGCCGTACGATCGAGAAATCTATCAGGAACTCAAAGATCTGGACTTCTACGATGGAAACAACTATCTCATTGATGGCGTGGATTACATGACATATTGGCTTTTGGTTTATCCAAATCCCAAGATCGGTTATACTTTAATGAAGAGGGCTGAGAATATATGGATGGTCGGGCGTGATTTAGTAAGGCCCGATGTAACTCTACCACCTACTTTGAGATTAACTACTTCTTCTCAGGTACAAAATTATGGTGTTGAAGTGACCATTGATGATCATGATATGGGATGGTTCATAGAAATGACAAGAATTAGCGGAGAACATAGACGGCTATTGATCCTGACCATGCAGGTACTACACCCGTGTCCACCTAGGTATAGTGTGGATGAGTTATGGTATCAAAATGTTGGAATGCGGTATGCGGCATATGAAGATACGAGGCAATACTTTCAATGCACAGAGGAGTTAGAGGAGCAGTTATGTTGGTCACAGCAAAATTATCCGAGTCATAGGAGAGAGACTAGCTGATATGTCCATCAACTACCAGACCGAGCCGGATGTGCAATATACCTATGACGAGAGTCTCGCACATAGCAAACGTGCCCGCCAAACGAAGAGATGTCATCCCACTTAGGCTATAAAATATAATATGTTTTGCTTAAACTACCTTTGATATGCTATGTTTTGTTCAGAACTTTGATATGTTATGTTTAAACTACATGCATTATGTTTAAAAATTCACTTGATTTGATACTTGTGTTTATTTTAAATATATTTGTCCATACTTGGTGTTTTCAAGTGTTTGAAGAAATTTTCCGTATAGAGGAGCTGATAAAAAAACTAATTTTAACAGAGATACCAAATTAAGCCACGTGTCCCCCTTGGTTGCCACACAGTTCTGAACTGCGCGCCAAGAGCCTACAAGTTTGTAATTTTTTCTCCCTCTTCATACTTAGTTTTTTTTGTGGTTTTCGTTGAGGTATTTCCTGAAACACCTCTGCATACTTAGTTTTTTTATGACCACGTTTAAACCATACTTGGTTGTTTTATGACCTCCTTAAACCATACTTAATACTTATCATCACTTAGTTATTTTATGACCTCCTCTCTATACTTGGTTTATTTGGTGATAAAAAATGCTATATTTTTTAGGCAAACTTGTTGACCAAGTAGCTCAACGACTATTATTGTGGGTAAACTTATTGACCAAGTAGCTCAACGGCTAGTTTTTGTGGAAACTTGTTGACCAAGTAGCTCAACGGCTAGTTTTTGGAAACTTGTTGATCAAGTAGCTTAACGTCTAGTTTTTTTTGGAAACTTGTTGACCAAGTAGCTCAACAGCTAGTTTTTTGTGGAAACTTGTTGACCAAGTAGCTTAACGGCTAGTTTTTGTAGAAATTTATTAACCAAGTAGCTCAACGGCTTGTTTTGTGGAAACTTATTCACAAAGTAGCTCAATGACTAGTTTTTTTCATCTATAAAAGTTATTCATCTTCTATACTTTATGTTCTTAATCTTCTGTACTCTCCTCCCTCATTAGCTTACAAACAAAACCATTATGTTATCCTCAAGCTCCCAATCTAATTTTCAAAACCACTGTCAATCCTCCAATGCGAACCAATAAGGAAACTTATTTTCGACTTAATTCAGCGTATTTGATTTGTCACAAATGCCTAACTTTTTCCAATATCGCGATTACCATATTCGACAACTATTCTCGACACCCGACATTCATTTTCCATCTCAACTTGACCCTAAAAAACCAATTATAACCCTCATTACCGAACCCAAGGATACTATCCTCAATTTGATGCTCATACGAGCTCGTACTCTCAATCGGGAAATCCATATTTTTTATCTCAAATTGATTTTGCCGGTGGAAGTTTGAGTACCAAGCCGATGAGAGGTGCATAGGGTTTAAATGATTTAAACTCAATATATCATCGGTTGTATCTCTGGGTGTCTCTCCGATTATCAATTCAGTTCTCACGAGAAGTAATACACGCGGAAAGGCGAAACCTAAAAGAAAGATGACACCGACACCTATTGTAGTTGAGAATATAGTTGAGGTTGAGAATGAAGTTGATGACGACAAAGAAAAATACAAGAACTTCAAAAATTAGTCGTCTAATGACTTCGTGAATCTCGCATGTGCTTAGTCCCAAGTATCTCAAAACCTCGCTACCACGAACAACTAAAAAGTCATTATATTTTGGTTCAAGTTGCGTGACCAATTCAACTCGTTCTATAATGATCAATTAATGTGGTGATCATACAACGGTGTCAATTGCGTGTATAAGGGGCATCACGACCTTGAAAGCCGACATTTTATCTGCATTGAATCGGACAACGTAGTAAGTATTTTTTTTTCTCATTTCAGTAATTTTGTTAGGTTAATCGTACTCATAAGAATTTTAAACTTGATTTCTAGCTTCGTATGACATGCGAGACCTTAAAAAAATATAAAACAAATCATTCCAATTTCAGAAGGCTTACAAAGTTTTGGAGCAATGCTCAAAATGGTCGCAAATTTATCACATCGGGCAACCTCATTACAACGTTGCTAGGAAGTCAAATTTTAGGGATAACCCAGGCAACTTCACCAACACCAAACCCTTTACACCTACTTCCGACACTCTAAATATCATAATTCCGAATGATTTTACCGACATGGATGCACCACTATATGCTTGTGGGGAAGAACGACCGGACGACAAACAAAAATACAAGGCAAAATAAAGCGACAAAGTCAAGTTTAGGTCATTGGGGGAAGAAGATATTTGAAACGATGACAAACATGATGGCGGCATGGAATGAGAGAGGCAAGAAGAAGAAAGAGAAAAAAGAAGCTAGATTTAGAGCACGAGAGAAACAAAAATTTGCTAGAGATGCAGAGATTCAAAGGAGGCGTGAAGGAGAGCTAGCTAGAAAAGAAGCTATCGGAGATCAAAATTTTGTTAAGGTGATGACAACGGATACAACTAACCTACAAAAGCATTGAATGAAGAAGTAAATTAAACTTTATTCTAAGAAGTTAAAATAGCAATGCCCAAATGATAACGACATTTCTAGCGATGAAGATTGATGTAATCTTTAGCGTTAATTGTAGTTCTTAAGTTCTATGTTATGGTTTATTTGAATAAAATTGTTATCAATCATTTTATTCTACAAAACACATTTTGTTCAAGTAAAAAAAATACATTAAAATTTCAACATAAAACTACAAACTTCGAAACAAAATGCATTACCTTAGAAAATAACAAACCAATCTACATTACTCTGCCCCTTTTTTATTCCACAAATGCCGACAAGTTCATTTCGTAATTGGAAATGAGCACCTTCATTTCTAATTTCATGAATCTTCTCAATGTACTGTACCACAGTGTTGAGAACGTGTGTTGGATGTAATATCTCATTCCAAGTATCTACGAATTTTTTAAACTTGGGATCAATATCCACTTGTCGGATGTAAGTATGATGTTCATCTTCGATGATTATATTGTGCATGATTATACATGCGTACATAATACTTTCTAGATCACTAGGCCTCCAAAATCGCGCACCGTGTGCCAATATTTCAAACTTATCTTGCAGTACCCCAAAAACACACTCTACGCCTTTCTGACATGCTTCTTATATCTTTACAAAATATCTTTTGGCATCGTTCGACGAATTTCTTATATGGTTTAAACAATTATTTACCATTTTGGATATACTCCATTCGCTAAATAATACCTCATAGTGTACTGAACGGTGCCTATATTGTAATTGCATGACAGCGCAACTCCATTAGACAAGTTGTTGAAAAGTCACCCTTAATGCAAGACGTTCACTTCATTGTTAGAAGTGGATACCCCAAAGAATGCGTGCCATATCCAAAAATCTTGTGATCCAACCGCTTCTAAAATTATCGTTGGATGCTTCTTATACCTGGTATATTGTCATCCCCACCCGGTAGGACAATTCTTCAATTTCCAATGTATACAATCTAAACTACCTAACATCCCCAGGAAGCCTCACGATCCATTCAATTCTAACAGCGGTACTAATGTGTCATTTTTATCAGGAGATCTAAGGTATTGAGCTTTGAATTGTGCTATAATTGTTGTGCAAAATTCTTTTAAACTTAAATTACCCGTAGACTCCCCAATCTGAACGTATTCGTCTTGGGAATCTGCGCTCGTACCGTAACATAACATGAGAAGTACGCACGTTATCTTTTGGTGCGACGATAAACCCATCATTTTAACGGTATTTTATTTTTGAACAAAATAGGTGTTTAAAGAAATAACTTGATTATGAATACGTTGATACACATCTTCGCTCATACGGAATCGACGACGAAATGGGGTGCCTTTAAAGACTTGGCTGGGGACAAAATAATCTCAATTAAGGCTAAACTCACCCAATTTATGATCACACCCTTTCCGCTTGTCAATCCTTCCCATTTTACTACAACCCGCCTTCGTAATGATGTCGCCTCTTGCTCTATTTCTTCTGTTTTTCCCATCTCAATAAGAACCTTGTTATACTCATGCAATATTATAATTTTGCATCAGGAGAGCTCTTCAGTTCTGGATGAGGATGAAGATGACGATGACAATGATAAGAGTGATAGGTCTGACATGATAAAGCTAAATTGATAACTAGAGAATAAAGTAGAGTGTAGAAGAGTAAGAGAATAGAGTGTTGTGTAGAAGAGTAAAATAATATAGTGTAGTAGATGGATGGCTTTTATAGATAGAAAAAAACTAGTTGTTGAGCTTCTTGTTGAACAAGTTTATGAAATAAACTAGCTGTTAAGCTGCTTGTCAAACAAGTTTGACCAAAAATAGAGTCGTTGAGCTTCTTGTCAAAGAAGTTTGTTTATAGATATAACCCTTCAGCCACGTCCAAAAACAACTAAGTAAGGAGAGGGGAAGAATAAAATTTTCATGTAGACTCTAGTCGCGCAATTTTGAACTGCGCTGCATCAACTAGCCGTTAGGCAACTTTGAACCACAACCGTCCATGTGTCTCCATCATAATTGTATATATGCCGCGCAGTTTAGAACTGCGGGGCATGAGAGCCACTTAAAGCTTGACAAGTGTCATCATGTAATTGGGTTATAGGCTACGCACAGTTCAGAACAACGGGGAATCAATCCACCAAAAATCTACCCTGCCTCAGGGTTGGGTTTCGGTGGCCAGCTCAGCTCCATATCATCCTTCACCTAGCTGCTGACCATGCTCTTATTGCCTAACCAGATAGAAAAACTAGAGAAATAAATCCAATTACAGAACATCTAATTTGTACACATCAAAGAAGCTTTTGATTAATTTTCAACATTACATATACAACCTTGATGAAGTATTTCACAACACGCCTTACTCTGTCTTGACATTTTTCATCTAGGCTCTCATCGACATCCTTGAATATGACTTCTGGGTAGTTCCTTTAGTTTTTCGTGCAACATAGTAGCAAATAGCTCTTTTATTTTGTGATATCTTTGATTGAGCTATAGCCAATTGTCAGGGACAAGACAATGAAAGCTAGACGCTCAACTTCCTCACGAACCAGATCGAGCGGTAATGTGTATTCATAGTTTTCAATCTTCCAACAGATGCAATCTACATCAGATTGAGAATCCTCTTGTGTTGTGAGCTTGACCCTTTGCAAACTTTCCCACGTAGCTTTTGCAAAATTCAACTTCTCTCTGTTCAAGGAGCTTCCAAAGTTCATTCTTTCCTCAATGAAAAGAATCGACGAGGAAACCAACTCTTTCTACGACGGAGTCCAGAGAGAATATCAAGAAACATGAGAAGAAAACATACCGAAGTAGCTCCCATGTTTACTACCCATTCCTTCTCTTCAGAATCAGTTGAAATATCAAGAACTACGGAGGATTTAATTTTGGGATCTTCTTCTATGATCTTTTTGTAAGACAAAAATATCATTTTCAACCTATAAATGATATGCCTAGATAGATTCACACCATTGAAGTACTATTTTATTTTCTAGTTGTGCAGTCATGATATTAAATTTTGTATTACTGTTGTTGTTCTTATCATTATTATTATTACTATGATTATTACTTCTTTTTTTTTGTTATTACTACTTAGCTTACTGAAAGAACATTACTAGTTTACCGTTTTATAAGACTCAAGATTCAGGCCGACTCGTGATTGATAACCACCCTATGGAGTTTTTAGACGTGTGAAAAGGTGTAGATTATGATGTCGAGATAAACAATATGGCTTGATCTTGTTTCTCCTGATTATGATATAAGAATATGACTATAAAGCAATAACCTCCGAATTCCCAAATTTTGAAGTCTTCAAACACTACATGTTATGATGTTACAATTATGCTAGTAATGGCTTATCAAAAGGTTATGTTATGCGAACAATTGTGCATGCACGAACGTATTATTTTTGAGCTATTGTTGAGTTTAAATAATATTTTTGATTTTTTATTAAATTAGTTGGATAGATCTTTATTTTCTTTATGTTTTTTACCCATATTGAATGTTCTCTAGTTTAATACGTGTCCATCATTTCCAAATGATCCAACAAAAAACAATCATTTTGTAAAAAATCATATGATGTCAAGCTAGCAAGATGATACCTAAATAACCTTGCAACACACGTCTTCTCTTTAGGAAGCACAGGGTAAGAGATTATTGTTGCCTACTTAATCCTAAAACCCAAAGTCTATCTAATACAAAGAGACCTCCAGTCCTAATTAAAGCTACAAAACAACATGAAAATGTTGGAGCGGCAGCCAGATACTATGCATTTAGGAAGCACAGGGACTGAGATGGACTACCCACCAAAGTGGGCAACCAGTAACTGTCCAGGCTTAAATTAGAACTTTATTACTCCAGGCGATTAAAAGTAAAACTAAACTACGAAATCGTTACAGAAATCCATCAAAAGACTGATATTAATTATGCCCACTCAGGAAAAATAAAAGAATCCAAGAAACTACTAAATCCTAGCATCCTCCTTTAATCTGACTCACAGGTTGGAGGGAAATGATCTAGGAAGAATCACAATCTCATTATAAGTAGAAAATAAAGCTAGAAAATCCTCATTTGTTTGCTCCTCCAAAAATTTCTATATATCTCAAAAGATCTAACGCCCTCGTCAAGCTTTTCGATAGCTTGCATAAGAAAATAGTACTTTCAAGGTGAATGTCTTATAGTTTAATGGGTATCGCAATCACCACTCAACAAATTTATATAAATCAGAAATAGCGTAGGTCTAGTTGGTCAACAAGATCATCAATGCATAATGGGGGAGTGTTAGGAAAATTAGATAATCAACTTACTTGATTTATAACTATATCAAATAATAAATCCAAGCCAATCTCATATCATAACTTTGCCTAATTCTGGAATTTCAAACCTCCTCCATAAAAGGTGTATACATGATGAGAAAGAGCTTATAAGGATCAACAACAAGATCTGTCTTTGACCTCGGTAAAACCTGTGAAATTGTTCTTCACCATTATTTCTTATATGTGAAAGTAAATCTAGATACTACTTAATAGTTGAAGTACAAAGCAAGGACTATTTTTCATTAAGTACAAATCCAACATAAACAACAACTATAAAATTCAAAAACAACAACATTATGAATCTTACATGAGATTTGAAGCCAATATAGGTTTTGAACATTCCCGAACACATCAATATACAACAACAAAAAATTTGGGGTACTAAATAAAAACCCAAGATAACGTCAAATTAAAACCCTATCTTGATTAACAATTTAATATATTTTTGAATCAAACTCATTCTACGATAATTTGAAACACTAACATGATAGAAAAATTTAAGGGGAAAAAAAAAAGTTTAGCAAGAATTGAACTTTTAGGTAATAAGATCAATTCCAAGATTCTTAACTAATTGAGTTACTTCTATTTGCATTTAGAAAAATGAAGAAGAGGAATTAAAATTTAATCCTACTATAAATTATTGTTTTATGCAGTTTTTTTTTTCCTGCATTTCCCCGGACAGAACTTGTTAAAACCCTAATTTGATAGTGGAGCTTAATGAGTTCTTCAAGTAAACCTAACTCTGAGTATTTAAGGGTTTTACACAACTTGTTAAAACCCTAATTTGATTTGGTAGTGGAGCTTAATGAGTTTTTTAAATAAACCTAGCTCTAAGTTTTTTTTTTTTTAAGAAGGTAGAGGAGGCGGAAGAAGAGAGAGGTGAGGGAGAGAGATGAGTTTAAGTAGGTTTACTATACATCCTCGAGAAACGTTTTTTTTTGTTGAGAATGTAGGGGTCACATTAATTTTTTGTCATGCTTTATTCAACGGACATGATCTAATTTGAGTTCTACCTAATATAATCTGGACTGTAGAAAATAGGGCTGGCAATGGGTCGGGTTTGGGGCGGGTGGGGTAGTACCATATCCATACCCGCCAAATTACCCTACCCCCAAACCCGCCCCATTACCATTTAACTTAAATGGGGAATACCCAAACCCGCCCCGTTTAAATTTGCTAATACCCAGACCCGCCCCATCACCCGTTTAACTTTATCTTAAATGGGGATCCCCAAACCCGCCCCGCCCCGTTTATAAAATTTTATTAAAAAAAAAATCAAAAATCACCTGTATAGGAAAAAAAACTAAATCAAATGCACAAACACACAAGAAAAGCTAACAAAAATTAATATAGTTAAGTCTTAAAGTTATTACTTAATATCACAACAAAATATAGAATATCTTCAATGTTCCTCACAACTCAAAACTTAAGATTATTAGCATTTCTTCTGCAACGAGATCAAATGCCAAGCTACTCCCACAAAACCCTGTGCTTATGAAAAGTTGGGGTACTTCTTCATGTTTCTTTTCATCTGCATATAAGAAACAAAAATAAAAGATAAGTTGGAGTACTTCATATTCCTTACAAGTGATATTTAAAGTCATATTAAAACTATGATTCCTAGAAGTGATAGTTGAAGTCATTGAGGATGTATTGAACCATGCTTGTTATGCATTACATATCTTGATGTAAGTGTAATTTTAACCATGTCAACTTTTATCATGCAGTCTCACTGTGCCCATCCAGTATCATCTGTAGATGCACTAACAAATGCACTTATAGTTCTACAGATGTCCTATAAAGTTAACAGATAACAGATGACAGATAACATTGGTTCCTATTTACAGATGACCTGTTTACAGATGACAGATAACAGATGCACTAATAGTTCTACAGATGACCTAGTTCAAGAATGCAGATGGATAACAGTGGCAGATAACAGATGACAGTTAAATTACAATCCATTTTTAGGTAACAATCCATTTACAAAACTATGATTGGTATACCATTTGTAAATTTGTAGAATCCATATGTTATTGTATTTTTAAATGGATTGTAAATGGATAACATTTGTAAATGGATTGACAGATGGATACCAATCCATTTACAAATGGATACTTCCAATCCATTTACAGCTAACAGATCCACTAAGTAACACAAACTGTTATTCATTTACAGTTAATACTTCCAATCCATTTACAGTTAACAGATGCACTTCTAGCTGAAATACAAATATGAAATATAAAGCATACACACATACCAAGTAATACATACCAAGTAACACATACCTTGATCAGTTGGAGATTCAGAAGTTGTTCCTCTATGGATGGATTGCTAAGGCTGCACATATTAAGCAGTTCCTAGTATATATACACACATACCAAGTAACACATACATACTAAGCAGTTCCTAGTCTTCAAGAAGCAGTTCCTTTATGGATGGATTGCTGAGGCTGCACACAAAGCATCACGTTATAGAATCTGGTTTTAGAAGCTGGTAGAAAAAATATATGCAAAACAAGAGCCTATAACATTAAATGGTAGAAAAAGTATATGCAAAAAAAGAACCTATAACATTAAACTTTTTCCCCTAACCTCCTCCTCTAACATTTTACAATAGCAGGTGGCAAGGAACTAGGGTCAAATAGAATTTCTCAAACAGAACTAAAAAAAAGAACAAAAATATATGCACTCTTGTTTAAGATATGTAGAGATACCTTGTGACGACACCTTCTCAAGAGCTAGCCGTTATGCAAATTGATTCCTACAATCAATATTCAATAATTATTTCCAATAATTGGATTTCACTATTATATCAAAAAGAAATAACAAATATTAACAGTCCATTAAATATTATTTACCTCACTTGCATCCATGTCTTCATTCACTGTGGCTCTCATAAATTTTGTTGGCAAAGAAGGATCTAGCCCATAACAAAACAAAATACAACTCAATATAAATAAATAAATAAATAATCACTATAAATATTTAAATAATAACATTTTATTACCTCTAATTTCAACCCATAACCAATTTTGAGCACACATTAAAGCTTCCAATGTCTTTGGATGTAGGCTACTACGATATGGGCTAATAAATCTACCACTGGTACTAAAAGCAGACTCTGAAGCAACGGTAGATACTGGAATGGCCAAAACATCTCTAGCAATGTCATGCAAGGTTGGGTAATTACTTCCATTTGTTTTCCACCAAGTCAATATGTCAAAGTTATCACTCCTAGGTATGACAGGCTCCTCAAAATAAAAGTCTAACTCTGATTTCATAGTCTGGGCAGTGGTTGTACTAGAAACAAATAAGTCAAATCTCCTCAAGTAGTCATTCTTTTTACATTGACTCAGCTACAATTGAGAAGATGCTTCACTTGAAGATTCGCCTCTAACATTACTCGAACTCAATTAATACCCTTCCAACAAGTTAAAACATAATGTCCGGATTTTATTAATTTCACTTGCCCATTTGTCTTCATAAATAAGTGGAAAGTAAAACTCAATCAACTTCAACTTAAATCTTGGGTCCATGATTGTTGCTACTGTCATTATCTTATGAATACCATTCCAATACTTCTCAAACTTCAAGATCAACCTTGTCCCCATCAATTTGACAGCTTCATAGCTAGATATAAGCCATTCATAAATCAAAATCTTAATTTCACAAATCTTTGGGAAAAACATATTAGCTGTAGGATATCTTGTCCCCGAAAATAATTTAGTTACTTCAAAAAATAGTTGTAGCCTATCACAAATTTTAGCTGCTAACAACCAATCTTCTTCATATGGCAAACATTTGTATTGTGTCTCACGTTGCATCAAACGAGGAAACACATCTTTATACTCCAAAACCGTTCGAAGCATCAAGTAGGTAGAGTTCCACCTAGTTTTGCAATCAAGCGCAAATTTTTTTGTACACGAAATATGTAATTGACGGGCCGCCTCAGTAAATTTTTCATCTCCTTTAGGGGTCGCACTCCAGTAAGAAGCGCTATCCCATATTCTCTCAATTCCTGTACCAATTACATCCAAACCATCTTTCACAATTAAATTCAGAATATGTGCGGAGCAACGCATATGAAAAACATTCCCTCATAACAATAATGTATCCAATGAGAACTTATCTAAGAGGATGTTTATCATAGCATCATTGGTAGTGCAATTATCTACTGTTAAAGTAGATAATTTACGATATATATTCCAATCTAGTATACATTCCATCAATGCATCCGCAAGCACTTTCGATGTATGAGGATATGGTACGTATATGAATCTAAAATAAAGAAAAATAGTATATATTAAATAGAAAAATTGATTTATAATTAGTTTAAAATAAACATTAAACATGTTTAAAAATTACCTCAGAATACGGCTTTGCAACATCCAAGAGTTATCAATAAAATGTGCTGTAACAGCCACAAATCCACGCTTCTGATAATTTGTAGTCCACATATCCGTGGTGATAGCAATTCTACTTTTGTTATTCTCCAGCAATGACATTGTTTTGACCTTCTCGAATTCATATATTTTCAGGATGTCATTCTTGATCGTATTTCGTGAAACAACTTTGAACAACGGTTGGAGAGCCTTGTTATACTCCCTAAATCCATGGTGTTCAACAATAGAAAGTGGATACTCGTGAAGAATAATCATTTTTGCAAGTGCGGTCCTCGCATATTGTTGATCAAATGTGTAAGTATTCACCACAACACTGTCATCACTCATCTGAGAAGGACTTACCATTGACTGCCTAATGTCCTTTTGAGTACGCCCAAAACATCTTTTTACATAATCATGTAAATGTAACGTTCCAGCATTAGCATCTCCTGCCAATAACTTACTGCAATGGTTACATTCAGCCTTCATTATCCCATTTACACATTTCTTTTTGAAGTGATTCCATACCACAGATGTACACTTCCTTTTTCTAGGTTGTACCAAATCTACATCAATAACTGAAGTTCTACTTGATTGTGTTTGTGCCTCGATTGCGGGGGCTGGGGAATTATTTGTAACGGGACCCCTGGTATTATCATTAACCTCAATAGGAGTAGATGCTTTCTTACCAAATATACTTTGGATACTTCCAGACATATTTTACCTATGAAAAATGAGAACAAATTCCAAAGTAAATATGAGCAAAAAACTTACTGATTAAGCCATAACAATTACTAATTAAGCAAAAATGAGAACTATACTCATCCTTTCAATGCGAATAAGCTAAGTATGGGTCCCCATTTCACCAAACATTTCCAAAGCCATTCAAAATCTAAATATTCAATTACAATTCCAAATACATATAGAATCACAGATGTAGTCAACAGTTCCCAATCAAATATTATATGCCTAAACCAAAACTTACCGATTGAACAAATTTCTATGAATGTTGTTGTTCTTGACAAGCTGTTAATATGTTCTATATCATGTTTTCGACTTTACGTATCTGTCAGGTCAGTTTGTATTTATTTCTGAAGTTTAACGGACTATGATCTGCCGTTCCTTTTTATCAGTTTATGTAGAAGACGAAGATTATACTTGTGCAATTTAGCATTCCACCATTGTAGCAAAATCTCATTATTCTATCAAAATTATATTGCAGAGGATGTCTGTAAAGGCAATTCCATCACAAAAGCTGTAGTCTAATAAAATTGTATTGGCAGTCCCCACATACCTTTTCATAAAAAAGACTAACTTCATAGTTGTAATTGCTCACTCATGGAGCTTTGAGATACCAGATCTTATTTTCCTGCCCCTAAATTTCCAGCAGTTGTCCCCACAGTTGCCCTATGTTTTGGCTTCTACAATATGTATTTGTTACATGGATCTCATAGTGAATGTCTTTCTATTCTTCCTTTCTTTATGAAGGTTTGTGGATGTTCTTTTTGATAGTTTAAGGTGTTAACTACACTGATAAAAATATTAGTTTTTGAACTTATGCAACCATGCAGGCCTTGTACTCGAAAATCCGCAAATATTGCATAGAGTGATCAAAGAAGGAAAAATATTAAAATATTCCAAAACATTTCCTGCACTGATCCTAAACCCTGATTGTTGCTTCATATACCTCCTTCCTAAAATATTAATTACAATTTCTGCCGAAATAGACTTGTATTTTTCCGGATAATTGACTAAGACCAAACGATATATCCTCTATTGTATTCCACTATTTCTTAATGAAATATCACACAAAAAAACCATATTTAATAAAAGAAAATTAAAATGTGTTTGAATCCGAAAAAAAAAAACATGTAAACAAAAAATTTCATATGTCCATTTACAAAAACAATAGAAGAAAAGATTCATCTTATATAATACTAACAATTTTAGGTTGAAAACTTACCGATTAGGTGATGGACTGCCGAGTGATGGACTGCCGACTGCCGAGTGATGGAATTGGAATTGGACTGCCGACTGTTGACTGAAGAGTGAAGAATGAAGAGGGGAGCTGAACTGCTGAAGAGGACTCAGAGGAGAGGAGAGGAGAGGAGAGGACTGAGTAGCTGTGTCTTCACAAATTAGAAAATTAGGTTTAAGTTGTTGTAAGGGTATTCATGTAATATTACGTATAACTGGGTCGGGTAGCGGGCCCCCGTTTATTTCAGCTTAAAACCAGACCCGCCCTAATTAATAAATGGGTTTTTTTTTTACCAAACCCGCCCCATACCCGTTATTGTCTTACCAAACCTGCCTCATTAAGGGCGGGGCGGGGCAGGTTAAATTGCCAGCCCTAGTAGAAAAGTTCATCGAGTTCCACGTCGCATGATGGACGGTTAAAGCTGTCTTTTTTTTTTCTTCTTATATAAAGCTTTAAACTCTGAGACCATGGGCGAAGCCATGAATTTTGTCTAGTGGAGTCTATTAGCAAAGCTATTTTATCTTCTTTTAGTCCCGCATTGGTTATTCATAGAAGTAGTTTAATATCTCTCTCTATATATAAAGAGAGAGTATGATGTAACCTAAATAATCAATTCAATAATATTTTTTTTCTCTCTAATCTATTTCTACAGAGTCGATAACCGGGTATGGGGATATTGTACTCTCACAAATTTTAAAACTCGTAAATCAGTTAAAACTGAATTTGTCAAACCACATGGAAACTGTAATTGTAAAAGTAAAAGTAAAAGTAAATTATCAATCAATGAAGTGAGTTGGGAATATTCTTTTCTTCTTTTGTTGGAGATCTTATAGAAGTATTTGATCGAACAACAATCAATGTTTGATCTATACACACTTAATATATGCAAATCCTTATGGTTTGATCTCTTCAGTCACTTGGGGGTCCTTGATAGAAATAAAAAAAAGGTTTAGACACTTGCATGCGAGTTCACTAAGAAGTCGAGTTCACTAGGATGTCGAGGTTTCGATGCAAGGCTTTACAACTTCGCATCATTAGAATCTCCATGCCTGCATTTAAATATAGAAATGTTAGACCCAAGAATCTAGTCCAACAGGTGCTAAGGTAAATGCCAGTGGTTAAAAATGCAAGAACGTCAAAGACATGAGAATAAAATCACTATCACACTCTCACAGACACAAGCTAAACATGAAATCTAAAACCTGTTGCAATTTAAATGAAGGTCATTACGCCATTGTATTTGCGGATACCCGTCATTCGTAGCCAGCGTACAGTATAAGGCTCTAGATAGTTTTAGACTAGGGTACTTGAAATAAGCATATTCAGGCCAATTATAAGACTTCTGACCTCGAATAAGCAATATTTTTGTTAACCTCGGAAGACATTAGACCACATTAGTCGCATAAAATGCACATAGTTTATACATAGTCAGATAAAGAACATCTAATTTGCAAATATAGAAAGAAGCTTTTCATTAATTCCAAAACATTGCAGATACAACCTAATCAACTTGAATAACTATTTCTTCATTAGAAATGTCATCAACGACTGCATCGCCTTCTGTCCAGGAGGAAATGACCATTGAACGTGAGAATCCAGTGACTCGACCTTGATTAAGTATTTCACAGCCCGCCTTACTCTGTCCTGATATTTCATCTGGGCTCTCATAGACATCCTTGAATATTACTTCTGGGAGTTGCTTTAGTTTCTCGTGCAACATGACAATGTTGAAGTATTTAATTTCTTCCAATATTTCCTTTTGCAGTAGCACAAACATTTCAAAACTTCACACATCACCCATGAAATCCGTGGCAGTAATATCCGACTTGCCATTTTTCCCACACATGGTTTCGTAACCAAAAGTTGTGAAATCGGCGGCAGCTACCGACTTGCCCATTTTCTCACGTAAGGATAATATGAATATCTTCAATAAATACTGAGAAAATAAAGACACTCAGGTAAAAGTGAAAAGACAGTAAAAGAGAGGATCGGTCGAGGAAGAGAAAATCACTTGAGCTAGAGATGATCACTCGAGAGAGGGAAAGAAAAAAATATTCAAATAATAGATAATCACTCGAGGAATAAAGAAGCACTCGAGGAAAAAATCATTCGAGGAAGAGATGACTATAGTAGACGGAATTCAACATCTTCACCTAGTCCACAGAGGAAATTGCAGCTCGCAACAGAATATGATAGAGAAAATCACATCTAGTGATAGGAATATAGACCTCAAACTGCATTAACGATGAAGGAAGTAAAAAAAATCATAGTAATTCAAAGAGAAATCACTAGAGAAAGTGATAAAAATCACCATCGTTTGTCAAGTTTCTCTTAAAAAACTTTAATTTTTGAACTACAGCTTATGAACTAGACGGAAAAAAAGATAGTCACTAGAGGAAAAAAGAAAATCACTCTAGGAAATAAAAATCGCTCGAGGAGTGATGAATCACTCGAAGAAAAAAAAATCTCATGATCGTGGTGGAAGGTAGTTAACGCCTTCATCTGATCCAATGAGAGAAAGCGCATTTCGCGACAGGTAAAAAAAAATTTGTCTTTCACAAAAAACAATAGATAATCGAGTACATAATAGATATAGGCAAAGAGTTTAACTAGTTTTAAAACACACTAAGGAACCGGGGCAGCGGCCATTCTCTTTCATCAACTAATTAGCCCTTTCTATGGTATGTGAAGGATTATCTGGCATTGATGGCATCCCATTCTCTCATCTCACACTTGAGGTAGCAGAGATATGACGTAACTCAGAACATTAAGCACTTCTCCATTCACCAACATCCAAAGAAGAATACCAAACTCCACTTGGGAGCACTTTCTCCCCAAGCCTCTTCTAGACTTGGGTGAAAGTTGATTAAAACTAACACAATTGGGAGAGAAATGATTCTTCATTCATATCTTCTCTAATTATTGCAAGTGTATTTATAGACAGTTTACAAGAATAGCTAAAAATAGATTATAACTAATTTTGTTATACAGTTGAGTAGTTATAACAGTTGTGCTGACTGTACAAGTGATGATTGTGTGTTGAATCATCTGTATCCTTAATACACCCCCTCAAGCTGAAGGGAGGAGGCTGAACTGACAGCTTGCTTTTGAGATAGGTAAATCTGATAGAAGATAACCTTTAGTAAAAATGTCTACAACCTGATCTCTTGTACACAAATAATTGACTTAAACACTATTTTGAGTAACCAATTCCCTGATAAAATGGTAGTCTATTTCTATATGTTTTGTTCTAGCATGAAAGATAGGATTAGATGCTAATGAAATAGCATTGATGTTATCATACCAAATCAGAGGAGGTTTATGAATGTAGATGTGAAGATTTGTTAACAGAATACACAACCATAAAACTTCAGCTGCTGTTAAGGCAAGTGATATGTACTCACTTTCTGTAGAGGATCTTGCAACTGTTGTTTGTTTCTTAGCACTCCAAGAAATTGGTGAGTTCCCAAACAATACATAAAAGCCACTTGTGAACCTTTTATATAAAGGATCTCCCGCCCAGTTTGCATCTGAGAAGGCTGTAATGAGACCATTGTCTTTGGAGAAGAAGATGCCATGGTAAATAGTGCCTTTAACATATCCAAGAATCTTTTTTACTGCTGATAAATGTGAAGTTGTAGGGGAGTGCAAAAACTGGTAGACTTGGTTTACTGAAAAGGCAAGATCTGTTCTTGTCCAGGTCATATATTGGAGAGCTCCAACTAAAGACCTATAGTGAGAGCTGTCTTGAAGGAGTTCACCATCATTGGGAGAAAGCTTTGTTCCAATTGAGCAAGGAGAGGAGCATGACTTAGAGCCATCCATGTGTGATTTTTCTAAAAGGTTTATAGCATATTTGGACTGATGAAAAAAGATTCCTTGAGATATCTGTGTTGCTTCTAACCCAAGAAAATAATGTAATGGACCTAAGTCTTTCATGGCAAATCTTGTGCTCAAATGTTGAATAAGTGATTGACAATATTGAGGAGAGCTTCCAGTAATCAGAATATCATCCACATAGATCAGAATGAAAGTCAATGAAGAAGAAGTTTTCTGAACAAAAAAGAGATGTGTCTTCCTTTGATGTGTGAAAACCACATTCATGAAAACTCTGAACAAGAATTCATACCATGCTCTAGGTGCCTGTTTGAGTCCATAAATTGATTTTTGTAGTTTGCACACATAAGTAGGATGAACAGGATCAATAAAGTCAGGGGGTTGGACCATGTACACCTCTTCTTTCAAAGTTCCATGTAAGAAGGCATTAGTGACATCTAATTGTTTAATTTGCTAATCATATTGGACTGCTAGAGCAATAACCAATCTAATTGTGGCAAGTTTAGCCACTAGGCTGAAAGTTTCATTATAGTCTAGTCCTTCTTTCTGGTGATAGCCCTTTGCTACTAATCTTGCTTTGTATTTGTCAATTGACCCATCTGGCTTTTTTTTATCTTAAAAACCCATTTACAACCAACTGGTTTTTGTTTGGTGTGTGGAGGAACAAGAAGCCATGTACCTATTTTTATAAGAGCATTGAATTCTGTGACCATAGCTTGTCTCCAGGAGGAATCCTTGACTACTTGACTAAAACAAGTTGGAACAGTGGGTGATGAGGTGGTGAGTAAGACTATAGGAATTGGATGTCTTGTACATATATAGGTTTTTGGTTTGAAAATGTTATTTTTGCTTCTAGTAATCATATGATGTTGTTGTGTGTTTGTTGGAGGTAGTAATGGTGTTGGTAATATTTCTTGAGATATATTTGGATGTGATGAAGGTGGTGGTATTAATGAAGGTAAAGAAGTTTGTGAAATAGGTAAAGGTGCTGATATTTGCGGCATAGGTAAGGTAAGTGGCTCAGTTGTACTTTGTGTACTAGATTGAGATGTATTAGATAGAGTGTGATAGGGACTTAGCATAGGAGGTACAATTGAATGTGATAGATGACTTGGAAATGTGGGGACATTAACTGCTGGATTAGAGCATGTCTCATAAGAGGATGGTAGCTTTGAAGTGTTAGATGAAAAGAAAGGAAAGTGTTGTTCATTAAAGACAACATGTCTGGACATTAGAATTTTCCAGTATGGGGATCTAAGCATCTATAACCTCTATGATTCAGACTATAACCAATGAGGACACAAAGCTTGCTTCTACTTTCTAGTTTTTTTTTGGTATAAGGCTTGAGCTATGGATAACAAGCACAACCATAAGATTTAAGAAATTTGTAGTTGGGAGATTCATTAAAAAGTTTTTCCCAAGGAGATAAGAAATTGTGTTGTTTAGAGGGCAGTCTATTGATAAGAAAAACTGAAGTTTGAAAGACATCAATCCAATAGTGTGAAGGAAGGCAACTCTGAGCAAATAAGGTTTTGCTCATTTCTACAATATGTTTATGTTTTCTCTCCACAGTACTATTTTGTTCTGGGGTGTGAACACAAGAAAACTGATGTAAAATACCATAGAGAATAAGGGACTATTCAAATCTGTGACTAATGAATTCACCCTCTGCATCAGTTCTAAGAGATTTGATTTTCAAATCTAGTTTGTTTTCAACATTGGCTTTAAAGGAAACAAAGACACTATAGAAATCAGCTTTAGTATAGAGTGGAAAAATCCAACAATATTTGGTATAGTCATCTACAAAGCTGACATAATATCTAAAACCAGAAAGAGAGTTTACAGGAGATGGCCCCCATAGATCACAATGTAAAAGTTGTAAAGGGTTAGTGCTTCTAGTTATAGAAATTGAAAAAGGTAGTTTCTTGCTTTTGCCAAGTTGACAATCAGCACAAAAAGAAACTGGAGACAACTTGCCTTCAACTGGTAATTGATGTTGATGTATGACTTTTTGAAGAATTGGAGTAGAGGGATGGCCCAGTCTTTGATGCCAAATAGTGGATGATGTTCTTTCTCCAAGAAATGTTGTGTTTTGACCAGTAGACGAGGAAGGAGAGTGATTGAACTTGAAGGGGTAAAGACCATTCTTATGTGGTCCTTGGAAAAGCATCATCCCCGAAAGTTTGTCCTTTACAAAGAAGGCATGACTATCAAAAGTTAGAGTACAATTATTGTCTCTAACAAATTTGTGAGCAAACAAGAGGTTATGGGATATATCAGGTACATGTAAGATATCTTTTAGATGAAATTTTGACATAGGAGAAAAGTTAGTAGAGACAGTAGAAGAACCTGTGTTTTCAATGTGTAGTCCTTGTCCACTCCCCAATGTGACTTTGTATGTTCCCTGGTATTCCTCATGCAAAGATAGGTTGTTGAGATCTGTTATAACATGATTAGTTGCCCCTGTATCTGCAAACCAATGTGACTCGGTGGAGGATGAAGGTTGACTACCATTTCTTGTTGCAGCCAGCTTTGGTGTTGGGATCTTGCCTTGATAAGCAAAGTTCATTCGATTATGACAGTCTATTGCAGTGTGCCCAACATAAGAGAAAATTTGGCATCTTGGCCTGTTTGTACCTTGGTTGAAATCAACCTTGTTTGATCCCTGACCATACTCAAAATGATTGTTGTTAAAGAAACCTCTCCCATTGTTGTTGTGATAAGAATTGCGTTGAGTAGAACCATTTCCTCTGCCTTGATTACTGTTTTGATACATTTGATTCCCTTGTTGTCAAGAATTGTAACCTCTGCCATTGTAGCTGTTGTTTGGTCCCTTATATGTGGATCTATTTGGAGGATAAGAAGTTGATCTTGTTGCTATAAACACTTGTGTGCCTTGTGCCGAGGGATTGAGAGAACTTGTTCTCTCTTCAATTGCTAATTCCTCACTTAACAAAAGACTGTGGAGATCATCAATTGTGATTCCTTCAGATCTAACTCTAATTGATGTTGAGAAGGGGTCAAATTCTGGGGGTAAACCATTCAGAACATGAAAAGTAAGATCATCGTCTGAGATTGGAGAACCTGCTGCAGCTAGATTGTCTGAGATATGTTTGATTAGTTGCAAGTAATCAAAAATTGTGGATGAACCTTTCTTGAGGGTTTAAAGCTTGGATTTCAATTACATAACATGAGAACGTGAAATCGATGAAAATCTACGTTCCAAGGTTGACCACAACGCATGAGATATGGTGGAATTCACCATGTAAGGCAAAAGAGAGTCAAAGAGGGTGACATTGATCCAGATTAGCAGCGTTTTATCATTTTCGACCCATCGATGAAAAGCTTGATTTGGAGAGATCGTCGTCTGGCCTGATTCATTAGTGAAGGAGAGATTCTTTGATGGACAAAGGTTTGTACCATCCACATAGCCAAGAAGAGAATATCGTCGAAGAATAGGCAAGAACAAGGACCTCCAGACCACATAGTTGTCCTTGTTTAGCTTGATTGGGACCAGATTTGAAATATTTTGGATCACCATTGATGGAGCTTGAGTTGATTGTAGTTCACCTGCCATGATCAAGATCTGCTTTTGAAAACCTAATTGTACCGAATGAAGTTGAAATAGAGACAAATTGAGATCGATTTCAACTTGAACGATGAAAAACTACAGAATTAAAGCTAGACTCAGCTAAAATAGAAGAAATTGAAGCTGGTTTCAGCTTAAACAAGAGAAACTTTGAAGAAAACGAGAGATTTGAGCGTAAAAACCCTAATTAGATCTTAGAACCGCAAGGTTGATTAGCTCTGACACCATGATTAAAACTAGCACAATTGGGAGAGAAATGATTCTTCATTCATATCTTATCTAATTATTACAAGTGTATTTATAAACAGTTTACAAGAATAGCTGAAAACAGATTATAACTAATTCTGTTATACAGTTGAGTAGTTATAACAGTTTTGCTGACTCAACATTACTGACTGTACAAGTGCTGACTGTGTGTTGACTCATCTGTATCCTTAACAAGAGTCACAAACTAAGATATCAACCCAATGTGGGACTAAAGTAGTATATCATGTGTAGTTACACACATATACTCCAACACTCCTCATGTTGATACGAACATAAAATGTTTGTATCAAGGTGGATTACAAATAAGAATAAAAAATAGATTAGTCCCTCATAAAAATACAATCACTCTCTTACTGATAAATAAATAAAACTCCCCCTAAAGCTGATAAAACTTCTGTCATACCATTCTTTTACGGCAATAGAACACTTCAAAGCTTCACATATCCCTTATGAAATCGACGGCATTTCGACTTGCCATTTTCCCCAAACGTGCTTGTGAAATCGGCGGCACCAACTGACTTGCCAAATTTTCTCAATCGAAGGTAATATAAATATCATGAAGAAACATATAGGTAAAATAATCGGTCAAGAAAGATGATCACTTGAGGTAGTGTAAAGAATAAATAATCACTAGAGAAAAAGAAAATCACTCTAAAAAAGAATCACTCGAGGAGATAAAAAAAATCATAATCGAGGTTGAAGGATATGAAAGAAAAGATCACATCTAGTGATAGAAATATAAACCTCAAACCATATTAGCGATGAAAGAAGAAGTTAAAAAATCATAGTGATTCAAAAAGAAATCACGGGAGAATGCAATAAAAATATCAAGGCTTGTCTATTATCTTTTAAAAACCTCAATTTTTCAACTACAGCTTGTGAACTAGGCGAAAAAGAAATAAGATAATCATTTGAGGAAAAGATAAAATCACTCTAGGAAATAAAATCGCTAGAGGAGTGATGAATCACTCGAGGAAAAGAAGCATCTCATGATCGTGGTGGAAGGTAGTTAACGTCTTCATCCGATCCAAAGAGAGAAATCGCATCTCGCGACATGTACCAAAAAAAAATTGTCTTTCACGAAAAATAAGAGATAATCGAGTCCATAATAGATATAGAGAGAGAGCTTAACTAGTCAATCAGATCAAACTAAGTTGATGAGAGGAAACGAAAGCGGAAAAACAAAATAATGTTATGTCGATTTCAAGCGGCATCGCCTCCATTGTGAAGCGAAATAACGTTAGGGTTTTGCTAAATAAGAAGCAAACCTAAACAAAATCCAAAAGCTGGAAAGATTGGAAAAAAAAGAAGGGAAAAAACAACATATTTTAGTTGTCCGACTACGACAAAGGCCGGCAGCGGCGGAAGTGTAAAACCCTTAAATCGTCTACAATATCGAATAGGCTCTTATACCATGTAGAAATAAGAAAGGAATGAAAATATTGATATTCCAATATACTAATTATTACAAACTTTACTGCTCTTTATATAGCATGGGGTCACTAAACTTCATCTATAACTAACCAATGTGGGACTAAAGGAAGAGCATATGTAGACACACTATATGCTCCAACAGACAGCAACAAGTTGTTTCACATTATTAAATAAATCTTCGGTTGAACTATACACTTTCAGATCGACGATTACAGCAAGAAGCTTTACTTCCTCAAGTACCAGACCTGGCGGAAGAAAATTTACATATCCATAGTTCATAATAATCTGAAGTAAACGATGTAAATCGGATCAAGAATTCCTTATGATTTTTATTATTGTGAATATCAAACCTTCCCAGGCAGCTTTGCAAGTTTCAACCTTTCTCTGTTCAAGGAGCTTCTAGGGGTCATTCTTTCTTCAATGAAAAGAATGACTTCATATGCCTCACGTAAGGCAGGGAATAGAGTTATGCTTAAAGAATATGGTATAGAATCAATGGCAATTCGTACAAGGAGTACGATTGAAAGGAGAGAATTTATTGTTCAATCTGATATCTCTTGTAGGACATGAAGGAGTTGCGGAGAAGAGCTGGAGGAGGTGCTTTAGAGGATTTCTTCTACTTTCCACCATCAACATTTTCATGTCCTTCATGCCTTTTCTTATTGCCCACTCGTTAAACTTCAGTTTTTTGGTGGGTTTTCTCACTGTTCTTTGATTCGGCAACAAACGATATCTAGCCAGAGAATAAATACTATTCAGTACAAAGTACGGTATACTGATTATGGTGCTCACCAATAATGGTAACAAAAACATCGTCATGCGAAAAATCTCTCTTACACTAAAATTCAATATGTTGCAGTTTTTTCTTATAGAATTCATTAAGCCAATTGACCAAAGTTTCAACTTTAATCTGAAGTTGAACGCTCTACAGCAGGTTGCTAAACACACTACCACGATGAAGATTATTTGGGACAAGACGGTAATCCACATTGACCATTTATAATCTGAATCTCCTTTACAAAACTTCCGCTCGAGCAAGACAAGGGTTCGAAACACAGCCTGGGTTAAAACAAAGAAAGAAAATATGCATATAATACTTACTTGAATGGATCCATTGGACTTTGGAATAAACTCTCTTTACTCTCTATCAGGAGTTCCCTTTTACAATGAACAGAAGAACCCTCCTCCGTGAAATTAGTCCAAGCGGTATAATTCCAAAGTCTCATGAACAAGATATAGCTAGTAAACAAGATTAAGATATGTTCAACAATGAACAAAAATATCACACCAGTGAAAATCTGTATAACGATGTTCACGGCAACGGTAACTACCAGAATAGTCAAGGCAATCATATTTGATAAGGACTGAAATTCCGGTATTCGCGAAGAAACCCATTGAAATACAATTCATGGCACTTCCACTTAATTTCGCCAATTGGTCTTGACCTCTAGGCATTTCGGTTGTGAGGTCTACCGGTATTTTTGCTACTGCAGAGAGTAACGTCAGAGTGACTGAATTCAGTCCAAAGTACCGAAGGGAAATCAACTTTTCCTACGACAGAATCCAGACAAAATGTCAAGAAACATAAGAAGAAAAATACTGAAGTAGCTCCGGCAATGTATAAACCAACAATCGGCATAGGAGAAGAATAGTTAGCAGTATTCAACTCTCAGTCAGTGCACCCATGTTTACCACCCATTGCTTCTTCCTTCTCTTCCGAATCAATTGAGTGATCAATAACCACTGAAGATTTAATTTGAAGTCTGGTTCGGTAGACTCGTCAGTGCACCCATGTTTACTCACACTTATACTCATCATCTCAAGTCCTACATTCGAAAATTCTACCAATGTGGAAAGCTAAGAAATCAAACTGACAAAAAACAAAGTTCTCTCCTATTATAACTTTATCTTTAATACTCCCCTCTCTTGAAACCCTATCTATCTTTAATAGAGCACACACCCTATCAAGAACAAGCTTCAATTCTGTGCCATCCCCAAACTAAAATTTCCTTACCGACATAAGCTCTTTTTCTACGCCCCTTCCTTTTGACCACTATATCCTTCATTTTTCAATTTCTATTAAGTATTCTAATTTCATACAATAAGCTTATACGGGAACTAACTAAATATGAATGATATGCCTCAACGGTCACACCATTGAAGCACAGATTTAAGCTCTTCTTACACATTTATAACTTTGATAGTACTAATACTACTACTTGACTTCAAGAATATTACATTATTACAAGTTTAACGCTTTATAAGAAGACTCTCAAGACTGACCGGGTTTGGGGGTACTTTTATTGTACTCACAACTCACAAGAAGATTAAACTCATAAATCACTTATAAACTTAAACACGTAAAACTAAATTAGCAAAGTACATTGTAAAGCAAAAGAACGTCTCTCATGAGCAATGACTTAATAAAATGAAATGGTACACAAAAAATCCCTAATCAATAAATTCTGTAAATTAGGGTTTATAGTAAATACTTACAGCTAGCAATGCATCTTATTTCTCGTCCAAGGGTTGAGAGAGAGGGTTTGTTTGTGGGGGAAATAAGAAATGGCGGGAGGGAGACAGGAGATTTGATTTTGTTGAGTGAGGTCAAGTGTGGGTAAAAAAATTCTCAATGACCCAAAACTAAATCAAATCTCCTGTCTCCTTCCCGCTATTTCTTATTTTCCCCCACAAACAAACCCTCTCTCTCAACCCTTGGACGAGAAATAAGATGCATTGCTAGCTGTAAGTATTTACTATAAACCCTAATTTACAGAATTTATTGATTAGGGATTTTTTGTGTACCATTTCATTTTATTAAGTCATTGCTCATGAGTAGGGATGGCAATTTGACCCGCCCCGCCCCGAATTTTGGGATATGTTAACCGGGTATGGGGCAGGTATGAGATGTATAACTAAAATCTGTGGGGAAGTGGTGGGTGGATTTGGAATTACCTTAAAAAATCCGTACCCGCCTCATTTAAATAGTTTATTATTGTTACCCTTAAATATATATAAAAAAAACCTAAATAAGAGAGTTTTTATTGAAAAAATAGTTTTATTAGTTAAAGAGGGGGTTGTAATTTAGTTTTGTAATGTGGGGGCGGATGGGGATCCCCATTTAAGTTAAATGGGTTTTGAGGAGGGGATGGGAGTGGGAAACTTAGGTGGGGATGGGGATGAGATTAACTCCCCCGCCCTAGATTCGCCCCATTGTCATCCCTACCCAAAAGGTTGAATAAAGACACTTGGCGACATATATTAGGGTATATTAACCAGCCACATAGGCTTAAAATCAGATAAAATATGACATTAGCAATCAGTAGAAAAATTTTATTTTTCAAGGGTAGAGATACGCGCCAAGTAAGATAATATGTCATTTTTTATTTTATTTTAGCCAATTCAATTAACGCTGCTGTGCCAACTCAATTAGCGCACAACATTTTTTATTAAATAAAATAAAATAAAAAACATGTTATACACACAAAACCAGTTTAAAAATATTAAACGTGTGGGCCATCTGACAAATTCTGATCATAACAGCATCGCCACATATAGCCACTGATTTTTTGAATAAGAGTGTCATTTGAGCGATAGCAATTCTGAAAAATGAGTTTTTACAACATTTGAATCACTATATTAGCGATATCTAGCTTGCTGCTGATGCTTTAAGTTTCGAGATGCTTTATTTTTCTCCAAATAAATTACAACGAGCATCTCAAAAGTATCTCACTCACTTGGTTTTTGAGGGCCCACATGATTTTGGCTATCTAATGGTACCTCACTCACTTGATTTTCATTCTCAAAAGACAAGGTTGAGCATTGCTTTCCAATGTTGAAAAATAACCAACCAGAAAGCGATGCGTGGGACAAATTCACCTCACTTTAATTTATTTTATAATCTTGTGAGTCTCTTTTCTCTTTAAAATATTTACATTTTGAAAAACCAAATGTAGTGTTGAATGAGATTGGACCTCACTCTCTTAGATTTTTTTTCTTCTTCTTTTTCCTACTAAGTGAGTGAGGTACTTTAGGATATTCTCTACAACTGGAGAGAGTGAGCACCTGATACGAGGAAGAAGACGGGGAGAAGAGATTGGAGAGATGGAGAGGTTGGGTTAGGAGAGACAAAGAAGAATGTGATGAAAAAGAGGGCCAACATGGACGCAGGATGAACATTTGAAATTATGACATCTTTTTGTTTTTAACTATGCATATCACAAAAAACACTCTCTACAGTGGTTTGAATATCTACCATCATGCCCGAATTAAAAAAGAGGCTCGGATTCAGAAGATGCTCGAGAGATCGACAAAATGTTTATGACTCCAAACCCAGCTCGGCCAACCAAACCTCAATCTCAGCCCTCAAGAAAATGCATGGAACGCCGTTTACCGGAAAATTTTCTTACCTCTGATTCCCTGAATTTCAAGCAGAATCAACCACACTTTCTAGGAAAACGACGCACCCGTAACGTTGCAAAATAAACAACGAACTTGTTGTATCCACTGGAGATGCTCTTACAAAGTAAACGTGTAACAACTCAGCCAAACAGGACCTACTGAGCGTCAGAGTAAATCAAACATTCTTCCCCAAAATCCACAATTAAGTCACAATTCTCTCCTCAATTCTTCTTTTTTTCAATGAAATTCAAGCATAAAAGACGAAATTTTACTGATTTCATCTCTGGGTATGCATGATTTCTCCCACTTTTCAACTTTTGTAACATTTTGGGCCTCAATTTCGCAATCTCAACGGTTCTTCTCTCGAAATCATCATCTGGGTAAGCTTTAATTTAGGGTTTATGGTTATATATAGAGTGATTTCGATGCTATCATGAACAAACAGTCACTTGGGCAAGGAAGTTTTAAATCCTTCCTTTCTTACTCCAATTCAAGATCAGATCTTGATTTAGAATCTGGAACTAGCTTTAGAAAACCCCGAAAGCCCAAGAACAGCAACTCATTCCCATATTTGGTGAAAAAAATGCTTAAATCTGTCACGAATCGCCTCAGAAACTTGTATAAGTTACACCCAATTTTAGTTTTTCTCGTTACGTTGTCGTTTGGGTTAACAGTGTTGTTCGTAGTGTCGGTATATGAAAATCGGTTTCGCATTGGTAGTGGTGACTTAAGGAGTAATGCATTTGATCGGAGTAGTTCTAGTTCTAGTTACCCGTTTGTGGGTTTGAGGAATCTTGTAATGGTAGCTGGGCATTCGGTTTATACGAGTGGGAATTGTGGGGATGTTGATGAGGAGGATTCGTGGTTTCTAGAGTCGTATCAGAAGCATAAGGGACAAGCTGCGAGTTTTGTAGCACATATTAAGGAAGGGGTTGAGATTGCAGCTAGAGATGATGGAGCATTGCTTTTGTTTAGTGGGGGAGAGACGAGGAAAGATGCAGGGCCTAGAAGTGAGGCGCAGAGTTATTGGGCCGTTGCGGATTCAAAACATTGGTTCGGTGAGTTCGTCATGTTCTTCTGATTTACAGCTCTGATTTAGTTGCCTGGCTTCCTCATTTGTGTGAAATACCTTGTTTTGGATGGAAAAGATTGAAAAGTTAAAACATTCTAACTTGATTAAACCGGCAAAGTTGTCATTTGTAGATACACCACTAATGTTTCTGAAGTTAACTCTCTTTGTTTCTTCAAGTTTGAAAATAATTTACCTAGAGATCTTAGCTCAACTCTCTCCAAATAAGCATTATCCTTGCTCATAACATAGTTCATTAGATCGTATAAGAAAGTGGATGTGGATCAAAGAAACTACTGGCTTGACCTACATTACCTCTTTGTATCCTTGCTCCAGTTTTCTGGCCCTATTATTCTACTTTCAGTGAAATTCTGTTGAAAACAACTCTATAGGCTTTAGATTGAAGGAGCTTTTGTAAAATTTCTGTTGCATATCTAGGTTATGCCTTTTGGTTCAGATAAGTTATTTATTATTTTGCATTGTCTTATAAAGGAAAGAAAGAGGGCGTGAGATGGAGAGCTCTCACAGAAGAGCATGCAAGGGACAGCTTTGAGAACCTACTTTTTAGCGTTTGTCGGTTCAAAGAACTTACAGGCATTTATCCTGACAACATAACTGTAAGCCCACTCTCGCAACCATTTTTCATTTTAATTGGGTTCTAGATAACGCAGTAGTTCAATGCCAACTATACCTGATTAAAATCTGTCTATGTTTTGAAATTCAGGTTGTAAGTTATGATTTTAAGGAGGAAAGGTTTGCGCAACTCCACCGATCTGCAATTGGGTTTCCTGACACAAGGTTCTTCTACTCAGGTACCCCCACTTCATCCACTTCAAAGGAATCAGCACTTAAAGGTGAAGCTTTGGTGAGGACTCAATTTCAAGAAGACCCGTATGGCTGTTTAGGTTCTCTTCGCCGTAAGAAACTGGGACGTGATCCATTCCACCGTTCGATTCCGTATCCCACTGGTTGTCCCGAGTTGGAAGGGTTCTTCCATCATTGTGGTGTAGATCCTTATTCAGGTCATCTCCCTTGGTCCCGGCAAATCTAATCTTAACCTATTTTCTGGACTATTAGGGTAAAATAATCCCTTATATTTTTCTTCCTTATACTTAGCGTTCCCAATGTATGCAACGAAGAAGCCTCATTGCCATTTATGAAGATAAGATTAAGTTACCGCATAATGAAATTGTTGACACATTGAACTCCAGTGTTGTGAAGTTTGATTTTGCGAATACAGTTTAAGTCTTGTCTGCTTTACTTGAGTTAGAATCAACGAACAAAGAGTGGCACACATCTCTGTCAGCAAAAACCAGTCTCACCATTTTATATGCCTGAAACAATGTGTTCAAAACAAATGTAAATCATGCCCATTGAATTTTAAGCTTAAGGGACAGCTCCAGGTTCTTGCAACAATATCAATCCCATTAGTTTTGGACTTCCAAACTTGTTAGTGAACTTTTCTAGGTGTAAGTGTAGGTGTAGGTGTAGGTGTAGGTGTAAGAGCATATCTTAAAGTGCCTCACTGACTTGCCTTTTAAGGTGCCACAGGATTTTCGAGCTCCAACACAGTACCTCACTCACTTCAATTTTCACTGACTTGGGTGCCCAATTGTGTGTGTTTTTTAAAAATTCAAATCGCAAAAAAGCAAGTGAGGTACTATTGAAAAAAATAAAATCTCACTCACTTGGCCCCTGGCTTTTTCCCCTGCGAGCCAAGAAAAAAAAAGTTTAAGAATTAATTTGGCAGGGGCCGCGCGAACGCGTACCCCCTCAGTAACAAATAATGACGTACACTCTCCCACTTGGGGAGATGTTAAGCGAGCACTCCTCCAAAGTGCAATGAGAGGACACTAGCCTAGGCCATGGACCTTATTGATCGTCCAAAGACCCCGTCCAGGTAAGTATGCTTCAACGTTGCAAACCCCTCTCAATTTATACCCTCTCACATCTATCACTCCCTCTCTCTCCTTCCAATGTGGGACTAAATATTAGGATCTTCTAGGCCTCCCCCCTGCTTTCAATCCCTAATTTCAAGTTGCATGGGTTTTGGGTTTTAGCATTTCATCAAAGATGTGGTATTTGTGTGTGTTTTTTCACAGATTGTTGGATTACAGAAGACCTGAAGTTGAATCTCTTGCGCAACTCTTCGGAGAAGGCGAAGTTTCATTGGAGTGGAAGATCCCTGAATACCATCATCCGGATTCGCCTTTTCATTTCGTTAATCTTCCGAATGAAGATGTCGCTCGAAACATCTCCAATCGAAGTAAGTTTTTGTTTCTCATTCTTATGTTGTTTTGTGTTTGGTATAAAGTTATAGGTGAACTTGGGAGACACTATTTTAATTCAATGTAGCTAAAATGAGTATGAACCCCAAGTAGTTGGATAAGTCCCTGATGATTAAGATACCATTGAGGTCGGCGTAATTTGTATAGTCTTGCAATCGTAGATATCAGTTTATGGTGGAATTACTTTTTGAGTAATCTAGAGATCTAAGTTTAATTTCAAACTTTCGCAGGTATACTTGTAAAAGGAATCTACGAGCTATGGGGAGAAGGTGGTACATATGAAGAATTGGAAGCGGCTATAAAAGATTATCCAGATGAGCACAAGTTACCGTACTTAGCATCAGGAAGTACATTCAGGATCATAGTTGATAGCTTTGGGAAAGTGATGAGCTTTCAAGAACAAAACAAACGTATTCAGGAATTCGTGTATATACCGTTCAAGGTTTGTCTTTGAACTTTAGTTTGTAGGATCAAATGCGTATTTAAACTCGGAAAGTTCATGCCTTAACTATTTTTTTTAGTTAAGTGGTTTTGATTCATTATGAAAATCTCACAGCTGAATCGGCATTTATAGTTTATCAGAAGAGGCTGCTATTTCTCTGGGCATATTATTTTTTTTAGAAATCCTCAAGGACGCAGTTTACAGAGTTAAGACTTAAGAATGTATACGTACTGGGCCGACCGTCAGGGCCGTTCCTACTATAAGGCCATTTAGGCGGCCGCCTAAAGCCCCCGGAAAAGGAAAGCCCCAAATTTTATTGTGACATTATGATTAAAGCAGATAATATCGATTTAATAATATGTGGCTACTTTATTAGTTTGCGCTTTTCTTTTATCTAGAGGTTGCTAGATCGATTCACGCGACTGTGCATTGTTGATTACATTTCAACTCACACAAGAAATACTTTTACCCCTCATAAGACATAAAATAAAACCATCACTTTTACCCCTCACAAGGCCATTATATCCGTAGAAAAACAATTCCTAATATTTTCTTTCATAAGGGATGAAGCTTATGTTATACAAAAAATCATCGTATACATAAAATTATGCGAAATTTGTTCTGTTCCTTAATTAGAGATGCACTTATATCTTTGTTCACTCAATCTAACTTATTACTCCCTATATAACTTACATGCAAAGATTATCGGCAAAAATACTATATTTAAAAGGTCCGTCTTTTGGAGTTCGCCTAAGGCTCCTAAAGGTCTAGGAACGGCCCTGTTGACCGTCCAACCAGTATTTTTGATAATCCCCTAGTTATGAAAAGAATCACTAGTATGAAGCCAAACTGTAGTTTGACTGGACCAACTGAAGCTGAATTTTTTCCAACCCTCTTAAAATAAAGTTTTGATAACCCTCTTTTTTTGCTGTTCAATCTATTGTGGGGAAAGAAAACATATTTTATTTGGTCGATCTTAGTTGCACAATCACTTTTGCACCATATTATTTATTTTTATATTGATGATCTAGAGATATTATTAGTCTGGAATTGTTATTACCTGTTTTCGTTTTTATATCCTACAAAATGCCATTACCTAGTGAAGTTTCTGAAATGAGTCTTATATCCAGGGTCAAGTAAATTTAAAGAATCCAGACCACAAGTTCTGGCTCATGGAAACCGACGACTACGGATCAAACAACGGTCTTCCTCCTGTAGTTCAAAAGAGAATATTCTTCGGCAGAGAGGTAGGGGCCGCAGATAGGAAGCTTTTGCCAACCTATCAACTAAAAAGCCGCAAGTACTTGGGCCCCACAGCCATGGATGCCGAGGTGGCTTTTCTTATGGCCAACCAAGCCTTGGCTACAACAGGGAAACTTGTATATGATCCATTTGTTGGTACTGGAAGCATTCTTGTTGCTGCTGCTCACTTTGGAGCAATGACGATGGTTTGTGCCATTTATTCTTAAAATGATCATATTTTTGAAGTATGCCAATTATTAATTGGCAAAGATCCCGATATCAGAATATCTGTCAGTTTATCTTCCTGATCAACAATTTTAAAATGTCTGAGCTATCAAAAATGTTGGCTGGTATGTTACATGTGTATCACAATTTACAATCTTTAGTAGCGATATTCATATATCATATGTTTTGCTATTTTTCACTTTAAGTATCATAAGAGAAGAATAACGCTGAGTATATTATGTATGTGAATAATATCTTTACTTTACCTGACATATGCTGATATTTCCACCATTCCATATATTTCTCTTAATAAATCGCCATCTAAGGATATCTTGTACTGATTAACAATTTTCTTACTTCTGTCCCCAAAATTCGTATATCGCTGGCAGTTCAAACTATCCTTCTGAATTATGTTTTATTTCAAACTAAACCACATAGTTTGTCCCTTCGAGTGCTATTGGATTATATTAGCAGATATCATATTTTGATTAGGCTGATGTTATAGTTTATCTCTTCGAGTGTAATTGGATTATATTTGTAGATAACTTGCCTTGATTAGGCTGATGTTAGTTTTTCAGGGTGCAGATATTGATATAAGAGTAGTACGTGATGGGCGTGGCCCAGATTGTAATGTTTGGAGCAATTTTAAGCAGGTATATCTTAGTCTTTAGTCAAGCACAAAGTTGGATACTTTTAGTTAGAACTGCTGTTGGTCTTTTTTTTGGGAACCTAACTTTGTATTATTACCAGAAAACATGTAAGAGTTCTTAGGTTATTCTATAGAAGGGTGTAAAATGTTGAATTATTTTTATTAAAAGTATTATGCTAGTTTAATACATGTATTTTCAGGGGGAAAAGCAGTTTTTAAATTACTACATATTTCTCCTTTAGATATAGGTCTTAACGGACATAGTTATTAACCATAGTTTTCGTATGGTTTTGCAGTATGGGTTGCCAGCGCCAGTTTCTCTTTTGAGGGCTGATAACAACCTTCCTCCCTGGCGTCCTGGGCTAAAAGAGGTAGTCTCTTGTAATCTGGTGTTGGTTATTCCATGGTTTATTTGTATGTGTAACCTTCTTTTTGGATGTAAAGAATATTGTGGAAAGCCGATCCAAAACAGCCTTACGTAATACAATCACAATATGTGAAACAGAACAGTATATAGATAATGAACAAACACAATCCAAAAAGCAACGGTGTATCGGAAGCACTCCATCAAGGGAAAAACAAAATATGAGGGAAGCTTTCAAAGATTTCACAAACCGCCACATAGCCTTACACCACTCAACGCCCACAAGAGCTTAGTCAAAGATTTCACGTATGGAGAAAAAACGAGAATAGGTTACACATTTAGTTGTTTTCTCATAAAAAAAATGCCATTCAAAGATTTCCAGATCATAATTATAATGAACATTTCAAAGGGGAGATACTGAAATAGCCCTTGACTCATTCTCAAAAAAGATAAAATAATAAAAATATCCCATACTAGCTACGTATCACATTTAGGAAATGCTGAAAAATGCGCTAGTAAAGGCTTTTCGTTCGCAAAGAGACAAGCCCCGCCTTAGGTGCTCCCCACCTGAACCACGGTGACCCTACTCATATCTTGAAGATAATAGTACCTAAGTGTTTGATACTGATTTAAGCATTACTTCAACTTACAGATCCATTAGTTGTACAGTGCTAATTTTGATATATTCTTTTAATTATGAATTACCAATAATTTTACTCATCAATGGTATTCTGCTAGGTTATTGATGCTATTATTTGTGATCCTCCTTACGGAGTTCGTGCTGGAGGCCGTAAATCCGGTGGCCGTAAATTAATGAAAGGCGTTGTTGCTCCTTATACCATCCCGGATGATAAAAGGACTGGTCACATACCATCTACTGCACCTTACAGCTTAGCAGAGTGCGTACATGATTTGCTGGAACTTGCTGCTCGCATGCTTGTGTTAGGAGGGAGGCTTGTTTTTTTCTACCCTGTACTTAGAGAAGACGGCTCTACAGAAACCCATTTCCCTGAGCATCCATGTTTCAAACTGGTTGCCGCTTGTGAACAGATTCTTAGCTTTCGTTATAGCCGGTACTTAGTGACCATGACTAAGATCAAACCATACAGCGATGAGATCGCAAAATCAGCTATGGAGATGCATTTGAACTTCAAAGAGAACCATCTCAAGTGGTTGGAGGATGGAAATCTCCATTCCGGTGTTTTCAGCCCTGCAGAATCTCTGGTTGGTGAACCTAATAAGTCGAAACCGAAGTACAGAGGCAAATATGTGTAGTTCAGAACATATGGTTCATTGCTGTTGTACACTACTGAACAACATCTCGGTAAGAAAGTCGAGCATGGAACTCTGGCCATTCGGTGCAGGGTCGGCACCAACACAAGAATCTTATCTTATGGATCAGAAGGATTAGCCGATTAGGTATGACTACTAAATGCAAGGTGAACTTTTTCGCATATTTGAGAGACCCCAAGTTTTTTTTTTTTTTCCGGTCTCCATTGTGGCAAGTCAAAAGATTTAGAAAATCAATTGTTTGCTTAGTAATATTTATGGCATGTTAAGAACCGTTAGGTCACTGAAACGAATTAGTACTTGATGTATTTGATTATCTTTTTGATATGGGAATGCCTGGTTCTTCTTTGAGCATAATTTCATCATATATTATGACCCTGATTAAAACGAGAAGAAAAATGTTGGTGTATATGGGTTTTATAAAATCTGGCAGAATGTGATTTAGGTTGATAAAAATAGACCTGAAAACGACATATAGACCTAAACGTTTCACTTTGAATACTTTTCCTCAAAATTATTCTGTAAGAGCTTCAAATAATTTTGAAAAAAAATGTTAATGGGAAATCAAGAGTTAAGAGTTCTCACACATCCAGGTTTTCTCGATAAAGATGTGTGACGCAAATGTCTCAGAAGGAGACTTGCCTTGTAATGTCATCCTATATATCATCTGAAATCGTCAAATTAAGGAGTCCATGGCTGTGGAGACAATTGAAGCATGATCTAAGCCAATATATTTGAACTTGGCATAGTCAAGTTGCGTGAGCACCTAGAAATGTGATGCTTGTAAGTAGGGCCGTGAATATTATTGCAATGCGACACTGTGAACCCCAAATTTTGAAGGGCTCCCCCAAAAAGAATAAGAAGATCTTTATGTCGGTATGCAAAAAAATTGGTAATGGTTAGGGGGGATGAACTGTGGTGCAAATGCACGACAGTACAGAAAATTCAATTCCCTTCATATATCTAGTGCAAAAACCTTTGTACTAAGGTGCAAATATGCAATTTGCAACCGCTTGGGGTGAACCAAGCACATCCTAAGTTTGTTTTGCATGTGAGCTTGGCAAACTTGATCTACTTGCAAGTTGACTGTGTTATACTTATATATCAACATTTTCTTCTCTCTATCACATGGGGTGTTAGGTTCTCCCACACCATTGTTAGATTAGTACATATAACTATAGACTTCATTGTCTCCTAAGACTGCAACACAATGCATATGTTAAGACAAATTGGACACATAATGCCTTGCACCGCTGATGTATCTGAAACCGTTTAGTTTGTCGTTACGACCAAAGCTTCTTCCTCAGCTGCATTACAACAATGTCGGTTCTCGGAGTTTCGTTTCAGTAAATAAAGGTGGTAAAATCACTCTTTTTCAGCTAATAAAGGTGGTAAAAAACGCGTGTTTGTAACCAAAAAAATTATGTACATATAGAAATAGACCTATCTATATCTTTGAACCAATCAACCCTTCCAAGTTTAAACCCTATTAATACCACCAAGAGATCTCAGATATCTCTCACAAACATTCATGGATTCTCAACTGAGATATCTCATCAGAACATTCTCTCTCTCCATTCTCTTCTCTCTCTCATTTGCAGATATCCCATTAGAGATCCACCAAGTTTGCAATGCTACAAGATTCCCACAAATCTGCGAAACATCGCTAACCCCTCAAAACCTCTCTCAAAACCCAAACCCCATTGAGATTGTCCAATCTTCAATCTGGGTTTCTACCCAAACCCTCAAAACCGCTCAAAAAATGGTCCAAACCATTATAGATACCTCTTCTAGCAATCAAAACCGCTCTACATCTGCTCAAAACTGCTTACAGGTATTAAAATACTCTGAATACCGCTTATCATCAACGGTTGTTGTGCTTCCACGTGGCGCAATTAAAGACGCTCGTGCATGGGTGAGTGCAGCTTTGTCTTATGAGTCCGGATGTATTGGTGGGTTTACTAAGTTCGTCAACGGAAGTCAAGAGGTCAATGTGACCGTGGCGTTTTTAGAGACAGTGGTGGAGATTACCAGTAATACCCTTAGTTTTTTGGTGAATTACGATAAGTTTGGGAATGAGACCGCGTTGTGGAGGGTGCCGATGACGGAGAGAGACGGGGTTTGGGAGGACGGGAAGGCGAGCGAGGGGACGATGAGAGGGGTCCTGGTGGATTTGGCGGTGAATGTTACGGTTTGTAAGGGGAGAGCGGAGTGTTATAAGACTGTTCAGTCTGCCGTGGACGCTGCCCCTGATAATTATATTGATGGGAAGGGTAGATTTGTCATTCGGATTGAAGAGGGCGTTTACGAGGAAACCGTGAGGGTACCGTTGGAGAAGAAAAATGTGGTGTTTATTGGCGACGGAATGGGGAGGACCGCGATTACGGGGTCGTTGAGTGTGGGCGTGGATGGGATTAATACGTATAACACTGCGACCGTCGGTAAGCTTTTACGTCATTTTATTATTACGTTATATTTATTTTCATACGACCTCAATAACTCACATTTTAATTTATTCGCAGGTGTCGTTGGCGATGGGTTTATGGCCCGTGATATAACATTTGAGAACACTGCAGGTGCGAACGCCAATCAGGCCGTGGCATTCCGATCGGAAAGTGATCTCTCAATAGTCGAAAATTGCGAATTTCTAGGAAACCAAGACACACTTTATGCACATTCCCTAAGACAATACTACAATTCGTGTCGTATAGTAGGAAACGTCGATTTCATATTTGGATTCTCCACGACAGTATTCGAAAACTCACAAATTCTAGTCCGGCCACGCGTAGTTTCTCCAGAGAAAGGTGAGAGAAATGTTGTAACGGCTCATGGTAGATCCGACCCCGGAATGTCCACGGGATTTGTGTTCCGTAATTGTGTGATTAATGGCACGGACGAGTACATGGCTTTGTATTATAGTAAGCCCAAAGTTCATAGAAATTATTTGGGTAGGCCGTGGAAAGTGTACTCAAGAACGGTGTATATAAATTGCTTTCTCGGCGCACTTGTTTCCTCGGATGGGTGGATGCCGTGGGACGGAGGATTGTCAACATTGTATTATGGGGAGTTCCAAAGTTATGGACCGGGGGCTAATGTTACGGCTAGGGTGTCGTGGAGTAGTCAAGTCCCTGCTCAGCATGTTAATTCGTATTCGGCAGAGAACTTTATTCAAGGGGATCAGTGGATTCCGTCCTAAACGTAGTCGCCCCGTGATTAAATACAATACGACTGAATTATCTTAACACATTGTTGGTAATGAGTACTCTCATTTACATATTCTCTTTTTACGTCTAAGACGATAAAATATGATCGAAATATTCAACAACAATATGACATGGTCGGTTTTTCTGAGATTAATTCGGCTATTTGTACATTGTTCTAATTGCAAAATAACAGTTTCTTAAGACCGTTCGGTAAAGATGAAGTCCAACACAAGAATACACACTCAACAAAAATTGCACCAAGACTTTTTGAGAACAAAACCCGCAATGAGCTTTACCTCATACAAGTAGTAGATACAATCCACATGAAAATTCATGTATTACCTCTCGTAAAGTTGTAGTTCAAAATGGGCGGTCGTAATTAGGGCTGAGCAGAAAATTGACCAAACCGAGAAACCGACTTGAACAGATCGGGTTGATTTATTGAAGTATTTGGTTGGTTCGGTTCGGGTTCTAAATATGAAAGCCGATATAGGTCGGCTCGGTTTACTGTAATGGACTTATTTCTAAACCCCGTACTCAGTACGGTATCCGAACTGATATAGCTCGGATCAACAACAATCCAAGATCTAAGAACATACCTCACCTACAGTTCGGAGACTTTGAAGCATTTCCTAAACTCACACTGCAGAAGATACTCCTCTATTCATCAAATAACTCGCATACATGTGAACTCCACAAGAGATCGTATCTTCTCCAAACGGTCTGAAGTGCAATTAAGAAGGCCGTTACAGATCAGCAAATATCAAATACCAAGACGTTACAGGAAATCTCATCAAAGCTTATCAAGTTCAGACGACCATAAGGTTCATCATTAAATGTACCTAGCGGTCGTATTATAAGACCTATAAATAGTTACCTGGAACAGGAAGCCAAATGGATCGATGGCTAGTTCTTACGCATGACATACTTAGAGAAGATTATACTTGTATTTTCTGTAATCACCCCATTCTCTCTCTGTAATAACTAGTCAATCGTAATACAACACTCTCTCTTCTCAAAATCCTCACTAGAGGTCGTGGTTTTTAACCTATTAAAAGGTTTTCTACGCTAGATGCTGTGTCATTTACTCTCGTACTTGCATAACATCGATTCCTAATACTGGTGTAAGACGTGTTTTCGACCTTCTAGAAAATAGGTCATTACATTTGGCGCCGTCTGTGGGAACCCACGATCATACTCCGCGTTCTCTTTTCCAGAAGACGATTTCCAAAAAAATTGATGAATGACGAACCCAGAAAACGACGTTCCTGACTCTGCTGGGGGGGTGACGGATTTACGAACTGCCATGCATCAAGAACAAGAAAAATGACTACAACTGGTGAAGCAGGTCGCAAGCATGCAGAACGTAATAAAAGCTCTTCTAGATCAACAACCAGTCGACCAAAGACTACAACCTGCTGGGTCGCGAGTCTCAGTCCTGCATAGATTGGGAAATAAGGGCAAGGGGGCGGTGGCTCCTTCAGCTCGGCATACAGGAGACCTCCGCTCACAATTACCAGCCCGATCAGTCGACGACCTACGACAGGACGAGCAACATGGAAACACCCTTCACCTACCACGCGTTTCGGTGATGGACCGTTTAGGCGAAACAATGGGAGAGCACGACCCACAAGGAGTGCGAGCGGCACGACGAGCAGTCACATCTCGCCTACATCTCACCCCAGAACAGGTGGATAAACGCATTAAAGAACTTCTTGACGCTCAGATTCTAGATGGGAAGAAAAGCCAGACTAAAATCCAGAAGAGCCCAATTGCGCAGACTTTACTTGACGAAGAAGTGCCCGCCGGCTTTCATACACCAAAATTTCAGAAGTACAAGGGAGGCGATCCTGTGGAGCACGTACAGGAGTTCCAAGATTCACTGGGATTACATTCTATGTCAAACCACATCCTTTGTCGCCTCTTTTCGACCAGTCTGAAAGGCGAGCCTCTACGATGGTTTCACTCCCTCGACGAAGGTTCCATCCTGACATTCGATCAACTCCGCGAACTGTTCGTCAAGAACTATTCGCACAATAAGGAGAAGGAAGAAACACTTTACTCTTTATTCGGCCTCAAGCAAGCCCAAGGCGAACGATTGGAGGCATTCACAAGAAAATTATTGATTCTAGCCCGGAAGATAGACAATCTTGGCCAAAAGATTGCCGTTTCGGCTTTTACCAACTCATTGCTCATGGAAAGTCGAGCCAAGGAATATCTCATCCTCAACAAACCACCATCATTAGAGGATATGCTTGAGAAAGTCAACCGATTCATTGACCTTGAGAGGTTGACCGTGGAAAAGCAAAAACCTCAGATCTCCAGCCTCTCCAACAAAAATCACCTCGACGAGCGCACTCACGAGAGCAACAAAAGTCAAGGGGGAGATAAGAAGCGCTTCAAGACCAGTGACGACCGAACTCGCCAAGGAAAGAAGAGGCCACCACCACCCATGCCAAAGCTGAACACAACTATGGCCAGCCTGTACATTCTGATCCAGAAAGACGATCTTTTCCAAACTCCCAGGGATCTCACACCAATTGAAGGCAAACCATACTGCGTCCATCATCAGATCCAACATCATGACACGGAAAAGTGTCTCTCACTTAAGTACCTACTTCTCGATATATTTTCAAAAGGTCGTTTGCTCGAATACATCATCAATGTCGAGAGTTACCAAAATGGAAGTTATAAAAATGAGGGCGCAATTGTACAGATCGGTGAGATAAATGAAGAAAAGCATTTGTATTTCATTGAGACCCATATCATCAACACGTCCAACAGAGTCAAACACCGACGTGTAACAGAATGTCACGACCTATCAATGGGAGCTAAAGAAGCTCGCTTACTTTCGGAATCAAGCAACAGACGAGCCGGAATATCTTTTGGAGATTACGACGTTCGGCACGTCACTTTCCCACATCATGACGCTCTCGTCATCATGCTCAAGATGAAGAACATAGTCCTTCATACTATGATGATCGACACAGGGAGCAGCATCGAACTATTATTCTAGAGTACAATCGACCAGATGGGCTTAGCGCACAAGGTCGAGCCAAGTAAAATAAATGTCTTCGAATTCAACGGTTTTAAGGAAGAGCGGGTAGGCAAAATCACACTGCCTATCACAGCCGGGCCAGTTATACTTGATGTAGCTACATTATCAATGCCAAGTCAAGTTACTTGGGCATCATGGGGTAACCTTGGTTGTACAACATGAAAGCTATTCCCTCCACCTATCATCAGACTCTGAGATTCGACTGGAAGGGAGGGATTTATGAAATTAAGGGTAGCCAGAAGTTGGCTTGTGCCTGCAATAATATTGTGTATACAGAAGCAGGCCTAGCCGCGACACCAGCCATCACAGCACCAGTCACAACCCCGGCTGCATAGCAATTACAGCAGGCCGGATCATCAGAACCTCAGCTGCCAAGCATCGAGCCTACAGAATATGTCGAAATCAATGGCAGCAAAAGAGGCACTAATATTAGAACTTTACTGAGTTCGGATGAACGTTCGAAACTGATTCAGTTCCTCACACAGAATAGTGATGTCTTCGCATAGACTTTCCATGAGATGCCAAGAATCGATCCAGCCATAGCATGCCACAAGCTAGAGTTAAAAGAAAAAGCAGTACCTGTAAAATAGAAGCAGCGAACTCTAGCGCCAAGATTACGTGAAGATGTCAACAAGGAGATCGACAAGTTGATTGAAGTCGGTTTCATCAGGAAAGCTGTCTATCCCGATTGGATATCTAACATTGTCGCAGTACCTAAGAAGAACGGTAAAATCCGAGTTTGTGTAGATTTCACAGACCTCAACTGTCATACACCAAAGGACAGTTTCCCTTTGCTAATAATCAGCAATTTGCTCGATTCTACAGCAGGGCACGAACTCTTATCTATGATAGACGCTGCGTCAGGTTATAATCAGATACCGCTTTTTCTGGACGATCAAGATAAGACTGCTTTTATCACCGAGCATGGCCTATACTGTTATAAGGTCATGCCTTTCGGTTTGAAAAACGCAGGAGCCACTTATTAGAGATTAATGACGAACATGTTCAAAGACCATCTCGGAAAGACAATGGAAGTTTACATCGATGATATGTTTTGTAAAAGTCTCAAGAGAGAAGACCATCTCACAGATTTGAAAACAACTTTTGAGATTTTACGAACTTATAAGATGCATCTGAACCCTGATAAATGTCAGTTCGGGGTGCAGTCCGGAAAGTTTTTGGGCCATCTAATCAGCAAGTTTTAGGGCCATCTAATCAGCAAGCGCGGGCCATCTAATCAGTTCGGGGTGCAGTCCTGGCTATGCCTTCACCGAAGACAAAGAAAGATGTTCAGAAGCTAGCCGAGAATATCGCGGCGCTCAATCGATTCGTATCAAAATCTTCAGATAGATGCCGACCATTGTTCGAACTATTGCGACAAAGAACAAAATGAGGAAAGCTAAAGAAGGATCTGGAAATCGAATGGACAGACAAATGCGATAAATCTTTCCTCGATCTAAAACAATATTTGGGTACCCCTCCAGTAATGAGCACGCCTACAGAAGGGGAAGTGCTAACGATATATTTAGCTATCACAGACACCTCTCTCAGCTCCGTCCTCCTCCACACTGATGAAAAAATTGAGAAACCTGTGTACTTCATCAGTAAAACTTTGACTCCAGCAGAGACGAGGTACATCAAGATCGAAAAGCTTCTTCTAGCTCTCGTTTATACATCTCAAAAGCTCAAACAATATTTTCAGACTCACTCGAGGCGAGCCCAACCTCAGCTTCAACTCAATAGCCAGCTAGGTATTTTCATCTTACAACTTGCAATTTTAACTACTATCGATTATTAAAACTAAGATCATGCTAGCTTTCAATCGATACTATATTTCCTAAAGTTAGATGCATATATACTTTTTAGCTTGCGGACACATCTTCGATGATCAGAGCTACGCTCTCATTGATATCCATTTTCCAAAGGTTAAAGCACAATACTAACTTTACGCCGGAGAACACCACGCCATAGTCCGAGGTTGAAGAATAGCTAATCACAACACACTAGCTTCATACCGATGACCACATGTCCTTGGGGACATCTCTAGTTCGAAGGCTAAAGCGTAAATGTTGCTAGCTTTACACCCACGGACACATGCATTATCCAAAAGCAAAAATATATATTGAACTTGCTTCTAACTTCTCGTCCATCCAGAGGATACATCTTCGATGATCAGAGTTTACGCTCTCATTGATATCTATTTTTCAAAGGTTAAAGCACAATACTAGCTTTACGCCGGAGAACACAACGCCATAGTCTGAGGTTGAAGAATAGCTAATCACAACATACTAGCTTCATACCGACGACCACATGTCCTCGGGGACATCTCTAGTTCGAAGGCTAAAGCGTAAATATTGCTAGCTTTACACCCACAGACACATACATTGCCTTGAGGCAGAAGCATAGATGATACTAGCTTCTTGCCCATCCAGAGGGCACATGCTACATTCAACAATTAAAAAGCATAGGTAACTCTGGCCTTTTAATCGATAAACATCTCATACAATTATAATGTTTTTCTTACGTTGGTCATTGGTTCAAACCAATCCAACCCTGCAAGTTACATATCCAAAGGTCAGAGGTATTTCTCAACCAACACCACTCGCCCCTGATGCTTCTCGTGCTATTGGTTGAGACGAGGCGTATGTAATGGACTTAGTTGTAATACTCGACCTAAAGCCAATATTCGAACTCCAGCTCGACTAAATGCAAAGCCAGTTCAGAAACTCAAGCTCAGGTCTCAGCATCCGACCTCATCAGCAAACACGTGGCACATTCAAGACACATTATGGAGCAGTTACAAGAGTTACTCGACCTACATGAAGACTCATCAATATTATAACGTTTGTAACCTCCCTCATTAGAACTTGTAACGGTCGTATTATAAGACCTATATAAAGTACCTCAGAGCTACAGATTAGTGGAGGAGATCTGATGATCTCTGAGAACCACACACACACACCTATCTCTCTTTATGTAATAGATTAGCACTCTATAAACAACTCCTCTTTCAAAATCCTCAGGAAGAGGTCGTAGTTTTTTACCCATTCACGGGTTTTCCACGCTAAACTCTGTGTTTATAGCTGGTAGTCTATCTACATTTTCTATATTTCACTGGTGTAAGACGTGTTTTTGACCTCCTAGAAAACAGGTCATTACATTTACGGTTTTTAATATATATAATCCGTAGAAAACCGATCCGAACCGACTTCATCTATTTCCATTATCAACTAGTTTTAAACACGAAACTCTTATCGAGAAATACAACAAACATTTTGGTTTCCTACAAATGTGATTACAGGATAAAGAAAAACTTAATATATGTGATTACAAAAAGATTTGAAGATGAGAGAGAGAGAGGGTCTCGAATTCGTCGTGCTTGTTCTCATCTTTTACTCTTCCTTCATCATTTATGCTTTTGAAGTAATAAAATCTCCATTTGGTGAAGGGATAAACTCAGATTTGAAACCCCTTAAATCTAACTTCTATCTCTCAACTTCTTTCCTCATTTTTCGATCTCGATTCCACCTCCCCAAATTCAATTTTTGCATATCTAATGAAACCCCAAGAAAGAATCGACAAATGGGGTGAAACTCTTGAAAAAAATATTAATTCAATGATGAAAAGAAACCCTAAAGACGTAGCAAAGAAGGAGTGGTGATAGTGGTAGTAAATTTTTGCGGTCGGTTTTAAGCATTTAGATTTCGGGTCGGTTAGCAACTCTAGTCTGTTCGGTTCGGTTCGGTTTCAATTCCCAAATTGAGGAATCGATTTAGGTTGGTTCGATCTTAGTTCATGTCGAAACTGACCCGAACCGACCCATGCTCAGCCCTACTCGTAATCTTCCAAGTGCATTCAAATAAAAAATGGTTCATGGTTATTCCAGTGTAGATGTGCGGAGGTGGTGGAAGGGAGATGGTATTTTTATACAAAGTAGAGAATGTTAAGATCGGTGGATCAAAATTAGTTCTTATATAGCCTTCCAATTATAAACCCCATACCTAACTTAACCTAACAAGTAGGTAGTTAAGGCAGAGATAATACCAGTTCAACAAAAACTTCAAACCTTAATTAAAACGACAGCGAAAAAAATATATTTCTCTTTCACCGTATCGTCCACCATAAACATTGACGCAGAGCCATTGGTGTCCTCACCAACACCACCGCGAGACACCGGTCATTTCTCCTTGGCAACGATATATACTAGAGCGGCGGTATTTCATAGATACCGTTTGCTATTAGAAACCATGATAGCTGGAGATGGTACACAAACTACTCAAATAAACCTAAATTTTCTAACATCGTAGCGACTTCAATTGGAGATGCTCTCGTCATAATCTAATTTGGGGAAAATCTAATTTCTCTCACTCTGCTCAACCTAATAAGTTCCCCCCTCTTTTCCCCCAATGCTCCAAGTCAAATTAGGGTTTGTTGTAAAGCTCTGCGCATTGTGATTCTCTCATTCAAGGTTAGACTTCTGTAATCTTTCTCACTCTAATTCGTTCATGGGTATAAAAAGTTATGATTTTTTTTTAACAATTTTAGTTTAGTTTGTATGTGTTTAGCTCAATTGAAGTGTTTATGATTGGTTCTTTTGATTGAATTTGGTTCCTTTTGTATTGGGTTTGATTGAATTGTGTGTATTTTGGGGGTTTTGTGTTAGAATTTGGTGTTTACTGCAATTGAATGTAGAAAAAAAGAGGAAATTTAAATACTTGGGGCATAAAACCCTTTAGAAGAGAGATTTAGATTTGCGTGTTAAGACGAGGGTTAGATGAAGAAGAAATTGAAAATAAAAACTATGCTGTTGGGGTTAGGCACAATGGGGTTTTATGAAATTGTGTCCTCAACTTGGGATATGTGCGTTAGGGAGTGGAAGTTCTGAGATGGATTCTTCATTCACGCCAAAGGCATATGTGGTTGTCGGGGATTGTAGGTGCCTGAGTAATTGTCAGGTGAGTAGCTTTCGCAGAGTAACCCTCGTATCAAGTTAGGGAGGAAAAAAAGCCCAAAGATAAGGCATATGAGACAGTTTCCAGTTACATATTCTGAACTTTTGAAAAGAGATGAAAATGAACATTTTCTTTTTCCGGGCCAAGTATTACGTTACTTTGCAAATAGCTCTTGGACATCAAGCCAAGTTAGTAATAGAGGAGTTGAAGTTTTTGATATTGATATGTTGACTTACATTCTGTAATGCCATTTTTGCATCTGATCTCAATCCTTTATGGATTTGATAAAGGAACAAGATTCATGAGAGTTGGCAAATAAGCCCAATTTTTTTCCAGCTTTACTCGAGCCAAGAATGTAAACTGAACACCTAGCCACTGAATCAAAACCCAATTACATTATGAGAAATGTAAATGAAATAGGAGAGGCGACTTGACTGGGTTGCCTATAATGTATGTGAGCTGTCATGACTTTGTTCTAGCTCAGCTGAAATCCTTTGGGTTTTCTTTTCTTTTCCAAAGTTTAATTCTTTCCTTCTTTATCAAAGTCACCGTGGTTTGATAGTGAATACAAAATAATGTGTCATAAAATGTATTGCGTAAATATTGAACCTCATCGAGGTTTATGATGTTTCTTCTCTGCTTAGGTTCAGTCTTATATAATTTCTATCCTTAAACCTGTAGTTTGTGGTAGCATTTCCCCTACTAATTGTTATGCTAGTCGTTTTGCTTTGTTTCTGGCACATGTTATCAAGTTGGCTGCACTACTATATGATAATATTTGGCAAATCTTTTTGCATAGAGTATTTTCCATATTTCATTTTTCATTATGGATTGTGAGGGAATTAGGTTTCACAGTAGGAGTAGAATGAGGGGAATGGGTAGTTTCTAATGTGTGGGCTTTTTATTGGTCTATAAAGGGAAGCCGACTTAGGTTTTATTATTTTTTAGTTGTTAGACTTTATGTTGTGAAGTCGTAGTAGAGTCTTTAGATTAATAAAGAGAGAGCGAGAGAAGGAGGGAGAGAGGCACTGTTGATGTAGGGTTTTCTATAACTATTACAGCTATAATAGTAGTTAAAAGTATTTAATAGTGGTTGTAGTACATTCTAAAGGAAATGTTACAAGGGAATGCACTAGTAAAAGTAATATAAAATGCTAAATACTCATACACAATGCATGTTAGTTTTTTATTAGAAAATAAAGTGGTTTGATAACAAGGGTTAGAGGGAATTTTGAACATCTGGGTAGGTTTGGTGGACGGGAGCGCCTAGACATACCAGACGGTGATGTGCACCCCTTGATCAATTTGCCACGTTTAATTATTTTTTCTTAAATTCAGTGATATTATTGTGAGATCTTTATGTTTTATTTTGATTGTCAAACTGGCATTTCTAGACAGTTTATTGCCTTAGGTTAATCTAATAAACACTAAATACTTTTGGTAAATGAGTGGCAGTCAATTAACTAGGGTAACCTAACTTTTGTGTTTTCCCCCCTTTCTAAATAACATTATTAACTGAATGTGCCATTATATTGCAGATCTAGAGCTTATTCACGTCGAAATTAGCTCTCGTTGGGAAACATGCAGATATGCACGCGTAAAATGAGTGAAATAGAAAAAGGAGGCTAGAATTAAGACGCTGGAATTCATCTTTTAAATTTGTTTTCTGGACGGTGAAACTCTAAAGGAAATTCGATGACTGAAAGGGTTAGAAGACGCAAGTCTAAATGGGATGTAGTAGAAGAAACCTGTGATGTTCCCGGGGAAACCGGACAAGGTAATGTTTCTTCTGCAAAAGCAGGAGAGTTCATTCATAATGAAGTGTCCCAAGCAGAGTGGAATTCCTCAAAGCGGTCTGAGATGGATGCAACCACCACATTGAAAATAAACGACAAATCTGATTTTTTACGCTGGCAAAACTTGTCTGGAAACAAAGATGAAATGGAGGTTGAGAAAGCTACTGCAAACTATAATGATATTCCAAAAAGTATTACAGCTTGTGGTGACTATCAAAAGGACAATACATCTCCTGGTCGTTCTGGACGGCGACGAAAAGATCATAGTCGTTCCCCGGAGGGTGGTTGGAATAGGTCATGCAGGTTTGTACATCTTCGACTTATGGCACAATGTCATTTTTATTTATTTATAAATCACTTCTATGGAATTTATTTTCCTGATATATTCGCGGTGTATGTAATTAAGTTTCCAGAATCCATTTGTTATTACTAATTGTAATAGTAGTAAACCCAAATTGTCTTCTTAAAGCATCGTACTCCAAATCATGAAGAATATAATGTGCAGCTTATAATGAAATATTGAAGAAGGAAACCATATTGTATTGTTACTATTTGTACCTTTGGATATATATAACATGTACTATTTTATTTGCCTACACGTTGAATTTGTCTTTATGAAATTTATTTTATACATGTGATATGTCTTTTTATATCGCAAATTAAAACACTGAAGACATGAATGCAAAACTTAACTTACAACGTGATGCTCTAGATCCTAGTACAATGATTAATTTCCGATATCAATTTGCTATGCAGGAGTAGAAGTAGGACTCCACCCCATGGTTTGAGGTGTGAATCAGAGGGGTGGAATGAGAGAGCTAGAAGTGGATCAAGAGTTTCAACTCCACCATGTAATGATTTTGCTGCAGGGAAATGCATGAAAGGCAATCAGTGCAGGTTCTCTCATGACTCTGGAGGCCAAGATGGTGGATTCCTGGAGAAGATAGATCCCATAATGAACACTAGATCTGCCAATACATGTTATGATTTTCTGAAAGGCTACTGCTCCAGGGGATCCTCGTGTAGATATGCTCATCAAGGCGCTCCGGTTAATAACCATGAAGTAAGAGAAACCACTTATAAGAGGATAGATGTAAATGCATCTTCTGTGGAGGATTATAGACCTGATCCCCGATGGACTCAAGGTACTATTCCTTGCAAATTTTTTGCTTCAGGTCATTGCCGTAATGGGGAGAACTGCAGGTTTTCTCACGAGGTTCTCAGAGATGACAATAATCAACAAACTAATTATCCCCAGTATATGGTTACTATGGATAGGGGTTTCGATGGGAAGATTTTAAATGAGCCGGATAATGACTGTAGAAGAACATGGGAAACTCCAAAAAACATATTGGGAGGTCCAACATCGAGGGACAGGCAAAGTGAGAGAGATGAATGTGTATTCACTCCATGGTCAAGTGATGAAGATGTCACAAACATGGGTGCTCCCGAATTATCGAGTCACGGAAAATCATCCAATACCCCAAGTATGGAATATAATAATCAAAATCCTCTGCATCAGAATCGAAATGGTCAGAACTTTTACCCTTCAAATTCAGGATCCGGCAATACCACAGGATTCAGTTATCAAAATTCACAACCTCAGAATCCAAGTGGCGTGAACAGTTACCCTTCAAACTCACACTCCACTAGCACTACGAATCTAGGATTCAATCATCAACATTTGCAACCTCAGCATCCGAGTGGCAAGAACATTTACCCTCCAAATTCAGAATCCTCTAATACTACAAATATGTTCAATCATTATGGCTCACAAACTCAGATTTCGAGTAGTCAGAACATTCGCCCTCCAAATTCAGAATCCGCCATTAATACAGGTATGGGATTGAATCATCAAACTTCACAACCTCAGAATCCGAGTGGCCACAACATTTACCCTCCAAATTCTGAATCCTCTACTGCTACAAATATGGGACTCAATCATCAAATTTCACAACCTCAGATTCCAAGTGGCCAGAAAATTTTCCCTCCAAATTCTGAATCCCCTACTACCATAAATATGGGTTTCAATCATCAAACTCCGCAACCTCCGATTTCGAGTGGCCAGAACAACTACCCCCCAAATTTGCGATCTGTCAATACCACAAGTACAGGATTCAGTCGCCAAATTTCACAACCTCAGATTCCAAGTGGCCAGAAAGTTTTCCCTCCAAATTCTGAATCCCCTTCTACTATAAATATGGGTTTCAATCATCAAACTTTACAACCTCCGATTCCCAGTGGCCAGAACAATTACCCTCCAAATTTGGGATCTGTCAATACAATAGGTACAGGATTCAATCGCCAAATTTCACAACCTCAAAATCCTACTGGCCACAACATTTACCCTCCAAATTCCATTTCTGGAAATACTTTTTCCAATATGGTCCCTGTATCTGTACAAAGCTTCAATCACAGTGGTCAGAGCATTTACCCCCCTTCAAATTTCTCAGGCAACAATATGAATCAGCCGAGTTTACAGAATTTCAGCATAAACGGGCAAGGCCAAAATCTGTCAGGGCCTTCTTCTGAGAAGCTAGTTGAAGTCAATCAAAATATGCCACAGATGATAACTGTTACTCCTGCGACTCGTAATACAATGACCAGCGAGCAAGTTGCTCAAATAACAAATCTTTCAGGGTTACTACCACAACTATATGCTGCTGCTTTAAGCTCTGCGAATGCTTCAGGTTTTTTGCCTCCTCTCTTGAATTCTGGAGGAGTTGTTGCTCCAGTGCCTTCACCTTTTGGTCAACCTAACCAAGTTATTTCGTCTCAAAGCCAACCTGAACCACTCAAGATTAACATGATGGCAACTGCAGTGAATCCCTTTCAAAATGGTATCATTTCGGTGGAGACATCCCAAACTCCTTCCAATAATTCTTTGTTGCCATTTAATGGAGAGGTTGATGGGGGCAATATTTCTAAAACTGAAAGTTCAGATACGAAGCGTCTAGAGCAAGTTGCAAATCCTGAGGTGAAGGAAATGAATGAAAAAGAAGTGGATACAATAAAAGAACAAGAAGTTTCTAACGGGGATGAAGAAATAGACGCAGATGGTCACATTGATGAAGGGAGTGGCGAGAAAAACAAGGATCTGAAGGGGATGCGTATGTTCAAGTCAGCACTTGTGGAGTTTGTAAAGGAGGCTCTAAAGCCCAAGTGGAAGGAAGGACAAATGGGTAGAGATACTCACAAAACTATAGTGAAGAAAGTGGTGGAGAAAGTAACTAGTACTACCAAAGAATCCCAGATCCCCCAGACACAACACAAAATCGATCAGTATTTGGCAAGTTGTAAACCCAGGCTGACTAAACTTGTACAGGTAAAATCCCTTTATCTTCTCTGGTTTAAAAAGAAAGAAAAAATAAATCCAGTTTGCTGGCACATCTTAAACTCAATTTGACCATGACACGCGAGTACAAAGCAAGAAAGGTCCATAGTATGGTATCAACAAAGCGTTACTTTTGCTCAAAATGTTCTGTTTTTGGCTCATTTCATGGTGAGAGAAAATTCACTAGTGTGAGAAGATCACTCTGTGAAGACCCCATATATAATTTGATTAATAATTGTTGCTTCTGATAATTAATTATGGTTTCCCTTTTTTCCCTTTTTTGCAGGCATATGTGGAGAAATATAAGAAAACATAGGCCATGCTCGGAAATTTTGTTATGGTCTTCCTCTGTTCTTTATTTATCAGTGATAAACCCGAATTTTGGGGCAATGTTCTCATGTAAATCTTGGTTTGAGCCTTCGTAAACTAGTAATCTTGCTGTAGCTTGTTTTTTTATTCTCTTCTATTATATCCCAGAGCTTTGTTCTTTAGTATTGCTTGATGAATTTTTGAAAGGGTTTGATGATCTTTTTACTGCTTCAGAAAAAGTGAGATTAGTTAAAGCATTTTATTATCTTGTGGTTAAACACGACTTTTCGAAATTGTGTCTGGTGCTATCTGAAATGGTGTCTTAACGGGTATATACCATCACAGTGGCAAAGAAGGGATTCTTAATTATACTCCTGTTTTTACAGCACGGAAGAGATGGTGGAAGAATGCCAGTTTTGTTTGAAAAGAAAATGAAACTCCGCAATTTGTCTGAGAACATCATTGAAGACGAATGGAGCGTAGATGTATAATGAATTGGCTGAATTGTGGACTTCGGAATGTCTTTCCCTAGATATTTTCTGTAAAGTGGCTGAAAGTGCCAAGCCACCCGGGTATAACTTTTGGCTATGATAAGTGGCTGAAAGTTTGTGCTTGCAGTGAGAAAATTGGCTGAAAGTTAAACCCAGGGTGCATTGGCATAATTTTTGTGGATGCCTATACTAACCCGGGACAAGAAAACATGGTTAACAGTATAAGGTTTAGCGGGTTGTCCTTCGACGGACTTCACATACACATCTAGATACATACCCGCCTTTGAAGGCTATTGTTAGAGACTTTCAGCCAGTACACATTGAACTAGAAACTTTTACAAAAAACATGGTTCTCAAGTGAAAGCAATAATGATCTTAAGATCTTAAGATCTTAATGTATGCTGGTACATTATTATGTTTAAGCTTTACTAAATTGTTTACAACAATACATACTAGATGGGAAGGTGTACACAGGCCTTTTTCCAGTTCAGATCCTTTCACATATACTCTGTCGATAACTCTCCTTTTGCTCCAAATTCGAATCACTATTGCTGCATGCTTAATCTTTAAATTGACGCCAAGGATGTGTCCCTCCATTCTCTTCTGCTCTGTATATCTTCAACGGCTTAGTTAAGCTTCTTTGTTATCCCAAGCTCCACTACTAAAAATTCTTCACTTAATTAACAGCGAATCAATTCCTTCTACCTCAAGCAGATCTGTTGTTGGTATTTTTAAGTCATCTCAGCGAATCACATGCACTCGTTTGTGAGTTGTGAATCATTGGCCTTCCTATAATTCAGTTTTTTGGCGTTTTTAGATGGTGTCGTGCATGTAGGGGTGAGCAGTAAACCGACCAAACCGAAACAAAATCGAACAATTTTTTATGTTTGGTTTGGTTCGGTTTGCAAAAGTTTCGGTTTGGTTTCGGTTTCAAAAACTGAAAACCGATCAGTTTCGGTTCGACTATAGAGAAACCGGACCAAAACCGAACCGAACCGACTTTTAGCCTATTAAAAAAAAAAACCTTATACCACTATACCTCCTCTTTTCTCCTCTCACTCAGCTCTCTTCTAAGTTCTAAGTTCTAAAAAAAAAACCCTCTCCTCCTCTAATTTGTGAAGATCAAAACAACACAATACCCATCTCTTCGAATTTATGGGTGTTAAGGGTTTATTTCAATCCAATAAACAACACAATACCCATTTTTTGTTTTGATTTGCATAGAGTTTCACTCTAAAATAACTCAAATTTTAAAATTTCATGACTACTTTGTTTTGGGATTCTTCAAATTAGTTTAATTTGTGAAGCATACAAGGCTTCTTCTTCATCATCGATTCATCATCATCATCAACTCTCTTCCGAGTTTCGACTCCTATGATGGAAAAGTTCTTACTTGTTAGGAATCATGGTAGCTAATCCCAATCCCTCGCCCCAAGAACGATAAACAGAAACGCCAATAAGAAATTATACGAATGCAAGAACACAAAGATTTACCCGAAGGAGGGAAGTGGAAAACCCTTACGGATAAAAAACCACTCCCGTACAAACAATTCTCTAATCAAAGATCAAACAGGTTACACATGATCTCTCCAAGCTTTTCAAGCTTTAATGGAGTCTCTCAAATTCTAGGTCTCAAGAATTAAACTCATACTAAAAAAGATAAGCTAACAAAATAACCTAAGTCATCTTTATATACTAGATGACTAAATACAAGTAGATCGGATCTCGAGGCAAACTCAACGTCTCAGAAGAATTCCCAAGGACAACCTAAGTACAACTCGTTCGAACGACTTTAACGATTAAAGGTTCCAGCCCTAGAAAACATACATGTCATTCGAACGAAATCCAATCTCGTTCGAACGACTTCTTTGGTTTTCAAATCCAAAACGCAAAATTAGACAACTCGTTCGAACGAGCTCTATTTTCGTTCGAACGACTTCGACCTACTTTGAGTTCAACTTCAACTACTCGAACAAAACCAGCTTAAATCTTCAGGTAACTTAACCAACTCGAACTTCAGTTGATCATAACCAGTTCGAATCTGAACATTGAAAATCTCATTTTCCATCCATTTCAATCCGACTTCAATCCTTGAACTGAAATAACTCAAACTAAAACGACCTCGAACATAATTCGAGTTCATACCTTAAGGTATGAATCTCCCTTTCTTTTTTTTTTTTTTTTTCTCTCTCTCTCTCTTTTGGGTTTGTTGAATTGGGTATAGAGGTTTGTTAATTTAATCTTAGATTTGGTGATTTAATTTGATGATTTGGGTTTACTGATTTGGAGACTGTTGTATTCTTGATTGTATTGCGACATACTGAGTTTGAAAATAGACTTTTGGATTGGTGAAGAAAAATGTTGCATTCTTGATTGTGTGTTAGTATCGAGTCATTTGTAAGAATAAAGTCGTACCCTAATTACTAATCATATACTAATTATGTGATAGTATCGAGTCATTTGTAAGAAAAATGTTCTGTAAATTATTTCACTTTATAGAAAAATGTTACATTCTCAATCGTACACTAATCACTAATCATCAATATATGCATTCAATCGTATTCTCATAGTTGATTTGGTTTGTTGAATTGGGTTTGTTTTCTCATGTCTAGATTGCTTATTCTTTTCATGTGATTAGATACCTCTCTTCTGAAGAATATTCCATACAGATAAGACAATGTAGTGGGGACGAAACGTCTGTTCTCCATCAAATACAAGATCCGCAGGTATATTCTAAAACTTCTTTTCTATAATCTATAATGTTTGGTTATTATCGTTTACATACTTATTGCACTTTCTTTATGATTTACTCTTTAGAAATTGATATTATTATTCTCTTATTACTTTTGTTTGTAGATAGAGGAAATGGTTGTGCAACAAGGGGAACAAAACATTCTAGCTGAATCGCAAGATTCAAATCTCAATTCTAATGTTCCCCAAAGGTTCCAAAGAAATAGAATCATGTACAAAGCGTAAATCTGCCTCTATCGTGTGGGACCACTTTACGATCGTAGAGGGTACTAGAAAAGTTTCTATCAGGGTGGAATACAATTACTGCAAAACTGGTTTTAAATGTGAACACAAAGGTAATGAAACAAGTTCAATGCTAGGACACCTAAACAATATTTGTAAAAAGTATCCATATGGAAAATATGGAAGTACTGCTAAAAGTCAACACACACTATCTTATAAAATAAAAGAAGATGGGCAAAATGAGATAGTAGGAGTTACTTGGAGCGTAGAGGTGTGTAGACCCGCTTTGGCTAAAATGATTATCATGGACAAATTATCATTTAAGTTTGTCGAAGGACTAGGTTTTAGACATTTCTGTAAGGTTGCCATTCCAAGATTTCCCATCCCATCTCATTTCACTATAGCTAGAGAATGTCTCAAGTTGTACAAGGACGAGAAACAAAAATTAAAGACAATTTTAAAGGATCAAAGAATATGTCTTACAACGGACATGTGGACATCTATTTAGAACTTGTGTTATATGTGTCTTACTGAGCATTGGGTTGATAGTGAATGGAAACTGCAAAAAAAGATCATAAATTTATGTTAAATTTCTAACCACAGGGGCGAAACCATTAGGAGAGTAGTTATAAAGTATTTGATTGACTGAGGTGTAGATAGTATTTTCAGTATTACTCTCGATAATGCTAGTTCTAACAGCACTGCTATTGATTATTTATGACGAAATACCAAAAATTGGAAGAACACAGTTTTGAGTAATGAGTTTTTACATATGAGGTGTTTTGCACATATCCTCAATTTAATTGTTTCTGATGGTTTGAAAGAGTTATTTGATGCAATTACAAGGATAAGAAGTGCATTGAGGTATGTGAGATAGTCTCTACATAGGTTGGAACGCTTTATAACATGTGTAAGAGATGCAAAATTGGAAGATAAGAGTTTAGTATGCTTAGATGTTCAAAATCGATGGAACTCAATATACTTGATGTTGAAGGCAGCAGAAAAATTTAAATTAGCCTTTGAGAGATTACTTGATAGAGAGTCTTCATATCGTACATACTTTAGGGAGGGGGAAAGTGGGGAAAAAAATTGGGACCTCCGACTCAAATAGATTGGGGAAATGCTAGAAGGCTTGTGAAGTTTCTTAAGATTTGTTACAATGCAACATTGAAGTTTTCAGGATCATTATATATTAATTATAATACTTTCTTTCAAGATCTTGTTACTATTCAAATTAAACTGCTTTCATATAAGAGAAGTGAAGATGTTAGCTTATTGTTGATGGCGGGGCGTAGGTAAGAGAAGTTTGGTAAGTATTGGGATGTCGAGAAGATCAATTTGTTATTGTATGTTGCATTAGTTTTCGATCCTCGATTCAAGATGAAATATGTACGGTTTGGTTTAAGCTCAAGATTATAATTTGAATCATCTAAAGTGGATCATCTAGTGTCAAGGGTAAATGATGCACTCATTCGTCTTCACGATTGACATTTAGTGAACCATTCTTCCTCATGACAACTTCAAAATATGGGTGAATCATCACAAGGGTTGAGCAATGATCATTGTTATTCTGATGATGATGATATGTCTTTGGCTGATGATTTTCAAAAATACTTAGAAGAAGAAGACAGTTTGGTGAATAAGTTGGAAGTTGAACGGTACTTGGCGGAGGTGTGTGAACAATCAAAGATTGGACATTTTGATATATTAGAGTGGCGGAGAGCTAATTCCTCAAGGTAAGGTCTCATGTTGCACGTGATGTATTGGTCATTCCCGTCTCTTCGGTTGCATCAGAGTCCGCATTTAGTAGGGGGGGTGGTATACTTGATTGTTTTCCGTAGTTCATTGGCTCCTACTACTGTTAAATCCCTTATATGTTCTCAAGATTGGCTCCAACCATCAATGGTCCCAATAAATCTTTGGGAATCAATGAATGAAGTTGAAGAACTTGAAAAACTTGACAAAGGTAATGAGATACTTATATTAATTTAATTTATTTTCTTAGTTAACTCTTTGTTTAATTATAATATTTTCTTGTTATTACTATCTAGAGTTGCTCGGGGGGTCAAATTTGCATCCATCTTTTGTGGAGGAATGAAGTCATCCCACCAAAAGGTAACTTAACCTTGACATTCTGGGCTTTAGACGCATGTTTAACCATAAGATACTATTATTTTACAGTTTATCTTAAGGACCATATACTTGTGTATGAGACTCTGAAGTTAGTCTTAGTTGATTAGTGATTATAAGGTGTCTACCTTACTATGGACTGCAACCCACATAGATTTTAGTTAGGTTGAATTGATTTGTACTGACTGGCTTTTTGGATAACTACTAGCATGACTTGCATTTGGGTGTTATATATTGACTATACAAAAGATACAACCTAGAGTATTTTGCATAGTTTGCATCAGCTATATAGAGGTTCATATGGGAGTACTGCTAGTCTGCTACTAGTATTGTTATCGACTTTTTAGAAATTGCTCGAGATATCAGTCTTTGAGATAAGAAAACTGTTAATAATAATGTTACTTCTAGTACATAAATGATATCTTTTTCATGTTTGCTGATGTTGTCCTCAAGAAACTACGTTGTTGGCTTTAATCTAGATGGTGATATTAAGTCATTAACATGTTATTGCCATATTTATCTACTAAGATATATGTTGCTAGTAACTCTCGTCTCGTGGAGCATAATTACTACCTCCCGGGATTGTTGTGTCCAAATCAAATTTTCATTTATGCAGATTATAGGGAGATGCAGCTGAGGTATTTCATTGGTTTTCATGACTTTAAGCCTTCAACTGTTTATCTAATTTTTTTTCCTTCTAAGCTTAATGGCATGATTTATGTAAGGGATAGATGCCAGGCTCTTGTTACTGCAAGAATCTATATTGAAAGCTGCAATGGGTATTCCATTTGGGAGCCTGAATATTCCACTTCCTAGATTCTCTTAAGCATCCATCAACATTGAGTATAATTTGTTGATTCTATTCTTGCATCCAGCATATCCATTGTAGAGGTTTCGGTTGCTTGATGATTGGATTTAATCCCCATAACTTTATGTGATCTTGACTGCCATGCTTATTGATATAACTAGGATACATCACTTATCTCAGATTTGGAGCATTTATATGAAACTTAAAAAAAATATTCTTATAAACTGCTTGACTTGATGCAACTTGGTTAACTGCTTGTATTTAATGAATTGCTGCAGGTTCACTGGTTCCACCTGGGCATCTATTTTATATGGATGGGGCAACCTCATCAGTATGTAGTGGTAGGGTTTTATATATCTTTTCCTCAAGCTTCATCTACAGTACTAGTCATATAAAATGTGTATGACCCTCACTGTTGTTTATGATATCTGAACCTCTTATATTTTGTTCTCAGTTTCAAGAGTATTAGCAGTGAGTTCTTCTTTGCAACAACATTTGGATTATACGCTTGGATAGGTATTTTTTTTATCATTTTACTTCAAAAGCAATTCTGTGAGAATTTGAAATCTGATTTGGAGTATTTATATGAAACTTTAAATAATATTCTTCTAAAAATAACCTCAACTTCTATATTCTGGTCCAAAGGAGTAGAAAGCCACACATTGGATTGCCTTACAAGGAGGTGGGGTTGAAACATCACTCTTTGGTGGAAACGGTTGTTTCAAGTCCAAAGCAGAACCTCAGCCTCCAAACCTACTACTACTACTACTACTACTACTACTACTATGTTTATTCTCCTTGTTTCTCTCTTCCTTCATGCAAACAACACATAAATTACAAATTGAGATTATTTGTTCTTGGAACTATACTTGTGGAATAAATTTCATTTTAGTTATGCATGTATGTGTTATTTGTTTAGTTAATGTTGATATAGTCAACGTAGGGGGACAAATTTATCAGGACCGTATATTTGCTTAGTTAATGTTGATATAGAAGTGTATTATTAATCCTCTCATTGACTATATTTTTCTCTTATTTCTAAGTTATGCTACTTTACTTCAATTTTTGATTTTTCAGATGTGGGTGTTCAAAGTTTTTGCTTGCGAGTTGAAATTCTTTTTGTTAATGAATACGAGAAGAAGGCGAATGAAGTTCAACTCTCATTTTGTTTCTAGTGTTAGTTAATGATGATTTTATTTTCTCTTTGTGACCTTTGAATTGTTTATGTTTTGATGATTGTATCATTCTATATAAATTGGTTATTTTCTCTTTGAATTGGTTATATTTTAAAATTTGAATTATTTTCTTATTGTCATGCATTTAAAGTAATACTTTATGTGAAGTAATGATTTTTGTGTTTAAGCAGGGAATTTGACCAAACTGGACCATATAACCAAAATTGAATTTTATTGGCTTTCGGTTTCGGTTTCGGTTTAAGTCCAAAATCAACCCCCACCAACTCATGCTGACCCCTACGTGAATGTTTGAAGAATTCCAAGTCCTCCTGATGTTGACCATTAACCTGTCCCATAATAATTCATTCGCATGATTAATGAGAAAATGTGTTTAGTTTGGAAACAAATATACGTCACCAAAATAAAAGAAGTACTAGAGGTTATTACAGCTGATACATGTATATATATATGTCGTACCTTTATTTCCCTTGATCAATGTTATACAAGCACATACTCATTTTGGAAAGCTACGCATTTCCAATAAATCTTTTGCCTTGCAGAGAACGCCTCCCACAAAGAGTATCCTAAAGCGCTGGCCCTTATTAGTGCTGCAAATATTTGTAATTTCATTCATTTATACAGTTCAGCGTAACAACGATGTTTGTACTTAAACTATTATTGTGTTTAATCTCAAGAGTCGAAGTGCCATGTTCTTTAAAATTATAATTACTTCTTGCCTGACTTATCTGCAAAACGCCTTCCGTACGTTTCAAAACAAAGCTGACTTTCAACCATTTTTAGTGGCATAACCCCAAAATGCAGGGCACAGGCGACTTGTCAAATAAGTCTTATGGATTCCAGTTAAACGACAACTCTAGTCACTTCTCTTATTCCCGATACCAAATACACCTTCAGAGCAAGGTCACAATAGTTTCTCGAGAAACATACTAGCTTGTGCAATGCCTTTCGTATAAAAATAGTTTTATCACATAACTTAATGAATTAAAGAGGTTGAAAATCACAGGACAGAGCCAACATTGACTGCATTGTTTACAACCTTAAGACCATACCTAATAATTAGCCAAATTATCCCACTTGTATTTCATAACTAATCGACTCCACTAATATAAAAAATGGGTATGCGTGTCGTATGTAACTCGCAACTTAATTATAATTTTGGAGCACATGTTTTAGTTGCTCCAGGGTTCTTTTGTTCTTACGAAGCTACACTGGGAGGTTCACTGTAACTCTTACAAGATTTTCTCATTAAGTTTAGTAGAAATATGTATTGACTTTTCTGTTGCTAATGTAGATCCGTCCAAATACGCTTATTACAGCATCCAACAATGACCGGTTTGGAAGTCGTTTACGCTTTGTGGCAGTTTTGAGTAAAGAAAAGGCAGCTGGAGGGTGGACTGAAGTATATATCATAACTATCTTTAAGGTGAAACATCTCAATCATTTGGGTCCCCTTGAGAACATGTCTTATGCATGTATAAATTTGAGTATGCATTTGATTCGTTTTGTATTTCCATAACGTACATTGTCTTATACAGATAGGTATTTATTTAGTTTTATTCAATTATTATGTAAAAAGTCCGTTTGAGGACATGTTACATCTACAAATTTCCATGACGTACATGTCTCGTACGTATAGGCATTCATTTTTGTTTTATATAATTACTATGTAAAAGACGATAAGATGATGCTATCAAATCCAGCTTGTGATTGGGAGTAGTATTGCGAGTAGCATCCGTACTCGTATTCTGCCCATTAAAAATAAAAACTACTACACAAAATACACGTGATATTAGTCCTACTGTTCTATTTAAAAATACATATCGAAGGTTATCTTAGTTACAGAGGGTACATAGTTCGTAGCCTTATAATCAACTCCACACTATGAAATATAAGGAGATATATTTCTCATACTAAGGAAATATGTCTGATATATCATATATTTCTTTCGACCCTTGAAGGGATGCTGGTTTCGTCACAGTATAACGGTTTTTATACACGTCTGAATTTCGCTCATACCCTTTTTCCCTTTTTCAGCTACCTTTTATCACTTTTATTTATTTTTCATTTCATTGTAAACTAGTCCACATCTTTTAGTAGCAACCAAATCCGAAACAATCACATCCTTTTGGCGGCCAAAGACAAAGTATCATATGGTGGCACAAAAAAAACGTTTAATTCAAACCACCATGTTTGGCCCCCCACATTTTAGAAGACAAAATTAGGGAGATCCATTTGTGTATAATATATAGTCTTCATCACCACTATATACTAAGCTAACAACCAAATTGGCATGTTATAACCTGCTACATTTGGACTTAAATATATAAAAGATGGCTCGTTTTACTAAACCTAACCTTCACGAAAATCCGATTAAGATTCGATCATGAAACTATTCTCACGCGAAGACGTTTGATTAATTATTTTGATATTTCGCTTCGTTAAGGGTTTTCTTGTTGATAAGTTGACCTATTTTTCTTAACGAAAAGCTCTTTATAACAATATATTTTGCTTAATATTAGTGATTTGGTCTCTTGTAAGAAAAGAAAATACAACCAATAATGCTGGAGTCTTTCAATAATAGTATTCCCTGTACTAAAGATACATAACGTGGGGGCAATTATGTTTCTCTGATGGTCTTGTACGTGACCATCACATGTAGATCAAATACTGTTTAAGCTTTAAGCAGAAAATGCCCTTATTTTCTTAGGCTCTCTAGTAAAATCAATTTAGAACCATACCTTAAGAAGCAGTTGTCCTGGAATTGACTCACAACCAATGAGGGCTACTCGCAAAGATTTATCCGGACTTAAATGGCATGTGTGCTTGCAAGGATCTCACCTGCCTCAGAGATAATTTATGGTTCTGGATTACCATGGTCAGCACAAAAAAGAGAGAACAAAAATTTAATTTGGTCTCTTATAAAAGAAACTAGGTTATGAAAAAGTCTGAATATTTCATTAATTTTATGAATAGTGGGAGAAATAGTAAATACCCTTAATGATAGGTTTTCATTTGATTTATTAGGAGTGGCAGCACCCCCAACATTATGACATGTGAGGAAATCTATAGAAAATGTTGCCAGTGTTCTTTAAAAATCTATCTTAGTTATTTTTAGAGACTACAAATACACACTCAAAACTCTGAAACATAGACTCCATCTTCTTCTCTAGTAAACACAGAGCTAAATACACTTTGAAGCAGAAGATGGCCCCTGTCAAGAGAATGGGATACCCCTACTACTCACCACCACCTCCCCCTTACCCATACTCTTCTCCCCCACCTCCCCTAAGTTCTCTTCCACCTCCTCCCCCTAGTCCTCCACCTCCTTCTAAGGTCCCATGCGCTTCTCCTCCACCTCCTCCCCCTAGTCCTCCACCTCCTTCTAAGATCCCATGCGCTTCCCCTCCACCTCTTCCCCCTAGTCCTCCACCTCCTTCTAAGGTCCCATGCGCTTCTCCTCCACCTCCTCCCCCTAGTCCTCCACCTCCTTCTAAGGTCCCATGCGCTTCCCCTCCACCTCCTCCCCCTAGTCCTCCACCTCCTTCTAAGGTCCCATGCGCTTCTCCTCCACCTCCTCCACCCCCAGTGATTCCATGCCCTCCTCCTCCACCACCCCCAGTAACTCCATGTGCTCCTCCTCCTCATAAACCTGCACATCCTCCACATCACCACAATCACCAGCCACCACCGCCGCCACCAACATCCTGTGTACCACCACCACCACCACCGCCGCCGCCAATAGCGCCTTATGGAGCACCAGCACCAGCACCAAAAGCGCCATATGGAGCACCACCGCCTAAAGCGCCTTATGGGGCACCACCAAAAGCTCCTTACGGTGCACCACCATCGCCGCCACCAAAAGCACCTTATGGAGCGCCGCCTCCAAAAGCTCCTTATGGAGCACCACCAACAACACCTTATGGGGCACCACCAACAACACCTTATGGAGCACCACCACCAACACCTAATGGGGCACCAACAACACCTTATGGAGCACCACCATCGGCTCCACCAACTCCCGCAACCAAACCACCCACACAACCGCCCACACTTCCACCTTCATATGTAACACCACCAGCAAAACCACCAAGCTACATAACTCCCCCTGGAGTGTTGCCTCCTAGTTACTATGCACCCCCTCCGATACCAACCAATGAGATTGGGTCTCCACCACCCTCAAAAAACCATACCACAGTGATAGCTGTATGTGTATCAGTAGGCGGTGTCTTTCTCCTAGCATTTCTTGCAGTTGCACTCTTTTGTTTTGTTAAGAAGAAGAGGAAGATGGCACCAGGAGCAGCTGCAGCGCCAGGATACGGTGCTGCAGCGCCAGGATATGGTGAACCAGATTCAGGTCATGCGAGGGTTCATGAATCAATAGCACCCTTGCCATACCATGATACACGAACTGTGACGTTACCAGCAGGCCATGAGGGTATATGTGTTGAAGAAGGAATGGTTGGTGAAGGAAATCATAGTAACCTAGCTTACGTCAGTGGAGGGCCGAACATAATGTCTACTGGTAGTGCTTCTTCTAGCGCCAGAGCGCTTTCTTTTGGATCAAGACACCATCTTCTAAAGCACAAGTCCTAGCGACCTCCAAAGTTATCATCCATGAGTGAGATTATTTGATTTGTTTACCTGGGCACATCAAGTTATTTGGTGCTCCCGTGAGTGTTAATGTCGTGTTTACATGTACCTTCGCAATGGGAAATATCTTAAGTGTCTCAACAGGCGTGGAAAAACACAAACATCTTGCTCTGGTCAATCACTGAGAATCTGATATGGTGCCTCTGTGAAATTGAACAACGGCAAGTTACAAGACGTTTGTGTTTTCTCGTCTCTAGAGAATTTACATTTCCCCCATTGGAAGCGTAGTTGTCGTATTTATTTTACCAATGCAATAAGTTTTGATTGTGTAGGATTTGTTTGTACAGATAAAATTTTCAAATAAACTTGAATTATCATGTATTCCTTAAAATATTACGTTACAATCTAAATAAGACTGCATGCTTCAAAGTTTACCTGAATTTTGAACAAATACGTCATTATCATGAGATCATCTTCACAGAAAAGTAAATCTACGATGGGGACCCTATCTTCATTTTGCACAAAAAAGTCAAACGCCGTTAGATCATAAGAATTAAGAAAACTCATGTACACAATGAGGGAAAAGCACAGGTGATCCTGGGGGAAAGCACGGTGGGAGCATAAATACCCTTTCTGACAGATTATAACTACTATCAACGTAACATGACTTAAATTTGAAGAAGAAGAAGAACTGTTTGGATTAAAGTGACGGAAATAGTCCCACAATCTTTCATTTTTCTGATATTACCGGTGATCCCAGAGTCGACTGCTTGCCCATTAATCCCCTGTGCAATATTTACTAACTACCATACGAGATTTCTCTTGACTGGTGGTCCCTTTATGCGAATAGAGAATCAATCTCACAACCACCACTTAAACCCTGCGTTAACTTACATTCTAAAACTCTAGTTGCATTTTATGCGTGTCAAACAAACATGAGTTACAATCTGTCACTAAAATCAATGTTCAAAAGTTTGAGAATCTAAATGCCCAGATCCAACTAATGTAGTTTAGACAGATAAGAGTGCTTTAATGTATCGTCCTAGTCGTCAATGCTTTTTGTGTCTGGCTTTCATACAGTTGGCATGTCTTTCGATCAATTTCCACACCATATGGTATTCAGATTTTCTATTTTCATTCATGTTATCTTTAAACCTTTTAGAGTTCCTACAATTTGATGTTTAGTATTTGGTTTAATGGTCCTCATGCATCATTGTGTCAAAAGTTTGAGAATCTAAATGCCCATATCCAACTAATGTAATTTAGATAGATAAGAATGCTTTAGTGTATCGTCTTAGTCGTCAATGCTTTTTGTGCCTGGCTTTCATACAGTTGGCATGTCTTTCGATCAATTTCCACAACATGTGGTATTCAGATTATCTATTTCCATTCATGTTATCTTTAAACCTTTTAGAGTCCCTGCAATTTGATGTTAAGTATTTGGTTTAATAGTCCTCATCAAGGTTTAAAATGGTACGTTATAACGGTGTAACGGGCAGATGCCGTTACCGTAACCGTTATAACGGTGTTATAACAACAGTGTTACGTTTTCAAAAACCAAATAACATGCAAGGATAGTCAAATTGTTTAAAATTCAAAAATAGTGATAATAATTATGTATTTCCATATTGAGGTTATATGGGGTCCTTAGCTCGCACCTCCCCCGTTACAGTAGTAGACATTACGACATTGTTATTTATTTTCTAAAATTTTGTATTAATTTTCGATTAAAACGGCCGTTATTTTACAAATAACAGTGTTATAACACCGTTATAACGGTGGTAAAAAATGTAAAAGAGAATACTGAAAATAACACGTTGTTATAACGATAACAACAACCGCTATGGTGTAAAATAACGGTACGTAACAAAAAATAACGGGTGTTATTTTTTAGAACGGAACAGGGCACAACGGAACGGGCTCAAGGCGTTACCGTTATAATGGCATTATAACAGTTATTATAACGGTTATTTTAAAACGTTGGTCCTCCTGCATCATTGTGGGGATCGAGCAAATTTTCTTCAAGCAAAAGAGGACTATAACATGAAAGGTTCATATAATTATCTAATAGCCCATGTGAAGGAATCATCAAGTTCCAGTAGAGCAAACTGTAGAGGGGAAGCAAAGCGCTGCCAAATTGGACTTGGAATGAAGTTTAAATAATAAAGGTTTAAAAATTATAAAGGGGATTTACCTCCGCATCTCCAGGGACTTGTATCTTTTCCTCCAGCGTTTCAAACTTTTGAAGGTGATGTTGAAGACTATAAAGAGACAAGTGGTCATGATAATGATATGCAGCAGACCAAGTTGTAATAACGACACAAAGAATGACAACACAAGATCATATAGCCTTGGTAAAATGGTGATATTTTCATAAGGGAGTGGGCTTTTGAAACTTGGAAATTAAATCCATGACTTGTAGAGCTCAAATGGGCTCTCCGAGGAGACGACGGAAATGTTGATTTATCTCCACACTAACTAATGAAGGCGTGATTTGGCTTGGAAAGGAAATCTACCTCTATATCCCTGTACTGTTTGAGATGGTCTCAGTTTTTGGACAAGTTGTGACTTAAACTGAGGAGAAATTACATCAAAATCCTAATTTATAGAAATATTGTTTTAGAATATAAATCTGTATGATTTTTTTTTTAACTTTTATGTATGACCAAAACCTAGGAAAACATCTAATCAATGGGGGGGACTCACTGGGGCCTCAATCAAGTGGAACTTACTTAACTGTGAAAGTATTAACTAATGTCCCATCTCTAGAATTACATCACATCACATCGCAAGAAGCCACGCAATAGTATGTACCCGGTGACATCTCAGAATTAAATGGGATCAACATCTTGCCTAGTGATCTATCCAAATGTCTACATTTCTTTCTCTAGATTTTATTTTTTAAGTATCACTTCTAGATTTTTAGTATCACTTTCTAAGCTTTCAACCCTCAACCCTCAACCCTTCATGAGTTTTCACTCTCACTAGATTGTGCCTGCCTTAGGCCATCTCCTAAAGTGCCTGATTGACTTTGATGCAAAAAAGGAAATCTAAGTCAGTCAGACACAATTTCTTCAAAGAGTGCCTGACTTGGATTTTAAACTAATTCAAATAGGCGCATTACACTTGGGCGCCTGTTTTTATTTTAAATAGGCGCATAACACTTGGGCGCCTATTTAAATTTATAAAAAAAATTAGGCGCATAACACTTGGGCGCCTGTTCCACTGAGTCAAAAGCTACAAACTGTTGTTTCTCTTTGCCTAATTTTTACCCAACTAGAGCATCTCCTCTCTTCAGGTATCTCTCTCTCTCTCTCTCCCTCTACACACATTTAATTTGAACTTCCTTGGTGTAATGGCGTAAGATTATATCAAATCCAACACTTTGTTACTTGTTAATTTAGGGTATTCTTTGATTTTGTGATTCTTGGTGTATTTTAGGGTATTATAAATTTTTCCCAAAATTGTGATTTTTGGTGGAGTATTGATTGAATTTGGCTGTCATAGTGTTGAAATCACCAATTGCCACTCCTCTTGCATCCCAAAGTTTTACTCCAATGTGTTAAAAATAGGGTATTGTGTAGAAAATGAAGTTTAAAACGACGAGCGCGCCTTGGTGCTTTAATCGAATTTGACATTATGTTGATAAGAATTTGACACCCTCTGATTGATTTAATACTTCATATTTCCCTGTGTACTGTGATGATATTTATATAAATTAATATGTGTTTATTAATGCAGGATTTGACAATGTCGTCAGAAGAAGAAGAATATACCGAATCAAGCGATGAGGAGGAAGAATATGCCGAATGTAAAGTTTCCCAATTGCATTTTTTATCTGACAAAAAGCAAAAAGTCAGGTTTGAAGAAGTTCTGAACTGAACCTCCTCCACCTCTTCCGAAATAGTATGGACTGCGTGACTTTCAGCAACTCACACAACCGGATGAGAATGGTCATTTGTCCACATCGGTTGCTACTACATCGGTAAGTTGAAATAACGCAAATTAGTAAATTATTGGTTTTATATTTATTTCAAATTATTTACTTCCGGTAGAATTTAATTTAGATATTCTTATTTGTGTTTATTAATGCCTTTACAGGCTCGAGTTGGATTTAAATGTCGATCCATTTTAGCCAAGCTCTGTGAAATCTACTTGAGACTTATAAATGTACCTCACTTGAAGCAAAAATTAAGGGCTACCAATTTGATAAGTGTATTTGATTGTAAAATTGGGAATGGAGACAACCAAGTAGTTTTGGCGATGGTTGAGCGTTGGTGGCCAAACACTCACACATTTCACCTAACTTGTGGAGAGTTACGGATCACTCCTAGAGATTTTACTATGCTTACCGGGATAGCTATCGGGATAGGAGAGCCGATAATATTTGAAGACTTTTACACGGAATATGGTAAGGCCTTAACAATTTTTCCCGCAATGGAGTTTAAAGATTATGAAAAAGGATGTGTTAGTTTTGCTCACCTCGAGACTTACCTTGACCATACAATAGTAGACTTTAACGATAAGGGTAATACTAAAGTAATCTTTAGAGCATTTATGCTATTGTACTTTGGAGGTGTATTATTTAGGAACTCGAAGAACTGGGCTCGACTAGAGTTGATAGGTCCACTTGCCATCTTAGAAAACAAGACTTATACGATAGACTTCGGCTCCGCTATATTAGGGAATCTATACTACTGTCTTGACCAAGCATCGAAACAGAAGGTGAAATAAATCGGCGACTTTTTCCAATTGATTGAGGTAGAATATTTTTTATTTAATAGTTCTAGTAATTTATTTTTTTGGAATTCAAGATTATTTGGATAATTAATATTTGTTTGTATCTTATGCAGTATCATTGCTACGAGTATTGTCAGATAGGCCATCATATCTTGATAGATAATAGGTTGGATGATTTTTACCCAAGGATGTTAGCCTGGCAAACTACAAGACAAAAATTTATGGGAAATAAGGCGAAGCATCATCTAGCACTGATGAGGCAACAACTGGATTTGCGTACAATCAATAACATACAATGAGACCCTTTTAGAAATATGAAGGATGCACTAAAGCGGGAGGTAGTTATCGCCGGTAATATCAGTCGTAAAAGAGTACTCCTGCAGTGCCCATTTGGTGGATACGAGTGGTATCTTGGGGACCGTTGTTGGGCTCAACTAGAGCATCGTGCAGTGCCGTACGACCCTCTAGAGAAACTCTATTGCTTCGCGACTGACAATTTGGTTACTTTCCTCCGAGAAGTGGGCTGGATCGAAGCACAACATTATATAGTGGGTCACCATGTCGACTATAATGCCTATTGGAGCCATGTTTCACATGGTGCACTCATATCAGATATTGCGAGGTGTGGAAATATTGACATCCCAGGCCCTGGTGCTTTGACAGGCGGAGTTACCTTTCCACATGTTGAGTTTTCCACTGCAGATTTTTTTACTCAGGAGACACAAATCCCTCCCTCACAGTTTGGTGATTACCCTGGATGGACTATGGAGTTAGGGTCGCCACATGGGACCACGTGGCATACCATTCCCTCTAGTGCTACGACCTCTACTATAGACGTGCCAACATGATATGATTTTTTTGCTATGACTGAGGGTATGCGGAAGCTTACACTTGATATGACATTAGATTTGCAGGCCCAACACCTTCATGACGAGAGTCGTATTACACATTTGATGGCGAACTTGAGACGTGCAGATGGTCGTCTTTCCCAATTAAATGAATATTTAGATGGACAAGTATGTTGTTTAAAGGAATCTTTTGATATATTTTCCGTTTTGTCCGTAATTAATATTCCCATTTTTTATGTTTTAGAGGAACGAAGGTGAAGCGGGAACTTCTCAAACGGGGACTTCACATGGGAGGGGTTTGCGGGGAAGGAAATCTGAAGGTGGGGCTGTTCCTCCCCGACGATCAAGAAGTACCCGGGGATCTTTTATTTAGTGTTGTATGGGTGTTGACGGGGATCGTTTGTTTAGTGTTGGATAGTGGTTGTAAAAGAATATTTTGATTTTAATAGAATATTTTATTTATTCTTATGCAATTTACACTTTACAAATTACAATATTGTGTTAATGAATGTTGTCGTCTATCCCTCTTTGTTTTCATATTAATTTACAAGATTCATGGAAAAAAAATTACTCAGTGCATTAGGCGCCTGATTAATTTTTTTCAATCAGGCTCCTAAGTCTTAGGCGCCTGTTTCGCTGAGTAAATTTTTTTCTTCCCCAACGGCTATATTTGTTAGTAACGGTTATATTTTGTCCGTGACGACTATAAATTGTGAAATACATCTATAAGCCAATCCCCACACCTCATATTATCCAAAAACCAATTCCGATATTCTCTTAGTTACAATTTTAGTGTTGTGATGAATTTCGAGGCAGTTTTTGATGTTTCAACAATTCTTCATCCGAAGAGGAAGATCGATCTTCAACCGATTATAGTGATGACGAAGTTATTGATGAGATTAAGATGGAGATATTGATTCTTGAAGATGAAATTAAAGAATTAGAAGAGGTAAAATCTTCAAGAACTCGTGTTGGTTCGGTTGTCGGGCATAAAACCATAAATCGTTCACGTGTTCTTTAGAATAAGTTGCTCATGCACGACTACTTTCGTAATCAAAACACATTCGGAAGTGAGAAATTCCGTCGAAGATTCCGTATGAGCCGAAGACTTTTCGATCGTATTTTGGATGCGGTGGTTGCCTATGACAAGTTTTTCGCTCGGAAGTAAAATTGTGCAAATGTTTTGAGTTTATCGCCTTATAAAAAACTTATGGCGGTATTCCGTATGTTTGCGTATGGAGTGTCGGCGGACAGCTGTGATCAATATTCTCGGGTTGCAAAGAGCACGACCATTGAGTCCGTTAAGAGATTTTGCAATGCACTGATCGGGCAATTCGGTGCAAAGTATTTGAGATCGCCAACCCTGGAAGATATACAACGGTTGTTGTATGTTGCCGAGAAGCGTGGATTTCCCAGCATTCTAGGTAGTTTGGATTGCATGCATTGGGAGTGGAAAAATTACCCCACGGCTTGTGCGGGTCAATACACGGGGCATAAGAAAACACTAACAATCATTTTGGAAGCGGTGACATCTTTTGATTTATGAATATGGCATTGTTTTTTTGAAATGCCTGGCTCCAACAACGACGTAAATGTTCTTGATCAATCACATCTCTTTTGAGATATTTGTCTTGGTCGTTCTTCACCTTGCAACTTTGAAGTCGATGGAAAACCATACGACATGGGCTACTACTTGGCGGATGGTATATATCCGAAATGAGCAACGCTTGTTCAAACCTTACAATTTCCCCGAGGTAATGCCGAGAAATATTTTGCCAAGCAACAAGAGTCATATCGAAAAAACGTAGAACGAGCTTTCGGTGTGCTTCAATCTTGATTTGCAATTGTGAAAGGTCTGGTAAGATGTTGGTCACACAAAACCCTGCGCAAAATAATGCAAATATGTATAATTATGCATAACATGATCGTCGAGGAAGAACGCAATAGGTACGGAGTAAGCATATTGACCGAGCATTGCGAAGTACGATAGTATGACAAGTTCAGACAAGTATAAGACACTTCAAAATGATCTCATTAAGCATTCGTTGAAGCATCAGGGAAACAACCAGCATTTTCAATTATTTGAAATTTATTTAAATTTTTTATTTTTATTTCAATATAAATTCAAATAGAAAATAATTAAAAAACTAATTTTTTTTAAAAAGATTCTATTATTTAAAATTACCAAACTTCTTAAATCCAGATAAACTTCTTAAACAAAAATTTTAAACAAAGTACAACCAAACTTAAACAAAATTTTTAAACAAAGTACAACCAAACTTCTTAAACAAGAATCACTAAAATATTACCAAACTTCCAAAATAAGATTCTTCAGCTAGAACATCTTAGATATTATTATTAGCTTGAAACAATCTCGCCATAATCGCATTACGCTGTCCCTCCCAATAAATTCTTTGAGTGTCGCCCAAAGTAGACATGTCCATCGTCATCACCTTTTGATCGTTTTAGGCTTAAAATTGAGCTTCTAAATTCACCAGAGCCTTTGTCTTCCTTTCTCTTAACTCCATTATACGGGCATCTCTTTCTTCTTTCTTCTTATCTTTCTCAGCAATATACTCTTCTTTCTTTTTATCCATTCGGTCAAGACGACTAATAACTGCATTTTGGCATTTAATCAACCGATTTTGTCTTCTTTCATTCATTTCCTTTTGTTTAGCACTTTTGACACCGTTGGGACGTTCTGTCTCCTCATCCGTGACAAGTACTGGAGAGTCGTTATTGGAGCTAACGGGTGTATCGGGTGTTGCCGGAGTAGACGTTCCAGGACTAGAATTTGATGTTTGCTTCATTCGCACATTGCGAGCTAACGTGTCCGGGTATTGGTCTTGCAATATTTTCCAATATTGATGAGCACTAAAAACTTCATAAGCATCTGTATACGACCATTTGCCTTTGCCACGTGCTTCATACATCGTTTTCGCGGCATCGTCCTATTAAATAAATTAAAATAATAATAAAATGTATAATTTTGGTAAAAAGAGTTTATAATTCGTAATGACAAATATTGAATTACTTACTAAATTTTCTTGTTATATACCGCTTATGGGACCTTGCATCACACTTTTCAAACAAGTCTCATAAACCTTACAACCACGATTCATATCCCGACCAATGATTTTTTAAAGATGAAACTGTACGTTCAACTCGTTCACCATCCTCTTGACAAAATTCATGAAATGCATCCAAAACCGACTCCCAAAAAATATCAAGTTGTTGGTTGTTGTTTTTGATTCTATCCTCCGAGACATAAACCCAAGCTTTTGCAAGATTTTTGTTTTGAAGACCCGTCCATTTCAACAACTGAGACCCCCCCCTGCATTGGTAGTTGTCTTGGTCTAGCGACGTATGCCTTTGCCTTTTTGTCTTTCAACAACCCCCGCGTCTTCGGATTAAGATAAGTGAACTGGTTGAGTACCATATGATTGAGATGATTGAGGTTGTGAGAAATTGGCAAATGATGAAGGATGTTGGAATTGAGTGGGAATGGCGAATTGAGAGGGTTGTCCCCAATTATTGGGTGCTATGAAAGGTTGAGAGGGTTGTACCCAATTGTTGGGCGAGTTAAAAGATTGAAATTGTTGTGATTGAGATGATTGAGGTTGAGGGGAATGAGTGAATTGATACCAATTAGGTGGGATTTGTTGTTGTCCAAAATTGTTGGGTTCATTTAAATTAGTCTCGGTATTGGAATCATTCTCTTGCGTTAAATTCGAAGGACTCATCTAATAATTTGCATATATGAAGAATTATTCAAGATGAAAAACTTAAAACCCTAGAATATAAACATCTAGAAAATTAAAAGGAATATGATAAAATTAAACAAAAGCTTACCTTGAGAGATCAACCTTAATCCCAATAGAGTGAAGGAGAGTTGTGGTGCAAATGGATTTGGTTTTTGTTGAAGTGGTGAAGAGAGTGAAATGGTTTTTGGAAAAGTGATGAAGAGAGGAAATGATTTGGTTTTGGAAGCTTCAACGAATTTACTCAGTGCAACAGGTGCCTAATTAATTTTTTTTTTAACTTAGGTGCCTAAGACTTAGGTGCCTGTTTAAAAACAGAACAGACGCACAACACTTGGGCGCCCAATCGCTACTTAAAAATCCAAGACCGAGTCCAAGACCGAGTCTTGGATTTTGAGACTCAAAAGAGAGTTAGTCAGGCACTTTAGGAGATGCTCTTAATATTATAACTCTCTCAATATACACTATCCATATTTTCTGTCTATCCACAATCTACTTTTCTCTACAACATACTTTCTAGATATTCTCTCCGTGTTAAATTTATTATGGTATTTTCCGTCTCTAGACTATCTCTAGACTACATTAATCTTTTCACAACAAAAATTCTCAAAATTCTATCTTTAAGTTTTATGTCCTTTGATGTTCTATCTCTTTCTGTACATTGTTCTTTTCCTGAGTTTCTATAGATGTTCTTTGTTTCGTCACATTTTCCACAACATTAATACACACTCCCCTCTTCATGTAAAGCAAGTTGGTTTTCCACCATCTTCAGCTAAATTCAATAATCCTAATAAATAAATAAAAACACGGAAAAAAGATACTCCAGAAAATAACTCTCCCCTTCTTAATTTCCAGTGAACATAATGTCTAGTCTCTCATGTTCATTCCTTCAAATATTTAGTATGCACCGGCCTCAAACCAATATAAAGTTACAATCACATAAAAATCATCCAACGCCCGTAAAAATGCCATGAGTCCACGACGTAAATCCCATCCATGTACCACTAGGTACTTAAGTTCTAACTTGTAATAAACCTAAACCATTACCTCCCCAGTAAATAACTAGGAAATTTTAATCCCTCAATTAATTAGGTGTTATCAACATTAAACCAGATATGTTATAAATCATGATTCAAATAAATATATAAATAAAAATGGGGTGCAGTTCAAGATTAATTTTCTCTTGCCCCCATCTCTCTCTCTCTCAACAAAATTTTAAGGGTTTGGTTTATATTCTAATAAAGCGTTGATGGGCTTTAGTACCAGGCTTGGTAATTGGGCTCAGATATGGGCAGAGATTGGAGTGGAGTACAACCTGAGCTCTAACTTTGATCTGCACAAGGCTCATCCGTAACGCTGATCATCTCCGTTTTTGTTCGGTATGTGTTTCGTGGCGATCTGTGGCGCTCGAGAACCGTCATCTATTACCTCGTCAACCAACACTATTGCTGGTCCATGTTAAAGATCAAACTGGAGTTCTTACTTTTGTAAGTCCATATACAAAGAAAATCTACAATATTGGAGTTCCCGCATATGGTCGGTGCAAAGACGTTATCGGAGTTTTTGAAGAATGGGTTTTGACAATGGATGAAACCAGACGGGAGGTTCATCTAGTAAGTTCGTTTTCGAACTTTCGATCTCATACCAAACTGCAGTCATTTTCTCAGTTTAAGAAAAAAAAAAAAAACAGGCAATGCACTTAAGTTTGCTTTATCCTCAAACCCTAATTTAGCTACTGACTACAAGATCAGGTTGCAATTCCAAAGTATGGCGCTTGAAGATTGGTTCTTGGCAATGGACTCGGACAACATATGACGACAACAATAGTAGTGAAGATATAATATATTACAATGAGAGATTTTATGTCGTGGATTTTACGGGGAAAGTCACTGTTTTTGATTATCATCACTTCCCTGATATTGCGTTCTCAATTGCATCCCCGACGTTGTTAGCTTTTGCACATTGCTTGGTGGAGTCATCCGGGGATTTATTTCTCATCGCCAATATATATTTGCTTGCCTAAATTAGATACAAGTGAGGGAGAGTTGAATGTGAAGTGGGTTGAGGTGAAAAGCTTAGGTGACATTGCAATCTTTGTGTACTGTAAAACTCATTATCGTTCTCATCTCGTGATTTTCTAGAATGCAAAGCGAACTCCATCTACTTTCTTGAACCGGGCAATATTGGAGTATTTATGATGTAAATTGATTACGCGGAAGCCAATAATCAAGAAGAACACCAGTTTTAACAAGAGGAATTAGGTTCTTGAGGAACCATAATTTTATTAACTAGAACTCTTGTTCTTAACAAAACTAACTTAACTGTAAAAATAACTAAGAAACACAAGGAGGGTTAGAATTAGGAACCCTAATTCTAATTGAAACTGCTAATAACCTAGGTTGGGACTTTCCAACAAGGCTTAAGCTATGAGGGATGCGCCACATCAATTTAACTTAGATACTGGTGATGTGAAGTACGCTGTAAGCACTGTGCTTCCATATTATAAAGTTTCGATTTGGGTCACGCCATATCTATTGTAAGAACAATATTTTTTTGGTTTAGGGCAAAATGTTTCTACAGTTTGTGGTTACTATGGCTTATCTCCATCAGGGAGACTATATATGTTTAGGTCTTGCACCAGTTTTGAATGTTCATTTGATTTCTATGAGCTTTAATTTGATTTCAGTCGATAAATAATGAATGTTGTCACAGTGCAATACCGATTGCAAGGGGTTACATAATGTCATCTCAATGTTTGTTCCTATCTAAACTCTTGATCATATTTGTTTACAGTTAAAGTACTGTATATTAGGCTTTGAAAACAAGTGTATATTTATTGAAATTGACACAAGATTTACTTTATTTTTCAATACCTAGATAGAGTGTTACAAATAAGTGTATTTCAACGGAGATACTCTAAGAAGTCTAGAGTAAGAAATTTCATTGCACTCCCATTTGCAGGAAGCAATTTGACGAAAGAAATTTAGTCATATGAGTTCAGGATTTTTGCTGAGCAACCGGTGGACCGTTTTATTGGAAAGATCTGGAAATATTACATCCTAGTATATACTTTTTCTAGCACCCTCCTCTAATATTACCTGGAGTGGTTAGTGAGTACAATCTCAGCTACTGAAGTCAGGCTCTCTCTTTGCTTCTCTAAAGAAACGGAATATCTTGAAATTCTCCAATGCTTCAATCATCTCCAAATTTCTTCAACCAATGTTATTTTTTTCCCGTCTCTAGAGAAGTTAAGTTTTTCGCTTAGCAATGTAGTTGTCACACTTATTTACACCATTGCAATAAGTTTTGATTGTTGTGATCGTATGGGATTTCTTTGTAAAATGAAAGTTTACAAATGAATTTGAGTAATCATTCCTTCAAAAAAATTGTTTCAATCGTAATGAGATTATATGTTTCAAAATTTGCCTGAATTATTTGGCATCACCATGAAATCCTCTGCAGGGAAAAATTAACTAATATAGGATTCAGAGCCTGTCTGCATATTACACAAAGAAATAAAAAAAAAACTTCGCTACATCATAAGAACACTCATGTTCACAAGGTAAAATGTCACTAATGTGGGAGCATAGTGAAGGAAAACTACTTTCATATTTTCTGACAAGTTATAGCTCATGTTAACTTGACATGAGTTGAATGTGTATATCAAAACAATTGTATAAATCGCCGTATTTTGTATGAGATTTAATTATTAGCTTAAAGTTTGTGGAAGCAACAAATCATAATCATTTTACCCACAAACCAATACAACCGAATTAAGCATTTTGATTGTTTATCACGAGAATCACATTTCATGTTTTTTTTTTTTTTTTGGGTAAGTGAGCATCAATTAAAAAGAAAGAAATTCATCCACAGCCAACAAAAGGGCCAGATGGATGAAAACCAAAGCAAAAAACATGATCAAAACTCCAGACCCAAGAGGGCAGTAAAGGATGCAGGAGCAGGAGCAGCACCAGGCCTCAAAGGCTCAAACTCTGTCATAGACATGCCGAGAAGCATCCTCAGTGATCATTTTTTTGAGCTCTTCACTGATCAGTGTATCAATATCAAAAATGATGAAAGGAACTCCAGGGAGAAGACAACAAAGTGATTTGCAACTCTGGTGGTTTCTCTGAAAATGCGTATGATTATGAAGGATTCAAATTTTTGAATTATTTGATGTATCTCTCCGATGATCCATCTAGCTTCACATGGTGGTTATTTCAGCTTTTTAATGTATAGAATAGTAACAGCAGCCTCAGTGCCAACACAAACTCTCTTAGCCTTCTTCTCAAGAGCCATCACCAGCCCTTTAAGTATAGCCTGTTGGGGTGAACGTGCGGAATGAATCCCCCGTGCGCAATTTGGATTTATCCATTATCCTCATGGCATACAAATAATCAACCAAAAAATTAGAAACACAATTAACATGCACACAAAACACAATATTTACCGGAGGTTCACCCTAAGGCCACTAAGTTAGAAATCCACTATGTATTTAAGTTCAATTACAAGCCCTCAAGAGATTCCAACGAACATGGAATTCTCTAATCTTATAATACCCACACATATATAGATTTACAAGAAAAATGGAAAACAAGAGATCCATCAAAAACCCGAAGATTACCTCAACAAAGACTATGTTGCATACCTTCTTCTTAAAACAATTCAATCTTCTCTTTTCATTGATTTCTCATCTTAACAACCAAAATGTACTTTCTCTCTCACCATAAAATCCCAAGAGAACACTTTCTACCTTCTTCTTTGTAAATACAAACTCTTTACAAGGTCTATCATAGAGGCTACATCTCTTATAGATTTCAAGTTTCTCACCCACAGAGGCTTTGAGCTCACACTCTATATTTATAGACTCTCTATTAGGTCATCAACGAAGTACGTATCACGAGACAAACCATCGCCTCTAAAATGAACTTATAAAATAGCCTACGCGGTTTTCCTTCGAATGACTTAAGTCTCGTTCGAATGACTTCAACGGAACCAAGTTTCCAACCTATAAACAAGCCTTTTCGTTCGAACAACTTTATGTATCGTTCGGATGACTTCCTCTATTTTTGAGCCATAACCCAACATAGTGATGCAGCACAAATTAAAGACTCCTACATGTCATCGGTGGAGCGCCCAAAGTCTACAAGGATTCGAAGACCTAGTGTCAAGGCCAGAGAAGCATACACATGCTTTGAGTCTATTATTTTATTATAGTGCTTTAGTTGGTTTAAACTCTTAGTGTTTTAAAAAGTTTCTTCTTGGTTTTAGAGTCTGCTTAGGAGTCTTCATTGGATTAAGAAACCAACTGTCATTAAGGTTCCTAAGTCTAGTAGAATTAGGATCTTAGAGAGTCTATAAATAAACCTATGTAATAGGAGATATGGGAGATTGAATAAAGCTTTGGTTTTGGAGAATAGAATTATCTTTCTTTTCCCTTTGCTTGATCAATTCGATTATTGATTATTCATAGGAAGGTTGGTAGTAAATCTGTAGCCGGATTCATCTAACGAGCGTGTTATTTTCTTTGAGTGATCTTCATTACGTATAGGGCCCTGCATCAGTTGGTATCAGAGCTATCTACGTTCCTACATCATGCCTCCTCGACCAAAGCGGGCTGTTCGTGAGGTTCCCCTTGAAGAAGTATATGAACGAGATGAAGTAGCAGGATTGAAACAACAGGTTGAGACGTTAACGCGGCAATTGGCGGCGCTGAGAGCTAGGGTTCCACCCCAGGACCAAGAACCAAATCTAGTTTTTGAGGAGGAGGAAGAAGATGGTGGTGCAGAGGATGATAATCCTTTTACTGACTATGGCCGAAGGGAGAGACGACGTGTAGTTAATCTTCCTCGTGACAATCGTGAGTCCAGACGATGGGAAGTAGGGTTGAAAATTGATTTACCAGAATTCCATGGTAGCCTCCAAGCAGAGGAGTTCCTAGATTGGGTCAATACAGTCGAAGAAATTCTTGAGTTTAAAGAGGTTCCAAAAAACAAACAAGTTCCGTTGGTTACTCTTCAATTTCGAGGTCAAGCTTCAGCATGGTGGCAACAACTTAAGCGAACACGAGACCGACTTGGGAAGGCAAAGATCACATCGTGGGGGAAACTTAAGAAACATATGAGGGAGGCATTTTTGCCGCATAACTATACGACGTTATTGTATCAACGACTTCAGAATCTTCGACAAGGTAATAAATCGATTGATGATTATACGAAAGAGTTTTATCAACTCATCACTTGTAATGATTTGGGTGAAAGGACTGAACATATGGCGTCTCGCTACATAGGGGGTTTATGACAAAATTTCCAGGATACCTTTAATTTGTTTGATGTTTCAAGGGATGTACAACAACTCGACTACTACTCGACCACCGATACAACAAGGTTCTCTTAAGAAATTCACCGTCGGGGGCAACCGAATCGTACAATTGCATAAGAAAGTGGATTTAAGTGTTTTAAGTGTGGAGAACCAGGACATAGAGCAGCTGATTGCAAGAAGGGGAGGAGCTTATTTGTTGAAAGCGAATAACTTTGGATGAGACTATTGTGGATATGGATCAAGGACCCTTGTTTGATCAGGAGTATGAGGAGGGGTCGTGGGAGGAGCTCGTTGCAGGAGATCATGGAACAAACTTAGTCGTGAGACATATATGTATTGCTCCACGTACACCAGATGAAAATGAGTGGTTGCGTACCAATAAACCAGCTGTATGATTGTGGAGAAGGTGTGTGGTGTAGTGATTGATTCTGGAAGTTGCGATAACATCGTAGCTGAAGAGGTGGTTTAGAAGTTAAAGCTCGCAACCTAGTTACATCCAAAACCATACACTTTCTCATGGCTTAAGAAGGATAGTGATGTAACTGTTTCGAAACGTTGTTTGATTAATTTTTCTATTGGGTCCAAGTACAAAGATAATGTTTGGTGTGATGTTGTTGGAATGGATGCATGTCATGTATTATTGGGTGGACCTTGGCTATATGATCGGAAGGTCGTTAGTAATGGGTATACGAACACACATAGGTTTTGGTAGAATGACATTAAAATTACACTATTACCTAATAAAGATTCCACACAAAGTAAAGAGACTACGCCTAAACCACAAGTTGGGAAGGGTTCTAACCTCTTAACTATGAGTAGGTTTGTAACTGAATTGGAAGAGTCAGGAACGGTGTATGTGTTGCTTGGAAAAGAGAGTAAAAGTGAGTTTATCGTCCCTAAGACAGTTCGACCCCTTGTTGATGAATATAGTGACGTGTTTCCTACTGATCTGCCTAAAACTTTACCGCCTTTTCGGGATATTCAACATCAAATTGATCTCGTACCTGGGGTAAACCTTCCTAATCGACCCCATTATCGAATGAGCCCTAAGGAACACGAAGAATTGAGGCGTCAAATGGAAGAGCTTTTGATTAAGGGTCACATAAGGGAGAGTCTTAGCCCATGTGTTGTACCAGCCTTACTTATCCCCAAAAAGGATGGTAGTTGGAGAATATGCGTTGACAGTAGAGCGATAAATAAAATTACTGTTAAATATTGCCTCCATATTCCTCGGTTAGACGACTTGCTAGATCAGTTGGGTGGGTCGACGATGTTTAGCAAACTGGATTTGAAGAGTCGCTACCATCAAATACAGGTCAGAGAAGGTGATGAATGGAAAACAACCTTTAAAACTCGGGAGGGGCTTTACGAATAGTTGATCATGCCATTTGGGCTCTCTAATGCCCCTAACACCTTCATGAGAGTGATGAATCAGGCTTTACGTCCTTTTATTGGTCATTTCGTGGTTGTTTACTTTGATGATATCCTTATTTATAGTGCTAACACATCTTTACATTTTGAGCATTTGCGACAAGTTCTTGAGGTTTTGCGAAGGGAAAAGCTTTATGCAGCCATTCAAAAGTGTAGCTTCATGACTGATAAAGTACTTTTTCTTGGGTATGTTATTTCCAAGGATGGTATTTCCATGGATGAGTTAAAGATTGAGGTTGTTATAAACTGGCTGCGTCCAACCAGTATTCACGAGGTCCAGAGTTTTCATGGCCTTGCATCATTTTATCGGCATTTTATTTCCCACTTTAGCACTATCATAGCACCAATTACAGATTGTATGAAGTTATGGCATTTTGTGTGGTCCGAGGAAGCAGAAAAAGGGTTCCATGTGATCAAACACAAGTTATTTTCAACACCTGTTCTCATCTTACCAGATTTCTTACAACCATTCAAGTTACATTGTGATGCATCTAAAGTAGGCATTGGAGCAGTTCTTAGTCAGAGGAATAAGCCGATTGCATTCTTTAGTGAAAAGTTGAAAGGTGCAAAGCTAAACTACAGTACTTATGATCTCGAGTTCTTTTTGGTGCTACAAGCATACGACATTGGCGACAATATTTAGTTCATAGTGAGTTTGTATTGTATTCTGACCATGACTCCTTAAAGTACATCAATAGTCAGGATAAACTCACGGCAAGACGTGCAAAATGGGCGACATATCTACAGGAATTCACCTTTGTTCTTAAGTACAAGCCAGGAATTCACAACCGTGTTTCTAATGCTCTTGGTCGAAGGAAATCCTTACTTTCCATCATGCGTTCAAAGGTACTTGGGTTTGATTCCTTTTGTAATTACTTAACTTATGATCCATACTTTTAAGCTATTGTGGAAGATGTGTTAACAGGTCGACGGTTCAATTTTCTTACGCATGAGGGCTTCCTTTTTCGAGGAAACCAATTGTGTATTCCAGAGTGTAGTCTCCGTTCTGAGATTATTAGAGAGTTGCATGGAGAAGGACATGTCGGAAGAGATAAAACATTTCAGCTGGTTGCAGACTCATATTTTTGGCCAACAATGCGAAAGGAAGTATACCGTCTCGTCCGTCGGTGTCATATTTGTCAAGTCTCAAAGGGAACTTCGACTAATGCTGGGCTTTATATGCCGCTACCAATTCCAGATTGTCCATAGGCTGATGTGAGCATGGATTTCGTCTTAGGGCTTCCTCGCACTCAAAGAGGGATGGATTCCATTTTCGTAGTTGTGGATCGCTTCTAAAAAATGGCACATTTTATATCGTGCAAAAAGACAACAGATGCAGTAAACGTGGCTAAACTATATTTCCGTGAGGTGTATCATCTTCATGATCTCCCTGTTTTTGTTGTTTCGGATCGAGATACGTGGTTTTTTAGTCAATTTTGGAAGAGCCTATGGTGTTTAGCTAATACTAAGTTGAATTTCAGCACCGCCTATCACCCACAAACAGATGGTCAAACAAAAGTCGTCAATCGTTCTTTGGGGAGTTTATTGCGAAGTTTCGTTGGTACAAATTTGAAGGTGTGGGACAAAAAGCTTTATCAAGTAGAGTTTGCCTACAATCGTTCAGTCAATCGAAGTACAGGTTTTAGTCCATTTTATGTGGTTAATGGTATTAACCCAAGGACAGCCTTGGACTTAGCATTTGTTCTAGATCGTAAGCGAGTTAAGCATAAGGCTGAGGATCTTATCTACGAGATGCAACAAATTCATGAAACAACTCGTGCAAACTTGCTAGAGTCCAATGCGAAGTACAAAGTTGTTGCGGACAAGAAAAGAAGATTTGTTGATTTCGAGGTTGGAGACTGCGTATGGGCTGTTTTGAAAAATGATAGATTTTCTATTCGAGAGTACAATAAGCTAGCTGCCTGGAAGATTGGACCTTTAGAGATTATTGGAAATATCAATACCAATGCTTACAAGTTAAAATTGCCAAGTCACATTCATACTTATGACTGTTCAATGTAAAACACCTAATTCCATACTATGGTGATAGTTTGGAAGAGGATATTCTAATTTGAGGGCGAATTCTCCCAAACCTGGGGAGGATGATGCAGCACAAATTGAAGATTCCTACATGTTATCGGTGGAGCGCCCAAAGTCTACAAGGATTTGAAGACCTAGTGTCAAGGCCAGAGAAGCATGCAGGCTTTTAAGTATATTATTTTATTATAGCGTTTTAGTTGATTTAAACTCTTAGTGTTTTAGAACGTTTCTACTTGGTTTTAGAGTCTGTTTAGGAGTCTTCATTGGATTAAGAAACCCACTGTCATTAAGGTTCCTAAGTCTAGTAGAATTAGAATTTTAGAGAGTCTATAAATAAACCTATGTAATAGGAGATATGGGAGATTGAATAAAGCTTTGCTTTTGGAGAATAAAATTATCTTTCTTTTCCCTTTGCTTGATCAATTCGATTATTGATTATTCATAGGAAGGTTGGTAGTAAACCTATAGCCGAATTCATCTAACGAGCGTGTTATTTTCTTTGAGTGATCTTCATTGCGTATAGGGCCCTTCTTCACATAGCCTGCAGCTTATGAACTGGGAAAAACATGGCTTTGGAACTTCCAGCAACTGTACCAAGTGGTGTCCCTCTATAGTCCCTAAGAATGATATCAATACTGCCAATATCTCCATTCATACCTCCATCTGTGTTAATCATTACTTCATTCTGATAAGGGGCAGTCTATTTATATTTGATGACCACAAGTCTCATAAGGACAACATCAAGGTTTAGCTTGCCCATCAATTGTTTGTTCCTATCATTGTCAACAATCTGCACATTATCATGAGAAGTAATCTCTGCATCTAAAAGTTTTCCTGTGACATTTCATGATAGGCACCATATGATACAATGACATGTGTATATATATATATATATATATATACACATGTCATTGTATCATATGGTATATATATATATACGAGCAAATAAGCACGCCTAACGCATGCAAGCACATTATTTTTTAGATTAAAGTTGGGATCGAGTGTGTAATTATTTTATATATTACTTAATTTTGAATGTAAAAATATGTTACTAGTTTTGTGTTTGAATATTATTGAGTTATGTAATGATTGTCTCCACTTAATGATGTCAGAAGATGAAGTGCCCATTTCCGTACCACCGACATACTATGGGATGTCAGAAGATGAACTGGCCTCCACATTTGTCTCCTCAACCTTGTCCTCCGTAAGGATGCGGAGACATCTCTAATGTTGCTCGCCTGTCAGAACAACATGATAAAACCTCCACATATGATAAAAATCATCTTCATCTTCGGCCGCTTCATCTTCTAACATCCCATGGTACGTCGGTGGTAGGAAAATGGGCGCTTCATCTTCTGACATCCCAAAATATCACAACTCAACCTCTGCATTTCAGTAGAGTCTCTCTCTTCAAGAACCATATGCCGGGTCTTCACCATTATCACTTAGAGAATACCGAGAATATTACAACCATAATGTACTTTACCAAGAACTCCAATACAAGTACTATTTAAATCAACTTTATATTTAATGCGTAGGTACGTTTCCAACGTAATCATAAACAAGGAGCATTGCCACCTAGACCACGAACTGATAAAGAACGTAGATCGGGGAACTACAGAAAATATGAACAAGTTAAAGACACCTATTTCCCACAAACTAAACAGTTACACAGTCAACCACCACTTACCTCATTACTCAAAGAACGTGATTCAGTATGATAATAAGTTGCAGGTACGGTCTATATAAAGAAAAAGTTTCAAAGGAGATAAGGACTATAAAAACCCAGATTTTCTAAATTCTAACATACGAATTTCTAGATTTTGAATACCACAAAACTTCTTATTTTACGATCAAACATTTCCAGTTTGAGAGATCGCTTATAATAAGATATCAGCCTCAAGCAATAAAAGTTACTATTACTAAAATCCTAAACTCGAGGTCATGGTGTTTTACCTATTCAAATGTTTTCCACGCTAAATCACCTGTGTTATTTCATGCTTTACATTAATTTTTATTACAGGTACATTTGGTGTAAGAGCTAATTTTGAGCCATTTCGAGCTACTGAATTAGGCCATTACAGTTTCTACTCGAGTTTTTTTAACTTTCAGACTTAAAAACTTGATCTTCTTAAACTGCCCATCCATGTACGATTATCGAGGTACCCAAAGCGAATCATGACCCCACTTTGTCTCTGGACATAAGGCAAATATATCCAAAGTGGTAAAAATACTGCCCTGTAATAATAAAGAGATTTGGTCTCTTCTTTTTTTGCGCAAATATGGTTTTTATTTAATAAGCAAGAAATAGTAAGAGGGGGACGTAAAGCCTGACCTCATATCAATACATGAACCTCAATGTCTAATAGCAGCAACCCCTAATTTTTCTAGGAAATAGGAGGCTCTTATGTGTCTGGGTAGTGCAACAACAAACCAAAATAGGAGGTTCAGTTGTGCACTTCCCAACTTGGATAGACCATTTACTGATCCATATTATTTGGTCTCTTGTAAGAAAAGAAAATACAACCAATAATGCTAGAGTCTTTCAATAATAGTATTTCCTATACTAAAGATATATAATGTAGAGCAATTATACTTCTCAGATGGTCCTGTACGTGACCATTAGGGGTGAGCATTGGTCGATTCAGGTCAGTTTATGCCAAAACCCAAACCCAAAACCGTAATTATCGGTTTCTAAATTATCAACCCGAAACCGAACTAAACCAATTGAGAATAGTTAAAATCGAAATCGAAACCGAACCGAACCGAAAATAAAACCCTGAATCACAATTATGAATAAAACTGCAATTATGATATAAAACTGCATAATATTTAAAGAAAATATAACAAATTTAATTACAGGCATAATGATCCACAATAACCACAATAATATTTATAGTTTCACAATTTCTTGTTTACATTAATTCTTACAAATTACTACTACTAACCACAAAATGTAACTACATTAATAAAACATAATAACCACCCCTTTTTCATATTTTGAACCATCCATTAATCGACAGCATAGAGCAAGAAGATAGTTCTTACTGCAAACATGAAAAAGAAGTATTAGTACCAAAAAATATTAATCAAGGCCTACATGTAAAGCGCACTATTATAAATAATATTTTTAAATACAAGTTATAAGTGCTTACATGCTTGCAAAACCAGGCAACACTATTTTATTGTTAATCCTAAAAAAAAAACTCTATCTCACTATGATTGCCTGAAAATCAGTCCAAAAAACTATATCATCCACACTTACAAGTTAATAATTGTCATAGATATATGCTCAGAATGTGAAGAAGTTGTGCATTAGTAAATCAGGTAAAAAACTGAATAAAATGATGATTGTAAAGAGGCATATAATTGGTCTTTATCTGGTCTCAACATACCTTATCTGGTCGCATGTGGTCTTCTAAAGAAATGAACCACAAATCATCCTTCTTTAAGTTAGATATGAATGTGGAGAGAGTAACTCCACATTAAAATTCTATGTGCTCGTATTTAATGTATTTTGATAAATTTGGTCAGAACAATTCCTATCAATCAATGATCTAGGATTAAACATAAACAATCAAAAGAAAAGACAAGGAATTAAAAGACACATGCAATTATTCACCCTGTGGAAACTCCTTACACGGGAGAAAAACCACAGGTTGTTGTCGATGAAATCGACAACCAAAAATCCACTAATCAAAAAGAGTTTAATCTGAATTATACTTACAAACTTGATAACCTCATCTCATGATTATCTCTCTTTTGACTAAAACGTCACGCCCAATCTTCTTCTATTCTCGCAACAATCCTTCTTGATCTCACACCAAGAATCTTCTTTTGTTCTCTCAACAACCCTTCTTGATTCACACCAAGAATCTTCTTATGTTCTCTCAACAACCCTTCTCGATCTCACAACAAGAATCTTCTTCTTGAATCGCTCTTGAACAATATGTATGAAGTATTATAAAACTAACTTAACATCAATCTCAGGATTAGAAGATGCTTGATTGATATTGATTTCACTCTCTGATAAAGTATTTGGAGCTTTTTGAAAAAATAAATATTTTTCCAAAATAAAAACATCCGAATAGATTCAAGTCTAGCTGTGGGAGCAAAAGTTTCTTCTACATCCACCCCTTTTATTTGATTGTATCCCTGAGCTACCAACCTTGCTTTGTTTCAGACAACATCGCCGTTCTCATCAAACTTGTTCTTGTAAATTTATTTAGTGTCAATAATATTAGTATTTTCTGGTCGTGATACTAAGTCCCACACATCTTGTCGCTTGAATTGATTGAGCTCATCTTGCATGGCGTTAATCCAATATTCATCAGATAAGGCATCTTTCACGTTGGTTGGTTCAGTGATGGACACATAACACACACTCTTCATTGTCTCATATAACGTAGAACAATGATACCCTACACACCTAGCGGACTCAGGAAGTGTAGTCATCAAGGTATCTTGGAGTACCACAATTCCGAGAAGGATTAGTATGGACAGTAGCATTTGGTGCTAAAATTTCCCCAGAAGATATTGTAGGATCTTCAGCGTGAGGTTCTTCTTGAACATCTTGTGTCACAATAGATGAGGTTGGCAGGGAATCTTCTTGAACATTGCTATCTCCATTATTTGTTTGTCCAAGAACTGTCGAGTTATTAACTACCACATTAATCAACTCTATGACCATTTTGTTCTTCAAGTTGTAAAAACGATAAGCCCTACTGTTTGTGACATATCCCAGTAAAATACCTTCATCGCTTCGGGCATCAAATTTTCCAATGTTCTCCCGATCACAAGTGACATAGCACTTCCAAACACATGAAAGTATTTCAAGTTTGGTTTTTTTCCAAACCAGAGTTCATACGGCGTGTTAAGTGTAAGAGGACGTAGATAAACTCTGTTGATAATATAACACGAGATATGAATAGCTTCTCCCCAAAAGTGATTAGGAACATTTTTTCCATGAAGTAATACCCGCCCTATTTCCTGTAGAACTCGGTTCTTACGTTCTGCTACTCCATTTTGTTATGGTGTGATTGGTGCTGAAAATTCATGTTTGATCCCATTCGCTTTATAGTACTCAATCATATCACTGTCCTTAAACTCTCCTCCATGATCACTTCAAATTATGTCAATAGAATAATCTTTCTCATTCTGTATTCGCAGGGCTATAGCATGAAATTCTTCAAATGTGTCCGACTTCTACTTTAATAGTGCGATCAAGGTGAACTGTGAAAAATCATCAACCATAACAAAAATGTACTTCTTTCCACCCAAAGTACTCACTCTCATAGGACCCATCAAGTCCATATGAATTAACTCCAGAACTCCCGTAGTGGCAATGTTGGTAAATTTTTGTGCGCACTCTTGGTTTGCTTTCTAATTTGACATGGTCCACACACTGCATCGGTTAGTTTGCTTAGTTTCGGAACCCCTCAAACTATTTCCTTACTTGTAATCTTCACCAAATTGCTGAAGTTCACATGTCCTAACCGTTGGTGCCAAAGTTCCACATCGCTTATCTTAGCAACTTTACATAATATATCATTTTGGGATACAGCATAGCAGTTGTCTGAAGTTCTATCAGCAGTCACAATGCATTTTTCGGTATTATCAAAGACACGACAAGTTTTCTTGTCGAATGTTACTGTGTTGTCCGCATCACATAAGTGACTCACACTCAAAAGATTTGTAGTGAGTCTTTTGACATAGATTACATTATCGACTGCCGGGCACCCAATTTCTTCTACACTCCCCTTTCCCATAATCTTTCCACTCATTCCTCCTCCAAAAGTAATATCATCTCCTTGAATATCTGTGATATTATTCAAACGTGCAGCATCCCCTTTCATGTGTCGAGAACATCCACTTTCTACATACCACTGTGTAGAATTAAATGCATTTAGAGCCATCACTACAACATTGGACCAGAATTGTGGTAGAAGGTCCTTCTGAACCCAAATAGATCTCACTTTCTTTTGTTCTTCTGTCGCTTGAGTCATGTTCCTGAAACCATTAAAAGACTTTTGGACAAAAAAAAAGTTAGCAAATGATTGGGCACATGATCGATGGGGTTTCCCTCTTTCCAAATGTAGATTATTCCTACTACGGAATTGAGGAACATATTTATAATAGGGCGCAAGATGACCCTTTTGACTAAAAGCCTCACAATAAAATACATGAAAGACAAAAGGTTGTTTAGTCTATCTATGAGGAGCATTAGTAACACTTTTTTGGGGCAAAGATGGTACTGGAGTAGCTTTGACAAATTTGGTGATTTGAGGTGTGGTAGACTTAGCATTTTGTTCATCAAATCCAAATCCCTTTTTGTCAGTGCCATTTTTGTTCATACTTAGCATTTTGTCAACGTTCTTTGCTCCATGGAGAAAAACTTCAAGTTTCTGCTTAGTGAAAGTCAAGTCAAGTTTAAGCTTGTCAAGTTTAGTTTCAGTCAATTTTAATTTCCCCAGAGCAGTATGTTTTTCTTTTTCACACATATCAAGTTTGACAATAAGAACATCTTTCTATTTCTTAAGTTTTTCAAGCTGAGAAATAAGTTGAGAATATAAATCTTCAATCTTGGGTTCTTCACTATTATCACTTTCATAATCACTCTGACCTTCAGTAAAGTCTTCTAGTTCAAAAGGGTCAGAATAATTATTACTAGAGCTTATTATACTAAGAAATGTACAATAGTTACCATTTTCATATTCTTGGGGATGATCATTATTAGCACCAAATTCATCATTATCATCATCCCAAGTAACTTCAAGATTCCTGGCCTTATGGTTACTATTAGAATTCTTAGTGGGACAGCTGTGAGCATAGTGATCAAACTTGCGACATCTATAGAATTCAACCTTATTAAGATCTTGATCTGAGTCATTGTGAGAATGAGTACTTGCGTTAGTTTGTTTTCCATAAGACTTAACACGGTCATGAAGATGAGATTTATAATTATCATTTTGCCATTATTTCTCAAATTGTCTATTTTTCAAAAGTTTTCTAAATTGTTGGCTTATAAGAGCAATTTGAGAGTCAAAGTCAAGTTCTTCATCATTATCAGAGACAAAGTAGTTGTCAACATCTCTGGTTTCCTGAAAAGACGAAGAGTTGGAGGAAGACTTAAATGTTACACTCTTATTCTTCTTAGGGTTTTCCATTTCTATTTCAATTTCAAATGAACGTAATTTTCCAGCAAGTGTGTCAGGTTTCATGGTTTTAAGATTTTGTGCTTCCTCTATAACATCACGTCTGGATCTAAAACTCTTAGGAAGAGATCTTAAAATTTTACGTACTATTTGAACATTGGTGTAGCCAGTTCCTAAAGATGAACTGTTGTTGACAATGTTGTCAAGTCTGGCATAAAACTCACTAAATGACTCCTCTTCACTCATCCGAATGTTTTCAAATTGAGATATGAGCATTTGTAATTTACTTTCTTTAACCGTATTATCACCTTCGTGAGTGTAGATATGTGCCTATACTCACTTTGGCTCAGCGCATTAAAGACAACATTAAGACCTTTAGAATTATACCCAGATATTTCTTTTTCATCCTTGGTCCATTGATTTCTAGGTTTAGGAACTTCTACAACAATTGCTGGTTCACCCCGCATAATAGTCAGGGCCACCCATCCATCTTCAATGACAATCCAGACATCTTCTCCCATGGATAGCAAGAAGGCAATCATTCGAACCATCCAGTAAGGGAAGTTCGTGGCATTAAAGAGTGGTGGACGATTTCTAGGACCTCCAAAATTTTCAGAATCCATTAAATTATGCAAGCACATAAACAAGATCACTGCTCAGGATATAAAGCCTATAAGCGATTCTGCTCTGATACCAATTGAAATTCTATGTGCTCGTATTTAATGTATTTCAATAAATTTGGTCAGAACAATTCCAATTAATCAATGATCTAGGATTAAACAAAAAAAATCAAAAGTAAAGACAATAAATTAAAAGACACATGCAATTGTTCACCCTGTGGAAACTCCTTATATGGGAGAAAAACCAAAGGTCGTTATCGATGAAATCGACAACCAAAAATCTACTAATCAAAAAGAATTTAATCTGAATTATACTTACAAACTTGATAACCTCATCTCATGATTATCTCTCTTTTGACTAAAGCTTCACGCCCAATCTTTTTCTGTTATTGTAATAACTCTTTTTGATCTCACACCAAGAATCTTCTTTTGATTTCTCAACAACCCTTCTTGATCTCACACCAAGAATCTTCTTCTATTCTCTCAACAACCCTTATTGATCTCACAACAAGAATCTTCTTCTTAAATCGGTCTTGAACAATATTTAGGAAGTATTATAAAACTAACTCAACATTAATCTCAGGATTAGAAGATGCTTGATTGATATTGATATTGATTTCACACTCCCTGATAAAGTATTTGGAGCTTTTCGAAAAAATAAACATTTTTCCAAAACAAAAGACCGAAGAGAAAAAGAGACAGAGTTTGCTTAAATAGTAAACCAATTTCTCTCGAGAGTTGTTCGAACGAGAACTAATGTCGTTCGAACGACTTACGTCTAATTTGGTCCAAAACCCTAGAAAGTTGACAATTCGTTCGAACGACAAAAACTCTTGTTCGAACGACAATTGTCTATGGGCCAAATTTCCAGGGGACATGCCAACTCGTTCGAATGACAAGAAAACTCGTTCGAACGACAATTGTCTATGGGCCAAATTTCCAGGGGACATGACAACTCGTTCGAACGACAAAAAAAACTCGTTTGAACGATAATTACATATAAAAGCCCATTCGTTTATCAGTGAGTTATAGTTACCTTCTGTCTAGTGATCTTCATTTTATCAGTGTCTTCGACTGAGACAACCACGAAACTCCTCAAACACGAAATGAAACAAATAAAACCTTTCACACATGTAAGTAACAAAAGGAATAGTCAAATGTATATGTTGGAGTTAGACTATTTAATGTACAACTGTACTCAAAAGGAATAGTTAAGGAAAGTTGAAAGCATGAAAGAAAGTACTATAAAAATTAAACACCAAGGATTTTGGAAAAAATAAAACTGCATTAGTTTACAATTCTTTTTATAAACGAGAGATTAGAATTATAAATATTCTAGTTAAGGCCTTATATTCTCTCTTGAGCTGACTGAGATTTCATATCCAGTGTTTTAATTTAATCGTTTGTCATTATATATTTGTCTTTACAAAATTTACCCCCTAATGCCGAGATGCATATTTCAAATTTTAGTTGTGGTTCAGGCATATCTTCTTAATATAGAAACTAAACCACCAATTTCTTATCTAGCTTATATAACATATGCGACAAATGTGTGCTGCACTAGCTTATATAACATATTGTTTTGAGTCAATTAGTGAATGGAAATATGCCTTGGTTTGGAAAAATAAGGCTGTATGAATCTGATATATGAATCGAGTGGAATACCTCCCTTCGCACTTCTATGATGATTTTACTTTTAAGGTAATAATAACTTCTTACGTTATCTCAGTTTTCACGTGTACCTGATTTCTTTTTCAGTTGGGACTTTTGTTTGGTTCTTTTTTGTAGGATGTTTTTACAGCTGCGTATGATATGGCAAGGGAGTTTGGTGGCTTGATATGGGAAGATTCAGTAAAAATGCGACAAACATGAAATCAGAAATACATATGCTGATGCGGGCCGAAAGTAATCAGGCGTCATAGATAGTAAGGGTTCAATAATATGTCGGTCTATTTTTGAAGTTGAATGCTAGAATAGCTTGTGCACTTATATGGCCTATCTAGGGGAAATGTGAACAACAAAACATGTTAAAAGCAAGGAATAGGTTTTGTACAGTTACTTGTACAAACGATATACAGTTAACAAATCTCTTCATTCTTCAAAAAATGAAATCATGTAACATGATATTCCAAAGAAAATACTTGGGTTTTAATATATTTCCTTGTTTTGGCACTAGCAATACTATAAGTCTATAACAGAAACTCTAACTCTATAACATAAACTCTTAAGGATATAACAAAAACTATAAGTCCATACTTGTATACTTGGATATACAGTTAACAAGTCTATAACATAAACTATAAGTCTATAACAATAATATATTTCCTGTAAGTCTATAATAGAAACTTTGATATAACATATTAGGCACTAGCAATACTATATCTTCCAAGGGAGAGATATAACTGAAACTCTGATATAACATGAAAGTAAGACTACACTTGGAGAGAAAGCTTTGGTGATTATTTTCTAAATGTCAAATAAAAAAAAATATAAGATTACCTTTTAGTGGGTAAACATCAATCCTCAAGAAAAGAAGGATGCAAAAGTGATCCTCCAAGCATCTCTAAATTCAAATAAGAAGAAAACACATGTTATAAATAGTTGCAAAAAATGTAAAACATAATATCAAGATAAAAATAATTGTTTGGAATCAGGGTAGCTAATCCCAATCCCTCACCTCAAGAACGATAAACGGAAATGCCAATAAGAAATTATTCGAAAGCAAGAACACAATAATTTACCTGGGGGAGGGAAGTGGAAAGCCCTTACAGATAAAAAAACTACTCCACGCGAATAATTCACTAATCAAAGATCAAATGTTACAATGATCTCTCCAAGCTTCTCAAGCTTTAATGGAGTCTCTCAAACCCTAGATTTCTCTAGAATTCAACTTACCAAGATAGGCTAACAAAATATCCTAAGTCTTCTTTATATACTAGAGGACTTAACAAGAGTGGAACAAATCTCGAGGCAAAACTCGACGTCTTAGAAGAACTCACAAAAGCCAACCAGGCAAATCTCGTTCAAATGAAATACAAAGTCGTTCGAACGACTTAAGCGATAGAGGTTCCAACCCTAGAAAACATATAGGTCATTCGAACGAAATCTCATCTCGTTCAAACGGCTTCTTTGGTCTTTGAACGTAAAACGTAGCATTTGACAATCTCGTTCGAACGAGATCCTTTCTCGTTCGAACGACTTTGACCTCCTTTAAGCTCTTCTTCAGTAACTCGAACAGAACCAGCTCGAGTCTTCAGGCAACATAACCAGTTCGAACTCTAGGTAACTTAACCAGTTCGCATCTTCAGGATACTTAATTAGCTCGAACTTCTGTCGATCTTAACCAGTTCGAATTTGAACATTGAAAATCTCATTTTCAATCCGACTTTAATCCTTGAACTGAAATTACTCGAACTAAAATGACCTCGAACATAATTCGAGTTCATACCTTAACAATAACTATGTAAATATCTATACCTTTATCAATTTGTTCAAGTTTTTCAACTTCATCCATCGACTCCCGAAGATCAATTGGGGCCATTGATGGTCGGAGCCAATCTTGTGCACATACAAGAGCTTCCACAGTGGCAAGAGCCAATAAACTATGAAAACAATCCAGTATACGACTACCCGTACTAAAAGCAGACTTTCACACAACCAAAGAAATTGGAATCACCAATACATCCCATGCAACAAAAGAAAGAATTTGATACCTTGAAGAATTAGCTTTCTACAAATCTAAAATGTCAAAGTGATCATTCTTTGGTGACTCACACACCTCTGCCAAATATCTTTCAACTTCGGACTTGTTCACTAAATTATCTTCTTCTTCCAAATACTTTTCAAACTCATCAGCCAATAACATACCATCGTCCTCTTCATAATCACCTCCTTCACTCATTAACCCTTGGGAAGATTCACCGATATTCTAATGTTGCAATGAAGTGTATTTCCCAAAATGCCAATCATGGAGATGAACTAATGTATCTTTCACCCTCGATGATATTAGATCTACTTTCGATGTCTCAAGTTCCAATTTTGAACTAAGACAAAATCTCACATATTTCATCTTGAATCGTGGATCAAAAACGAATGCAACAAACAATAACAAGTTAATTTTTTCCACATCCCAATATTTGTCAAACTTTTCTTGCATTCTCCCCGCCATACACATCAAGCCAACAACATCTAAAATTTTCTTATATGTAATCAACTTTGTTTGAATAGTGACAAGTTCTTGAAAAAAAGCATTTGAAGTAACATATAAGGATTCCGAAAACTTCAATATTGCAATGTAGAAAATTCTAAGAAACTTCACAAGTCTTCTTGCATCTTCCCAATCTAAATAAGTTGGGGGTCCCGAAATATTCTTCCCTCCTTCTCCCTCCTTAAAGTATGAGCAATATGACAACTCTCTATCTTGTAATCTCTCAAAAGCTATCTCAAACTTTTTTGCAGCCTCCAACATTATGTATGTTGAGTTCCATCGAGTTGGAACATCTAAGCACAACAAGCTCTTATGCTCCAATTTTGGATCTTTAACACAGGTTTTAAAGCGTTCCAACCTATGTAGAGACGATCTCACAAATCTTGTTGCATTTCTTATTCTTAAGATTCTATTAGTTAACTCTTTCAATCCAACAGATATAATTAAGCTTAGGATATGTACAGATCACCTCATGTGTAAAGATTCATAATTTAAGATGGTATTTTTCTAGCCTTTTGTATTCCTTCTCAAGTAATCAATGGCCGTGTTGTTAGAACTGGCATTATCAAGTGTAACACATAAAATTTTATTTAATTACCCCCCAATCAATCAGGCACTTCTCAACCACTCTTCCAAATGGTCTCTCCCTTGTGATCTGTAACTTGACAAAAGTTTATGATTCGTTTTTCCAATTTCTATTCCTTATCTATCCAGTGTGTGGTGAGACACATATAACAAAGGTTTTGAATAAATGTCCATGTGTTTGTGGTAAGACAAATTCTTTGATCCTTAAGAATCTTCTTTAAGCTTTGTTTCTCATCTTTATACAACTTGAGACAATTCCTAGCAATCGTGAAATGAGATGGGACGGGAAACCTCAGAATAACAACATTGCAGAAGTGTTTAAACCTAAGACCTTCTACAAATCAAAATGGTAATTCGTCCATAACGATCATCTTAGCTAATGCTAGTCTACATGCCTCCACACTCCAAGTAACTCCTGCAACTTCATTTTGTCCATCTCCTTTTGTTTTAAAAGTTAGTGTTTGCTGACCTTTTGTAACATTCTTATATTTCCCATACGGATATTTTCTACAAATATTGTTCAAGTGATTTAACATAGTACTTGTTCCATTACTTTTAGAATAACATCTGATACTAGTTTAACAATAATTGTATTATGCTCTTTTCAGAACTTCATAAGTACCTTTTATGATAGTAAAGTGATCCCACGTTTTAGATGTTTTGCGTTTCATACCCTTTTTTTTTTTTTGGGGGGGGGGGGTGATAATGGAACATCAGGTTTCAGAATTTTGCCATCTAGCCCAACTTGAGTTGTTTGTTCACCATCTTAAGTAAGACTTTGTTCCATCTAAAAATCAGTAATAAAGAGATAAGTGATTCAGACATCTTAACTTCACAAACATAATTTAAATGAATTTCTACAGGTTATATACATCATTAAAAACTTGAGAAAATACTTGATTGTCATGGATTGATTGTAGATCAACTATTACGGACTTACTACGTTCACTTCTTTACCCCTGTGATTCCCCCGAAGGAGTGGTAACTCTAATCATACAAAAAGCCAATTAAGAGTAAAGTTATGATAGATTTAAAGTATTTTGAAATCATCCTCAGAGACAGCATATATTATTTCAATCACTAATTCAAGATTAAAACAAGAGCAAGTGAAACCCCAACATAGATAAAAATCAAATTAAAACCAAATAAACCCAGTATTGTATGGTAGAACATCAGTTTTAAAAAGCTTGTCATTGAGAATCTGAAATAGTCAGCAATATATGTTGACAATTTCATCATCTGCTCAACCAAAAACAAACACTCAAAAATACAAAGAGATTACTGGAAGAGATGATATAGTTTCATCATCTGCTAGGACAGATGATTTGATCTAGAATTATAGGAGCTCTGAGATGCGTTGTACTGAACTGAACTGAAGAGATGCACTGCTAGGACATATGATTGTTTCATCATTTGCCTAAACTGAAGGCCTAAACTTTGAGAAGAAGAAAAACCCTCATTTTGCCCATCAGAGGCTCAGAGCAAAAAAAAATCTCATTTTGTAAAGGACAAAAAAAGATGATGAATTGATGATGAATTACAAAGGAGAGGTGGAGATGATGATGAATTGATGATGATCTATTACTGTAGACTATTCAGAGAGAGAGAGAGAGATCATATTTTTTAAAGTAATCTTTCATTCAAACTTCAAAGTAATTAAGATTTTGGAGAGAGAGAGAAGGCACTCTCCAATTTGGAGAAGAGATGAGGGGAGGAGGCGTTGTTTGTGGGGGAGGAGAGAAGAGGAGAGGAGGTAAAGTAAAAGTAAAATTTAAGTTTTGTTTAGGGTATGTATTTTTCGGTTCGGTTCGGTTCGGTTTTTACCGGTTCCAATTTAGGGAAACCGAAACCGAAACCGAACCGTTTTTTTGTCAGATTCTTCTTTTATAAACCGAAATCGAAACAGACCTCATAAAAACTGAACTGCTTTGTTTAAACTGGTTCGGTTCAGTTCGATTTGGCGGTTTCTGCAGTTTTCTCCTCACCCCTAGTGACCATCACATGGGTAAATATTGTTTAAGCTTTAAACAAAAAATGCCATTATTCTTATTCTCGTAAGTTCTCTGATAAAATCAATTTAGGACCATACCTTAAGAAGCAGATGTCCTGGAATTTGACTCACAACAAATGAGGGCTACTCCCAAAGATTTATCCGAACTCTTCTTTAAAAATCTGTCTCAGTTATTTTTAGAGACTACAAATACACACTCAAACTCTGAAACGTAGACACCATCTTCTTCTCTAGTAAACACAGCTAAATACACTTCGAAGCAGAAGATAGCCCCTGTCAAGAGAATGGGATACCCCTACTACTCACCACCACCTCCCCCTTACCCATACTCTTCTTCCCCACCTCCCCCAATTTCTCCTCCACCTCCTCCCCCTAGTCCTCCACCTCCTTCTAAGGTCCCATGTGCTTCTCCTCCACCCCCTCCCCCTTCTTCTAAGGCCCCATGCGTTTCTCCTCCACCCCCAGTGATTCCATTCCCTCCTCCTCCACCACCCCCAGTAACTCCCTGTGCTCCTCTTCCTCATAAGCCTACACATCCTCCACATCACCACAATCACCAGCCACCACCGCCACCACCAATATCCTGGGTACCACCACCACCACAGCCACCAATAGCGCCTTATGGAGCACCAGCACCAGCACCAAAAGCGCCATATGGAGCACCACCACCACCACCACCACCTCCTAAAACGCCTTATGGGACACCACCAAAAGCTCCTTACGGTGCACCACCACCGCCGCCACCAAAAGCACCTTACGGAGCACTGCCTCCAAAAGCTCCTTATGGAGCACCATCAACAACACCTTATGGAGCACCACCATCGGTTCCACCAACTCCCGTAACCAAACCACCCACACAACCGCCCACACTTCCACCTTCATATGTAACATCACCAGCAAAACCACCAAGCTACATAACTCCCCCTGGAGTGTTGCCTCCTAATTACTATGCACCCCCTCCGAAACCATCCAGTGAGATTGGGTCTCCACCACCCTCAAAAAACCATACCACAGTGATAGCTGTATGTGTATCAGTAGGCGGTGTCTTTCTCCTAGCATTTCTTGCAGTTGCACTCTTTTGTTTTGTTAAGAAGAAGAGGAAGATGGCACCAGGAGCAGCTGCAACGCCAGGATACGGTGCTGCAGCACCAGGATACGGTGAACCAGATTCAGGTCATGCAAGGGTTCATGAATCAATAGCACCCTTGCCATACCATGATACACGAACTGTGACGTTACCAGCTAGCCATGATGGTATATGTGTTGAAGATGGAATGGTTGGTGAAGGAAATCATAGTAACCTAGCTTACGGTAGTGGAGGGCCGAGCATAATGTCTACTGTGTTGAAAGTTAAGTTTAATTGGTGGACATTTTTCAAGGCTACTTTGGGTAAATAAAATATGAGAATATTCAAGAAGATCGACCTTTCACATTCTTGTAACCTATTTTCGTTTTTAATTTTGTGTGGTTTATTAGGGTGATGTAAAACCTCTTAAATGGTTAGTGTGTAGAAACTTCTCTAGTACCTATATATAGGTGTAGGGACTTTGTTTTGATATATGCGTTCAAGAATATATTAATGTATGAGTGTTATTTGCTTCTTCCACTTATAATCCGAAAATCATCATTTTATTTCATTGTTCATGTCCAACATAGTTGTGATGCCCAGGCTTTGTATATAGTATCCTTAGGTTGTAAAAAAGCATTGTACAAATTTTCATTTATTTTTGTAAAGGTTAGCTTAGGAAAATGGGGGAGTACGCTTCGTCTCCACTTTTAATGTTTTCTTTTAGAACTTAGTTGTTTTCCTATTTTCTATATATGTAGAGGACTAGTATCCGATACACCCGAGAAGGAATTTAAGCTTGTAATTGTGCTTTGTAATTGTTGTTGATATTTGAATGAAATGATGCCTTCAAAGACCCTTTGTTCAGTGTTTGTGATGCGTTGAGATTATGTGATGCTTTGCGATGTTGTGTTGCTAAATAATTGATATAGAAGTGTAATTAGGCTTACTTGGGACAGGTGTCTCGAGTGCCGCACATGCCAAACTTGATTTTAAGTTGGTCTGTGTCAGTTGGTATCAGAGCGATCTAGTTGAAAGCGATCTAGTTGCGATGGCGGAGGGTCCGAATGCTACTGACCTCGCCCAGGCCCTTGCCCCGCAGGTGGGAGGACCATCCGTTAATCCCCGACCCTTGAATACCCGAACGCGGTTGAACCAGTTAGAGGATAAGATGCTAGCTCTAAGTGGGATTATAGATCAAGTGACGACTCTGGAGGAACGATTGGACGGTTTCTTAGATGATCAGGCCCATGTGGGCGAACGCCTCGTTACGTTAGAGGGAGTGGTTGAAGGGAATATGGCTACTCTTCTGGATCAGGTGGCTGAACTTTCCTCGAAGGTAAATCTCCTAGTGAAGGTTGTTGGAAATGGAGAACCAGCACCTTTGGGTGGCGGTATAGACCGGCCCAGGATCAAGGTCCCCGAGCCCAAGGCGTACGAGGGAGCGAGGGACGCCAAGGAGGTAGAGAACTTCTTTTTTGATATGGAGACGTACTTCAATGTGGTTAGGCCTGATAACGAAGGTTCAAAGGTGTCGATGGCAACCATGTACCTCGCCGGTGATGCTAAACTATGGTGGCGCAACAAATATGCTGAGATCCAGAGCGGTCACTGTACTATTGAAACGTGGGATGACTTGAAGAAAGAGCTGAAAAATCAGTTCTTACCCGAGAATGTTGAGTTCATTGCTCGGAGAAGTTTGAGGCAACTGAAGCAGACAGGCATCATCCAGGAGTATGTGAAGCGGTTCTCAGCTTTGATGTTAGATATCTGCGACATGTCTGAAAAGGATAAGTTATTTTGTTTCCTGGAAGGTCTGAAACCATGGATCCAAAATGAATTACAAAGGCAACGGGTTCAAGATTTGGCTTTCGCAATGGCCTCCGCTGAGCGTATCAACGACTACACCCCTATGATGGGTGAACGTCGACCCACTCCGTCTCAGTCAAGTTCCCAGTCGCAACAAAGAGCGGGATCCTCCAATAATTACAACAAGGGAAAAAATGGAGGGTACCAAGCTAGAAGTGGGGGAGACCAAGGTCATGGCCAGAACAGGAGTGGGGAGCCAGTACAGGTGGTGTCTCGAGCCCCAATTTTGGGAGGGAGTACCACAGGCCGCGTAACAATGGCGGCGCTTCCTCCTCGCCCAGGTTTCAAGGACGTCCTGGGAACTTGAAGTGTTTTCTTTGTGGAGGGAATCGCAAAGCCTATCAGTGTCCTCAGAAGACAGCTCTGAATGCGCTAATGGCATCGCATGGGGACCAAGCCGATGACACCACTCCGGGAAATGATAGCGGTGAAACTCATATGGGTTCTCTTTACTTGCTCAATGCCGTGACCACTCAGTTGCCAGAGGTTAAGCCGAAGAAGGGACTCATGTATGTGGACCTTAGTATTAATGGGTAGAGTACTTTGGAGATGGTTGATACAGGTGCTACCCACAGCTTTATTGCCATTCAAGAGGCGAATCGTCTGGGACTGCGTTTGGAGAAAGATTCTAGCCGAATGAAGGCTGTAAACTCTGCCGCAATGCCGATACATGGTGTTGCCAAGTTGGGACAGTAGAGTGAAAAGGTTAACCTTCTCGCTGTGACATTGGATGATTTTAAGATTATATTGGGAATGGACTTTCTCCGCTACCACAAGGCAGTGCCGATGCCGTTCGTTAACTCTTTAGGGATTTTTGGTGACAATCCCTCAATCATTCAGATGTCCACGCAGAAAGATGAGGGTAGACTATTATCAGCTCTTCAGTTGGAGAAGGGACTGAGGCGAGGGGAGCTGACTTATGTTGCAACCTTACGGTGAACGCCGGATGATCAGAATCATGATACCTTGCCGACGGAAGTCTCCCGAGTACTTACAGAATTCAAGGATGTGATGCCGAAAGAATTACCAAAGGTGTTACCTCCGCGAAGGCCTATCGATCATCAGATTGAGTTAGTCCCTGGAACCAAGCCTTCTGCGAAAGGACCATATAGAATGAGTCCGCCTGAACTAGCGGAGCTTCGGAGATAGCTTGATAGACTATTGGAATCGGGCTTTATTCGCCCCTCAAAGGTGTCATACGGTGCCCCGGTCTTATTTCAGAAGAAACAAGATGGAAGCTTGCGATTATGTGTCGACTATCGGGCCCTGAACAAGGTAACAGTGAAGAACAAGTATCCCATACCGCTCATTGCCAACTTATTGGACCAGCTTACGTCTGCGAAGTACTTCCCTAAACTTTATTTGAGATCGGGTTACTATCAGGTCAGCTTAGGAAAAGAGCATTGTAAAAATTTTCATTTATTTTTGTAAAGGTTAGCTTAGGAAAATGGGGGAGTACGCTTCGTCTCCACTTTTGATGTTTCCTTTTAGAACTCAGTTGTTTTCCTATTTCCTATATATGTAGAGGACTAGTATCCGATACACCCGAGAATGAATTTAAGCTTGTAATTGTGCTTTGTAATTGTTGTTGATATTTAAATGAAATGATGCCTTCAAAGACCCTTTGTTCAGTGTTTGTGATGCGTTGAGATTATGTGATGCTTTGCGATGTTGTGTTGCTAAATAATTGATATAGAAGTGTAATTAGGCTTACTTGGGATAGGTGTCTCGAGTGCCGCACGTGCCAAGCTTGATTTTAAGTTGGTCTGTGTCAATAGTGGTATCAGAGTGACGAGATGAACGGTGGTGGAATGATGTCATTTCAAATCCCTCACCTAACCAAAGAGAATTATGAGAATTGGTACATCCAAATGAATGCGCTTCTTGGAGTATAGGATGTGTGGGAAGTTGTTGAGAAGGGGTATGCTGAATCCGAAGATGAAAGTACGCTAGTACAACTTCAAAAGGACGCACTAAAAGATTTGAGAAAGAGGGACAAAAAAGTTCTATTCTTTATCTATCAAGGGTTAGATGAAGCCGCATTTGAGAAAGTTACATGTGCCACCTCGTCAAAACAAGTATGAGAAATTCTTGAGAATTCCTACAAAGGTGGTGCGAAGGTGAAGAAGATTTGTCTTCAAACTCTTAGAGGGGAGTTTGAAGTCTTACGTATGAAGGAGACAAAATTGGTTTCTGAATATTTCTCTAGAGTGTTGTTGGCAGTTGTGAATCAACTAAATTTTTTTTGGTGAAAGCGTAGAGGATATTCGAGTCATAGAGAAAATTTTACGATCTCTAGATTCAAAGTTTGACTACATTATAGTAGTTATCGAAGAGTCCAAGGACTTGGATACCATGACCATTGATCAACTCATGGGATCTTTGCAAGCTCACGAAGAAAGGTTAAAAAAGAAGAAGCAAGAACCATTGGAGCAAACTCCAAGCAAGTCTTTCTTTAAAAGATGGACATGAAGAATATTAAGGTGACCGAAGTCGTGGAAGAGGCCGTGGGCGAGGTCGAGATCGAGGAAGAGGTGGACACGTGTTTAACAACAAAGGGAGAAACTACCAAAGTAATTATTCAAGAGGGAGTGGAAGGAGTAATGGTCATATGGAAGGCAAAGGTACAAAAAACCTCATAAAAAATCTTATGTTCAATGCTTTAATTGCTAGAAGTATGGACATTTTGCATAGGAATGCAAGATCCCTAGCAATATCAATGAGAAAGCTAATTAAGTGGAAGGGAAATTAAGAATGAAGAGCCTACGTTATTATTGGCATATAACAAAATGGATGGACAAAATGGTGGAAGTAATGTGCGGTATCTCGACTCTGGCGCAAGCAACCACATGTGTGATCAAAGAGAAATATTTGTTGAACTTGACGAAAAGGTTAATGGGAACGTCACATTTGAAGACTCTGCAAAAATTTTGAGGAAGGGGAAAGATAAAATTTTAATTCGGTTGAAGAATAGTAATCACCAATATATTTTAAATGTCTATTATGTGCGAAATATGAATACCAACATCTTGAGCATGGGGCAACTCTTAGAAAAAGGCTATGATATTTACATGAAGGATCGTAGTCTTTTACTAAGAGATCAAAAAAGGAATTTGGTCGCGAACGTGACAATGTCAAGAAATAGTATATTTTTACTAAACATTCAAAACGATGTTGCCCAATGTTTAAATGTTTGTTATAAAAATTCATCATAGATATGGCATTTGAGATTTGGATACCCCAACTTCGGTGGATTGGAGTTATTGTCAATGAAAAAGATGATGAAAGGTTTACCTTTTATCCAACACCCGTAGTAATTATGTGAAGGATGTCTTCTTGGAAAATATCGTAGAAAGAGTTTTCCAAAGAAAGTATCACAAAGAGAAACCGAGCGGCTTCAACTCATTCATTCGGACGTGTGTGGACCAATAAATCCAATATAATTTGGTAAGAATCTCTATTTTCTTCTCTTCATCGATGACTTTAGCCGAAATACTTGTGATAAACGCGTAATTATGACATTTTTAATATACCCGAACATGTATTTTATTCGTCAATTATATTTTATTTTGGGTACTTATATACGTTTGTTTGATTGCAGCTATTGGAGATGGATATTTGAAACCAAGCTCTTAAAGTCAAGTAAAAGTGTCTTCAGCAGTTCATAGCACAAAAAGTCAATGGCACAATATATTTGGTCTCAAGATTGAAGAAATATATACACAAATATTCTTGGAGAATAAAATCAAAAAATATATTGCATCCAAGATCCTAGAAAATATTTTATATTGAAGATATATGTAAGAGTTTCCATGAAGAAAGATCTTTACATCACTTAAGATAATTATATGCAAGAATCTTAGGAGATTGGTTGTAAAATTAGAAGATATTTTTATGAAAATATTCTTTACAATTTAATGTATAGTTTCTAAATTTGGGTTCCTTCTCCTCTAAAGGAACCCTCCCCCAATTATAATTGGGCATCTCATATTAGAGCAAGTTTAGAAGAAATAATTGAAGTCTTAGTTTTATTTCATTGCCTATTTTTTTTTTCTTAGTTTAATTTTTGCTAATGTCTTCATTAATTGTTAATGCAATGAAGTCCGAGATGAGCGGTTAATCTCCTAGCTAAGGCTAGGATGAGGCATTTTCTTGGATGAGCAATAGTTGATAATAATTAGGTTCTAATTAGTTTTTTCTTAGTACTTTATAATTGATAAGTTAGTACATCATATTAGAGGCTTGTCCATAGCTTCGATTTGGTGTACGATAACTTTGGATACAAACAAGTGCTACTAACCGTAGACTTGATTTGAAGATCTAAACAAGAGAAAACACTAGAGAAGTCATTCAAGCCTAGCCATGGTTGAGTTGCTAATTCTCTAAAATACTCTTCACCATCTCTTAAAAGTATAACCACTAAATGCTTGACCATAGATTTAGTGGTTTATTTTACAACATCGTATGTGTCATAACACGAACATATGATATGTGGAGATATTAGGATCTAGTTATATATTGATTAGTACTTTGAAAGGTAGAGGCCAAGTCCGAACCTTAGCTCTCTCTCTCATTAAGTTTTATATTTAGTTTTTATTTTCTTCTTCTTCGATTTATCTCTTATAAAACCGTAATTCGGCCTAGAAAGTATATGTTTTTCCCAAACCTCCTTGTGGATTCGATCCCACTCATTCGTGCTATAATCCGACAACCGTACTTTAAGCGGGTATTTTGTAGAGGCCCTAAAAAACCTTTTATCAAATGGCACTGTTGCCGGGGAGGCATCATTAAAAACTATTCTCTCTAATACCGAATTTTCTTTGTTAATTCTTTCTAATACCGTGCCAATGATTTCTAAATTTTTTATTTCTAATATTCGTTGAAAAGTATAGTGGGCCGGTAATAGCATATAGTGTGTCTATTATTATTGTTTCTCTTTTTGTTTCTCTAGTTTAGATTAAAAAAGAAGACGATTGTTTCGAGTTTTTGACGCTACAGTAACTGTGAAGTATGTTCCTGAATGTTTCACCATTTTTGATCATCTATACTTTACAGTTGGGAAATACATTTGCAACGAAAGTTTTGGATAATTCAAAACCCTTTCCGAATTGTTATAGATCATATTTTCTGTTTAGTCATTTGTGAGTTATAATCTTTTGAAAAAAACACTAAAAAAATAGTCTCAGTAAATGACGCCACTATTCATTCATCACTTGTTTTGAGCATTAGGGAAGCTAAATTCTAAAAAATTTCTTTCTTGAATATTTTTTTTTTCTGAAATATCTTTCCAAATTGATATTATTTATTGCTCTCTCTTAACCGAGCTTAAAGATATGCGCATTTGAAAATCAAGACATCGTAGACTATAATAAACTTGGAAATTGAATTAATATTGTTGTCGCAAGTTCGCTAATCTTTTATCTCTTGTTTTGTAGGATAGTCACAAAGTTGGAAATGAGACAAAAAATACGTAAAAGTTAAAAGCATCATCAAATCCATCCTTCTTGTGCCCCCTAAGTGAAGGGGCACTTCATTCTTTCGCCCCCTAAGTGAAAGGGTGGCCACAACTTCACTGGGAAACACTTCCCGTAGGTTGGTATCTCTCTAAACTTGGCATCTATAAGGGGTTCATATCCGCTCTACCGTGGCACTAGGAACATAAAGTCGTGTGGACTGTGCAAATACACGCTGTTCTAATAAAATATTTGTTGTGGTTGGATTGACCTATTGACATTTTTTAATTTCTTTTCATTCCAACATTAGTAAAGGTAAAAACTGTTAGAGACTTGCAGGATTTCATCACCCAAAAATCTCTCTAACAAGTGGGACCACCCATTAGGGGTACGAAGAAATTCGTATCACACAAAAATTGAACGTCCCAGACCTAAAAATAACTGACAATAAAAAAAAAGTTACAAGATTCCCGCGGGATTTCATCACCCAATGAATAGGTGTACCGGACCGGGGTACAAACACGGGTTTGTAGGATACTGACCCAGCCTAGCACCGTAAAATACTGGATGTAGGTTTGCGATGTCAGCATTTCGAGTGCTGACGTACAATAAGGCGACTCTCTCGGGCGTGAGGACTGAACATCTACTCTAAGATAGTATTAGCACAGTGACGCAGGGGAGTGTAGAAACTAAAGTCTTTGACCATCCTACCCTTTTGTGAACATAAAAGAATATAGGGGAGACCAACTTATTACTTATTAAAAAAAGTTGAAGTGTTAGATTATAGGTTTAATTGATTGTTTACTGTATCGGGTGCCAAATTTTATCGCATTATTAGTTTGTGCATGATCAATTAGACACGTTGAGAAAAATGTTTAGGAAGTTTACCAGAACCTTTGCCTATTTACGGCCCAGCACCTCAGCCAAAGTTGAGAGGACGACTATCTCGCCCAATCAACACAATAGAGAACTCAGGACCCCTAACTTCGGAGGAGGGTACTCTATTTAGAGTTGACCTAATTGAGCTTGTTGTTGAGCTAGAAGTCGAACCACCAATCATGGCTGCCGTAAAATCTCTTAGGGACTATTGGACCCCAGTGGTGAGCGATATACCTTCATGTATCGTGTTACTAGCCGTTACAATAAATCATTATGAAATCATGCCTAGTGTGATCCAAATGTTACCTATATTTTATGGGATTGATTTAGAGAGCCCTTATAAGCACGTCCACAAATTTTAGAAAATCTGTGCGCTATCAAAATATTAACATTTTACTGAGGATTCCGTCCGCCTTCGTTTATTCCCATTCTCATTAAAAGATAAGGCGAGTCATTGGCTTGATTCGTTAGCACTGGCATCTATCAATTCATAGGACCAAATGGAAACCAAGTTCAAAACCAAATGGTTTTCAATGGGAAAAACTCTCGCTCTTAGAAATACAAATGTTGAATTTGCTCAAAATGAGAGCGAAACATTTTATGAGTCATGGGAGAGATATAAAGATCTTCTTTTACAATGTCCCCATCATGGTTTTAAAAAACAACATTTAGCCCAAATCTTTTATCATGGAATGACGTCTGAGAATCGTTACAGGTTAGAATCCATGCATAGTGGTAAATTTTAGGACCTTGAACTCGATAGAGCTTATGAAGAGTTTGAGACATTGGCTGAGAATTCTCAGCAATGAGCCTTTGATTCACATATAAATGTTCTTATAGCCAAGAAATGTGGCTTGTACGAAGTAAGTGAGGGAACGGTCATTAAAGCCCAATTAGATACTCTTACCCAAAATATTGAGGCTATGGCTATAAATCAATCTAAGGGTAGTGTGAACCAAGTTCAGGAACAGGGGTGCATCTTTTGTTATGATGTCACCCATGTAACTCAAATGTGTCCCATTTTAAATGAAATGAATGACAATCAAGAGTAAGTGAATGCTTTGAATAATACCTACAAGAGGCCATTTGACCCGCACAAGCCAACTTGGCAGAACTACCCAAATTTTTCGTGGAAGTACAACCAACCCAGTCCTAGTTTTGGAGAGCCACATACCTCAGTTCATAATTTGCCTAAGAATCCCAATTATCAGCAAACCTTTCAGTCATCCACACAGTTCTCGCCAGCTCCACCTAAACCATCTTTGGAAGACACCCTTGCTCTCTTCATGCAACAATCAATGAAAAGTAAAAAACAAGCGTTGCAATTTCAGCAACAAATGATGTAATTCTAATAACAAACTTTGGTGAATCAAAATTCTACATCCCAACCTATCTTTAATTTAGAGACACAAATATGACAATTGGCAAATGGATTTTATGAGAAACCACCAGGTAAGCTACCTAGCCAACCTGAATTTAATCCCAAAGGACCACCTGGGTTTGATCCTAACTCAATCCCAAAATAGCTTAATGTCATTACCACTCTTCGAAGTGGTAGACAAATTGATAACCAAGTTGAAATACCTAGGGTTGAGCCAACACCAGTTGCTATTAAGGATGAGGTAGGTACGAGTAAACCAGTTGTAGTAAGCAACCATGAACCTTCTAAGAAATCTAAGGAGTTGCCTACTTCATCCGTTTCCATACCAAAGGCACGTGTTGAGCCAAAGGGGCCTTATCCACAATGCCTTCTTCCGGCTAATAAGGGTATTCAATTTGATGAGATATTAGATACATTTAAAAAAGTTCATATAAATATTCTAGTACTCGATGCCATCATGCTTATTCCTGCGTATGCCAAATTCCTTAAGGATGCGTACACTAGGAAAATAAAAATCAATGTGCACAAGAAAGTCTTCTTGACTGAGACATTAACCCCTCCTAAGCTTCGTGATCCTGGAAGCCCAACCATCCTTTGTAAAATTGGAGATCACAAAGTGGATAGGGCGTTACTTGACTTAGGGGCTAATGTGAATGTCTTACCTTACTCGGTCTATCAGCAATTAGGACTTGGGAAAACTCGAACTTACCCGAATGACACTTCAATTGGCTGATAACCCCACGTGGCATCCTTGAGGATATTCTTATCAAGGTTGATACTCTCATTTTTCCTATGGACTTTATTATTTTGGACACTGAAGATGTCACGAATCCTAGATGCGAGATTCCTATCATATTGGGTCGCCCATTCCTTGCGACTGCTCATGCCATTATTAATTGCTTTAATGGTGTCTTACAATTATCAATGGGAGACATGAAGATCAAACTCAATATTTTTAACAATAATACTCAAGTCTCTCATTCTGATGACATGGCTGAACTGAATATGATTGACTCTCTAGTTTGCAACTCGTTCCCTAAATCATTTTCTGATAACCCCTTAGAATCATGTCTTGTAAACTTTGGTGAGGACTTTAATGAAGACACAATCGTTGATAAATTTAATGATTTACTCGACTCAACTCCTATTTTTAACATATCCGAAGTCTTTGGCGGTTTCAAAAAATTTAAAGCGCTTGTTGAAAAAGAAAGCAATCATTTTATTAAAGCTTTGAGATCTGATAGAGGATGTAAATTTACATCTAATGAATTTCAAAAGTATTATGAAGAACATGGAATTCACCGCCCTTTAACGGTTTTATATACATCCCAACAAAATGGTGTATCCGAAAGGAAGAATCAGACTATCCTTAATAGAGCTCGAAGCATGTTGAAGAGTAAGACAATGCCTACAGAATTTTAGGCCGAGGCGGTAGCTTGTAGTGTCTACTTGTTAAATCGTTGTCCACCAAGAAATATATGGAATATGACACCACAAGAAGCATGGAGTGGAAGAAAACTCGGTGTGGTGCACCTACGTATATTTGGATGTATTGCTTATGCACATATACCCGACCAAAAGAGATCGAAGCTAGCTGATAAAAGTGCAAAGTATGTCTTTGTGAGCTATGATTCTCGCTCAAAAGGTTACAAATTGTACAATCCCAATGATGGAAAGATAATTGTGAGTAGAGATATTGAATTCAGCGAATAAGACACGTGGAATTATAATACCAAAAAAGAAGATTATGAAATTTTTGCATGGGACAGAGAAGACATTCAAGCACCTCAAGAACTTCCGATGCTGACTACTTTATCTCAATCTCCATTGACACAACCTCGTGATGACTCACCATCTTCCGGAGAAAGTTCAAATAAGAAGACACCACAATTTAGAAGCCTAACGAAGCTTTATAAAGTAACTCAAGTTATCGATGGAAATGACCAGATACTTTTTTGTCTTCTTGCCGATTGTGAACCACTTGGATTTGATGATGAAGTGCAACATCCAAAGTGGAGAAAAGCCATCGATGATGAAATCAAGGTGATCGAGAGAAAAGATACATGAGAATTAATTAACTTATATTCCTAAGGGGAAAAAGGCCATAGGAGTCAAGTGGGTGTACAAAGTAAAAAAGTGTGCCAATGGGGAAGTTGAGAGATACAAAGTACGGTTGGTCGTCAAAGGATACAAGCAACGGTATGGGATTTACTATGATGAGGTATTTGCTCTGGTAGCTCACTTAAAAACTATAAGATTAATAATTTCCTTAGCGACTCAAAATAGGTGAAAGATTTATCAAATGGACGTGAAGTCCGCGTTCTTGAATGGTTTTCTTGAGGAGGAGGTTTATGTTGAACAACTATTGAGATATATCAAGGAAGGCCATGAAAAGAATGTTCTAAAGTTGAAAAGGGCACTTTATGGTTTGAAGGAAGCTCCAAGGGCATGAAATTGTAAAATCGACAAATACTTTCAAGAAAGCAACTTCATCAAATACCCATATGAACATGATCTTTACATAAAGGTGAATGAAAACGGAGACATGTTGCTTGTTTGCTTGTACGTGGACGATCTAATTTTTACGGGAAATAATCTGAACATGTTCGAGGAGTTCAAGAGATCTATGGTACGAGAATTCGAGATGACCGACATTGGTTTAATGTTATTCTTTCTTGGAATTGAAGTGAAGCAAAAAAGAGAAAGGTATTTTTATCTCCCAAGAAGGTTATACGAAAGAAGTTCTCAAGAAATTCAAGATGGAAAATTTTCTACCCGTGCAAACTCCCGTAGAATGTGGCATTAAGTTGTTAAAATATGATAATGGAGAACTTGTTGATCCAACAATGTTCAAAAGCTTGGTTGGGAGTCTTCGATATTTGACATGTACAAGACCGAATATTCTTTATGGTGTTGGACTAATTAGCCGGTACATAGAAGTACCGTCATCCATTCACTTGAAGACGGCAAAGAGGATCCTTCAATACATCAAAGGTACTTGTGATCATGGATTATTTTACTCATCATCTAATGATTCTCAATTTGCAGGCTATTCCGATAGTGATTGGGGAGGAGATATTGATGATAGAAAGAGAACTACCGGATAAAATCTATAATACGAATGGAGAAACCCAAAAACAAATAATTTGCACAAAGAACACAGAAATTGGTTTGGAAAATCCCATTAAGAACTTCAATTGCTCAAATCAATTAATTACAATAGAATTACACTTAAGCCCTAAGTCTTTCTTTCAGAACTTTGATTGATCTAACATGATCTAATCATGCCTAGCCTTGCCCATTTTATAGGGGTTACAAGTCCTAGTTACAAAATTGGACAAATATGCCCTTAAACACCTAAAGAAAAAGTTGAATCGCGCCCCTGTTCAAACAGAACAAGTTTCTGTTCGAATAAAAAAATGTGTATTCGAATAAATATTAAGTCTGTTCGAATAAAACCACTCAGAAAGAAGTGTATTCGAATACACATAAAAGTATATTCGAACATGAAAAAGTGTATTCGAACAGACATGAGTCTATTCGAATAAAACTTCCCAGACTTAAATGTATTCAAATAGAAAAAGACTATATTCGAACAGGAAAGGGTCGAATATACTTCTTAAAAAGTTAAAAAAACTTAGTTCCTCCTGGATCATGGCTCCCCCCTTTAGGAGCCTTGAGCTCCTGCTCAAGCTAGAACTAGAGATGTGGGAATAAGGCTGTGCCCATTTCTCTGATGTACCACTTCGACTTCCTAGGTAGTTGACCCTTCTTCCCAACTCAGAATGATTCAATACTACCCCGTCTTGTAGTATAAACTTTTCTCTTTAGAATACCATCCTCCTGTAACGGATTTTCTCTTTCCATCCATAAGTTATCAACTGACAGGAGGCGAGTATCAATTATAGAGTCTTCATCTAAAAGAGACGGCTCAAACAACTTTAAATGTTCGACATTAATTACCGGATATATCTTCACGAAAGGTGGCAAATCCAACTGGAATGCATTGTCACCAATCTTCTTGAGTATCATAAACATACTATAAGGGATAAGTTTGAGCTTCTTACCTTCCCCCTTAAGCCGTTCCTTATCAAAATGCGACCAAACCAGGTCGCCCTCCTAAAAAGTACCACTCAACCCGATGCTTATCGTGCCGAGCTTTATACTTTGCCTGAGCTTTATACTTCTAATTAAGACTTCAAAGTGAAACCATGAATCGCTCGGTTAAGTGCAAACTGAAGATACGGTAAACTCTTATCCCAAGTTTTAGGATGCTTAAAATGGAATCCCTGTAGTAAATATACCAAAGTGTGATTAACTACTTCTGTTTACTCGTCTGTCTACGGATGAAAAATGGTATTTCTCTTCAACTTAGTGTCCATCATCCCCCATAATAATCTCCAGAAATGCCCCAAAAAGTGGATATCCCTATCAGAAATAATATAATAAGGGAGCCCAAAATACCTCCAGACATCTCTAAAAAATAATCGCGCTGCTCCTTTCCCGGTGACCGTCTCCTGGCATGGAATATGAACAATCATCTTGCTGAATCGATTCACCACCACAAAAAATAGTCATTCTTACACCTGGTCATGGGTAAACCACCCATAAAATCCATCAAAATGCTCTCCCAAGGTTGACTAGGAACTGGCAATAGTAAGTACAGTCCTATCTTCTAATTGGAAGGCTTCGAAGTGTTGTATGGCACGCAACCACGAACTGCACGAGAAACATCCACCTGTATCTTTAGCCAATAGACATAACACCGTAAATTTAAAAGAGTCTTCTCAACCCCGAAATGACCTACCACCCAAGAATAATGTGCCTCTCGAATCTAATATAAATGGTCTCTGCCCTCAGGAATACATAGTAGATTACCCCTGTAAATCAAACCATCCTTCAAAATATACTCGCATGTCTTGCCTTGTCATCATCATACCCTGAAACGTACTCAAAATGAACAATAGGTTATATCTGCATAGCTACCAACAAATAGGAAATAGTTGGTAATGAGGGTAGAGATAACATATCAGCCATTTTATTGTGCACTCCTTTCTTATACTTGATCAATAAGGTAAACTGTTGAAAGTACGACATTCACTTCATATGGCGAGCTTGTTGTAGCTTGGACTGCGCAGATAAAAACTGTAATGTTTGTGATTAGAATGTACCACAACCTCCTTCCCCAATAAGTAACTCCGCCAATGTTTCACTGATTGATATAATGCATAGAACTCCTTATTGTAGGTAGGATAGTTGCGTACTGCTCTTGTAAGCATCTCAGAATGGTAAGAAACCGGCTTCCCATCCTGTAAAAGGATTACCCCCAATGCACAGTCTGACGCATCTATTTCGACCTCAAAAAGCCACTGCAAATTGGGCAATGTTAACACTGGTGCATCAGTAGTCTTGTGCTTCAGTAACAGAAAATTCTTCTCATGGTGCTCTTCCCACACAAACTGTACTCCAATCTTCGTCAAAGAATGTAATGGTGTGGCTATTTGTGAAAAATGCCAAATAAACTTCTGCAAGTAATGACAAGCACCCATAAAACTCCTCACTTCCATCACTGTACGGGGTCGAGGCCACTTAATAATGACCGAGACCTTCTCTGGATCGACCTTAAGCTTACCGCCACCAACAATAAATCTCAAATAGACTAGCTCCCTCTTCCCAAACTCGCACTTCATCCCGTTTAGAAAAAGTTGTTGTGATCACAAAATGCCCAACACTTTGCGTAAATACCCAAGGTACTCCTCCCATGTACGACTATATATTAAGAGATCATCCAAATACACAATCATAAAATCATCAATAAAAGCACAAAGTACCTCATTCATTAACAGCATAAACATCGCCGGAGCATTGCATAACCCAAAGGGCATCACCAACCACTCAAATAGTCCTTATTTGGTCTTGAACCCTGTCTTTCAAGTATCTTCTTACCGGATTCTAACTTGATGGTAAGCCGACTTAAGATCCAACTTGATAAAAAACCGATCCGTCTGCAACTCATCCAAAAGTTTGTCAATTCGTGGAAGTAGATAATGATTCTTCACAGTAATCTTGTTCAACGCCCGATAATCCACACACATCCTCCAAGACCCATCCTTCTTCGGTACCAATAACACGGATGAACCACAAGGTGAGCAACTTGGATTAATAGCTCCTTGCTCTAGGAGTTCCTGTACCTATTTCTTGATCTCATCAGACTCTGTGACAGAAGTCCTATATAGCCTAATATTGGGTAGTGGCTCACCATTCACCAAGGTGATATCATGTTCTACATCCCTCTTACGCGGTATCCCTTCTATGCCCAGAAACAAGTCATCATACTTCTCTTGCAACTTCCCTATATCGGTTTGTTGCTTAGGAGACATTGCCAAAGTAGACAACACCTTAGCTGACAGACCTTCTTGAACCGGTCCTACCAACAATAATAAAAATTTGCCGCTCACATTAACCAACCTCTTTGCCCGAGTCGCCGTTACTAAATTACTGGTAGTGATATGTTCCTTGCACGCATTGATATGAAACTCCATCCCCTTCTTTACAAAATGATATTTGCGAGCTCTACGGTAAAGGATTGTATCTCGGTCCCAAAGATAAGGGCTACCCAAAATGACCTGATACACGTCCAACGAAACCACCTTACATGTCACTTCGTTAATAAACTTATAGTAATCGCAAACTTGGACGTACACTGCTTAGTGATCTTCAACTCCATGTTTTTCTGAATCTAACCCAAACCATACGGCTTAGGATGAGCCACAGTAGCCAAACCCATCTTCTTCACCATCGCCTCAGAAATTAAATTCTTCTGACTACCTGGATCAATGATGGCCTCGACTAAGCTCTGCTTCACTTGAATGCTGACATAAAAAAGTTCTTCCCGACTCACCTCGTCGATAGCTATAGGTTGCTTAAACATTAGAGTAAGCTTAGGATTAGGCTTATTTAAATTCGAAAGATCCACAATCGCTGTGGCTAGTGCATGTTTCTCTTTCTTGTTCATCTTCTCCTTTGGCCTAAGCTCCGGGTAAAGTTTCTAATACTTATTTGAAATGTACCCATTTGCTTTACAATGATTACAGGTATTCCCCTTGGATGAAGACCCCTCTCCTCTGGACTCCCCATTATTCTTATTCCTCCAACCAAACTTATACCCTGACTTACTCTTGTCGTCTTTCTTGTCACTCTTGAAATACTTGCCTTCAATAGCAATTGCTTTAACGGTACCATCTTCAATATTTTCCATATTAAAGAGCTTTAATTCTCTTCTAATAGACTCCGACAAACCTCCCGTATATTTCATGAACACCTCGTACTCATCCACATTAATATCCAAAACCAATGCTTGGTTATAAAACTCTATAGTGAATTATTGTACGGATTGCCCAAACTTTTGGCACAAATTGTGTCATTTGTACCATCGCTCTTGTTCATACCCAATTGGATAAAATTATTTTCTCACCAAAACTTTAAATTCTTTCCAACTCAAACTTCATACATCGTGCATTTCTGATAGGATTTCCACCATGTTAGTGAATGACTTGAAAATTTTAAAGTAGATAAACAAATTTTCTGAGCGTTAGAATAATCATAAACGAAAAAATAGGTCTCTAACCTATCTAACCAATTATTTAACTTCTCAGCGTCGACTGAACCATCAAATACCAAAATTTAAATCTTAAAGTCAATACGAAGATTTCGCATAGGATTCATTGACTTACCAAAACCAGGGCGCTCCTTGAAGGATACGGCATCACTAGAATCATTATCTATCTCCGCATTATTATTATCTCCATCTACCTCCAAAATTTTTTCTACCTCGAGCGACCAAGCCGTTTCATCGAAACGGAAGCCTTTGCGAGATTCGTGAGACACAATTATTCTACCAACTCCCCTACAGTAGAAGTTAGGTTAGAAACTGTCGTTTCCAAATTTATGAGTCGATCGTCAGAATCCTTCATCTCCAAATTCTCCTTCTTCTTCGAATTAGGTTTGCGATGAATCTTCAACAGACTCACTAGTTTCTCATTCGTTTGCTTGAGATTGTCACGTGTAGAGACCATAAACCACAATCACCCCCGAGAATTGCAACCAGAAAATTGATACCACTTAATCCACAATACGAATAGAGAAACCATAAAATGAATAATTTTCACAAAGAACACAGAAATTGGTTGAGAAAATCCCTTTAAGAGCTTTAATTGCTTAAATCAATTGATTATAATTAAATTACTCTCAATCCCTAACTCTCTCTCTCTCAGAACTTTAATTAATCTAACATGATCTAACAATGTCTAACATTGTCCTAGTTACAAAATAGGACAAATATACCCTTAAACACCAAAAAAAAAGGCTGAATCGCACCTCTGTTCGAACAAAACAAGTTTATGTTCGAATAAAAAAAAGTGTATTCCAATAAACATTTAGTCTATTCGAATAAAGCTACTCAGCAAGAAGTATATTCGAATACATATAAAAGTATATTCTAACAGACATGAGTCTATTCCAATAAAACTTCCTAGACTGAAATGTATTCAAATAGAAAAAGACTTTATTCGAACAGGAAAGGTTGTATTCGAACAGACCAAAAGTTTGCTCGAATAAACTTCTTAAAAAGTAAAAAAAACTCAAATCATCCTGGATCAGGATATGTGTTCTATATGGGAGATACCGCTTTCACATGGTCCTTAAAGAAGCAACCGATCTTGACTCTTTCTACATGTGAAGCCGAGTATGTTGCCACCTCATCGGGAGTTTGTCATACACTTGGCTACGAAGTATGCTCAATGAACTTCAAATTCATCAAGATGAACCGACAAAGATTTGTGTTGATAATATATCCGCTATAGCCTTAGCCAAAAATCCCATTTTTCATGAAAGGAGCAAACACAACAACATACATTACCATTTTATTCAAGAATGTGTGAAGAAGAAAGAGATTGAACTCAATTATATCCGCACTCATGATCAAGTCGTGGATATATTCACGAAACCTCTCAAAGTTGACTCATTCACAAAATTAAACAAGATGCTTGGAATGGTCGACGAACGAAAATTAAGATTAAAGGGGGATGTTGAAAGTTAAGCTTAATTGGTGCATATTTATCAAGGCTACATTGGGTACAAATAAAATATGAGAATGTTCAAGAAGATCGAGTTTTCACATTCTTGTAACCTATTTTCGTTTTTAATTTTGTGTGGTTTATTAGGGTGATGTAAAACCTCTTAAATGGTTAGTGGGGTGTGTAGAAACTTCTCTAGTACCTATATATAGGTGTAGGAACTTTGTTTTAATATATGTATTCAAGAATACATCAATATATGAGTGTTCTTTGTCTCTTCCTTTTATAATCCGAAAATTATCATTTCATTTCATTGTTCATATCCAACATACTGGTAGTGCTTCTTCTAGTGCCAAAGCGCTTTATTTTGGATCAAGACACCATCTTCTAAAGCACAAGTCCTAGCGACCTCCAAAGTTATCATCCATGAGTGAGATTATTTGATTTGTTTACCTCGGCACATCAAGTTATTTGGTGCTCCCCGTGAGTGTTAATGTCGTGTTTACATGTACCCTCGCAATGGGAAATATCTTAATTGTCTCAACATGCGTGGAAAAATACAAACGTCTTGCTCTGGTCAATCACTAAGAAGCTGATATGGTGCCTTTGTGAAATTGAACAACGACAAGTTACCAGACGTTTGTGTTTTCTCGTCTCTAGAGAATTTAAATGTCCCCCCTTGGAAGCGTAGTAGTTGTATTTATTTATACTAATGTAATAAGTTTTGATCATTGTGATTGTGTAGGATTTGTTTGTACAGTTAATGTTTTAAAATATACTTAAATTATCATGTATTCCTTAAACTACATGTTTCAAAGTTTACCTGAATTTTGAACAAATACGTCATTATCATGAGATTATCTTCACAAAAAATCAAATCTATGATCGAGACCATATCTGCATTTTACACAAAGAAGTCGAACATTGTTGGATCATAAGAAAACTCATGCACACAAGGTAACATAACATAATGAAGGAAAAACACCGGTGATCCAGGAGGAAAGTGATAAGATGGTTTTAGGGGTCCTCTAGCAAAATAACCTATTCAAAGTACGGTTATCGAATTGTAGAACGGATGAGTGGGATCGAATCCATAGGGAGGTTTGGGAAAACAAATACTTTCTAGGCCGAATAAGGTTTTATAAGAGATAGATTGAAAAGAAAGAAATAAAATAAACAATTAACAAGAGAATAACTACAACTAGAATTTGGCCCAACCAAAGCAATATAGTTATCATGTAGTTTTACTAGGCGGATTATTCATATCAAAAATCTTTGGTACGACATTTTCGATATAAACGACAACCCTAGATCCATGGTCAGGCATCTAGGATTTGGTCATAATATGTTTACCTAAATCCAATATGTAGGAGAAATTCTTTCAACTTTGGTTAAGCTTGGTCGAATATCTTCAAACGAGTCATCTTCGTTTTTGCCTTAAAATCCGATTTAATGGTTATAACACCGAATTTTGGCTAAATAGTTTAAATCTACTTACTAGCTATGGTTAAGCCTAGAAGTCAATTATAGCTATTTTAGAATATTCTAAAAGAGAACTAATCCTAGAACTACAATATAACTATTATTACTTGGGTAAAGGCTTTATTCTAGTCATAGCTAGAAATGATTAGCCTCCTATCATTCTCAAGATCATTGTATGAACTAGCTAACTATTTACAAAAGAAAATAAAAGAGAAACGAAACAATTAAATAAAACTAAGACTTTATTTCTTCTAAACTTGTTCTAATATGAGATGCCCAATTACAATGGGGGGAGGGTTCCTTTTATAGGAGAAGGAACCCAAATTTATAAACTATACATTAAATTCTAAAGAATATTTTCACAATAATTTCATTTAATATTACAGCCAATCATCTAAGATTCTAGCATATAATTCCCTTAAGTGATGTAGAAATCTTTCTTCATGGAGACACTTGCATATATCTTCAATATAAAATATCTTCAAGGAATTGGATGTAATATCCTCTTTTATCTTATTCTCCAAGAATATTTGTGTATATATTTTTTCAATTTTGAGACCAAATATATAGTGTCTTTAACTTTTTGTACTATGAACTGTTGGAGACACTTTTACTTGACTTTAAGAGCTTAGTTTTAAATATCCATCTCCAATAGCTACAATCAAACAAATGCGCATAAGTATCCAAAATTAAATATAATGGAAAACTAAAATACATGTTTGGGTATATTGAAAATGTCATAATTACGCGCTCATCAGAAAGCACTGATTGGAACATAAATATCATTTCTAACAGGTTATAAGTTATAACTCCTGTGAGCATAACATGACTTAAATTTGAAGAAGAAGATAAAGTAAAACTGTTTCGGTTAAAGTGACGGAAATAGTCCTACAATCTTTTATTTTTCTCATATCACTGGTGATCCAGAGTCAACTACTTGCCCACTAATCCTCTGTGCAATATCTACTAAGAGCATCTTCAGCAGTTGGGTGTGGGTTAGGTGTACCTGCCCACATGTCATACCCAAAAAAATAATCCACACTATAAGTCTTCCAGTAGTTGGTGCTGATGTGGCGGGTCTTTATTTAATGAAATTTTTTTTCCACAACGAACTTCTTTACTCTGCCCAATTATTCTTCTCCTCTTACACCAATAAAAAAATATTTAATTTGCGCGGTATTTTAAACTCCTTACACTTCTTCTTTTTTTATAGTGTGAGCTCCCCACACCCAGTTGAGTTATGAAAATGTCACGCAAACAACTCACTCATTTTTTAGTGTTCTGGAAGGGAAATAGTGTGAGTTGTGAGTATGGGCTAACACCAAAACCCAACACACATTCATTTTCACAACTACTGGTGATGCTCTAACTATGTACGCCATTATACAGAATTTCTCTTGACTGGTGGTCCCTATATGCGAATGGAGAATCAATCTCAGGACCCTCACTTTGTGAGAGCAATTACAAGATTCACAACCACCACTTAAACCCTGCGTTAATTTACATTCTAAAACTCTAGTTGCATTTTACGCATTTTAAACAAACATGAGTTACAACCTGTCACCAAAATCAATGTTCAAAAATTTGAGAATCTAAATGCCCAAATCCAACTAATGTAGTTTAGACAGATAAGAATGCTTTAGTGTATCGTTCTAGTCGTCAATGTTTTTGTGTCTGGCTTTCATACAGTTGGCATGTCTTTCGATCAATTTCAACATGTGGTATTGAGATTATCTATTTTCATTCATGTTATCTTTAAACCTTTTAGAGTCCCTACAATTTGATGTTTAGTATTTGGTTTAATGGTCCTCGTGCATCATTGTGTCAAAAGTTTGAGAATCTAAATGCCCAAATCCAACTAATATAGTTTTGACAAATAAGAATGCTTTAATGTATCGTCTTAGTCGTCAATGTTTTTTGTGTCTGGCTTTCATACAGTTGGCATGTCTTTCGATCAATTTCCACACCATATGGTATTCAGATTTTCTATTTTCATTCATGTTATCTTTAAACCTTTTAGAGTTCCTACAATTTGATGTTTAGTATTTGGTTTAATGGTCCTCATGCATCATTGTGTCAAAAGTTTGAGAATCTAAATGCCCATATCCAACTAATGTAATTTAGATAGATAAGAATGCTTTAGTGTATCGTCTTAGTCGTCAATGCTTTTTGTGCCTGGCTTTCATACAGTTGGCATGTCTTTCGATCAATTTCCACAACATGTGGTATTCAGATTATCTATTTCCATTCATGTTATCTTTAAACCTTTTAGAGTCCCTGCAATTTGATGTTAAGTATTTGGTTTAATAGTCCTCATCAAGGTTTAAAATGGTACGTTATAACGGTGTAACGGGCATATGCCGTTACCGTAACCGTTATAACGGTGTTATAACAACAGTGTTACGTTTTCAAAAACCAAATAACATGCAAGGATAGTCAAATTGTTTAAAATTCAAAAATAGTGATAATAATTATGTATTTCCATATTGAGGTTATATGGGGTCCTTAGCTCGCACCTCCCCCATTACAGTAGTAGACATTACGACATTGTTATTTATTTTCTAAAATTTTGTATTAATTTTCGATTAAAACGGCCGTTATTTTACAAATAACAGTGTTATAACACCGTTATAACGGTGGTAAAAAATGTAAAAGAGAATACTGAAAATAACACGTTGTTATAACGATAACAACAACCGCTATGGTGTAAAATAACGGTACGTAACAAAAAATAACGGGTGTTATTTTTTAGAACGGAACAGGGCACAACGGAACGGGCTCAAGGCGTTACCGTTATAATGGCATTATAACAGTTATTATAACGGTTATTTTAAAACGTTGGTCCTCCTGCATCATTGTGGGGATCGAGCAAATTTTCTTCAAGCAAAAGAGGACTATAACATGAAAGGTTCATATAATTATCTAATAGCCCATGTGAAGGAATCATCAAGTTCCAGTAGAGCAAACTGTAGAGGGGAAGCAAAGCGCTGCCAAATTGGACTTGGAATGAAGTTTAAATAATAAAGGTTTAAAAATTATAAAGGGGATTTACCTCCGCATCTCCAGGGACTTGTATCTTTTCCTCCAGCGTTTCAAACTTTTGAAGGTGATGTTGAAGACTATAAAGAGACAAGTGGTCATGATAATGATATGCAGCAGACCAAGTTGTAATAACGACACAAAGAATGACAACACAAGATCATATAGCCTTGGTAAAATGGTGATATTTTCATAAGGGAGTGGGCTTTTGAAACTTGGAAATTAAATCCATGACTTGTAGAGCTCAAATGGGCTCTCCGAGGAGACGACGGAAATGTTGATTTATCTCCACACTAACTAATGAAGGCGTGATTTGGCTTGGAAAGGAAATCTACCTCTATATCCCTGTACTGTTTGAGATGGTCTCAGTTTTTGGACAAGTTGTGACTTAAACTGAGGAGAAATTACATCAAAATCCTAATTTATAGAAATATTGTTTTAGAATATAAATCTGTATGATTTTTTTTTTAACTTTTATGTATGACCAAAACCTAGGAAAACATCTAATCAATGGGGGGGACTCACTGGGGCCTCAATCAAGTGGAACTTACTTAACTGTGAAAGTATTAACTAATGTCCCATCTCTAGAATTACATCACATCACATCGCAAGAAGCCACGCAATAGTATGTACCCGGTGACATCTCAGAATTTGCAAAAATATCCTTACCTTGAATTAAATGGGATCAACATCTTGCCTAGTGATCTATCCAAATGTCTACATTTCTTTCTCTAGATTTTAAGTATCACTTCTAGATTTTTAGTATCACTTTCTAAGTTTTCAACCCTTCATGAGTTTTCACTCTCACTATATTGTGTCTGCCTTAATATTATAACTCTCTCAATATACGCTATCCATATTTTCTGTCTATCCACAATCTAACATTTCTCTACAACGTACTTTCTAGATATTCTCTCCGTGTTAAATTTATTCTGGTATTTTCCGTCTCTAGACTATCTCTAGGCTACATTAATCTTTTCACAAAAGAAATTCTCGAAATTTCTATCTTTAAGTTTTATGTCCTTCGATGTTCCATCTCTTTCTGTACATTGTTCTTTCTCCTGAGTTTCTATAGATGTTCTTTGTTTCGTCACATTTTCCGCAACATTAATACACACTCCCCTCTTCATGTAAAGCAAGTTGAGTTTTCCACCATCTTCAGCTAAATTCAATAATCCTAATAAATAAATAAAAACACGGAAAAAAGATACTCCAGAAAATAACTCTCCCCTTCTTAATTGCCAGTGAACATAATGTCTAGTCTCTCATGTTCATTCCTTCAAATATAAAGTTACAACCACATAAAAATCATCCAACGCCGTAAAAATGCCACGACGTAAATCCCATCCATGTACCGCTCACATCCTACAACTACAAGGTACTTAAGTTCTAACTTGTAATAAACCTAAACCATTACCTCCCCACTAACTAACTAGGAAATTTTAATCCCACAATTAATTAGGTGTTATCAACATTAAACTAGATATGTTATAAATTATGATTCAAATAAATAAATAAAAATGGGGTGCATAAAACAATTTAGGTCAAAGTACCTTGTAGATCAAGATTAATTTTCTCTTCCCCCCATCTCTCTCTCTCTTTCAACAAAATTTTATGGGTTTGGTTTATATTCTAATAAACTGTTGATGGACTTTAGTACAAGGCTTGGTAATTGGGCTCAGATATGAGCTTTTTCTTAGGGTTTTTAAGTTGACTACTAAATTTATCATAAAAACTCCATGATTTTAGGGTTTCAGGTTTCTACATCTACCAGGGTGAGATCTCATCTAGGGTTTCAATGCTATAAAAAAAATATGGGCAGAGATTGGAGTGGTTTGCAACCTGAGCTCTTAACTTTGATCTGCACAAGGCTCATCCGTAACGCTGATCATCTCCGTTTTTGTTCAGTATGTGTTTCGTGGCAATCCGTGGCGCTCGAGAACGGTCATCTATTACCTCGTCAACCACCACTATTGTTGGTCCATGTTAAAGATCAAACTGGAGTTCTTACTTATATAAGTCCATATACAAAGAAAATCTACAATATTGGAGTTCCCGCATATGGTTGGTGTAAAGAATTTATCGGAGTTTTTGAAGAGTGGGTTTTTGACAATAGATGAAACCAGACGGGAGATTCATCTAGTAAGCCTGTTCTCTAACTCTTGATCCTATAACAAACTACGGTCATTTTCTCACTTTCAGAATAAAAGGCTCTATACACTTAAGTTTGATTTGCCCTCAAACTCTAATGTAGCTATTGACTACAAGATCATGGGTGTTGTAGGGACCTATTCCTCGACCTAGTCCAAACTCGAATTACCTCAATATCAAATTCATGCATTACACACGTAACATGCACAATCAGCATTGCCACCTAGACCACGAACTGATAAAGAACGTGGATCGAGCACTACAACAAAAGATGAGCAAGTCAAAGACACCTGTCTCCCACGAACTAACAGTTACTCATTTAACTACCACTTACCTCATTATTTAGAGAACGTGCTTCTACACGATAATGAGCTGCGGGTAAAGTCTATATAAAGAAAAAGTTCTAGAGGAGATAGGGGAAGAAAAACTAGATTTTCTAGATTCTAACACAATAATTTATAGATTCTAAACACCACAAAACTTCTTATTTCATGATCAAACATTTCTGATTCAAAGGAGATCATTTGTAATAAGATATCAACCTCAAGCAATAAAAGTTACAATTACTAAACCCTCAACTCGAGGTCATGGTTTTTTTACCTATTCAAAGGTTTTCTACGCTAAATCACTTATATCATTTCTTGCATTACATTAATTTTTGTCACAGGTACATTTGGTGTAAGAGCTAATTTTGAGCTACGGAATTAGGCCATTACATTTGGCACCGTCTGTGGGAAAGAAAATATTTCCACAACAGGAGTTCAGCTCGATCTTTCAATTGAGTCGGAACAGCTTACCGAATTATGGGTGAATCTCCATACCGAAATAGAGAAACGTAATAAGCTCGAGCGTTAGTTAACTCTTGACCGAGAGCTCCACGACAAAGAGCTCAAAAATGAACGACAAGCTCGTTTGACAGCATTCAAGTGACATGAAGAACATATGACAACCATGCAGACTGCATTACAAGCTTTACAGAACACTCAACAGGCTCCCCCTAACAGAGATCGTGATCAAATACCAGCAAACTCCCAAGTTTTTGCACGTGAAAGATTAGGACCTCATAGAGAAACCAGCAAAGCCATTTCCAGAAATATTCAGTACGAACTTCAACCTTTCATTCATTTGGGCGGCGAAGTTCAGTCCGATATCAGCAGAGGTCTCCGACCTTCCAAACGTCAAGAAGAAGAACAACGACCACAACCTCGGATCCCAGTACGTGATCGATTGAGTAAAGGTACCAGTACTCATAATCCTCGACCAGCCCACCAAGTCACTCAGGCAACATGTCAATACGTCACACAAGAATACATGGATCAACGTATCATGGAGTTGATTGAAGCTCAAGCTCTCAGCAGTAAGGATAATTTTATCAAGTTGCAAGGTAGTTTGCTTGCCAAAGAGTTAGTTGATATGGAAGTACCAAAAGTTTTCCATACACTGAAGATACGTAAATACAGGGGCACTGATACAAAGGAGCACATTCAGCAATTCTGTGATTATCTGGGATTGTACTCCAATATCAACCACATTCTATGTCGCCCGTTCGTAATAAGTCTGCAGAGAGAACCGCTCCGATGGTTCCACTCTCTACCTGAAGATTCCATCTTCACATTCGATCAACTACAAAAGAATTTTATCAAGACTTATTCATACAATAAAGACAAGGAAGATAATTTAGATTCCCTTATTAGTCTCAAGCAGTCACAAGGAGAGAAACTCAAACTCTTTGCAAAGAAGATTTTGGAGCTTGCAAGAAAAGAGGAAAACATGGATCAGAAAATAGTTGTTATTGCTTTCACCAATGCGCTTCAACTCGATTGTAAAGCCAAGGAGCATCTCTTCTTAAACAAACCAGTGAACCAAAAAAGGACTAGGGTGATCAAAAGCGTTCCAAGGCGAACACTAGCGAACACTGGCGAACACTGGCAAACCTCGGAAAGGAAATTTATTACCCAAGTCGGTCCTCCCCAAGATGAATGTCCGAATCTCTAAAAAAAATCCAATTCTATCAAAGGACAAATTTTACCGTCTATCTCAACCACTAGAACTGATTGAAGGCAAGCCGTATTGCATGCATCACAAGGTAAATTATCATGACACTGACAACTGTTATAATTTACAGAGGTTCCTGGAATATATCTTCAAAGATGGGAGAATGTACAAATGCATTATCGATCTAGAATCATACAAGAATGAAAGCTACAAGACACAAATCGAAGTAGTTCAGGTCAAAGATCAAGTTGAGGAGAAGCACCTATACCATATGTACCACAACAACATGATCGAGATTCATCAGATTAACAACTCTTACAGATTTAAGCGTAGGAAATTGTTAAAATGTTACAATCTCACACCTCAAGATAAAGAAGCCAAACTTCTTCCTGATCGAGCAATCGCCAGATTGGGATTTTATTCAAGGATTACGGCATCAGTCACGTCAAATTTCCACATCATGACGCATTATTAATCATGCTCAAGATGAAAAAGTTTGTCATGCATACAATGATGATCAATACTGGTAGCAGTATTGAGACTCTTTTCGAAAGCACGATCAATCAGATGGGACTGGCCGATCAAGTTATTCCAAGCGACATCGATATCAGTGGATTCAATGGCTTCAAATAAGAATGAGTGGATAAGATCGTCCTACCTATCACAGCTGGACCAGCCACAATCGACGTCGTATTCTATATCATTAACGCCAAATCTCGTTATCTCGGAATTATGAACCGCTGCTGGATTCACAACATGGAAGCAATCACTTTCACTTATCATCAAGCACTTCGCCTCAAACACAATGATGACATCTACGAAATCAAAGGCAGTCAAAAGCTTTCCAGAACTTGTAGGAATACTGTTTCTGCCATTCTAGATACATCATACAGATACGCTGCATAGCAATTATAGAAAGCTGGTCACATCGATGATCAACCTTCAACAGAAGAACCTACAGAGTACATACACATTGATGGACTTAGCCGCGGTACTTATATTGGTACCAAGTTGGTCCTGCCCGACAAAGATGTTCTCGTTCACTTCTTACAAATGAATCAAGACATCTTCGCAGGGACTTTTGAAGAAATGCTTGGGGTCGATCCATCCAAGGCATGTCACAGATTGAGCATCAACAACAATGCCACGACAGTCAAGCAGAAATAGCAACAACTCTCATCTCATCTTCGAGATAAAGTTAATATTGAGATCGATAAGTTGATCAAAGTGAGATTCATTCGCGAAGCCAAGTACTCGGATTGAATCTTCAACATTGTCGTGGTTCCAAAAAAGAATGAAAAGGTCCGAGTTTGTATAGATTTTACCGATCTAAACAAACGCACTCCGAAGGATAGTTTCCTTCTTTTAATCATTCATCAAATTCTTGATTCCACAACAGTTCACGAGCTCCTATCTATGATGGATGCTGCCTCTAAATACAATTAAATACCTATTTTGGACGTCGATCAAGAAAAGACCACTTTCATCATTGAAAGGGGAATTTATTGTTACAAAGTCATGCCCTTCGGCCTAAAACATACAGGTGCAACTTATCAATGATTAATGACAGCAATGCTTAAAGCACACCTGGGAAAAATTATTGAGTCTACATCGATGATCTCCTGTGTAAGAGCTTACTGTCAAAAGGCCACATCACAATTCTCTCTATAATATTTAACATTCTACGTTCTTATAGGATGCGACTCAATCTAGATAAATATTAATTCAGAGTGCATTCAAGTTCCTCAGACATCTCATCAGTAAGAAAAGGATTGAGGCCAATCCAGATCAAATTCAAGCTCTTCTCAATATGTCATCTCCAAGAACAACGAAGGACGTACAAAAACTTGTAGACAAGATCGCTGTAATCAACCGATTCATTTATAAGCCTTCAGACTGTTGTCGTTGGCTGTTCCTACTACTCAAAGGTTGCACCAAACGAGGAAAAGTTTAGCCCAACAAAGATATCCAGTAGACATCAGAATACGAGGCAACTTTTTAGGAACTCAAAACCTATTTAGGGAAGTCTTTCATCATGAGCACCCCGATAGATAATGAGGAACTGATCATCTACCTAGCACTAACATATACTTCTATCCGCTCGGTTCTCATTCAACTTGAAAGGAAGATCGAAAAGCCAGTCTATTTCATCAACAAAACCTTTACTCTAACAGAAATGAGGTATTCTAAATTTAAGGGACTCCTTCTAACTCTTGTTTATACTTTACAGAAACTTAAACACTATTTCCAAGCTCATTCGGTCAAAGTCATGACAAACTACACCCTCCAAGAAGTTTTGTCTAAAAAAGAAAAATCATGAAGAATACAACAATGGTCAGCCAGTTTGGGCGAACATGATATCAAGTTCAAACAACACCATTCAGAAAAAGGATAGGCCGTTACCGATTTTCTCATAGATTTTCCTGTAGAAGATCTCGATTGGGAGGGGCACGATCCTGACCTTACAGAAGAAATTATAGAAGCTCCACCCGCAAAATCTTTTAACGAACGAGCTGAATGGATTACAAGGAAAAGGTGGAGATTTCTTATAGATGGTTTAGCGGGACCTGCAGGGTCAGGAATTAGAATCGTATTGATTACCCCTTCCAACGATAGAATCAAAAAATTAATCCGCTTGGATTTTAAAGCCTCCAACAATGTCACAGAATACAAAGTTCTGATTCATGGACTCGACCTCGCACTCGAGCTTGGTGTCCCTGAGCTCTCAGTCTATACAGATTTTGTACTCATCATCCACCACTACTCAGAATAATACAAAAAAATAGAAAGATGATAGAATATGCAGCCCTCATTGCCGATAGGATGAGTAGACTCACGATAGCAACTCTCGACTATCTACCTTAAGGTGAGAACAAACATGTCGATTCCTTGGCTTACTTGGCCAGGGTCTTGGGTACAAAAGCACGATATCTATAGATCGAAGTGATATCAACCCCCAGCATTGATCTCCATTCTGTATGCACGATCAACACTAGGGGCAATGAAGAGGAAGAGAACGATTGGCGAAGCCCTTTATTGCCTACCTCGGCCTGAAGAATAAATGTGACAGGACCTTTTTGATTGATTCAAAAGAGCGTTGATAGTTGATCAAAAACTTGAAGCGTTATACAGTTCAGAATGGTCGTCTATATCGCTGCTCAGTCACAGGGCCTTATCTTAAGTGTCTCTCAAAGAAAAAAGTAGATGGCCTGCTCAAAGAATTACATGAAGGATCTTGTGGCTCCCATGCCGTAGGTCAATCACTTGCTAACAGAACAATCACATAAGAAGTATTTTGGCCAGGAATGCACAAGCAAGCATAAGAGTACTCATGCAAATGTGACACATGTCAGCGACATGGACATATGATCCGTGCCCCTGCACTCGAACTACATGCAAGCAAAGTGTTCTGGCCATTCAAGCGGTAGGCGCTCAATCTCGTCGGAGAATTTCCTAATACTCTAGGTAACTGACGTTTCTTACTCGTAGCAACTGATTATTTTACGAAATGGGTGGAAGCAGTTCCTTTTTGTCAAACTAGAGAAAAAGAGGTCATCTCTTTTATCTGAGAACACATTATCACGCGGTTTGGTTTCCCCTACCTAATTCAGATCGATAACAGACCACAATTCATTGGAAAAAAGGTCGTAGCCTTCCTTAACAAATACAACATCATCTATTTACCATCCAATCCATACTACCCACAAGGCAATGGACAAGCCGAAATTACCAACAAAACTATAGTGGATAGGGTCAAGAAAAGGCTTCAATCACAAAAGAAATGGAATTGGATGCAGGAGCTCCCCAATGTCTTGTGGGTATACCATACTACTCTACGATAATCAACCGGTTGTTCCCCCTTCCTCCTGGCTTATGGTACAAAGGCCGTCATTTCAATAGAGTACCACCATCCTATCCGAGATCACGAGCCTACAGACAAAGAAAATGAGTTCGAGTTGACATGCAATATCAATTGGATTGATAAAACTAGAAAACATGTTATTTCCAATCTAGGTCGATATCACCATATGCTAGCCAGCTCGTACAATAAAAGAGTCTGAAGCCGTGAGTTCCAAATCGACGATCTAGTCCTCAGAGAAATCGCACAGCTCAGAAAGGAAGCATATGCTAGGAAACTCGTAGAAAATTGGGAATATCCATTCCACATCATCGGTCGCACTGGTCTAGAATCGTACTATCTCATGACTGAGGCGATTGAAGCGATATTAGGCAATTGAAGTGATACTATCGTTAAATCCCAAACTTCTCCACTCCATAGTACTCTATTCTTGTTCTACTCAATAAAAACTTCCAAGTTTTTCCCACATTACTCTCTTCTTACGTAGACTCTACTAAATCTCATAGATTGAAGCAAAGATAATACTAGCTTTAAATCGACCTTTATACATAGATTAAGGCAAAAGTAATACTAGCTTTCGATCGACCATCTTTACATAGATTGAAGCAAAGGTAATACTAGCTTTCGATAAACCCTCTATACATAGATTGAAGCAAAGATAATACTAGCTTTCGATCGACCTTCTATACACAGATTAAAGCAAAGGTAATATTAGTTTTCAATCGTCCATCTATATATATATCTGCGATTAAAAAAAAGGTAATACTAGTTTTCAATCAAAGATCTCTATTAGACATAAGATAAAGTAAAGGTAAAACTAGCTTTTATCTCTCTATATGTCTATAACTACAGGTTACTACTACAAGTTACTTCTACAAGTTACTTCTAAAAGGTTCTTCTCTGCTAATGGGAGGTCAACTTTGCTTTCCCCTACATAGGAGGACGTTCAGCCATAAATTCTGGAGCTCGAGCAGTTATAATAATCCTGCCTTGCTCTACCAATTCATCAGGTCAGGAATCTAACTCTGTTTTTATGGCGTTTAAGTAATTTCCTCGATCTATATCAGCATTACAGGTTCAGCCTCGAAATGACACACAGTCATACAAGGTATCCCTCTCAAACTCAAGCCTTTTTACTTCCTTTACAAAGTAGGTAATAACAGCCATTAGCTCCTGTGAGCGCATTATTTCTTGAATAGACGTATTTTGATCGAGCATGACTACCTTAGAAAAATACTTTTGTAATCTCTGGTGACGATCTTTCAAGTATTTCTATCTATCGTCTTTCCATGCTATGCGTTCTGCTGCGCGTGTCATCACCACATTATGTTGTACTATTGTTTCTCCTGCTTTATCTAGCTCGGCTTTGTTCACCGTCCTCAGAATCTCCAATTGGGTAAGAAGCTCTACCATCTCCCAGTCGTCCTCATCACGTTCCCTAATAGGAGCCTTCTTCAAAAACTCATCCTTCTTCCTCAACAACTGATCATTCCCCCTAATCACCCCCTCTAACTATCGCTCTCTGCAAAGAGCGATATCTAACTTATCTTGGCTCTCCCTTAAACGTTCATTTCCTCTCTGTACATGAGCATGAATGCGAGCTACATTTGCCTCCAGCTCTTTAATTTGAACTAATGAGTCAACTACGTCCCCTTTTACGGTAGAGACCCTGACATCATCTTTTTTCTTCTTCGACCGCTCCCCAGCCTCGGCCTTCCTGACACGCGAGTTGGTCGTAGCCAAATCTACCTTCAACTTAGCCACCCTCTCATTCAGTTCATCACACCATTTTTGAACTATTCAAAAATCAATATATTTAGCAAGCAAGGTCTCACTCAATTGATCAACCACACTTTTAGAACGGGCCAGGTTAGCTCAAACTTTATCAAGCTCACTGTCTTTCATAATCATTTCACTCTTCAATTGCTTAAGTGCACTTTGAGAACTTACCAGATCAGCTCAAGCCTGCTCAAGCACATTTGTTTTCCTAGTCATTTGACCTTCAAACTGGCCACAAAGTTTTGTAACTCTTTTTCTGTCACTTCTAACGACTTGATACAGTACCGAGCAATATCTGCCTCTTTACCTTTCCCTATCAGCAAATCTACCCTACCTCTTAACTGTGCTTCCTCAGTCTGTGCCTCCAAAAGCTCCCTTCGTACATTTTCTATCTCAAGATCTTTACCTTCGACATTCCAGGTCAAAATGTCAACAGTCTTTGTCGCCTTAGTGAACTGGAGCTGCAGTTTGACATATCGATCCTCCCTATCTTTTGATGCCTCTATAATATTATCAAACTCCGCACAAACTCATGATTGTATTGGAGTGTCTGTTGCTCACTCAGGCGAACAGTCTTTAATTTGACCTACATCACAAATACAATGCATCAAGCTCGAATCAATGATACTTAACAGATACAATCAAAATACAATACAAAAGATTTCACAGAATCCTAACAGATTTTTATCTTATGACATTATATTATTATGAGACTGCTTCTAAACTTAAGGCTAAAGTATGATCTCAGTTCGTTGGCAATACATCTACATACACTTTCAAGGTACACATTTTCTATATTCTGATTTGCTAAAATTTTGAAATTATCTGATACTTGGTTACCATCGCTCCTAATCTGTTAACACATTAGTGATCTATGCCTATCTTCTAATTTTACTTTGTAACACAAAATATGATAGTCGTTCGAATGACTTGGGTACCTGGGCCAAAATTCCAGGGAGTTGCTCAAGGGTCGTTCGAACGACTATCAACCTCGTTCAAACGACCAAGGCAACAGGCAGCCCCCACAAAAACATGATAAGAGATTGATTTCTTACTTCATAGAGCCAGACTTAAAGGGTAGGGGAGAGAATAAGGGGTTGAAAAGGTATGAAATATTGGAGATCTTTGTAGTTGTCTTCCTCAATGGAGGAGGGGCAGTTTAACAAAATGCTGGGAAATAATATATACGAAGATACTGGGAAATAATAGAAACTAGGCTGAAAAATTTGAATTAGTAGGACTATGGCTTAATGAAGGATTATTTGAGAGAAAGAGAGAAGACTAGGTTGGCTTAACGGAGGATTATTTGAGTGAGAGACAAGCCCGGCCATGACGGTGTGGGACAGTACAGGGCCCAAAGAAAAAAAAAATTGACTATAGCCCAAAAAAAATAAAAAATAAAAAATAAAAAAATATATATATATGTATACCCAAATTCAGATTCGACCACAAAACCAAACCCATTATACAAGCATCGAAAACAAGTGCCTTTGATTTCAAAGCAATTGCGCATGTAAAAAAAACACTGCCATCTATCTTTCTTCTCTGGAAAGCGCGGCTTTTGACTACACTGTTCCCTACTCACATCAGCAACGGTGGCCAATTCGCCTAAGTTGGAATAAAGAATGACTAGGCCTTTTCTTTGAGCGTGCGCTCCCCTTTTTTGTCGAAGCATTGGAAGGAGATAAGAGCTAGCGGCGGAACGTGATTGAGCCTTGCTCCGTGAGTGAGTTAGTCTTGCTGAGAGGACAAAAATGGCCAACAAACCAAATACCTAACTTCTCTTTTCTCTTTTATCTCCTTTCTCTCTCCAAAACAAAATTCAAGTAGAAAAGCTTATTTTTATTCTTCCCACAGGCCTTATAAAAGCGAGGGCCGGCCCTAGAGAGAAGGATTATTTGAGAGAAAGAGAGGGAGATTAACCCGAACCGATAGGTGATAACAACCGGATTCCCAAACACAAAACCGAAACCTAACCGGCCGGTTTGGGTCGGTCCGGATCTGTTTCTCGGGTTGGCAGGTTGGGCGTACAGTCCTACCCAAAACTGTTAAATAAAGTGAAAAACTAGTTTTAGGGTTTCCTCGTATTTCTCTCTAGATGTTTAGAAGTTTTCACTCCTCTCTTTTTCTCTGTAAAATATACCACCAAAATCTAGGGTTTCTACATCAGAAAAAATTTACCATCTCGTGATTTCTGATCTAGGGTTTCTACACCATCAGGTTTTCAAAGCCATCATAAAATATGAGCAGTGATTGGAGTGGTCTACCCTTTGAGCTATTAAGTTTGATCTCCAGAAGGCTCATCCGTATCGCTGACCATGTCCGTTTCAGTTCAATATGTATCTCGTGGCGATCTGTCGCACTCAAGGGCCGTCATCTCTTACCCCGTCAACCACCACTAATATTGCTCTATGATAAATATCAATATGGAACTCTCTCTCAAGTCCTTATACATTCAATTTCTACACAGTTGAAGTTCCTGAGTTTCAGAATAAATCAGTGTGCGGAGCTTTTCACCAATGGGTCATGGGAATAGACAATATCACGGAGTCTCAAGATCTCAAACCACTGATACCATACTTTTGTCAGTCCCTCGGTTTCACGAAAGAATAGTTTGGGGTAGAATGTCTTATTATACTGCACTGAAGTTTGTTCTCTCATCAAACCCTAATTTAACTGCCGACTACAAGATTGTGTGCATCTGCAAGTGCATTAACAATTTACGGTTTGTGAACAATGGTTCATGGCAACCGATTAAGATAGGTCGATATTATAAAAGAAATTGTGATGATATTATATATTACAAAGAGATTTTATGTCGTGGATATATCGGGCAGAGTCACTGTTTTTAGTTATCACAACTTCCCTAAAATTTTGTTCTCCATTTCGGTCCCGTTGCAGTGTTATGGTTTGCAGTGTAATTACTTTGTAGAATCACGGGATTTATTTATCGTTAGAAAAACATACGAGGGGGTGGGTGTTACATTTACAGTTTTTAAACTAGATACGAATGAAGGACAGCATAATGGGAAGTGGATTAAGGTAAAAAGCTTAAGCGATCGGACCTTCTTTGTGGCTGCTAAAAACTCATTGTCATTCTCATCTTGTGATTTTCCTGAATGCAAAACGAACTCCATCTACTTTCACAAACAGAGAGACTCGACACTCATCGTTGGAGTATTCAACTTAGCAGTGATTTTGAGTTTATAGACCCGTTTTGGGTCACACTATGTCTACGGTAAGGAAGTTTTCTTTTTTGGGTTCAGGGGTTAATTTATTTCTATATTTTTCTCATCTCAATTTTCCTATGACTATATGTTTTTAAGTTTTATACCAATTTTTGATGATCATTTGGTTTTTAAGAGCTTTTGATTTGATTCGATAAGTATCGTGGTGTATGTTGTCATTGTTCAATAACGACTGCAAGGGATTGCTATCATCTCAATGTTTGTTCCACTATAAACTCTTGATAATATCTGCTCTGTTAAACTGTATTTTGTACAAGTGTATCATCTCAATGTTTCCTTCTATCTAAACTGTTGATCATATTTGTTTCGATTAAATAGTATTAATAGGTTGCGAAAACAAATGTATAAATTCATCCATTAAAATGAAATAGCGCAATTAGATCTGCTTTATTTCTTAATAACTAGAGTATTACCAATAAGACTACTCGCCTGGGATACTCTCATAAAAATATATAATCCTCGATAGAGTAAGATTGTGCTCCCATTTGCATGAAGCTGTAGTTTTTATGACACTGATGTCCTAATACTGAAATATTGATCAAGTACTTAGGTGATGTGTGTGTGTTGCCTTTTTGTGTCAATATGAGTGGTCGAAATATCGATCAAGTATTTAGGTGATGTGTGTGTTGTCTTTGTGTCCATATGAATGGTTTAGATTTTTTTTGGTAATTTTGCTTATAAGGTTCATAGTTCAACACAGATTTGATCCGTGGTGGAATTTTCAAAAATAAACACATATTTAGTCCGTGTCAAATTTTTAACCTCGGAAATCCATGCCGCATTTAAATCAATTACGTTTTACCATGGACTCTGCTACGGGTTTAGTCCATGCCAAATTATGGTTTACCATGAACTAATTTTGGAGAATTGGTGCAGTGCATGGACACAAACTGATCGACCACCAAGGAGGACATTACAGAATTGTTCTGTTCATTGAAAGACCTTGGACCCAAAATGACATCTATAGTGAATCTTCTCTACAAATTGAAAAGTGATGACTTCATTTGCATGTCGAATGCAGTCGTTGAACGAACGGGGAGTAATATTTCACGGTCGATGCATAGTGCTGAAAGAAAGCCGGATTTTGGCTAAAGTAATCTCATTTGGCATGCCATGACATTAAACAAGGATTAATGGTCATGACTGACGAGTCAAAGTTATTTCGGATTTTCATGGAGTCGTGGACTGCTTCAGCAATCAGCATGTAACAAAAAAAAATTGTTAAGCCTCAACCGGCAAGGGAGTGGTATAATGAAAAATGGTGAAAACCCAAGAAATGGTAATAAAGGCACCAGCCTATAACTTTACGAGGAATCTAGTGTTGAAGGTAATATGCCTTTAGTTTAGTACAGCGCCCGATTCTTTCGAAGGCATGCCAATTTCGTAGGTATTGTCTAGTGGCACCTAATTCGTACCCAAGGCATGCCTACTTCCCTTAATCTCCTCTTAGGTTAAAAATGTAACAAAAGGTTAATGACGGTCTCAAACTTGAGCTTCTCTCTTTAAGGCTTTTTAACTGGATGGATATCAACAAGCAAGCAAAGCCTAAATTGCCACGTGTCTCTCCATGATTCGCTATTGAACAAGTTTTAGGGTTTCCTTCTTTTCATCTCTAGTTGATGAGAAGCTTTACTTCCTCTCTTTTTCAGCCTTGTATGAGAGGTGTAGTCAAGTTTCTCCATGATCTAGGGTTTCTACATCAACAAAAGTTCTTCATCTAGGGTTCAAAGCAGTCGAGAGATATGAGCAGAGATTGGAGTGGTCTACCCTTTGAGCTCTTAAGTTTGATCTCCAGAAGGCTCATCCGTATCGCTGACCATGTCCGTTTCAGTTCAATATGTATCTCGTGGCGATCTGTCGCACTCAAGGGCCGTCATCTCTTACCCCGTCAACCACCACTATTGCTGCTCCATAATAATTATGATCAAATTGGAACTTTCACTTTCTTAAATCCTTATACATGCAATATTTACACCGTTGAAGTTCCCCAGTTAAAGAATGGGTAGTGGGAGTAGACAACAACGACAAGATCATGCCGAAGACTCATCTAGTAAGTCCATTTTCGAGATCTCTGACCCAAACCAAATTTTTGCCCTTTTCTCACTTTCTCCCCAGACTCGTTAGGCCAAATAAGCGTTATAGTTTCATGCCTAAAGTTGTTTTTTCCACAAACCCTAGAACTGCCGACTGCCAGATTGCGTGCATCGATTATTGCAGCAACGAAAGATGGTTTTTTAAAGAGAATGGTAGTCAATGGACAACTAGTTCTGACAAGAATAGAGACTTAATATATTACAACGGAAGATTTTATGTCGTGGATAATTCAAGCAGAGTCACTGTTTTCGATTTTAACTCCTTTGGCATTGTTTCCATGATTTTTCCACCGCATACATATGGTATACATGAGGATTATTACTTGGTTGAGTCATTGGGGGATTTGTTTCTCATTGTGAAATTCGTACCGTCTTCGGAAATGTTTGAGGTATTTAGATTGGATACAAGTGAAGGAGAGTTGAATGGGAAGTGGGTTAAGGTAAAAAGCATAGGCGATCGGGCATTCTTTGTTTCCTTTAGAAACTCTTTATCAATCTCATCTCGTGATTTTCCTGAATGCAAAGCAAACTCTATCTACTTTTATAAACCGAGCGGCACAATGGTCAGAATTGGAGAATTCAACATTGATACAACTGATGTCAAGTATGCTTCTAACACCAGAATTGGAGAATTCAACATCGATCCAACTGATGTCAAGTATGCTTCTAGCACCGAGTCTTCATCTAAAACCCCTGTTATGTGGTTCTCACCATATCTAGGGTGAGAAGAAGAATCTCCTTATTGATTTACAGTTTAACTATGTCTATCATTTTCATTTTTTATGACTTCTCTCAATTGCTAGACTATGTTTAGATTTAGTTTTTGTGGATCTCGAATAAATAGTTTTTCTATATTTTTGATTTAATTTAGTATGCAACTTAATAATATGATGTGGCGCATCCCTCATAGGATCGTTTACCCACCGTACCATCTATGATTCTTTAATGCTTTGTATTTTAGTCTTTAGCTTAAGCGAAAAGCCTAACCTAGGTTATTAGCAGTTTCTTAGTTTAAGTAGAATATTTCAATTAGAATTAGGGCTCCTAATTATAACCCCTTGTATTCTAGGTTATTAGCAGTTTCTCAGTTTAAGTAGAATATTTCAATTAGAATTAGGGTTCCTAATTCTAACTCTTTTATTCTATAAATAAAATGGGAGGTTCAGTTAAAGTAGTTTTGTTCAGAACAAGGTTCTTGTTAATAAAATTAGGGTTCCCCATGAACCTAATTCCGTTTATTAAAACTGGTGTTATTCTTGATTATTGACTTCCGCGTAATCAGTTTACATCATAATATGTTAAGTTCTTAGCCGGGTATCGTTAGTGTATGTTGCATTATTAAATAACTATCTTCTCAATGCTTGTTCCAAAAACAGTAAACAAACGTTGCCCCCTAGACTCAAGATCATATTATTCATAACTATGTTTGAGAAGATTCAAGTATTTGTATGCAAGTAGCCTACGCCTTACAAATCCTCTTACATTTACAATGCCACGGAAATGAATTTGGACAATCGTAAGTTCAATATACGCACTGGACAATAGAGTGCCTCATCAAACAACAGTAGGGAGTGTCTTACGATCGGCGTAAGCCATTCATCTCTTCTTCGTCATCTCTCCCTCGTCTCTCGGTCATTTGCAAGCACCATCCCATAGTTTATTCGTCGAGTGCACAACAAAAGACTCACTCTATATTAAACGACGAGCTCCACAACGACACTTTAAATGGTGTCGAGAAAAAGGCAACCTTGATAAATCCCACACGAAATTCGATGTAAATCTAACGGTTGAGAGGTGTGAAAATATGAGCTTTGGTGTCGGTTTTTCACACTCAACAAGACTGCTGGAGTGTAAAAAAGTAGTCAAGTCGACAACAACAACACTCACATTCAACACTTCTCTCTTTCTCTCTCTCTCTCAGATCTGCAATTTGATCTCTGCAACTCTAATCAAGCTCAACGTGAAACCCTAAAGCTTCACTCCTCTCGAGATCTTCAACAATCATTCTCTCTCGCGATCACTCGAAGCTGAAATCGATTTCATGGTACGATTCTCTCTATCTTTGATTTCGTGTTTTTTTTAGCCTTTGAGTTGGTTTGGTTGATGTTTAGAGAGTATGTAGTATTGAATTGAGCTTAAATTGTCTAATAGAGTCCTCAATGATTTGAGTACAATGTGGTGTGGGGTCAACATTTTTTCAGGAATTATTGGATTTTGTAGAAATACTAACAATGGGGTTCTCCATTTTAGCTCTAACTTCACTGTTTGCCCCAAATTATGAGAGGTTTGAGTGGTTGTAGGAGTTTGGAGTATTTAGGAAATCTGGGGTAAGTTCATAAGTTCAACAAATTGTGTTTTCTAGGCTTAATTATTAACGTCTCTGCTTTGTTTTTATAAAAATTAGTTATTTGATTACTTTTTTTTGGTTTTTTTTTTTGTTTGGGATTGTGAGCATTAATGAAGTAAGGTGGAGTTTGTGTATTATTGTAAGATTATGTAATTTTGTGAGATTTGGGTATTTAGTGAGTTGTGCTTATTTGGGTATGTGTGATTTTCAGGATTTTGATTGGAGAAGTTGGAGTAGGATTCGGATGGTTTAGTACTGAAAGTTAGTAACTGTGATTATTGGGTAGCTGAGGGATTTGAACTGATTTCATTGGCGATTATCTACTATCAAGAGGTAGATTATGTGCTTTGAGTTAGAAGTGGTTAAAGCTGAGAGATGAGGTGATTATCTGGTGCACTCCATCTCCGGCGCCTGATTTTGGTGGTCGTTATCTGTTTTGAGCATTGGTTAATACTTATTATCTCCGTCTCCATCACTTTCAACGCAGCATCGAAGTTCTGAGGGTTCATTTTTTAGCGCATGGAAGAGGTATTTTACACTCTTTTATCAAAATTACTATCAAAAGAATATTTGTTAATACTTAATACATGTTATTTTGTTTATTATTATCAAACTATCATTTATTGGCTTTTTGAGAAAGATCTCTGTGATAACGGAGTTAATAAGTTGTTTCCGATTTGAGTATGGAGCGGCCTTAAACTGAGAAGGTGTACCATTTTTTTGTTGTTACCCATAGTCAATTTAAAAAGTTTCCTTCCTAACTCCCGCCTTAATGTGACCTTTGACAGAAGACCTGCTTGCTTTTAAATGGACTTAGTGTCATCAATACTTTTATAATACCATGCTGGCCGTTGGACTTATTGTTCAAGTAAAGAAACATGACAAAAACTTGGGTTTGCGACTTACTACATATATATACTGCATCTCATCTTGTGTTTTCAGGGTTACATTGCTAGGTTTATTATTTCTATAAATCATGTTATATCATTTGTGATTGTATTTGATCAGACTTCCATTGCTGTTCCAGTCTTTATATCACAATTGAAAGAGATAGTTGATCTTCATACTATAAAATATGAGGCTTTTGTGGGTAATGTGGAGGGTATTATTACTCCAGTACTTAGTAACATGGGACATCGGCTTAAGGCCCTTCAGCTTGACGGTTTGAGATGCTTTTTTTTAGTGAAACCTTCTTTTAAAATAGCTCAAATGAATTAATAAATTTTAATATGAGGAAGTGTTATCATAATGTGTACCTTATAGACTTTCCAATATATAATAAAATGTACTTTATAGAATTTAAGTATTGATAAATATACTTTTAGCATATAAATTTATGATTTATGATTTATGATTTTCTTAATGTTGATAACCTTAATTTCAAATTGGTGTTTGTATACATTTTAAGACATATTTGAATTCTTTATCTGTGCAGAGGAGAAGATGGGGACGTTGTTGGGGTGGCTTATCCTGCTTTCGGCCGCAAAAAGGTGGGAGACGTGTTGCACCTGCATCTCGTATCCAAGAAGGCAACACATCGGCAAACCGTGCAAATGGTACTCAACCTGTTGGACCGACTAGCCAAGCCACATCATTAACCCCGTCTCTTTTGGCTCCACCATCTTCGCCAGCATCCTTTACAAATTCTGCGCTACCTTCAACAGTTCAATCACCTAGTTGTTTTTTGTCACTATCTGCAAATTCTCCCGGAGGTCCTTCACACGCCATGTATGCAACAGGACCCTATGCCCATGAAACCCAACTAGTTTCTCCTCCAGTTTTCTCAACCTTTACAACTGAGCCATCTACTGCTCCTCTGACTCCTCCACCGGAGCTCAACCACCCTACTACTCCCTCTTCTCCTGATGTGCCTTTTGCTCAGTTTTTATCATCTTCAATGGATCTTAGAAGTGCTAGTCGGTCACGTTATGTCCTTTCCAGTGATCTTCAAACAACCTATCCACTTCACCCAGGAAGTTCTGGGAGCAGTCTCATTTCACCCGTTTCAGGTGATGCATTATCTTCATCTTTCCCTGAACGGGAATTCCCTTCTCTCTGGGGTGCTACTCAAGATTCCCAGTATCCCAGGAGTGCATCATCCAGGTTGTTTGGTGGGATAGATACACCTACATCGAAAAACTTCATGCTTTCTCAAGACTCGAGCTTCTTTTATCCAGCTACATCTGCACAATTCTATCTGGATCAGGCCCAACAGGCACTTCCTCCCTATGGAGGACGTCTGAGTCTTTCAAGAGAAACTGATGTATACTCCAACAATGGAAATAGTGACCATCATAATAGGCACAACAAAACATGCAAGACGGATGTAGAGGAAATTGAAGCATACAGGGCATCCTTTGGGTTCAGTGCAGATGAAATCATCACAACACCTCAATATGTGGAGATTTCAGATGTGCATGATGAATCATTTACGATTACCCCTTTTACCTCCACAAAAACAAACATGGAACTAAGGCCGGTGAAAGATATGCTAAGCATTTCACAAGGAAACTTTAAAAGCCAGAAGTTGGCTTCAGAACAGGTCACGAGCAGGGTGAACAGTCAACTGCAAGACGACTCGTGCAAAGGCCATGAAGGTGAGATATGCCTACGTCTTAACTAAACCCCTAAAATAACATTCTCTGTGCCTGAGATAGTGAATTTTAAATACAGTCTGGTGCTATTTTTTTTTTCTAGTCTGAAAATGTCAAAATGGTGAATAAGAAAAAGTCTTTAGTATGCAGGCAATGATATATTCTTCTTATTTTTGTCCTTTTTAGATAATAAAAAAGCCGGCTCAGGCAAGCATAGCAAACAAATTACTTCCGATGACGAGGACATAATTTCAAAGATGGGAAGCTTAAGAACGAGCAGGAGATACAGATCGGGGTTGTCTATATCTGATGCTGAAATTGACTATAGAAGAGGGCGGAGTCTAAGAGAGGGTAGAAGAGATCTCGCTTGGTGTGAATAGTGAACACCTGGAAAAAGTGAGGGGAACCTGTATTGTGTACTAATTTGCATCCTAAAACTTCTTTTACATATCTTCTGTTTTGAGGTTTCCCTCCAATGCGTGAAATTCTGCTGAATTAGCTATTAATTGAAGTATTCGTAAATATATTTGAATAGGATCATTTCGACTTATTTGTAGCTTGCCTCCTTTGTATTTCGCATCTTATTTGAACTTTCTGTCTCTTGCCCCTTTCATTGAAGGTCCACCCTTTATTTCTTCATATGCTAATGTTGATGATATCAAATTTGTGATTCTTCTAATGTCCTTTACGGGAGTCACTTTCAGATTCCAGGGCAATGAGCATTAGCATGACAAATTCTTTCATCGGAACTCGATAAAGTTTGGTGCAACTTACACCAAAATCGAGGTGGATGTAATAAGAGAAATGCTAGTACAAGTGACAAGCTCGTCGACTTGAAGGCCGTTTGGGTTTTTTGTCTTGGCCAGAACCTGAGCTTGCTTTATTGCAAAGGTAAACTTTTTTTCTTGCTCATTACTGTTTTGTAAGAAACTAATCTTGATATCTTATTTTGGGGTTTAACTTCTTCTATTGGTGGTTGGGTTGGGATTGGGATTGGGATTGGGATTGCATCGATAAGTTAGAAATAGGTTAGAATAGTGACTACCAAGGAGTGAGGAAACCTTATAATTATGAATTTCCATTTTTTCATGTCTTCCTCTTTAATAGCCTGAGCAATACGACAAACTAGATTACCATAATCTGGTTGCACACCCGCAGTGTCAAAGATTTATTAGTTTGGTCGCCGAAGACTTTGCTGCAGACGTCTATACTTTGGAGGTAGACATGCAATCATTACAGATCATTGAAGCCATTGATTCCACTCTGTGTGCGGCATTAAGCTGGGAGTGTTTCAAAAGGGAGCTGTTTTTTAGGCACGGCCTCCTTGTAGAAACATGTTCAGCTTATTAGTGTTATGGACCTTATGGTTTATGCCCCTATTTCCCTCTTCAACCCTCTAAAGTATTACCTGTCTTACAACCCTGGCTACTAAGTAATTCGATTAGATCACAATAAACATTCTTCACATACTCTCCCATTCTCGTAAACTGTTTCCTCCTCGATTATCCCTTTCTTTCTCTTCAATTTAAAATGGGGCAGAAACACATTTATCTACTTCAGTCATTTAGATTGCTTTGCCACAATGTTTTTATTCCAAGGTTGTTTTTTATCTTATTCTTTAGGTTAGAAAGTTAAAAGTGTTGTACTATTACTTCGCAGAAGTCAGCACTTGTTAAAATTGCCATATTTATTTTATTATGAATTCATTTCTGTGGCTTCAGGCAGATCTTGGTGCAGCTACGAAAAAACGTCTCATTTCTATACTTGGCTGGATTAGCAGGGCATTCCCCAACATTTACAAGCTGTATTGTAAAATGCCCAAGGCTTGTTCAAATAATAGATGACTGATTTATTCAGAAATATATCTATCCTTCAAAGATAAAAACAGTGACCCTTAATAAGGTAACCATGAAATTTGTACTTTATCTAATAGTATTCTTGTATGTTTTTTTCTTTCACTTAAGATGATTTATGCATCATATTTTATTTCTCTAATCAGGTGTTACTTCAATCTGACTAGAAAGTTTGCACATAATTTAAAGAGATGCTTTGTACTGTGACGTGGCATTTGTACCAATAACCAGTGCCCCTTAAGCGTTGGATAAATTTAAGGAAGGGGTCCTCTATACTCAAATGTGCCTTGGAAGTTGATCAGCCACACCTGTGGAGGTTTGTATTGAACACATCTATTGCATATTTTACTTTCAAGATATCTTCCCTGCCTTATGTTCGTGGCTGAGTCCTACATTTGACAAGCTCGTTGACTACAATGTTCTTGGTGAGTTTACTATCTTCACGAGGGATTCAAACCTTGTTAAGGGGGCCCTGGATAGAAAGCTCGCAAATCTTCATTCTGTTGAGCAACTGATTATGCAAACCATAAAGTTATTTGATTCTAATGTAGATATGGTGTCTTGGAGCCATGGTGTTCCAATGGTTGAGTTAGCTCTGAAGTGGATGTCATTGAAGTGTAATCCATATCTATCCAAATTCTTTGACTTGCTTGAAGGACTACCCCTTCCCCAAACCTTTTCTTGTGGGTGATATCAACCATCATCCAAATGCTGTCGACTATTATGGGAAAAGTTGCTCGGAAGGATCACACTCACAATGGAAGACGGCGTTCATGTGCCTTGGCTACCAGAGTTTGTTCCTAAGATTGGACTTGAAATGATCAAAAGGAAAATCTCAACATTTCAGATAAGAGTTCAATGGATCCATCTAAAAACTGGTTAAGCTCTTATGTCAACTGAGGCATTAGTGATTAGAAGTCGTCTTTGCCTTTTGGTTGCTGCGTACATGGTTCAGTCCAACTTATAATTTCGTTTGATAGCTCTATCTAACAGCTAAGAGAGAAATTCTACCTACACTTTTTCAAGATTATAGCTCCCGCGGCAAATGCATATTAACGGATGAATAATTATGTGGTCTCAGGATAGATTGGGATGTTTGCTGATTACCTCCATGACATTGGCAGGGGAAGTCCTGCTTTTAGAATCGGACTTGACTAATACTCATCAGGCGGAGGATTTTTGTTAAGAGGCTGTTTTGTTGAAACAAATAGAAGCATTATCAGTCATTAGCTTGCTTGAGATGTTTCAGATAGTGCCTGAGAAGGATGTTCTTGCAATTGAAGGGTTGGCTTTGCTTTAGGACTCTGCTTATCCTTACGGCCACATGATACCTCTATCGTGACAGTGAAGCTCCTTTACCATGATATCTGTGTTTCACGTTTCTTGCAAATCTGAGGTGATTGAACCATTTGGTAAATATCAGTGCTTCAGTAAGACTCGAAGTTCTTACTTTTCAAAAATAGATGGTTGTGCCGTAATTAGGACGATGTCTAGGGCCAACAGTAACAAACCTGGATCAGCAGTGGTTGGTATACCACCAATGAAGACCCTGAAACATCAAGCGTGACGATGCTTAATCCTCAATGTACCTTTAATAGAATGTTCCCAGCAGAGATTTGCTTCTTTCTGTGCATTGGTTCCTCAGCTCAATTTCAACCATTAGTAAATGAATTCTTCCTTTGAAGGATTTAAAGCGGTCCTCTTTATTATGTGCAACTGTACAATGTGCACCAGTGGTTGTTTAGCGATGGTTTGTTAACTATATTATTTGTCTGCTGTCTTACTTTGTGGAACAGTTTGCTTCGAGAAGAACGAAGCCCTTATCTATATGGAACTTTACAAGAGTTGTATGGCAGCTTATTGCTGAATCGAAAACGAGAGCTTTGATTCTGAAGATCAAGTCTTGAATTATTGAAAGTTCCTCCACATTTACTGACGCTGGTTGAGTAGTTCGGTGATGTTTCTTATGGAGTTGTGCATTATGGTCAAAACTTGCAGTCGATATGCACCATTCTGTTGAATTACCAGTTCTAGTTGCTGCCTGGAATACACTTGTACCACACTCATATTCTTGAAAATCCGCCTTCTTTAGGAAAATGCTTAGGTGAACCTGAAGGATGCTAAAACCTACAGAAACTCTACATTGTGTTACGTCCAGATTTCTTATGTCTAGACTATGGTGGGAACTAATTTCTTATGATTTAGATTTTTTTTTTTTTTGTCTTTCTTTTCAAATAAAAGATGTATGAATGTCAGAAACCTCTACAGATAAACATAATAAGTTTCTACTGATTTACAACTTTTTACGTCTTCCTTTTCGAATAAAAGATGTATGAAATGCTCCAAATTGCTTACAGAGAAACATAGTTTCTCAAAACCACAGCCATCCTTGAACCAAAATGCTCTCAAATTCAAGTCTTAACATCATTACCCTCTCTAGTTTCTGCACCTGTTTTCGGATCGGATTGGAAATGAGTCTAGTTGGAATTTTTCCGATTTTTTTTGGAACTGGAAAATCTGTTCCGATCTGATTTTTTTCGGAACTGCATAAATATTTCCGAATTCGGAATATTCGGAAAAAAATTCGGAATGTATTTTCGGAATAATTCGGAAATCAAACCCATGAAACTACTGAAATCAAAGATTTAAAGATTCTTCTTCGAATTAAAGTGGAGGTAGTGGAGATGGATACTGAATATATACGCCCAAGATTCTTCTTCAAATCAAAATAAATCGATCTCCAGAGGAGTGGACTGCTAATCAGTGGAGTGGAGGCAGTGGAGAAGAGTCGATGGTGAAGTGGAGGTAGTGGATGAATTTTAATTTTTAGAGGCGAAGAGTCGGTGGTGGAGAAGAGTAGGTGGTGGATTTTGGAGGTAGAAGAGTGAAGAATGGAGGCAGAGGAGTGGAGAATGGAGCCCTAGTTCAGATATAAGTTGAAGTGTTTAACTTATAAATTTTCGGAATAATCGGATCGGAATATATTCAGAATTATCGGATCGGAAATCGAATCGAAAAATTCAGAAATTCGGAATTGCAAAATCTGTTCCGATTCTGATCCAAATTTTTTCGGAAAAATTCGGAAATTAAATTTTCGGAAATCGGAACTGTAAAATAGTGTTCCAAAATCGGATCAGAAATCAGAAAAAATTGAAAATTCGGACAAAGTTGCATCCCTCCTATAAGCATGTAATCTTCATAAAGGGCTCAAGTAAATGGCCCTATATTGGGTTGGGTTGGGCCCAGCCTAAAAGAACTCTGGCCCACGTTGAAGATACATAAAAAGCATAGAGTTAGGTTCCCTCCATTTTACTATCTAGGGTTTTTCATCCTCCAAGTTTTTATCCTCATCTAAGGTTTCTTTCGAGTTGTAGAAGAAGAATATGAGCAGGGTGTGGAGTGAAGTGCAACCTGAGCTATTAACTTTGATATGTAGAAAACTTGTTCACATATATAAGCCAATCCAAGAACAAAACACTCCAATTTCGTAATCCCCATAAATAGATAGCATTGTCTTCACTTACCCAATGTGCGTGTGTTTGTAGGGATTTTGTGGGGAATTACGTCGACTAACTCATACGCGGAATAACCCTCATATCCCTTAAGTTAGTGTCACCAAAAAGAATAAATGGGAAAGAGAAAAGTAAAGCACAAAAGACAATATTCAATGAAGGAAATCCGTAAGGATCAAAACCACTCTTCAACGGCGAGCCAGTAAGTCACTAGAATTATAGAAGACAAATTACAGCTCTCCTCTTGAATTTTGGTCACAAAAGACTTAGATCTAAACATAGAACATACCTCTATATTTATAGGAGAAAGATAGTTTTGGTAATTATAATATTTGTGTAATCAGAAGTTAGCTTCCTCCCCAAGTCATGATAGAAATAGAAACACAACAACTTCGAACGTGTGCGGTATTCGAGGAGCCTCGCTTGACTCAAGTAAATCTAAGTAACATATCTCACGTGGTGCTTCACGGATTTTTCGAGTAAATACCTGATCTCACCTCTTTAGTTTTAGCCTAACGACCAAAACTATCTTTCTCATCTCATCATTCTTTCTGTGTGCAACTTTGTCTCTCTTGTTTAACGTCAGTGAAAAGGGTCATAACTCCTTGCTCGCCTTTGCTTAGTGTACTCATAGCAAGTAGATACTAATGTCTCTATAAGTAAAATTAGAGAGACAAATCTTGATTAGTCGTAGTGCCTAAACCCTATCTCTAATTGCACCTTAGGTCCCAAAAAAATAGAAAATTTCGTTCTCTTTCTCTTCTAAGAAAGTACCACGGGTTTGTATGTACTTGGCAGTTAGCTCTAGGCTAACAGGCATTACCAAAGCTAAACACAATTATAAAAATAGAGTCCCAAAGAAAAGAGAAACCCTAATAGTAAACCAACCCTACAAGAAAGCTTACTCTAACATAAATTCCATCCATCAGTTATCACAATTTAGGGTTTCTACCATTGAGTACTAGTGGTTGGAGTGACCTACACTCTGATCTCTAAACTTTGACCATAGCAGCCGCTCTATACTCTATATCTCCCACCCTCTCTCTGACGCCTCCTCCTTTGATCCAAGTACACTAAGTAAGGTTAGCATAAATTCTATGTTTTCTCTTTTGAGTTGTAAGAACTTGTAGTTAACTTCGTAATTTACATGTAATATATACCTAACAACATTGTTTGGTGTTACTATTTGTACAGGGGATACTGAATCAAGAGAAATAACTAGCCTTCGTCTTGGTGTTTTCCTCCGTAGAATATAACTTTGTCATCGGGGGTTTTTCTTTTTGACACCGTAAATTAGGTCTTTGAGATACTATTAGCATCGCCAAACTATCAAGAAGTATGATTATTGATTGGAGTGATTTACCAAGTGACCTCTTAAGTTTGATCTGCATCAAGCTAATTCGCAACTCCGACCATCTCCTTTTCAGTTCAGTGTGTGTGTTGTGGCGATCCGTTGCACTCCAGAACCGCCATCTTCTGCCACGGCAACCGCCACTATTGTTACTCCCTAATGAATACCAAAATGGAACTCTCAGTTTCGTAAGTCCTTATACACAAAAAATCTACAATGTTGAAATCCCAGAGTTTCGGAATAAGTTATTATGTGGAGTTTTTCAAGACGGGCTAGTCACATTTGCCGACGAGTTGCATATCTTAAAACCATTTTCGAGAACCCAAATCAAACTTCCCTCAAACCCATATATGAGAGATCAACTTCACCGAATAATTTACTTTGACTACAATACCATATTTAAGGTCGTAATGTCCTCCAATCCAAGTTTAAAAATCGACTACTATGATCTTATGTGCCTCGATCATCGGGAGAAGAAGATGTGGTTCTTTAAACATGGTTCGCGGGAATTGGATTTAATACATGTTCTACAAAACCACAGTTATAATGATATACTCTGCCAAAATGGGAACTTCTATATTGTGTATTGCAATGGAAATGTCCAAGTATTTAACTCTGCTAACTCTACTTATTGGGGAATTCCACAGCCACAGATAAACACAGTTGGGTTGGATGTTAAATATTACTTGGTTGAGTCATTAGGGGACGTATTACTTGTTTGCGTTCGATTATTTGAGTTCGAAGTTTTTGAAGTTTTTAGATTATATGCAAGTGAAGGATTAATGAAGGGAAAGTGGATTGAGGTGAAAAGCTTAGGTGATCAGGCAATCTTTTTGGGCAGCAGATACTCGTTATCATTCTCGTTCCATGAGTTTACAGAATGCAAAGCGAATTCCATCTACTTTCATAGACCTAAACTCTCAATGCACCGAATTGGAGTTTACAGTTTAGAAACTGGCAGTATAAGGTTTATTGATGATAGCTCATTCTTTTGTTCGGATGACCCGGGCATTTGGGTCACGCCATATTTGTCGTGAGGACAACCTCTTAGTGATGATCACTTATGGTTTAACAGTTTCAAATCAAGTAGCCTGATTATGTTTTAGATTTTAAATCAATTTTCATTAGTACTTAATTTCTTATTATTTTAATGTGTTGGATCGCGTTTAACCTCAATGAATTTTGGATTTAATTGATATAACTTAATTAGCTTATACTTTTCACATACTTCAGTTTATGTACGTTCTCATTGTTTAGTATCAACTGCAATGGTTGAAATCTTCGTCACAACACTTGTCATATAGCAGTTAAAGATGAGATGCACAAATATCTTGATCTCGTCTGTTTTACGTTAAATGTATTATTAGGCTGTCAAAAAGTCGAAAAAATTTGACTTCAGAAAGTTGTGTATTCTGGTGGTGGTCGTGGTGCCCAAACCTATTTCTCAGTTTAGGCCATATACTGGTGGAGCGGTGGTGCTCAAACCCTAATTGCATCTTTTTTATGCCCAAGAAACTAGAAAATTTTCATCCACTTTCCATTTTCTAATGAAAATTTGATACTGACTCCAGAAAAAGAAGCACATCACCAAATCCAAACAAAATTCTAAACAGAGAACCAAAGAAAATAGGAACCCTAGTAGTAGACAACCACTAAAAGAAACCTTGCTGTGCCTGTAACATGAAGTCTCATCTCTCACAATTTAGGGTTTCTACCACTGAGAAATATGAGTACTAAAGTTTGATATGCATAAGACTAATCTGCATCGGAGACCATGTCACTGACCCTGAGGTTTATGAGGCCCTGGGCGAGGTCCGAAAATAAAGCCCCCTACTGGGGAATTTTTTTTTTTTGGTAGGGCATACTTAATTGTAAATATTTGATGAAATTTGTAAACAAGGTAAGAATTTAAACCACCCGTGAGAGTATATTATACAACTGTTAGGAGTTGAATCCAAGCCCAAGCTAGGAACCCAACAGGGTTGGGGTGTCCTATACAGACTCCTAGCAAACAGAGTTGGGGTGTCTTATACAGAGTCTAGCAAACTCATAGGCCCAATAGGGTTATGGGGAGAGTTAGAGTAGAATAGGGAATCCTTCTTAGTAGTCTATATATATCATTGTACTATGAATAGAGAACACGGTTATGATAACCAATAAATTTTTTTCTCTATTTCTCTCTTGTTCATGCTTTACTATTATTCTGCTCTAGATCCAGCAACTACTTTTTTTGTGATTCTTGGGGCCTTTTTTTATCTAGTACTTTACCATTTGGATGCCCCAAATTTATATTAAAAAACATAGAGGTGTTAGGCTTCCCGCCTCTTGCGCTTATAGCCACGACTGTCAGTTTCAATTCCCTATGTGTCTCGTGCCGCTCTATACACTACTCTATCTCTCCCTCCCTAGCCCTAACGGCCTAACACCTCCTTCTCTGATCCAGGTACATCTCTTTTTCATCAATTATAATTTCCGTCTCTTTGAGGTTGTAATTAGAACATATAGTTAACATAGATACCTTACAATTGCACTCCAGAACCGTCGTTTTCTACCTCGGCAACCACCACTAATGTTGCTACATGTTGAGGATCAAAGCGGATTAATTCTCACTTTCTTTAGTCCTCATACTCAAAAAATTCACAAAGTTGAAATCCCCGAGTTTCAGAATAAGTTGATGTGTGGGGTTTTCGAAGACTGGCTAATTGCATTTGAAGGGCCAACGAGGGAGATTCATCTCGTGAAACCAGTTTCGAGAATTCAATTAAAACTTCCGTTAGTGATTCCTAATGCTCTTAAAGAAGACCTTCAAAGAAACATTTACCTGCACTGTGATACCAGATTTAAGATTGCAATGTCCTCTCGTCCTAGTTTAAACACCGACTACTACAAGATCATGTGCATCAATAATGAGCAGAAGAAGATATCCCATTTTAATTATGGTTCACAGAAATGGAATTCGATGCATAATTCAGGTGACGGTTATCATGATACAATCTACTATAATGGGAAATTCTATATTGTGGACTGCAGTGGAAAGGTTCAAGTATTTAACTCTGCCAACTCTTTAAAAAATAGGCGAATTCCGCTACTGCAGATAAAGCGGCATGCGAAATATTACTTGGTTGAATCATTAGGGAACTTATTACTTGTTTGCTCACGAAAACTTAAAACAGCTGAAGTTTTTGAAGTTTTAGATTAGATGCAAGTGAAGGGTTAAGGAAGGGAAAGTGGGTCGAAGTGAAAAACTTGGGTGATCAAGCAATCTTTTTGAGCAGGAGATACTCGTTATCATTTTCGCCCCGTGATTTTCCAGAATGCAAAGCGAATTCCATATACTTTCATAGACCTGGAAACTCAAAGCTTCGAATTGGAGTTCACAGTTTAAGAGATCACAGTGTAAGGTTTACTGGTAGCTCCTCATTTCTGACCGACGGCACAGGCATTTGGGTCACACCGAATCTAGGGTGAAAAAACTTTTAGTGACTTACGATTGAGTGATTTCTTATATTTCCGTTTATTTGATTTCTTATCTTAAATAGCCAGATTATATTTAGGCCTTGATTTCATATCATTACATTCTTATTGGTGTAGCTCTTCTACGAGCATATGGTGGGTGGATTTTCCCAGTCATCAGAGTGAATTCAATCCACCCCACAGCAGTTGATCGTTAAAACAAGGTGAATATCACTTCGGCAGTTTTGAACTGCGCAGCGTCATCAACGCATAGGATCAACCCACGTGTCCCCATCTCAAACGTACAAATCTGTAGCGCAGTTTTAAACAGCGCGTAGTAAGGACTAATAAGGAATTGCCAAAAAAAATTCTTTTTTTTAAAAATTAGCCGCGCAGTTAAGAGCCGCGCGGCATCTCCCTGCAATTTTTAGGCATAACTTTGGTTTAAAACATTCAAGTGTTATTTCAAAGAACCAAAAACATTCCAAACTAGCTTACCAACCCTTACTCCACAAGTTTCCCAACCCAACCCATTTCCTCCGTTATCGACGCTGTTAATCGCTTAAAAATGTTGGGAGAGTCTAGTTCGCGACCGAGACATAATTTTTCCAAAACTAAACGTAACGTAAACACCGAAGTAAAACGAAGGGGTAACAAATTGGTAACAAATATTTGGCTTACAATTGAAGTCAAGCAGCAATCCCTCCCCAACACTCGAGGAGTTGAACCGAGTAGATATCCTCCTGGACGGCTGGGTCCATATTTGTGTTGGATCGGAGGAAATGCCGGTAAGTTTTGTGTAAATTTTAAGTGTTATTAACGTATATTGCAATGTGTTCGATGAAATGCCCGAATGAAAGTCTAATGTGTTAATGTGTTTTTTTTTTGTCAGAACCGAGATGAAATACAGTGTAGGGGATCATTGGATAAGGTACTACTAAAGTGGTACCAATGGATTGCGGGGTACCCGACGTTGAAGAAGTTGGTCAACGATATAGGTTTTGAAGAGTTTTGCTCGATTAAGGCGGGAAACTCTTATAACCGTCTCATTCATGCTCTCGTGGAACGGTGATGGCCTTCCACCCATACCTTTCACTTCCCTTGCAGGGAACTGGGTTTCACACCGTTAGACTTTGTCATGCTAACGGGATTAAAGTTTGGGATAGATCGCGAACTCCCGTACGACAAGAGGTACTCCAAGTTAGAGAAAGCAGAAAAGATGTTATCGGGGATCACAAGCACTGACATCAGGTACGGTAACATCACTCTCGCCTATTTTAAAATGTGGAAAGAGCCTTTGAATCCACGTCTCAACAATTACGACCCACAAATGGATATCGTGTATGCGAGGGCATTTATTGCCTATATGATGGGTAATCTCTTCTTCTTAAATGGTAGCACATCTCTTCGGGCGGGTTATCTTGCAGCCTTGACAGACTACGATATTATTGGTACATCGAGTTTTGACTGGGGTACGCCGATTATGACGACTTTGTATCGGGGACTAGATGAAGTCTCAGTTCTGAAGGACGGAAAGGTGAAGAAATCGATCACCGGATTCTATGTGATGTTGGAGTTATGGTTTTTCGAGTACTGTCGGGTTGGAATGTATCTAGTAAAGGTACAAAACTTTAACCATATTTATCCCCGTGTCCACCTACTTATAATATGGATGAGTTGTGGCATCAATCCCAAGGAATGCGGTATGCGGTATATGAAGACTCGAGACAATACGTTGACCGCACGGACGAGTTAGAGGGGGAGCTGAGGCGGGCACACGAGGTCATCTGAGAAACGCCCGAGAAACTAGCTGAGATGTCCATTTCCTACCAGATAGAGCCAGTTGTGCAATGCACCTATGACGAGAGTTTCGCATGTAACAGACGCGTCCGCCAAACAAAAAGAGGTCATCCCAGTTAGGCATTCTTTTATTTAAAAATTTGATTTATGTTTTGTTTAAACTACGTTGAGTATGTTTTGTTTTGTTTAGAACTTTTATTTGCTATGTTAAAACTACGTTGAGTATATTTTGTTTTGTTTAGAACTTTGATATGCTATATTAAACCTCTCATCATCACATACTCAACCTCTCATTGTAGATTGTTACATTTGCTACAACTAATACTGGGCCAATTTGTTGAACTTAGTAAACTTAGCAAAATCATTTATTTTTATCCTAAATGATGCTCAATCTTTTTTTTATTCAATAGAGTTGCATTCACTGCAAGTTATACTTGGTTGAACCCATCAAATGTGCCTATCCTAATTGATGTTGTCACTTGATTTATGTGATATATGTAAATTAGGCAGGCCTTTTTTTTTGCTCAGGGAGAGCAGTACAGGTAAGGCAAAGATCCCACGGCTCTTTTTATTTAAAATATATTTAAATCAAGTAGAGCAAATACAATATAACTTCAACATAAAACTTGGAAACAAAATACATTTGTCACGCCCCAAATTCTAATAATTAGTATACTAAACCAATTACAGAAATTCGAGGACGGACAGGTCCCCAATGATAACCAAGCCAAAGATAAAGTTAGGCTCGACAATCTAGTGGTGCACAATACAGAGTAATAAGAATAAGACAACAGCAAAAGAAAATAACAACGATAACTATGCTAAAATTCTACAAACCTGAACATGTTAGAGACAACAATATCAAGAATCGAAACTCTCACAAGGCATCAAATCTGCGATCCAAACTAATAACAGAAAGTCAAGCCTTTAGCTTTAGCTCTCCAACAGGATCGCCTCAACCACAACAGCTACAACTCTAGATCTGAAATGTTTATATTGCAAGTGTGAGCAAACCACGGCTCGCAAACTTCCCAAAATAGCTGAACAATTATACCGACCAATGAGATGATAATAGTAATAATAAGATATATGAATTTACTAATGATAAAATGATATATGCTAATAATGCTAAAGATGTCTAATCGAGATGTACAACAAACCTAATTTAATAAACATATTAAGCTAAAAAGCCAGATGAAAAAGAATACTAAGACTATAAACTACACTACGAGTTAAAGAGAAGCTCTAAGAAGAATTGTCCTATAATTTGGTTTCAACCGTTAGCGTATGACTTAGACATTTAAAGAGATCATTATTGGATACAAGGGGTTCAATTTTTGTCAAGCTCGACCACGTTAAGGATATTTTACTTAATCAGAGTGTTTCGGGCGTTTCAACCCAAGGAGCCTAGTATCCTCACATTATTTTACTTCCAAGGAATTTTAACCTCACATAGGATAAGATGGGTACCAAAGGAGAACTAGCTCATACCATCCCACACTACATGATGGGTACCATAGGTATGATAGTAACATGCCCAAACTCACATACTATTTTAACCCGAGCTAGGAATCTTAGTAACCTATCGGGGGTTAGCCGATTTAAAGTTAGTTTATGTATCCGACCTTATTATCGAAGATATCAACTTAAGGAATCTCTATGATCCTAACGCATACATGATTACCATCAATTGCTTGAGTACAATAGTAGTCAACGCAGGCTAGTGCGCATGGGATAACCTACATGTCTCCAACGCGTAGTCAACAATCCCCAAGAACAGAGTTTGCCCACAACCGGCCAAAAAGGAAAAGACCTTTCCCTTACCTCTGGGGGCAGGAAAATCATGATCGGGATAGTGGACCCAAAGCTTGGGTATGGGTCTTTTGTCGAGAGCTCGCGCACTACCTATGAGTCAGTATGAAAGAAAAATAGGACAAGAAATATCGTCTACTATATACCCCAACAAGAAATGCCGTCAGGTCCTATACCCCAGGAGAAGAGAAAAAAAAACAGTCTCTCTACTTGGTTCTCAGAAGCGCAGAGGTAAAAGGGCCACAACGGAAACGAATGGAGGGGTGAGTCGCGAAATGCCTGACTTCTTCTGACTCTTTAAAAACTCCTTTTATAAAAGGACCAACACTACTCCCCTGGCTTGTAGCGTAGCAACTACTCCTTTTAAAGCTAACTCAATACCTATTCTTTTAGCTTTAGCAAGAGCTAAACTACCCTCCAACTTCCTTCGTTCTAGTAGGTCTGGGTGGCATATCCCACGTTTCAAGGATCCTAGGTGAAATCTCAACTCTTAAACAGCTATGTACTTAAGTCTCCAAAATAGATGGACAGGAATTCCACTAGGTTCCAACATCAATGGTGACAGTACAAACATTGAATAACAACCTGACGCTCAAGGACAAAGCCACGAGAACGCTCAAACGAGAATAATTTCCTAAAACTCACAACGAAGTAAAAAAAAAGCTTAACAGAGTAGCTCTACAAGCTCGATGAAACATAAGGACAGTAAGTGCCACATCACGATGAGTTAATAACCCTAAAGCAAACTATCAGATGTTAGACACCAACAATCGACTAAACTCAGGATAAACTGCCAGTTCACAACAACAGCTAAACAATCCAAGAGTAACAGTGTTCATAGTCCTCGTTCTTTCTTATCAAAAGAATAACAAAACATAATCCACACTCGATAACGGAACCCAACGCTCTCGTATCAACTACCGAATCAACGACATTGCTCAAGGACAAAGCCACAAGAACACAGAGTACACCTAAAGTAATTCTAAGACTAATCACTATAATAAACTCCAATGACAAGCTCAAAACCAAAGACCATGTCTTACGAGAGCTATACCGTTCAAGCGACTTGACATAGAACCAAAAATTATATATTATGATCTTACTACGTTATTAATATCCAAGGACGAAGCCACGAGGATAACGTAGACAAACCCAAATAGATAGTGCCTAATCTCATTATCATATGTCTAGGAAACTAAACTACCGAAGTTGTTTTTATCTAATAAGTGTTAACTATAATGTCTAAACTGTATTCTACTTAATAGTAGCTAAACCACGAGTCGTTATTTCTACATCCAAGTTCCTCTTAAGCATAAACATAAGATACTCGGATTTACAAATCACAATCTAAAACATGTCAAGAACGTCATTTCGAATAACCAAGTCATATACAATGTGAGTAACATAATATCAGTAACTAAAATCAAATGCATAATATTAACATTGTTAATCAATATAAAAGCTAAGATATTAAGGGAGAGTAAACTCGCCTGAAGCAATGCTCAAGATGAATCAATTCAAGATTTATAACTCAACGCTCCAACAATGGTATCTTACAAACTAATTGATCCAAATCAATCCACTAGCCAAGCAACACTCCACCGCTATAACCCTAGTATAAACGATTTAGAGTAAGCCTAACATAAAAGAAAAACTAAACCAAATCATAAACCAGCCACCCAATAATACATCCGACCAAGAACATGTTATACCTAATCCTAGAAGAGCCAAAATCCACCCTAATGTATGACCACAGGAGTCCAAAAATCAGACTTAATAACAGAAAACAGTTTTCATAAACCACACATATCACCATCCTATCAAGACTAAAATCAGCTCCAAAACGTTAAACATTTGTGTAACACAAGTATGAGGAAAAAAACAAGCATTGATTACTCTTAAAGGAAAGGGAAAGTAGATTAGATAAAGGTCTAAAACAACACCTATGGTTTTAAGAAAAAAACTGTTTCAAAGAAGTAAACAAATTAACAAACTTTTGAAACACAACAACAATCTCTATAATCATCTCTCTAAACCCAACTCTACAGGAATCAAACACCAATCACTTACAGTAATAATTACTCTTCAAATCTTCTCTAATCAAATACCAAGCAAGCAAGAGGGTTTACTGAACTGAAAATCAGATTATAAAGTTGAAAAGCAACAGGGAATTACTTACAAAAAAGGGCAGCTGCGATTGGTAATGGATGATTAGTCGGTGATTGAATATGGTTAAAACAACCTTCTCTCTACACTTTAGAACAGAAGCAATAAAGGGGGTAGCAACTGAAACATAATAGCAACAATGCCGATTTACAGGCAGCCCTCTCCCTGCACTCTAGAACGGGAACAACAAAGGCGGCAGCAACTGAACCGCAACAGTTGTCTCTACTCCCTCTCTCTAAACCCAACTTGATCTCCCAAAATCCTAAGGTAATAGAATCAATATAATAGGGTGAAATACTCATCCAACAAGCATGAAAATCAAGTAGAAAGAACAACCATATACTTGCAATTTTCGGTTGGAGAAGGTGGGTTGATCAGCACCTCACTCTACTCTCCAATTCTAATCAAAATCAGCCTAAGTCTCCAATCTCCCAAAAACTCCCCAACTCTAATAACTACAAATCAAATCCCTAAAATCGATGTGTGTGGTTATCCAATGGAACGGTACTACGATAGCTACAACGAAGCCTACCCCATATGGGTAAAACGGTACTTTAATGTTCACATTCACAGTAAGCATATACACCATACTAAGAGTTCTGATATAAAATGATGGAACACAATGCATGATGTCAAGGAAAAATATGGATGCATAATTAATTTATTTAAATAAAGAAAAAAAATCCGGGACATTACAACATTACTTTAGAAAATAAAAAAAACAATGATGAATACTACATTACTCCGCCCATTTTCGATTCCACAAATACGCGACAAGTTCATCTCGTAATTAGAAATGAGCACCTTCATTTCTAATTTCATGAACCTTCTAGATGTACTCTGCCATAATGTTGATCGCGTGTCTTGGATTTAAGTTCCTTCTAATTCTTCACGGATGTTCTAAACTCGGGATCAATGTTCATTTGCCAGATGTAAGTATGACGTTCATCTTCGACGATCATATTGTGAAAGATTATACATGCATACATAACATTTCCTAGATCACTAGGGTTTCCAAAATCGCGCACCGTGTGCCAATATTTGAAACCTAGCTTGTAATACCCCAAAAGTACGTTCTACGTCTTTCCGACATGCTTCTTGCATCTTCGAAAAATGTATTTCGGTATCGTTGGACGATTTCTTATGGTTTGAACAAGTGTTTACCATTTTGGATAGACTCCATCCACTAAGTAATACCTCATAGTGTGCGGTACTGTGCCTATATTATAATTGCACGGCGGTGTAACTCCATTAAACAAGTTGTTGAAAAGCCACCCTTGATGCAAGACGTTCACGTCGTTGTTAGATCGGGCACCCCAAAGAATGCGTGTCATATCCAAAGATCTTGCGATGCAACCGCTTCTAGAATCACCATCGGGATTTTCTTATACCCGGTATATTGTCCTGCCCACCCGGTATGACAATTCTTCCATTTCCAATGCATACAACCTAAACTACCTAACATCCCCGGGAAGCCTCGCGATCAATTCACTTTTAACAAGTGTAATGTATCGTTTTCATTGGGAGATCTAAGGTATTGAGCTTTGAATTGTGTTATAATAGTTTTACAAAATTCTTTCAAGCACAAAATACTCGTAGACTCCCCAATCTGAAGGTATTATTCTTGGGCGTCTACGCTCGTACCGTAGCATAACATGCGAAGTGCGCACGTTATCTTTTGGTGCGGGGATAAGCCCATTGTCTTAGCGGTATTTTCTCTTTGAATAAAATAGGGGTTCGAAGAAAGTATTTGATCATAAATACGTTGATACACACATTCGCTTATACGAAATCGACGGCGAAATGGGATACCTTTGAATCTTGGGTTGTCACCGAAGTAATCCTGATTAAGGCTAAACTCCCCCAATTTATGATCACGGTTTTTCCGTTTGTCAATCCTTCCTATTTTACTACCTCACCGCCTCCGTGATGATATCGCCTATTGCTTCTTCTTTTTTGCTTCTCCTATCTCAATCATAATCTTGTTATACTCGTGCATCATCTCAATTTGACGTCAGAAGAGCTCTTCACTTCCGGACAATGATGAAGACGATAACTCCAAAATGAGAATGATGGGTCAACAATGAGTAGGTCAGCCAGGATTTCACCAGACATGATTCGGCAAAATTAATAGCAAAGGAAGAAAGTTGAGTTTTGAGATATAAGATGAATGAGTTGATTGTAGAAGAGTAAGAGAGTAGAAGATGAATTGGTTTTATAGATAGAAAAAACTAACCGTTGAGCATCTTGTTGAAGAAGTTTGATCAGGGAAAAACCAAGGAGAACCAACATATATATCATGCAGGCTCTTGCCGCGCAGTCAAGAACTAGCCGTTTGCAATGGTTTAAATTTCAACCGTCCACCTATCTCCATCTTAGCCGTTGTATATACGTGCAGTTCTGAACTGCGCGGCATCAATCCACCAAAAATCCACCCAGATGGTGAATTCACCCTCCCTCCACCCTCAAGGTAGAAAATGGGTGGACACGTGGACAATTAACCTAGCTGCTGGGAGGTAGATTGGTTGAGAAGAGGGTGGATTTTTGAAATCCACCTTGCCACGTCATAATTAACCTTGACGTTGTGGATGCTCTAATGTGGTGACTAATACGATTAGATGTCATCATCTAATCAAAGATAAACTGCATTTATTTTTTCCGAACTCATGTTTTCGATGTATTCGTGACTTATTTAGATTTACCCATTTATGACCATATATCTTGAATTGCTATATCGCTTTTTATCAAACTTAATTTAGTGACGTGAAAATAAATGCAGTATACCTGCAGATATACTGTATCTGCCATTGAAATCCCTATATGATCACATCAAACGTTAATTTAAATTTGAGAGATCCAAGATCTGATGGCTTACCACAAGATACTGCAGTTTTAATGAACGATAAACCAAAAGATGCTAGAGTATAATCACACAAGACTCGTGCCAAACCAAGTGGTTATGGTATCAAGAGAAAGCAGTTTGGGGGACGACTCCAGTTCCTTCCACGATGGTTACCTTACCTCCACTCCAGCCTTCCCATAAACTGAAACTCTTCTTCACTTATTAAAGATAATGGGCGAATGGATTTTCAGGAGCTATGCTAGTGAGGCGCGGGAAATATTAATGATTTTAATCTGACAAACCTTCTTCGGAGCGTAGATAAAGCTAATCACATTTTAACCTTGTCTAAGATGTTGTAAACGCAACCAAAACTGTGTAATCTGCGAAGCTACAACCTATCGTATTCGATGAATTACAGTGTCTTTAAGAATCCCGTACCTTAGCTGTTATAATTCCTATTAATAACCGTGTGTCTGGGTGCTCCCAAAGTTACCACCCAGTATAAATCGGTCGCCCTAAGCCCTAAGGTATGACTTATAAATAAAGGGCAAACCCTAGTTTTTCATTAATAGAAATTGCCTTCCTCTATGTATTCTAAGTAAAATAAGATATGTATTTCCAAATATAATCACAATTCTAACAATAGTCCTAAACAAAAGAGGAACCCTAGTAGTAAACAAACCCTAAAAGAAAGCTTACTGTAACATAAATCCATCTCTCACAGTTTAGGGTTTCTACTATTGAGAAGTATGACTACTTGTGGTTGGAGTGATCTACATTCCGATCTCTTAACTTTGATCTGCACAAGACTAATCCGCATCGCCGACCATGTCCGTTTCAGTTCAATATGTGTGTTGTGGCGATCCGTTGCACTTGAGAACCGTCATCTCTTACCCCGTCAGCCACCAGTGTTGTTGCTCCATGATCAAGATCGTAGTGAAACCCTTACTTTCCTAAGTCCTTATACTCGCACAATTTACAGAGTTGAAATTCCCGAGTTTCAGGATAAAATGCTATGCGGGGTTTTTCAAGAATGGCTCGTGGCAATAGACGACATGCGGGAGTTTCATCTAGTAAGTCCGTTTTCGAGATTTCAAACCCAAATTAAACTCTCTTCGGTCATTAAATTTCGAGACGAACTACTTAAGCAAAGGAAGTACTACAATTCAATTCTCAAGTTTGTTTTGTCCTCCAACCCTAATTTAGACGCTGACTATGAAATTATGGGGATCGATGATTACAGTAAGGACTTATGTATCTTTAAACCTTGTTATGGTTGGGCTAAGGGAAATGACGACTTATCTGACGATGATATAATATATTTCAACGGGGCATTTTATGTTGCGAAAAGTTTGGGGTATGTAGGTGTTTATGATTCTCGTTTTGGCCCAGGCGAATTCGTAATTCCAATCCCGCCTGTTTGTTCAACCCTGATTCCATGGATGACCATAATCAAGCTTTACTTGGTTGAGTCCTCTGGAAATTTATTGCTTGTTCGTAGAATACACTCATACTTTGAAGTTTACAGACTTGATACAAGTAACGGACGGTGGACAAAGGTGAAAAGCTTAGGTGACCAAGTTATTTTTTTGGCGGAAAAATTCTCAATGTCATTCTCCGCTCATGACTTCCCCGAATGCAAAGCGAATTCCATCTATTGTAACGATATGAGAGGCTCAAGGTGCTATATTGTAGTTTTCAACTTAAATGATGGTGTTTTAGAGTATTTTGACTCCATTTTGTGGGGGGCTACAGCCCCGGCCATTTGGGTCAAGCCTTGTCTAAGGTGAGAATAAATCTTTTTCTAGGACTTGTATCGAGTTGGATGATCTTAATTTGCAAATCAGTTGCTTTGATAAAATGTGTATAGTTGTAATCTTCTAGGGTTATCGTGGTCGTGATTGGAATGCTTGCTTATGATTTAGTTAGAGATGATTTCAGATTAACTTTAATTTAGTTGGACCTGTTTTGCACAACTATTCAGCACAATCTATGCTCGGTTTAGACTTCTGTACTACAGTGATCTGGTGGCACTTCTTCACTAATCTTGATTTCATATCGTTTGCGAATTATTTAGACAAAACTTGTCCCATAAATGTCTCAAAAAGTTTAATCATTTATACAATCTATGATTATTTTCAGACTACTGCCCCTTCTCAAGCCTACACCTTCGTCTAACGTCTCAAAGTAACTAGCCAATTGAACACAACCAATAAGTGCGGCTTTTAATTCTGTATGAACTAGCGCAAATGCTTCTCCTTTGTCTATAACGCAATACGAGCCCCAGATCCAGCATTTTAGTCTGCAGAAGAAAACCTAAGGATATAAATATGATAGAGCTAGTTTCTGATATCCCCTAAAATAAAAATGAGTCGTTGAAAATTTTAGCTCGATTTAAGAAAATAATAGTAATAAATATTTGCTGATATCTCCCAACATATATAGAGGTTCAAAATTTTCTATATGTCGTGAGTAATGCCTATTCTTTGACTTCATCATTGCCACGCTAATAATTAGCCTCATACAATCCACATCGGCATAAAGGAGCATCAGAAATGCTCCTTAAGCAGACACATTTCAAAAGAAAACAAAAAACAGAGCCTACATTTTGTAAATCAACACTTCATTTCCTATCTGTGTAAGTAGCTGATTTTGTATTAATAGTAAAGATGATATATAAGAGAAAGGGAAACCAAAAAACCTAGATCGACCCCTCCTTTACTCAGACAGACAACCTAGATTGGCACTCGTGAGAAAGAGAGTGAAGCAAGATCTAATTAGATTTATAATACTTCATAAGAAGCTCTTCAACTCGATGCAGAAACTAAGGTCTTCTCAAATTCAACACTCTCATACTGGAAGGAAGACAGACTTCCTTTCCTACTTAGCAACAATGCCGTAAGACCTCACTGCTATAGACGTTGCCTTACACATATATAAGACTTCTATCGAACATGTTTTCCCCAGAGACTGCAGTGTCCATTCGAAGTTCCTGGCATCTGAATGGTTATACTACTCGAAAAAGCAGTTTGGATAACCTCACATTCCTGCCACTATGCTCACCAGCCTAATCCCGTATGCTTGCTCTCATAGTCCCAGCATATTTCGAACGCTTCTTTACTTGTATAAAATCTCCCTTTATAATGTGAGATTGGAGTTTCTAAAAATTTGGTAGCGGGTAATATTAAGATTATCAGTCTGATAAACTGCGTAACCTCGAGAGTTGTGGGCATATGGCCAACTTTTTTTTTTTATGAAAGCACCAGAGTTTGTTTTCCATTGGTGATTGCGCACACTTTGAAATTTACAGATTAGATACAAGTATCAGCCAGTGGATAAAGGTGGAGAGCTTAGGTGACCAGATGATCTTTTTGGCAGAAAAATTCTCGATGCCATTCTCTGCTAGTGACTTTCCAGAAAACAAAGCGAACTCCATCTATTATAAGTTTATAACGTTATGAAAGGCTCAATGTGTGATGTTGGAGCTTTCAACTTAAATGGTGGTTTTGTAGAGTATTTTGAGTCTGTTGTGTGTAGGGGGCTACAACCCCGGCCACTTGGGTCACCCTGTGTCTAAGGTGAGAACAAATTTCTATCTAGAACTTGTATCGAGTTGGATCATCTTAATTTGCGAACTCAGTAACTTTTGATATAAATTTCAATAGTTGTAATCTTCTAAGATTGTCGTGGCAATGTTTACGTTTGAATATGTTTTTGTTAGAGGTGATTTAAGATAGCTTAGTTTAGTTTGCTTTACAACCATATACACCTTGCTTTCTATGCCAACTGGAACATCTTTAACAGAAAATGTGTGGCATTGAGATTCTGGGAATGTGTATAAAGTATGTTCAGAAACGAATTCCAGTACGATATTTGGAAGACCTATTGGAAATTGTTAATTGTTCCTAATTTTATATTATTTGTGTAAAACTATTCATTAATAACTATCTCGTAAATGTTTCAGAATGTTCAATGAAATTGATAATTGTGAAACCAATTTTGTATAAATATTCAGCATAATCTCTGCATTTTTGACCTTCTATACTGTTGTGATCTTGTGGAAATTCTTATTATTCTTGATTTTATATCATATATGAACTATTTAATTGACAATTATCTCGTAAATTCAATCAAATTATTATTTTTCCTGAAAATCAGAGTTTAACATGTATGCTCTAGATGATATACAAGAGAGAGAAATCAAATGAGCTGTTTTCTCTTTTCAAGTGATATGATCCAATAAAGGAGCACAATTTTCATATATAGAAAGTCCAAGACTTGTAAAAGTAATTAAAGACCCAAGAACAGATTTATATAACCATGAATGCCTTTAAATAGATCACTAGAATACCCAAAAAAAAAACTAACGAAGAGAGGAACAAACTTTGCCAAGGAATCAAAAGCTAACTTCAGTTTTGAGTAATAAGTGAAACTGTACATATTACTTTGCTAGAAGTACAAGATGCCGAACCTACAATGACAATTCTAACTTTCTTAATAAAGGAGCATAATTTTCATATATAGAAAGCCCAAGACTTGTAAAATAATTGAAGACTCAAGAACAGCTTTATATAACCATGAATGCCTTTAAATAGATTACTAGAATACCAAAAAAAAAAAAAAAAACTAACGAAGAGAGGAACAAACTTTGCCAAGGAATCAAAAGCTAACTTCGGTTTTGAGTAATAAGTGAAACAGTACATATTACTTTGCTAGAAGTACAAGATGCCGAACCTACAATGACAATTCTAACTTTCTTAATAAGAAAAGAAACACACAAAAGTTGTAACAGCTAATAATGCATGAGAAGATCACAATAATAGCAAGAATAAAACTTCGTACCTCAAAAAATCATCACGACTGATTAGGTAGATGCTCGACAGGTGTTAATCCCATCCTTACAGTCGCTTGTGAGATCATTGAAGGTTTCTATTTGTTTCTTCCCCCGTAAGAACACCTCAGTATCAACAGAAGCCTTCATGTAACCATCAAACTCTACAGAATTTCCCTTATTAAGCTTCATGGTTTCTGAGTACCAGTCACTATTCTCATCCCAAAGATCCTTATAATCATTAAGGAAATGAGTGGTGTACTTATCTTTCAAAGGATCAAAGAAGGAAGTATCGGGTTCCTCTGTTGCGATATAAACGGTCCTCCCATCTTCAATTTTGTGATGCAAAGTCATTATAACTGCTTCAGGTGAAGTATCCACTGCTAAATTAGGCCAGAGGTCTGTGTTCCTGGCTTTATCCCCTCCGACAATGTGCACAGAATCAAAATCCCAATTCATTTTTGAAGCAATTCCTGAAACTATGTCCATTAACCTTCTAGATTTCCATATCATGTGCCAAGGCCTCTGGATAACAGACTCGGTCTCCCCTTCGCAAACCCTGTACCAGTAATTATCAGGCTCCACCGACCCAAATTTCCTCATAATTAAAGCATCCTTCATCCCAGCAAGTTTCATTGGTGTAACCCTATAATCTTCCACGAGATAAAGACTTAGACCGTCTTTCTTCTGCCATTTCGTCCAATCAGACCAGAACTGACTCTGATCCAATACAGATGATGACTCCTTCAAATGCTCAAAATCAAAGTAAAACCTGAAGTCCTTTCCCTCCTCATCTTGGTTAGATGAAGTGTATATCGATGACAGACAAATAGTTAAATCCATCACCAGTGTACGATTCAAATACTGAGCTTCACCCAAAGCACACATCAAACTCCACAAGTATTGGTTCATACTCTTGCATCTATCACCACCACCATTGTACATTAAGTATTTTCCACGACTAAATGAGCCTTCAGATTCCACCACGGGAAGTGCATCATTTACAACCTCGCCAACCACAGGTAGAGAACCTATACTAGTCTCTTCCTGCTTTGAATGGCTCTTCTCGACACCTTTCTGATTCTTCTTCTTTTTCCTCGCATTCTTACCCGTGTGATAATCTCCAATCCCAACGACCGCAACAGTACAGTTTTCAGACCTGGAAATTACAAACCTACGGTAATCTTTGTAAAAATTAGCAGTTTTTCCTTCCTTTGGTCTAAACCGCCAGGCCATGTCACAAGTGCTAGAGTTTGATCCGGGGACGGGTTTTCCAAACCGATAGAAATGGATGTCTTTAAATTGCTCTATGGCTGCCATCATCATCAAATGAAAGATCTCAGGATTTGAGCAGTCAATTGGTTCATCCACACCCGTTTCACATTCAATAACCGGAACAGCAGTGGTGCTATTAACGTCCGTAATGTCCAAGAAATCTGCAAATACAGTTTGATTTGAAGCAATAAAGTCCTCCCCAGTTTTGGTGACAGTGTTATCAGATTGAAAGGTGGCATTAGACGTCGAAACAAGGAAATTGGTGATTTTAGTAGATGGATGAAACAAAGGGTCTTCAGGTTGGTAGGTTGCCGCGATGATTGTGAAGATCAACACAGCAAGTACAAATACTGTAAAACAGAGATTTCCAATCATTGCAAGCGCATTTTGCCCGATATTCTCAGGCCGGATACTTCCAGATCTCAATAAAGTGGAACGGCCAAACATCTTCTCACCAGCTACATAACAGAAGAAACAACCAACAATCAAACTCAATTTTAAATGACCGATAACTCACTTAAAATAAATAGCAGTACATATCGGCATCTGAGAGACTTACAAAACTGTAGACTCTTACGGATACATGAGCATACAATGTTTACCACAGTTAAGTAGTTGCAATATATTGTTTACAAAGTGCTTCTTCAACATACTGGGTTATGAAAAACAATTTTGAAAACAAACTCCCCAAGTTTTGAGCTCATTTTCAACCAAATGCGGGAAAAGAACGGAAAATTGATTAGTTTCCTACAATCGCACTTATATTTCTTCACTCATGGACCAAATACAATGAAATTGGCATTCTGTGATTCGTTTCCTTTCTCTCTGATTTCCATGAACCAAAATGCAACAATTAAGTAAACTAATTCGAAACAAAAACACATAAATCGACTAATTCGAAACAAAAACAAAGTCTCAAATTCAATACTAACTAATGAGCTAAAGATAACTAATGATTCTAGATGGATCTGAAACATTTCACACTAATAAGAGCATTTGATCAAACGCAATGAGTAAATAATTCAATCAAATCGATCTACAAAGATCAGTGACACTTGGTGCATAGTGAGAGGTAGATTGTACCTTTAGAGAGATGAGCTCGCATTTGTGATTCGTCTCACTCACACTGGTTTGAAGTTTGAACAATTTATTTAAGCTTCTGTGTCGGTAGTAATTCAACGGTTGATTTTATTTATTTTCTTTTTGGGGGTTTGTGATTGGTCACTAATCATACCAAAACAATAAGGAAGTTAATTGTAGAGCATCTCCGCCGGTGCCTATTCCTTTAAGCTGCTGGGGTGCAACTTTTTTCCGAATTGAATCGGAATTAGATAGCCTTTTGCTATTCTGATTTTTTCGATATGATTATTCCGAATAAGATCCGATCCGATTTAATCCGAACAACATCCGATCATATTTAATCCAAAGTTCATTCCATCTGATTTAATCTGAAGTTCAACTTTCGATTTTTTTTTCGAAATATTCAAAAATCTGATTTTTCTGGATTCATATCCATTTTCATTTTTTCGAAAAAATCGAAATGGAACGGAACATAACATAACGGATTTTCCGTTTCCAAAAAAATCGATTTTTTTTTCGATCGGCCCCATTTCTTATCCGAAAACAAGCCTAACCCTATACGAATGTATAGAGATCAGAGGGCGTCTTTCTAAAAATATTGCAGCACGTAACACTTGTGTGTGCGTTGTTCAAATCTTAGATGAGCTTCAAGCTTCGAAATGGAGCTTAGAGCTAGTCCAATAAGCTCCAAAAATGGTACTATATATGATATTTTTACTTGTCTGAGGATAAGATTTTAGTTTAGTGGTATGGACGTTCTCACTAGATTTGGTGGTTTGCAAATAAATTGAAAATCTTTATTTGGGGTATTTTCACTTCCAAATATCTTTTTGGGGCTTTCTTATAAGAAAATCAATATCAAAATAAATTTTGTAATTCACAAATAATCATTTATTTACCAAATCCCACTATTTTGATTCTATCTGGCTATGCGTATTTATATATGATTAGAAAGATTTGAAATTCACTAGCAAGTATTACCATTATTTCATCAGTTTTCAAGCTTAGGTAAATTGAATGGATTGCACACTTCAGAAAAATTGATTAAAATGACTAAATTATTAAGTAACTGTACCATAAAATAAAAAATTTGATTTCAATGTTTTTCCATTTTTAGAAAATATTTTTCGAACATTTAAGAATTACGAGATGATTTGGCAATACTAGAGATTTTTTGGGCCTAGTCAATTTTTATTTTACAATTGTACACTGCCCTTAACATTTGTTGTTTATCGTCTTGGATCTTCGAAATTGGGTAAATCTCTTTATGAATTGTTTGTTTCTGGTTGATTTGTATGCTTGATTATTATTATCTCGTCTACTTGATTTCTATGTTTGTGATACATTTTAGGGCTATTTGATTGATTTTGATGTAAATTGATTACGTAGAAGCCAATAATCAAGAAGAGCACCATATTAACAAAATGAATTGGGTTTTTGAGGAACCCTAATTTTATTAACTTGAACTCTTGTTATAAACAAGACTAATTTAACTGAATTAACTGTATTAACTAAGAAACAAATAACCTAGACCTCCTTTTTTATAGAACATATGAGGTGTTAGAATTAGGAATCCTAATTCTAATTAAAATAGACTTCTACTTAAATTGGGAAACTGCTAATAACCCATATTGGACCTCTCCAACAGAGCTTAAGCTAAAGCATAAAATATAAAACATTAAATAAACATAGGTCACACGGTAGGTAGACGATCCTATGAGGGATGCGCCACATCAGATTTTGCTTTGATTTTAGGTTGATTTATATTTTTCTTTTTGATCTATATGTATAACATTTTTATCCTAGATCAAGCGGAGAAGAACCTAGAGCTTGTGTTGATTGTTCCTTTCTTCAATGGATTTATATGATAGCAGAGCATTGTGATGGAAATGCACGGGGAATTGGAAAACTGCGTGCAATCGATCTTGTCATATTTACTAAGTGAATACGGGAGTTTTATTCGCATTGGATGGTATACACAAAAATAACCTCAGGGAGTCTTCTGACCTTCTCATTGTTCAAACACCTCCCAACTTTGCTGCTCCGAAAGAATTGAACTTATCCTCGACTTTCAGCTTGTGGCTGCTCGGTCTTGAACTCCCAGAGATACTCATGATTTTTATGAATGAACATATCAATTTCTTTTGTAGTCAGAAAACGACAGCCTTTATACTTGAAGATCTGAAAATACCAACCTTGGGTGCTATTGGTGCTGAAATTGTGATATATGTAATGGAAAGGGGCAAATACGAAACTGTGTTGATAGAGGTGATATTCAAGGTTAAAAATGAGATTCCTCTGAGTACAAGCCTTACAGATCAAAAGAAATGGAAGCGCTTCAGTGTCCATGTCGAGTCAAAATCAAATGTCATAGGGTATATTCTTAAGAAAAATGTTGAAGAGATAATTTGGAATTTGATTGATAAAAATTCGACACAGAAGCACTATAATCTCCATTTTAAGGATGTAATGAGCGGGTTTTCAAATTTGTTTGTGATCAAAGACTACATAGAGCTTGCAAATGTGAAAAAAAACTACACTCTTGACCTCTTCTGCTATGCAGCACTTTGTAACCCCGATACTTAATGCTAACATTTGTTACATGTATCCATTTTCCCTTACTCCATTAATGGATAACACCAAGAAGGGCATACTTGAACGTTCGAAAGATCGAAAGCTCTTGAACTGAAGGCAAAAAATGTGGGCATTTGTTTCCCTCCAATCATTCAAAGTGGACAGAAGGTGGTTGAAAGTCTTAGTAGTGACAAGAAGTTCTATTTTTGTGGGAGGGGCATGTTAGAACATCAGCAGCAGGCTGGCTAAGTTAGCGAGCCACATAGGCGTAAAATTAGAAAAAAATATGACATGTAGCCAGAGGTAGAAAATTGGTCTTTTTCATGGTGGGGATGGATGTCAAAAAATTTATTTTTTTATTTTTTTGAATTTTTTAAAATAAAATAAAATAAAATTGTTGTACGCCAATTCAATTGGTGCTAATTGTATTGACGCTAACATTTAAAAAAAATTAATAAAAAATAATATATACATATATATATACACTGCGCCAATTCAATTAGCACATCTATTCAAATTAAATATTAAAAAATAAATTTAATAAGTCGTACGTAAGCAAAAAATATTTTTTAATAATTTATACGTAATCAATTACACTAGCCCACTGACAACCTGACTTAAAACTGCCTTGCCACATATAACTACTGATTTTCACGATATTAACGCGATTTGAGCAATAGCATTCCTAGAAAAGTAATTTTTGATGAATTTGGATCGCTATATTAGCGATGGTGAGCCTGTTGTCCATGTTCTTAATATGCGACATTGATACTAACTACAATAGCTACTGCTCAAATGTAGTGAGATCGTTTCTGATAGACAGCAATACAGTGGAGAAAAAGGCATACAGGGCTCTTGTGAAGGCCCATGAAATAGCAATTGCTTCCTTAAAATTGGAGAACCAGGTTAGTAATGTCTTTCAAGCTGCGCTCTCAGTGGTTGAGAGATACGGTCCTGAATTTGTGGCTTACCTAACAAACTCTACATAAAAAGGTATAGGCCTCCAATTCTGTAAACATGGGTTGAGTTTGGATGATGATAACAGCCGGGTGTTGAAGTCAGGCGTCATTTTTAATGTCAAACTCGGATTTGATTCATTCCCTTCGAATCTGTCCACAAATTTTCGTTGTTACTGGCTGACATTGTTATCGTCAATAAAGTGCATCCCGAAGTTGTTACTAGGATAAGCTCTAAAGCCCTTGAAGACGTTAGCTTTTCAACCTTCAGGTTTGTCAGTAAACCTATACAAGCACTAGTAATACTCATATGTGGTGGTTGCCGTCTACTCTCTAAGCCTAGATCTCAAAGTGGCAAACCCCCTCCAAAATAATAGTGCTAATGTTTATTTTCTTTTTGCCATATCTGGTGGGGGATTGTTTATTGTTGAGTCGCAAGCCGCAGAAGCCAAAATCCAACCCAATTTGGCTAGCAACAATCTAAAGGAATACACAACAACAATCACGCACAAGGCTTAAGGTGGTTCGGCAATTGCCTACATCCACCGTACAATAGAGAAAGAGTTTATTCAAGATCTGAGGTTACAATCTCACAAATCAATTAGAGGATTCTCTCTCAAGATTTCCTCTACCAATAGATCTCACCAAATGTGGCTCATACAAAATCTAACTCTCCCTTATATACTTGGGAGAGACAAATACAATCACTCAGATCTTGAGGCAAAGAAGAGGTTCGATCTAATCTCAAAATTGAGTTTTACTGATGCCTGTTCAAACAAACAATTTGTCTGTTCGAACAGACCCTTTCTATTCGAATAAAAGCCTAAAATCTATTCGAAGAATTAATTTTTAGAGTGACTTATTCGAACAGACTCAAAGTCTGTTCGAATAGAAAATAGAACAGTCTCATAATTCTCTACCTCGGTAAAGATTTCCCCAACCAAACAAACCGAAATCTAAGTCGAACATAGCCACCAACCAAACAGGCCCAAAACGAAACCTCCTCTCACCAAATGTCTCTAAGGACCCAAGCAAATACACGTACCAAGAAACCCAAACAAACCAACACCCCTAAAGACCAAAATCAATTGTACCAAATCAATGGTTGCCTACGTACCATAGATCAAGTAGCCCATAGTTCCCAAAATCCAATCAATCAATATAAAGAATTTCAACCAAGTCCAAGCAATGATTGAACTTAATTCCCGAAATAACTTTCGTAAACATATCCGCTGGGTTATCTTTGGTGTGAATCTTCTTCAACAGAATCTCACCCTCTTCCAGGACTTCTCTGACAAAGTGATAACGCACATCAATATTCTTTGTGCATTGATGATGAACCTGATCTTTGGCCAAGAAGATAGCGCTCGGACTATCACAAAAAATATCAAGATGGTCTATCTTAAGACCTAAATCGTGCAGAAGACCCTTCATCCAAATAAATTCTTTTATCGCCTCAGTCACCGCCATATACTCTGCCTCAGTAGTAGATAGTGCCACCATTGACTGTAGTATAGATCTCCAACTAACTGGTCCTCCACCAATTGTAAGCACATACCCGGTAGCAGATCGTCGTTTATCCAAATCACTCATATAGTTAGAATCTACATAACCCACACAAAACTGATCAATCGAATCTTGTTTACAAAATTTCATGCCAATATTGATAGTACCTTTGATATACTATAGAATCCATTTCACAGCTCGCCAGTGATCTCTACCCTGACCAAGCATGTATCGACTAACCATACCAACCGCCTGTAAAATATCTGGCTAAGTAAATACCAAAGTATACATCAAGATACCAATAACGCTAGTATAAGGAACTTGACTCATAATCACATTCCTCATCAGTATTTGGAGACATAAAAGCCTTAAGCTTAAAATGAAGAGCAAGGGGCGTACTTATAAATTTTGTGTTCCTATTAATGCCAAATCTCTGAAGTACCTACCTTATGTACATCGTCTGAGAGAGACGTACCGTTCCCTTTTCTCTATTTCTATAAATCTCCATACACAGAATATTTTTTGCATCACCAAGATCCTTCATTTCAAATTTTTTACCCATTTACTTTTTCAGCTTATCAATCTCATTTTTGTGCTTACACACAATAAGCATATCATCCACATACAAAAACAAGTAAATAAAGGACCCGTCACGTAGCATGCGTAAGCAGACACAGTGGTCGTAATGACTCTGCTTATACATCTACCCAATCATAAACTTATTAAATTGTTTGTACCATTGTCTTAAAGACTGCATCAAATCGTACAATAACCTTTTCAGCTTGCGCACATAGTCTTCCTTCCCCGCAACTGTAAACCCACTCAGCTGAGTCAAATAAATCTCTTCTTTCAAATTCCCAAGTAAGAACGTCGTCTTAACATCGAGTTTTTACAACTCCAAATCAAATTGCGCTACCAAGGCCAATAGGATATGAATGGAGGAGTGTTTCACCTCAGGAAGAAAAACTTCATTGTAATCAATCTCCTCCCTTTGACCATAGCCTTTGGCTACGAGTCTTGCCTTGAAGCGTATATCATCATCAAGATATCTTTATTTCTTTATGTAGACCCATTTACAACCGATCACTCTCTTTCCCTTCGGTAACTTCAAAAGTTCCTAAGTTTTATTCTTGAAAAGAGAATACATCTCTTCCTTCATCGCTCCCTCCCAATGCTTAGCCTCAGAACCGTAAATAGCTTCCTTATAGGTGGAAGGAACATCCTTATTAACGACTGACCGGTAGTGCATAGAGTACCATGACCTTCACTTTTGGAAGTACCATGTCCTTTGTATGCCAACTCGGTTTACTTATATCCCTATTTTGTTTACTCGTTACGATTGACTTCACCATCAGAATCTCTTCATCCATACTACCAAATGTTCCACATTCGTCTGTGTCTTCATCATTTGGAATATGAACTAATAGTTCATCACCCGCTGTCACACCGGTAGATGACACCTCCTTTAGTATAGAACTCTCTGGCAAATGTGAAGATGCATCAATCTCCACCCGCTACAATACCCCATTTATCATCTTCTCTGTATGCTTAGAGACATATGACTTCATCATAGAAGCCTTGTCAATAGTGACATCTCTGCTCAGAATGATCTTTTAGTTTCTCGTATCCCATAACTTGTAGCCTTTCACACCATTTTTCTTACCCTGAAAAATAGCCTTCTTTACTCGTAGATCCAACTTACCATCCTTAACATGATAGTATACCGCACACAAAAAAATATGAAGAGTATCATAATTTGTAGTAGGTTCTCCCGACCAAGCTTCCATTGGTATTTTACCCTCAATTGTAGCTGAATGCAACTTATTAATAAGGTAACATGCATATGTCAAAGCATAAGCCCAAAATGTTTTGCCCAACCCAAAATTGGACAACATGCACCGCACCTTCTCTAGCAAAGTAGGGTTTATGTACTCAACTATCCCATTTGGTTGTGGTGTCTCTTTAATGGTAAAGTGTCGAACGATCCCCCCATTCTAACATACTTGCAACAATGGATCACTAGTATACTCCCCACCATTATCTGAATAGAGCAACTTGATCTTTCTGCTAGTCTGAGTCTCTATCAACTTCTTCTACATGATAAAAAAATTTAGGACTTCATTCATCCTCCTTATGGTGTACATCCATACATGCCTAGAAAAGTCATCCACAAAAGACATAAAGTAATGTTTCCCTCCTAGTGATGCATTCTTGGAGGGTCCCCAAAAATTAGAGTGAACATAATCAAGGGTTCTACGAGTACGGTGGATAGTGGTACCAAACTTTACCCTTGTTTGCTTGCCCAATTCACAGTGTTCACATAAGTCCTGTTTGTATACTTTAGTACCCTTCAATAGCCCTTGGTTAGCTAGAACTGTAGTGACCCAGATTTTTAGTTTTTTATTATTTTTATTATTATTCATTATTATCATTCTGCATTTCATTAGCATGCATCATGCATTCTCATACTATTTCATTTCTTAGGTCTTGTGCTCTTTTTATGAGGTTTCGGTGGTTATTGTGGTTTCTGTGTTTCGGTGGTTATTGGGTGGAGGAGGTTGTGGTTGGCTTGGTGAATCCCTTGGTTGGCTTGGTGATGCCCTTGGTTGGCCCGGTGGTGGGCGTGATTATTGTGGTGGTTGTGTTGTGGTTTTGGGAGCCTGGAGTTGGCTTAGAGGAGGCGTTGTTGGTGGTTGTATGGTGTGTGATCCAGGGCGGATCTGTGCTAGGTTTTCTCCTTTAGGTTTCCCCAGCTTTCGTTGGAGGGAATCTTTTGTTTTTGGAGTTCTGGGTTGTTTCTGTTCAGTTCTATTCGAACAGACCTATTTCTGTTCGAATAAGTTTCTTCCTGCTTCATTTTATTCGAACAAACCTTGCTCTGTTCAAATATGTTTCATTCTGTTTTAATTTATTTAAACAACATCTTTCCTGTTCGAATAGATTTCGTTCTGCCTTGTTTTATTCGAACAACATCTTTTCTGTTCGAATAGACTTCTTCCTTATTCTTTTTGTTCGAATAGAAATATATTATATTCAAACAGAGGTGTGTTTAGTAAACCAGCTTGGGTCTTTCTTCGTGATCTTGGTCGTTGGTTTGCCTCGAGATGAGTGTTGACCTTTTAGGGTTTTAATTACCCATTTCCTTTTCATTTCTCCTCACACTCTCTCTCTCTCTCTCGATTGGATTTTCTCTCTCTCAATTGGAACCCTTGCTCCTTTGCGATTTGTGATTCGTCGTGGGAATTGATCTTTGCCTCTTCTTCGGTGAGTAATTCTCTTGTTCCTTTCCTTGTGGTTGCTTCAATTTTGATTTGGTTTCTGTGGAATCCTTTGTGATTTTAGGGTTTCGTGATTGGGGATTTTATTGAGGATTGGAGTTGTGATTTTTTGCAGGTGTTGGGTTGTTTGTTGTTGGCCGCGGTGTTGAGGCGGGTTGTTCTGTTGTTCGTTTGTTGGCGGTTTATCTTTGGCGTTGAGGTTGAGGTTGGTTGTTCTGTTGATTATTTGGGTTGCGGTTATCTTTTATCAGGCAAGTGTCCCTTCATTGCTAAATTCTTTTACTAGTTTAACCTGTGTTAGTTAGAGTTATGCATTTATATTAAGGTATTTGTGATTGGTTTTAAGCTATATTGTTCCTTCGATTGTGGTTGTGGTTTCGGCATTGCTGTTTCCTATCGTTAGGCATGTAGGGAGTGTTTCCCCTGGTTCTTTAGGAAGTTGTGCATTGTGTGGTATTCTCGTGGGTTGCCCTTGGTGGCTGTGTTCCAGTCTTGTAAAGACTGATGTTGTTGGATGTTGTGACTAGTTAATTAGTCATTGTTTGTATCTGTGTTAGGATTGTTTACCATTCTCGTTGGCAGACTTGGTTATCCTATGCATATTGGCCGTGTGGCAGCTGTTCGGTTTTGATCCTTGGGATCTGTTTTCTTCTGTGGTTTTTTGTTCTATTTTACCTTAACGGGATCGGATACATAAACCATCTCTACATCGGTAGACCCTCGATAGGTTACCAGGATTCCTACATCGGGTTGAAATAGTAAAGTGATTCTTTGGCGATAGGTATTATCATACTTATTCACCCATCTGGGAGTGTGGGATGGCATGAGATAGTCTTCAGGAACCGGGCTTCATCCTCGATTTGGTTGAAATACCTTGGAATTATTTCACTATTTCAGACACTGGCTCCGTGTGAAATATCCTTTAGAATAGCCGAGCTTGGACAAAAATCACGCCCATTATATCCAATTCAGATCTCTTTAAGGTTATGTTGTGCATTAGCGGCGAATTAGCCCATCCTATATACATTGACTTCTAGGGTCTAGTTCTTGGTTTCATAACATCATAGCATTCACATTAGGGTTATAGAATATCATATCATACAGCATCTGGGATAATTATAGGATTATCCTAGTCATCATATTACATCGTCACCATATCATATCAGGTCATCACTTCATCGCATCACATCATATCATCTAGCATTTGGGATAATTATGGGATTATCCTAACACATCATATCATATCATCGCAGTACTTCATTGTTCTTACCCCCTTGTCCTTTCCCTTTATTTTGGACTTATATTGCTATCTTTCAGTACCTTTATCATTGTATATCTCATTCACCTCTCCTCTTTCTCTGCACCTGGTATATTAGTTTGTTGTTTAGCCTTGTTGGGCATTTAGTGAGCCGTGGTTTTGTTCACTCTCGCATCCCCCTTTCAGTGGCATGTTGTTGTATGTTTTGCTGAGGATTTCAGCTGTGTTAGTGCCGGTTTTGGCTGTTGCAAATTTTGTTCTGGCTTTAGTTCTTATTGTGGTACTTTAGCTTTCGACGCTGTATATTATTCGGATATTGTTGTATTGATATTCTCAGTTAATATTTATATATCCGTTGCTTCTGCTGTATTCTTTTTTTGCTCTGTTAATGCTAATTTGAATGACTGGGCCTGAACTTGTCTATGGCTCGGTCGTTTGTGGGGCGAATCGGTTGGATTCCCCGACCTGTATATCCCGAATGATAGTAATCGGTAGAGCTACCGATTATTGGATTTTGGGGCATGATAAGAACCCTCAAGGACTTTTTTTTTGCATGCGCCAAACGCATATGCCATAGCCCTGTGCTATCTCTGGAAATGGTCTTCTCATTTCCCAATATAGCAACCCCACTAAGAACAGTTGTACCATCCATATAGTACAAGTTGTTACTTCTTCTTTGACCCTTCAATCCTACCATGGCTCCCTTAAGAACCTTCTTCACCCAATTCTCAGACACAACCTTACAGCCTTTCGCTTCAAGTAAACCCGTCGAGATAATGTTCTTCCTCATCGTCAGAATATACTGAACCTCTTCAATCTCTTTAACCAACCCATTGTGCAAGTTTAGAAGAATGGTATCTATCCCCATGATATGACAAGAATTATCATTTCTCATCAATACCGCTCTACCTTCTAGCTTCTTCAAACTATAAAAACAACCCCTTTCGAGGCAAATATGATAAGTAGCGCCCGAATCCAAAAATCATTCTTTTAAATCAATAACACATGCACTAGATGATATAGTCAAAGAGAAATCAAAATTATTACCACCATTTACCGTGTCTTCAGCCATATTTACCGAAGAGCCCAATTTTTCTCCTTTCTTCTTCTTAAGAAGCGCGGGACATTCATTTTTCCAATGACCTATTTTCTTACAAAACGCATATTGGTCCTTTCCTAAGTTGTTTATGTTTCCACTACGACCTCTCAATTTCAACCGAGAGTTGTTACCAACCAGCTTCCTCTTGTCCGAAGACCTTTCTCGAACTGTCAATACCTCGGACGTCGACTTATCATACTCACGCTTTTCCTTTCTCCAGTACTCATGGTTTACAACCGCCATAGTTACATCCGAGTATTGTAATGAACTCTTCCCGTACGTTATTATTGTAATGAAATACTCAAACTCATCGGGAAGCGTGTTCAAGAACAAATGTGCCTTGTCTTCATCGCCAACAATCTCACTACAGCAATTTTACTAAATTACTATGGTACTTATTAGTGGTAATAGTTATTTTTCCACAGATAAAGTCTGTAGTAAAATGTGCGTGACAATATTTATGCTACAGAATTTTTCTGTCGTTATCCCATTTATGTTGATGCCGAGTAAATTTATGGAAAACTTTTTACCACAGATATAATCAGTAGTATATAATAGAATATGTACCATTATTTTAGTCCATAGTTAATATTATTGCCGCGGCCTAAGATTATGGTGATTTAATTTTTATTTTTAAAAAAAAATCAAAAAAATAGCCAAAACCTATATCACGCAATTCAGAAGAACAAGTTGCATGTCACACCCCAAAATCCAATAATCGGTAGCTAGACCAATTACAGTCATTCGGGATGTGCAGGTCAGGGAATCCAACCGATTCACCCCCATAAACAACCGAGCCATAGACAAGTTCAGGCTCAATCATTGACAATAGCAATATCATCAGAGTAAAAGAATAAGGAGAAAACAATATATATATATATACATCAACTGAAAACATAAATACAATGTCTCGAATACTATACAGTGTCAAGAGCTGAGATCATACAAGAGAGTACTAAAACTGGAACAGGGACAACAACTACAACACCAGAACCAACAGCTGAAACTCTCAACCAAACCCTGCAACTACTCAGCCTCTGAAAGGGGGGAACAAATAGAAAGTGAGCAAAACCATGGCTCACTAATGCCCAGCAAGGCTAAACAACATACTAATAAAATAGGTGCAGAGATAAAGGAGAGATGAATGAGATATAAGAATATTCTAAAGCACATAAATCTATGATTACAAAAATAGAGGAAATTATATATATATAAGTGCAGAAAGGTGTGAAAGAGAAACAATGGAGTGCTGAGATGAATTGATATGATGAACGATTTAATCCCACAATTATCCCTAATGATGGATGATGTGATGAATATGAGATGATATGGTGATGATATGACACAAAAATTGTCCTAATGTGAATGTTTTATGATGTTATGAAACCAAGAACTAGACCCTATGAACCAATATAGTGGGCTAATCAACCGTTAATGCATAATAATCTTAACGAGATCTCAGTTGGATATAATGGGTACGATTGGGTTACCAGCTCAACCACGCTGAAGGATTTATCACTTGGTTAGAGTGTTCCGGGCTTTGCAACCCACAAAGCCAACGTCTGAACTTTATTTTACTTATTCCAAGGAATTTCAACCTCACGGAGGATAAGACGGGGACCAAAGGAAACTGTCTCACACCATCCCACACTCTCGAAGGGTAATATGTATGATAGTGTCCAACCCGAACTTTACCTACTATTTTAACCCGATGTAGGAATCCTAGGTCCTATCGAGGGTCATCCGATGTAGAGCTTTGTTATGTATCTGACCCCGTTAAGTTAAGAGAATACAAGACTCACTGAAAAAAATAGATCCCCAAGGATTAAAGCACAACAGCCGCCAAACCCGGCCAACATACATAGGATAACCCCTGCCTGAAGAAAGCGCAACAATCCTAACCCAACAGCCAGGGCTAGCACATACATTGGATAACCACCTGAAAGACTAGGAGAAACACATCCTATTCAAAGGCAACCCTAATAATACCACACTAGTGCAAACCCTCCTAAAAGACTAGGAGAAACACATCCTATATGCCTAACAATAGGAACAATAATATTGAAATCAACAAATGCAATAGACGGAATAGTATAATTTAAAACCAATCACAAATACCTCAATACCAGTATGCATAGCTCTAACTAACACAGGTTAACTAGTATAGTAATTTAGCAGCGAAGGGACACTCGCCTGATAAACGGGCTCGAATTCTGCAGGATAAACTCAGAACTCCAACAAACCACAATCCAACAAATGATAGGACAACCCGAAGCAACAATCAAGCCAACACCACTGCCTAACACCTGGAACAACACAACTCCGCAATCACCACCCAAAAACCCAATACAAAACCTAATTTCGAATCCAAAATCAAAACCCTAGAATTTGAAATCACAAACACGGGGAGGAAAAGGGAAAACTCACTGAAGGAAATTTGGCGAGGAAAATCAACCCACGAACAACACCAAACACCAAGAAGGAGAGGATTAAGGTGAAGAGGGAGAGAGAGAAGAAGAAGAGAAATGAAAGTGAAACCAAAAGGGATAAAACAACCGCCAGTATCGTTCGAACGACTAAAGCCAAAAAGGAAGAAACCCTAGAAACACAACAATCATTCGAAGTGTCGTTCAAACGAGGACATTCCCTTGGGCCAAATTCCAGGATATATGTCAAAACGTTCAATAGGTTGTTCGAACGAGAATAAGGTCGTGCGAATGGATATAAAAGTCGTTCAAATGAGTACATGAGTCGTTCGAACGACTAGGAGATTTTGGGCCAAGTTCCAGGAGATGAGTCATTTCGTTCGAATGACTATGAATCTTGTTCGAACGATTACTGGAAAATCTCAATTCTCCCAAATCCACACGAACACCCAAACATAGAAATTACCCATACTGAAAACACCACAACAGCACAACAACAACAACAACAACAACGACCACAGCAACAACACACCGCCAACCCAACCACGGGCACCCAACACCACCCACCTACTTCGCCAAACAACCACCAAAACCACCGAAACCTAGAAAAGAAGAAAAAAAGAGCTCCAAGACCTGATAAGAGAAAAGGAAATGCAATACAAGATGGATGATATGAATATGGATGTGTGAGGCATGATGTATGAATGGAAATAATATTCAATAACCAAATAAAATAAAACATAATAAAATAAAATAAAAATTTGGGGCACTACATTGCACATGTTGTATACATCATAAAACATATAAACAAAAGCACACAATTCAATAACTTGTTTCATTTATAAAAATTGGCCCAAAAAATCTAGGTACACTGGTTACATATATATAAGATATACCAATTCAAAAAATACTATATACATGTTCCCTATAATAAATCCAAAAAAACCATGGATTGAGAACCAAAAAAATCAAATGTAGGGGCTTCAAAAGCAAATGGATTAATATAACGGTCTTCAAACCATAATCTTAAAAGTAGTAACAAATCCAAGAATAGGGAGCGTCATCAATCCATTATAAGCCTTGAAAAAGTATGGAATCCAAAGATAGGAAGTACCCTGCAAGAAAATTAACATAACAAATAAATTATAAAGGTCAAACCCTTTGTACTTTTAATTGTTAAACGGATAACAAAAGAAATTTCAAAAAATGTATGAGAGTTTATAAGAATATTCACCTAATACGTGAAACGCAAAAAAATCATCGGGTACTTTATCTTCGTGCCAATTAAATGTTCGTTAAAGAAAATCCCACGTTGACCAAAGACCGGAGAATTTTTCTCAAAAATTATATCAACAATAACCTCATATTCTACCTCCTCGCTTTCCTGGAGACCGGGAAGTACTAACGCCCTCCCAGTGGTAACATTATTCTTGTGGAAGTTCAAGAAATGAGCAACTGCCTCTTCCCGCAAAAGGGTGTAGACATCTACAATATAAAGCATGTGGTACTAATATTAGTATTATATGTACATAATGAGAAACAATAAATTAGAGACTTTTTTGTTGAAAACATTAAGTGCTATAGGTCTGTGGAATTATCAGTAATTTCTGTAACTTTATCAAAAAAATTACAGATTTTATCATTAATGAATGGATTTGCTCTCTTTTTTTTAAAGAAAAAAGAAGACGGGAAAAAAAATAATTTTATTAATGGTAAAACTTAATAATTAATCCATACCCATGATCTTTCAACATTAACAGTAGGTGTTGTAGCACATCCAGATGATCTAACAGAAGCTACCATGTCCTTCAAACTCTCAAACCTAGCATTATTTTTAGCCTTGTATTGGGAAAAGCGGTTCTCCAAATCAATATAGGATTCCTTATCCTCCAAACAGTAAGTCGTTAGTCATATAACTTCATCCAACTCAGAAATAAAGAGTAACATTCTAATAACCATAATTAAGTTATATAAACATAAAAAAGGTATTTATCCTTCTTCAGATTCTTCATCTGAAATCTAGGCAGGTTTGCAAGGCTGAGATCTTATCAGGGTGCACAATTGGGCTAATCTCCTTCTAAGGTTCCAATTTATGGACATATCCATCATATCTGTAAGCATTTAGGTCACCCATTTACTTGTACCGATAAGTTTGTTAAAGTAAGGTTCCTTTCTAACACTGTCTACTTGCATCCCTAATCATGTAATTTGTACAAAAAAAAATGTCATTGACCGTCTCACGAAAAAATGTTGTTTACCTTCTCAATGAGACAAAAATATTTAAGCTGGTATTGATAGCCAGTAGCATTGCAGCTTAACGACAAATATATTAGAGATTTATTCCATAAAAACGATAGATATATTTGTTAGGATTAGCATAACGAACTGACGGTTTTTGTCATAAAACGACATATCTATGACATTAATCATGAATTAACAACATATATAACCATTGTTAATTACCCTTTTTCAAGTAGTATCGCCTTAAATAGAGAATAAAATGTTATAGAACTACCTCCACCTGATGTATCAAAATGCTCATGTGATCCCCCAACATGTATAGACAAAGGTATAGGCAACTGCTCCATAGGGCTTGATGATGATGACGTCGATCGTGGTGGTGGTAGCATCCTGAAACCAAAAAAAATTCACTAGTGTAAGAAAAGTTGTAGAGCTGCAGGGCCATGTTGAAGAAAAGTTCTCGACGAGGACATCGAGATTATTTTAAGTGCGGGAGGGTGTGACGCCCTAGCGAACGCCGAAAACGCCGAACAAATCTACTCGAGCATTTTGAGTTTTGACCTTAAATATATGTTTTTATATCTTAATATAGCTACATGACAAGTTTTGTTGAAAACGGAATTAGCTAAAGGGGCGAGAAGTGCAAGTACGCTTCGTTTCTACTTTTGATGTTTTCTTTTGGAAACTAGCTATTTACTTAGTAGCTATATTAAGGAGGAAGAGTTGGTCCAAACCTCCCCATGACAAAGTAAGCTTTATAGCTTTGATCATCTTGAACCCCTACTCATGGGCTTTCCAAAAGGGATGTTCATGAGTTCTCCTTGGCCTAGGAAAGGCCAGGAGATATTGCCTTGCAATACGGGCCGCTTTCCGAAATAGGGCTTAATAGGGAGCCGGTATTCCCCACGTGCCAATCGTGACGCACCGCCCCTTATAAATAGACTATGTAAATAGTCCAAGCTTGTCACCCCTCTATATATATCAAACTTGGCATATTGAGCTACCTTGATCCACTGTTAAGATAGGTGTGTTATCCGTACCTCGTGCCCAGTCATGATAGATTACGTTGTAAGGATTATTGAGGAAACCTTCAGGGTTGCCGCCTATTACGAATACATATTCGGCGACCCCTCACGAGTATCCAGGATTATCAGGATGTCGCTCTAACATCTGTGAGTATATTCTATTGGCGTCGTCATGCCCAGTGAATAAGGCTTGTACATGCTGGCCACACGGCCTCATATTCTGTTGTGCTCCGGGTACTGTAATATCGACACCAAGCCGGGTCGTGACACATAAAACCTCTGCCATGACAGTAGCAGTAGTGGAGACAACAAAGCCAAGCAAAAATGCTTTCATTGTTAATGCAAGCCGAAAGGGCAGAATACCCTACCATATTATGGGAGTATCAGCGGTCGAGAAAAATAGAGTTCATACCCAAATTTAATAACTATGTTACGAAGTTCTAGAAAACTTTTTTTCTCTGACTTCAATAAGATGAAATTGGTGAAATTTGTACTATTATGTCCCCACAATATTGTTAATATTCTTTTTGGATGAATATTATGAATTTAGTTAGAGGGTACTTAAGTATGATTGCATAAAAACATCACTTTTAGAAATAGTAGACCTTTTCTAATTCTCTTCTGTAACTGAAAAAATGCATTGGGTTTGGAAATGAGGATCGAATAATCTTATCATGCAGTAAATAGGTTACCTGTTAAATGATATTGAGGAAAACGATTTGGAACACTGAAAAGAGAAACACATTCTAAGATTTAACATAAACTTGTAAAGCACACACAATCTGGTTACTATTTAAGATCTCCACGATAACACAACGCTGAATAAGTTCACAAGAACAAACCCCCACCAGATATTGAAAAAATAAAAGTAAACATTTACCACTCTTTTAGAACAAACCAGTCAGAGAAGTCGATTCTTTTTTTCTGGGTTCTCTCCGCACAAGGCGTTCAACAGGTCCAGTAGATACGATTACAAATCGTACTGCTGCTGATATAGGCCGGCCGTGCCTTGCAATGCTAATGTCTTCAAGAGCTTTAGAGTTTCAACTAGTAACAACCAGGGTCGACCCAAGTACCCCTAAGACCCTGTGCGAAAATACAAAAAGGACCTAAATTTTATTTTTTTGCTAGGGGATTAAACACTTGACCTCTTACTTAAGAGATAAAATACCAACCAACTAAGCTAAGTCTTCATCATATATGTTATTCATTATTTTTTATTTTTTTTTCCTCTAACCCTTGAGCAATTTTTTTTATTTTTTATTTTGGCCCTTTTATTCGTGGGCCCTGTGCGGTCGCACACCCTCAAGGCCGGCCCTGGTAACAACTTCTAGAAGACTTTTAGTGATGATTACAGTGTCAGTCAGTAACATGGAAAACATGTGGGGGCAAAGGATGGTCAAGTTGGGATGGAATGCACTCAAACCCAAGTCTGACACTAAAAACCATGCCGACCTTTAAGTCTGCGGTGTTTACTGAATCCAACGTCAACCCATCTTCATAAAACTGGAGGCCTATCCCTATTCCTATAAACTAACTTAGAATGGAGCTAGATAGGCATCGCGAACCTTGTTCCCCCCGGTTTTAATGAAGCAATCGCGGCATCATGGGCTTTAAAGAGAACCCAGTATGCCTTTTTCTCCTTTTCGTTAGACTCTACTAAAAAAGACTTTGCCACATTTGAACAGTACCTATTGCAACTAATTCCAATGTCACATATTAACACACCCGTATCACCAAAAAATGGGTTCTCATCATAGAAAGTGCCAGCATAATTCCGCCCATTTTGCAACTAATTCCAATGTCACATATTAACACACCCGTGCCACAAAAAATAGGTTCTCATCATAGAAAGATTGGAGGGTAGTATAACCCCATGCCTTCTTTTGCCATCCGCTCAAAAGCTACCAAAAATTAAACAATGTCCTTCTTAGTATTTTCCACTAATAGAGCAAGTTCGCACGTTGACATATAACAATTTTTTTTCTTAAGCAGCCGGGGAACAATTTGCCCCATGGCAAAAGATGTCAAAAGCATAGCTTGCTTCACATTAGTAAGCTCTATCTCATCTTTAACCACTAGCAAATCTAAAAACCTGTAAATTACTTCAAAATAATAAATATTGAGGCACTTCCGTTTCTTTTGATCCCAAAGACTCTTACTCACAGAAATATCATTCTCAAGATCCCCCCGAATACACACTACAATAGCTAATTTTGAGTCAGTATAGGCAGCCTTGAATATAACATTCATTAATACAGTTTTTATATTAGCCTAATTTTGCAGCTCAAAATAGCTCAAAATTATATCTTACACCAAATGTACCTGTGACAAAAATTAGTGTAATACTAGAAATGACACAGGTGATATAGCGTGAAAAACTTTTGAATAGATAAAAAATTACGACCTCGAGTTGAGGGTTTAGTAACTGTAACTTTTATTGCTTGAGGCTGATATCTTATTACAAGTGATCTCTTGAACTATAAATGCTTGATCTTGAAATGCGAATTCTTGTGGTGTTTTGAATATAGAAATTATGGGTTTAGAATCTATAAATTATGGTGCCTTCACTCAAGCGCTCACGTGCTGGGATCCGGGGTTGAGGTCGATGTTCCTCCTCATGACGCTTGGAAAGCCGTAGACCTCTATTAATATCAGACTGAGCCTCTCTTCTTAAATGAATTGAAGCTTGTGGTTCGTGCTGAAGATTTCTGGAAATGGCTTTGCTGGTTGCTCCTCGAGGTCCTAATCTTTCTCGTACAGAATTGTAGGAGTTTGCTGGTACTTGATCACGATTTCTAATATGGTGAGCCTGTTGAGTGTCCTGCAAAGCTTATAATACGGTCTACATAGTTGTCATCTGTTCTTCATATCTCTTGAATGTTGCCAAACTAGCTTGACACTTATTTTCGAGCTCTTTGTCGTGGAACTCACGGTCAAGAACTAACTAAGTGTGGAGATTCGCCCGTAATTTAGCTAGCAATTTTGGTTCAACTGAAAGATCGAGTTAGATTCCAGTTATTCACTTGGAAGTGACCATGGTTGGAAATTGATAGTAGAGTAAATGTATGCCTAAGGATATCGTGGAAATGTCTTCTTTCCCACAGACGGCGCCAAATGTAATAGCCTAATTTTGGAGCTCGAAATTAGGATTATCAATGGATCAGATTCAGACAGGATCTGCTATAATCTGAATCCGATCTGAAACTTTATAAGTAACATCCATATCCGACCCAATTAGAAACTTTTATGCTTAAATCCGAATCCGATCTAGTCCGAAACAATTTTCTAAGGTCCGAATCCAAAATCTGGTCCGACCATAATTTTATTTGATGAATAAAAATGTGGATGCAAAGGCTTGAACCCATGACCTTTCATGGGTTTTACGAACTAAGTACCACATAGCCACAAAGCTAGATGTATTATAATCTATTTTCTTATTACATATAATATATTTCTAATAGTTGTATAACATTAACATTGATGAAATATAAACATATCGCTATATAACTTCGGATTGGATATTTATCGGATTGGACTAGGCACCATCCAAATCCAATTCGAAATTATTTTGGATGCTCCTTATTCGGATCGGATTTGGATTGGAAAAAATAATATCCATATCCTAAAAAAGAATCGAATTTCGGATCGAATTTTAGATTATATCCTAAAAAAATAATATCCATATCCAAAATTAGATTTTACACCAAATGTACCTATGTCAAAAATTAGTGTAATACTAGAAATGATACTGGTAATTTAGAGTAGAAAACCTTTGAATAGGCAAAAAACCACGACCTCGAGTTGAGGGTTTAGTAACTGTAACTTTTATTACTTGAGGCTGATATCTTATTACAAGTGGTCTCTTGAACTAGAAACGCTTGATCTTAAAATAAGAATTCTTGTGGTGTTTTGAATCTAGAAATTCTGGTCTCTATCTCCTCTGGAACTTTTCTTTATATAGACCTTACCTAAAACTTATTATCATGTAAAAGTACATTCTCCTGATAATGAAGAAAGTGGTAGTTGAATGTGTTACTATTAGTTTGTGGGAGACATATGTTTTTTTCTTGTTCACTTGCTGTAGTGCTCAATCCATGTTCTTTATCAGTTCGTGGTCTAGGTGTCAATGTTGATTATCCATGTTACGTATATAATACGTGAGTCTGGTATTGAGGTAGTTCAAGTTTAGACTTGGTCGAGGGATTTGTCTCTACAATCGCCCCCTCGCAACTGAAGGCACAAGTGGCTTTAGTTGAGAAATTAAAAAAATCTTGCTGAAAATTTTTGTTAGAAGTTGGAAAGTTATAATGTAGAATTTGACTGGCTGGGTACTCTGTATTTCTTTATAGAACACTGTATCTAACATTTATTATATTAAAAAAGGATTGATTTACTTGACGTTTGGGGTTCCCAGATAAGTTGTTCTTGGAATGATGACTACGTTGTAAATCTATTTTATCATTGAATGTAGGGTTGATAGAAAATAATAATTGTACTATAGCGGTTGTCATCTCTGTGAAAGTATTATATTTTTGTGTATATCTTCTGTTGTACTCTATTTTGAGAATTGTGATGATCAGTTATCAGGCATATGAAGGGGGGGTTATTGTAGAGTTGCAGTTGCGATACTTCAGTAACAAATCTCTGGAGATGCCCACTCCCATACCGGTGTCACCGACATATCATGGGATAACGGAGGAAGAAGCCGGCTGAAGCTGAGGATGATTACTACCACATGTGGCAGTTTCACTATGTGATTTTGTCTGGGGAGCAACATCGAGTATGCCTCCGCCTGCTGGTAGAGAACAAGGTTGAGAAGACAGATGTGGAAGCTAGTGTACATATCAGGAAGTACTGACAGTATCCTACGAGGGATTAGATTCTTTAGTAGAATCATTCTTCTTTCTTTGCCAAATCGAAGGTGGTGGGAATTGCGAATGATGAGACGGTGGTGGTGGAGAAGGGAGACAGAGATTAAAAGTCTCCTTCTGCATAATCATCACCTTTCTTCTTGAAGGAGTGCTTCATGTTGAGGTTGGTTCAAGTTCTGTTACAACCATTGGATTGGTTTTTCTTACAGAAGAGTTTCGATATGAAATAGTGATGAAAACTAAAATGTAATGTAACTTGTAGATTGATGATCTGTAGAAAGTTCTAAAAATTATTTTCTGTAAAGTATTATGTAAGTAATATTCGAGCTAATGAAAAATATGTTATGAAGAAATTGTGTTGATAGATCGAATGTAGAAATTAGTAATTTTGAAATGTAATGCTCCATTTTAAGAAAGTGAACTAAAAATGAGTATCATAAGTCAAACTGTGATAACGTATCTCCTTATAATGCATTAATCGACTTGTGGAAGATATATGTGAAGATGTAAAAGGGACGTATATCAAACTAATAAGGTAACAAGAATCGAGCTACAAGGTATCATTCTTATGCATAATAAAATGTGCAGAAATTAGATATCGAGTTGTGGAGGTATTTTGGAAATGGATAACATAGGGGAGAGATTGTGAAAGATAGTTCGAAAAGGTAATGGGCAAACATTAAGAAGATTAATGTTGAAAGATAACTTCAAATAACTTTCTATCATGATCTTAGGGTTTCTAGTTATGGAAAAGTAGAATAAATATAAATTATACTATATACAGAATGGGGGTGATTTGATGTTATCTCCAATATGTTTATAAATAATGCTTGAGATTAGATGTAGATAGGAGGATGAAAAATAAAATGGTGAGGACTCGTTCTCAAAGAGTTCGTCATTCGTCGGAGGGGCATTTAACAATAAAGATTGTAAAAGTACGGGAAATGATCTTCGGGTAATTAGATTATGATGCTGATTTGCTTGAGTCTGTGATTTAGTTTGAAGGGTTGAATGCTAGGGCGAGGGAGAATGAGGTTGGGCATCACTTCTATACAGAGATATTTCATGAATTGGTATTGGAGCCTAATGCTCAAAAAGCTGCTGTGATAGAAATTGCTTTGGAAGAAATAGTTGTGGAAGATGCGGGGTGAACTTATTAGGTGTGGTGCTCCAGGGAATCTGAGATAATTCATGTGTGATTATGTATGAAGGAGTAAATTTTGTGAGATCGAATAACTGTATTTTAAATGTAGGAAGAATACGTTATCTGAATTTGTTCCTGTTTGTTGTGAATGTTGTTTAAAACTGTTTGAATAAAAATTTGAATTTTGAAATGTTATAGCATTGGCAATAACTTCAGCAGATCTATAAGTAGTAGAAGGTGATTGAGAGAAATCATATCATCTGTAAATTTTTATTTTTTGTGTAAGGTAGCAAAAGTTTGATTGCGTGTGAGTATTGAGTTATTATGAGTGTGGGAAGGTCTAAGAGAGATTTAGGTAGGAGAGATAAAAATACATTTAAATCTAGGATGTGGAATTATGATGGAAAGGCATTTTTACCAAAAAGCTACGAAACGTTTGAGATTAATTGTGGAATGGACGCCTCAGTCCCAAAATTAAGGGCGGCTTGTGTGAGCCCCAATAACTGCCAGCAGTTTGAGAGAGAAAGTATAAATAACCATTCTTCCTCTTTATTTAAATGTTTATCAAACTCAGGAAAATGAAAAGCCAGAGAGAGAAAACGGAAAGTAAGTTACAGAGATTCTATAGAGAGTTTGAATGAAAGCAAACATCAAGCTGGAGGGAAAATTTTGCTGTGGAAGAGCAGAGTCCTTCGTATCACAGTGTCATATCGAGAAGGGGATTGAGCGCTGTTCCAGACTCTTATTCAGCCGCTGAAGGTTAGTGGTTGTGATTAATTGTGCTGATTTTTGATAATCGTGTGATGTTTAATGTGGAGAGTAACATATTTTTGGGTTTTCAAAATTTGGAAACTTTGTTATTTTTAGTAAATCTTTGAAAAGTTTTATCGGGTACAAAAAATTATTTATGTATGTGTATGATATATGTATTTGGATGATAGATATATATGTATGCATAAAAGTATAAACATAAGATAATAGTAGAGAAAATTGATTGAATACCTGGACCTGTATGTTGGTTGAGGCGTGAGAAAGCTCTGTTATAGAAATTAGCCTCATCCTCAAGCCTAACTCGAGATGGTAACTTCGACTTCAGGTCGTGTTATTGAAAGTATAACTTATGAACCAGAAAATGTAGATATTGTGTGGGGGGCGTCCTGAGAATGGAGAACCTTGATGTTGTAGATGTAGATTCATATAATAAGAACGAAATGCAATTTCCTGATTTCCCTAGAAATTTTGTGCCATTTCCCACAAAGTCTGATGTATTTAAAGAAGTTTATAAAATCAAGAGTAGTTTAGATGGAAAATGGGGTAATGTTATAAAACTTGTTAGGAGGTCGTTTAGGGGATATACGATAAAAAGTAGGGAAGAATTCTTCTTCTTCTTGCCTGATTAGAATAGGAGAAATGGGAGAAGAGAGTGGAGGAATCTATCTTTTTTGAGTACTTCGATGGGGATGTCCAAAAAGACTTGGATAAAAGATTTATCTGTTATTTATCTCAGTTAGAATTTAGACTGATATTGCCTCTTAGCAATCTAGTTAAAGGTATTTTGAATACCATAAAAACCTGTCCTGCCCAACTGAATGGGAATATGTGGGAGGTGATAAACGTCTGTGATAATTTGAATAGATTGTAGGCTGAGAATGAGGTTGAGAGGAGAATAACTCCCGTAGATGTTTTGCAGTATTATACTGTAAAATATTATACAGTAACAGGAGGCGTGCATTTTTGTTCTAGTTTATCTCGACCTCTGTTCTTCGATATAAATTCAGCAGGGCGAGTTTGGAATGATAACATGATATGGGTAAAAGGTGATTGTCTCCAGAGAATGGATAAGGAACCCATGGACCTTATATATAAAACTCTAAAGAAAAGTAAGTAATAGTTTGTGATATCGAACTGTTATAGTTATAGGTACGCTCTATCTGTTTAACAATGTGCTTTGTTATTTTGTAGGTCCTCGATCACAGGCGGCGAGAAGAGAATCACTTATAGATACTGTAGCTCGAGAAGGTACCGAGCTTGAGATTGTTCTAAAAGAGCTCGATATTAACATATACAAAAGAGCTAATAGGAGGTCAGAGAAAGTGCAAAAGTCTCAAGCCAAGAGACAAATGATAAGAACTGGAGCTGGAAAGAAAGTAGTAGCGGATGATGAAGAATGGCCAGTATTAGCAAAAACTGCTCCAATGTCTTTGGAGACAGGTGCTACGTCGAGCAAGTTGGCTCAGAGGCACCCGAAAAGGAAGGTTATGAAGGGTGGATCGACCTCAGTGACCATTGAGAGCGGAGAGGTTGAGGTGAGCTTGAAGAAGAGGAGGGTAGATTCTCCTGCTGCTGTGAGCGGGGTGAAGGATATAGAGAGCGGGCCTATTGTGGAAGATGAGCTGCTAGCCATGGAGAATAGGCTGAGGGTGGTAGCTCAAGGAGGTACTGAGGATCTAAACGCTTCTGGACAGTTGGAGTTGAGCAAGGTAAGTGGATGTTTTGTATGATATTAGAACTTTTTACTTGTTTTCGAGCTAAAATGTGTCATTTTTTGTTGTAGGCTGCTCGCATGCTGAAAGGAATTTATCCTGGACTTGAGGATGGGAGAGCCGAGCTCGAGAAAGGGAAAGCTGAGCTCGAGAAGAGAGTAGCTTAGCTTGAGTCTGATCTGGCTGTGGAGCATGAGTAATTGGTCTCATCGAAGGATGCGCACCGTGTGACGATGTACGAGCTTGCAGGGGAGGCGAAGAAGAATGTTGAGGAAGTTGCTACTGCTCGTAATAGCCTTCGGTACCAGCTTCTCAAAGTGGGTTACTCTGTTGCTAACCTTGAAGCCATCATGGCAAGACTCTATGTTGAAGAGGCCAAAGCGAAAGGGCAGCTCCAGGCTGATGGTGACTCTCTCCAGGGTGTGGTAACAGGGTTGGATGTGGTCTCTGTTATGACTGACCTAGAGAATCGTGAGGGAGATGATGAGAAGGTAGAGTAAAATTGTTTGGAGTTTGTTAGTATTTTTTTGTGGATTGAAAACTGTAAATGTATGGTATACTGATTTATAGGATAAATTTGGGATAGTCTAAGTGATGTTTGCAAACATTGATTTGTAGGATCTTAAAGATATGCGGGCCTCAGAATTGAGGAATTATAGAAAGAACTCATTTAGGAGCAAAATGCCACTACAACTCTGTTGATTGCGCAAGCGGAGCTACAGGTTAGAAAAGAGCTCAAAATATTTGACTTGTATGTTTCGCTACTTTATAGCTACAAAGTAAAGTTAGAAGGCATATATAGAGCATAATGAATGACAATAACCAAGTGTGCTCAGACTATCTCGTCGTGTTAGAAAATTAGAACATATAAAATGTGTAGCTTGAAATTGAATGTAGATGTTTTTGCCATTAGTACGAGATAACTTTGAAACTTGTGGTCGAAGTAACATCCTCTCATTTTGGCTTGTAAGAAGCTGAAATCTGTTAAAGTTGTATAAAGCTAATTGTAGTATGTATTGATTGTATCTGTAAAGTATTGTTGAATCGAGCTTAATGATGTAGCTCGAGTTAGAAACTGATCGCTTGAGTGAATAACATAGACTTTAATACAATTATGAGTTTGGGGTTGGATTTGATAGGATGAATGAGGCATATGAAGATAGGGAGGATCAATATGTTAAAGTACAGATCCAGTTTGCCAAGACGACAAAGACTGTAGACGATCTAACCCGGCAGATCGAAAGAAAAGACGCTAAATTAGAAAAATTGCAAGGTAAGCTCGAAGGTGCGCAAAATGAATTATCGAAGCTCAAAAGTAGGATTGATTTGTTAATAGTAAAAGGTAAAGAAGCGGAAGTCGATCAATACCTTATCAAGTCATTAGAGATGACAAAACATGAGTTACGAGAAAATGTGGCCTGTTTAAAAGGTCAATTGGCCCAAAAGGAAGCAAACTTATGAAGGCTTAAGATGATCTAGCTTCTTCTGAAAGTGTAGTCGAGCAATTGAGTGGGGCCATGCCTGCTAAAGATATTGATCACCGGATAGCCCAAAAATGGTGTGACGAACTGAATAAGAAGGTTGCAAGGTTGAAGGAAAATTTAGCCATGGCCAATTCGCGTGCCAAGAAGGCCGAGGCTGGAGAGCGGTCAAAGAAGGAAAAGAATGCCGCCGAGGTCTCGACTGCCAAGGGTGACACGGCTAACCCATTAGTTCGAATTAGAGAGTTAGAAGCTGATCTTATTCGTGTTCAAGCTCATGTAAGGAAGGGAAACGAATGGTTAAGAGAAAGTGATTATAAGTTAGATGTTGCTCTTCATAGAGAGCAAGAGTTAAAGGAAGTCAAGAGTTAAAAGAGGTGATCAAGAGGAAAGATGAGTTGCTGAATAAAGCTCGTGTTAGGGGAAGTGATGTAACCGAGCTGGAGTTGATGGAACTTCATGCACAACTAAAAGAGTTGAGGACAATGAATAAATATGAGTTGGATAAAGAATCGGGAATAATTGGGCAACGTGTAAAGCGGGACGACACTCTACATAAGGAATTATGACAGCATCATCAAAGATTAAGAAATTAGTTTACCATGTTAGTCATGCTTGATCGGGAGAAAATTGGACCGAAAGAGGTGATGGCTGTCATTGCTTATTTTGTGGAAGAAGTAAGGAGGATCTAGTTCGAAAGGGATACCTTACATGATTGTGTGGAACTTTGAGGCTGTATCTGTAATGCTAATATAGATCAAGAAGTTATCTGAATAACACGGAAATAGAGCTTGGTTCCCAACCTGCAAAACTAGTAGATCAAGGAAGGATTGTAGTAATTGCTCGAGCTTCTGAGTTTATGGCTGCACGACCTCCTCGTAGGGGAAAGTGCAGCCGGCTTCCCATAAGCAAAAGCCTATAAAAGTAAACTGTAGTTTTTGTATTTGTAGACATACAAAGAGATGAAAACTAGTTTAACCTTTGCTTCACCTTGTGTCTTATAGATAGTAGAGATCATTGATTAAAAACCAGTATTACCTTTGTTTTAATCGTTGATATATGTATAAATGGGCGATTGAAAGCTAGTATGACCTTTGCTTTAATCTATATAGATAGTCGATTGAAAGCTAGTATTACATTTGCTTTAATCTATGTATAGATGGTCAATTGAAAGTTAGTATTACCTTTGCTTCTATCTATGAGATTTAGTAGATTCTACGTGAGTAGAAAGTAATGTGGGAAAAAACTTGGAAAGTTTTATTAAGTAGAATAGAATGTACACTGTTGGAGATTGAAATCTCACTTTTGGAATGTAAAGAACGAGAATAGAGTAATCTGTAATAGAAAGAACTAGGATTTAGCGATAATATCGTTTCAATCGCCTAGTATTCTAGGGATTTGGGATTCAGATGCCTTTCTCTGTCATGAGGTAGTATGATCTAAGGCCAGTGCATCTAACGATGAGGAAATGACCTTTTCAATTTTCTATGAGCTTTCTAACATTTGCTTCTTTTCTGCTATGTGGGATTTCTCTTAGGACGAGATCGTCGATTTGGAATTCACGGCTTTGAACTCTTTTGTTGTACGAGCTAGCCAGCATATAATGATATTGACCTAGGTTGGCAATAGCTCGCTCCCTAGTTTTATCAATCTAGTTCATATTGTAGGTTAGCTCAAATTTATTTTCGTCGTCTGTTAGCTCATGATCTCTGACAGGATGGTGGTACTCGGTTGGAATGATGGCCTTTGTACCATAAGCCAGGAGGAAGGGGGAACAACCAATTGATTGTCTTGGTATAGTATGAAATGCCCATAAGATGTGAGGAAGCTCTCGTGTCCAATTTCCTTATGTGATTGAAGCCTTTTCTTGAGTCTATCCACTATTATCTTGTTGGCAATTTCGGCCTGTCCATTTCCTTGCAGATAGTATGGATTGGATGGGGAATGAATGATGTTGTATTTATTGAGGAATGCCACGACCTTTTCCCCAACAAACTGCCGCCCGTTATCGATCTAAATTAGGTAGGGGCATCCGAACCATGTGATAATGTGTTCTCAAATAAAAGAGATGACCTCCTCTTCTCTAGTTTAACAAAAAAGAACTGTTTCCACCTATTTCGTAAAGTAATTTATTTCCACGAGTAAGAAACATCAATTACTTGGCGTATTGGGAAATTCTCTCACGAGATTGGGCGCCCACTGCTTAAATGGCCAGAATACCTTTTTACATGTAGTTCGAGTGCAGGGGATCATATCATGTATCCATGTCATTGATATATGTCATATTTTTTGGAGTAGTCTTCTGCTTGCTTGCGCATTCCCGGCCAGAATACTCTTTGTGTAATTGTTTTGTGTACAAGTAACCGACGTGCGGGGTGGGAGCCACAAGTTTCTTTATGTAATTCTTTGAGCATTCCATTAACTTTCTTCTTGGAGTGGCACTTGAGATAAGGCCATATCACCGATCGGTGATATAAATGGTCGTGATGAACTGTATAATACTTTGAGCTTTCGATCAACTGTCGCCCTTCTTTTGGATCTGGTGGAAGGGGCCCGTCACACTTGTTCTCCATGCCGAGGTATGCGATAAAGGGCTTGTGCCAATCATCGTTTTGCTTTTCATTGCCCCCAGTGTTGATCAGAGATACAGAATAGAGATCAATGTTGGGGGTGGACATCACTTCGGTCTGTAGATAGTGCACTTCTGTACCCAAGACCCCAACCAAATAAGCTAAGGAATCGGCATGTATGTTTTCGCCTCGGGGTAAATAGTCAAGAGTTGCTTTCACGAATTTGTTCATCCTATCGGTAACGAGGGCTGCATATTCGATCATGTTGTAATTTTTCTTGTACTGTTTTGAGTAATGGTGGACGATGAGTAACGAATTTGTATAGACTGAGAGTCATGGACACCAAGCTCGAGTACAAAATCGAGTTCATAAATTAAAGCTTCGTACTCTGTGACATTGTTGGAAGCTTCAAAATTTAAGTAGATTGATTTTTTGATTCTGTCGTTAGACAGGGTAATCAGTACGATGTCAATCCCTGACCCTGTGGGTCCTACTAAACTATATGTGGGAAGTCTCCACCCTCTCCTTGTAATCCATTCAGCTTGTTCATCAAATGGCTTGGCGGGTGAATCTTCTGTAATTTCTTCTGAAAGGTCATGATCATGATCCTCCCAATTAGAATCTTCCACAGGAAAATTGGCGAGGAAATTGGCAACGGTCTGACCTTTTTATGAATGACATTGCTTAAACTTGATATCATGTTCTCCCAAACTGACCGACCATTATTGCAGTCTTCGTGATTTTTCTTTCTTAGACAAAACTTTCCAGAGTAGGTAGTTCATCATACCTTTGGCTGAATGAGCTTGGAAATAGTGTTTGAGTTTCTGTGAAGTGTAAACGAGACTTAGAGAGAGTCGCTCGATCTTATAATATCTTGTTTCTGTTAGAGTGAAGGTCAACTGATGGACACATAAAATGACCACTATTCCCCTATGACTTAATGTTTATTATTCTTAATTTTATTATTAAACATGACTTATAAAACCAATTTTTATATTTCAGGTCACATGGAGCTCATTTACCAAATATGTGCAAATATCGGGATGTATAGCTCAAAGGATGAACTGTTGGAGAAGGATGTAGAGTTGTCAAACACAAGGGTCCCACATGGGGAGGTTACAATTTTGGAGGATAACTCTTGGAGGTTACAAATTTATGTACATTCATGGCATAGGTTATAAATCTAATATTAAATATAAGAAACCTCTCCTTCATCTATAAAAAGAGAGGTGGTGAGCTCATAAGATCATCCAATTTTGAGAGAATTATTCTTGTAGAGTGCAAGAGAGCATTATTGGAGTAAGTTGGTGCAAGTCTTGTAAGCATTTGGAGCATTTCATTTTGTAAGTCAATAAAATTCCTCTTTTTGTTGTTAGTTTATGTTTATTTTATTCTCATATCATTTAGGTTTTATAGTTGTTATAATGGCCGGCTAAGTCCTCACTAGGGGTGAGGATGGATCCGCCATAAGCGTATGATATCATGTAGTAGAATGTATTTTTCTCCAACACAATATGAGCATATTATCACAAATCACAAAACTATATTGTTGGAGACATCCATTATCATCCTATGATCTCTTTAAGTAGAGATATAGAAAGAGTTTTGTGAATCTCAAATGATATAGTAAAATTGTATTAATATTGTATTTTTCTAAGGTATGATCCTAATTAACATTTCATAGTTAGCATAGCTTTCATGGAATGTGTTTTTAGTACATACTTAGTTCATACAATATATTCTACTTGAGTTATAATTAATCATGGGATTACATCGACAAAATGTCGAAGTTTGTTATTTCAATTAAGTGGAGAATTTAATATACGATACTATGTTGATATTGTATGTAAATGGTGGTGAAATCCGAAGCCTCTAGACCTTTATTCTTGATTAAAACCATATCATTGATTTTTACGGTTTTACAACCTTAGATTACTAAAACACAAGACCAAAACTAATTTCTAGTTCCGTTCGAAAGTGAACGACACTAAAATTTTTACCCATACTAAACACCAGATTTTTACCGTTATCATCAACCTTTCCCTCAAGTCCAATAAGGACCAAGCTGATAGAATTATCTGTAACTACGAGGTAGATGATTAGTTCATCATTGTCTATTGGGGTACTCATGATGGGAGACTTCCCTAAATAGGTTTTGAGTTCCTGAAAAGCTACCTTACATTCATCTGTCCACTGGATCTCTTCGTTGGGCTGAACTTTTCCTCGATTGGTATACCCCTAGAGTAGTAAGAACAGTCACCGACATCGATCTGAAGACTTAGAAATGAATTGATTGATAGCAGCAATCTAGCCTGCGAGTTTCTGTCATCTTTCTTTGTTTTCGGAGAGGGCGTGTTAAGGAGAGCTCTAATTTGATCTGGGTCGGCTTTAATCCCCTTTTTGCTGATGAGATGGTCAAGGAATTTTCTTGAGTACACTATGAATTGACATTTATCAGGGTTGAGCCGCATTCTATATGAGCGTAGAAAATAGAAGATTATGAAGAGATCTGTGATATGATCTTTGAACTGTAAGCTCTTGCATAGGAGATCATCGATGTAGACTTCAATGATTTTTCCCAAGTGTGTTTTGAACATTATTGTCATTAACCGCTGATAAGTCGCTCCTACGTTCTTCAGTCCGAAAGGCATGACTTTGTAACAGTAAAGTCCCCTTTTAGTGATGAAAGTGGTCTTTAATTTCCTGATCATCTTTTAAGATAGGTATTTGAATGTATCCAAAAATAGTATCCATTATAGATAAGAACTTGTGGCCTGCCGCAGAATCAAGAATTTGATAAATGGTTAGAAGAGGGAAACTGTCCTTCAAAGTTTGTTTGTTTAGATCGGTGAAATCCATGCAAACTCAAACTATCTCAATACCAGACTTACATATTATACACATGACATGTACAGTCATCATTGACATATAGACCACAAACTGATAAAGAACATGGATCGAGCACTACAGAAAGTGAAAAAATTAAAGACACATGTCTCCAACGAACTAACAGTTACACATTCAACTACCACTTACCTTATTATCAGGAGCATGTACTTCTATACGATAACAAGCTCCAAGTAAGGTCTATATAAAAAAAAAGTTCAAGAGGAGATAGAGATTGGAATTTCCAGATTCTAAACCCAGAAAACACCACAAGAATTCTTATTTCAAGATCAAGCATTTCTAGTTTAAGAGATCACTTATAATAAGATATCAGCCTCAAGCAATAAAAGTTGCAGTTACTAAACCGTCAACTCGAGGTCGTAGTTTTTTACCTATTCAAATGTTTTCCACGCTAAATTACCTGTGTCATTTCTAGTATTACACTAATTTTTTTCATAGGTACATTTGGCATAAGTTCTAATTTTGAGCTACGAAATTAAACCATTACATTTGGCACCGTCTGTAAAAAAGAAGACATTTTCACGATATCCTAAGGCATACATTTACACCACTATCCATTTTCAACCATGGTCACTTCCAAGCGAACAACAGGAATCCAACTCGATCTTTCAGTTGAGCCAGAATAGCTCGCTGAACTACGAGCTAATCTCTACGCCAAGACAGAGAAGCGCAATGAGCTCGAGCGTCAGTTCTTGACCGTGAGCTCCACGACAAAGAGCACAAAAATAAGCATCAAGCTCGTTTGACAACATTCAAGAAACATGAAGAATAGATAACAACTATACAAACCGTATTGTAAGCTATGCAGGACAATCAGCAGGCTCCCCATACCAGAGATCGTGATCAAGTGCCAACAAAACCATTTCTAAAAATATTCAGCACGAACCACAAGCTTCAATTCATTTAGGAAGAGAAGCTTAGTCCGATATCTGTAGAGGTCTCCGGCCTTCCAAGCATCAAGAGGAGGAGTAGCGACCTTAATCCTGGATCCCAGCACGTGAACGCTTGAGTGAAGGCACCAGAACTTCTTGATTTTAAACCTATAATTTATATATTCAAATTACCACAAGAATTCTTATTTTAAGATCAAGCAGTTATAGTTCAAGAGATCACTTGTAATAAGATATCAACCTCAAGCAATAAAAGTTACAGTTACTAAACCCTCAACTCAAGGTTATGGTTTTTTACCTACTCAAAGGTTTTCCACGCTAAATCACCTGTGTCATTCCTAGTATTAGACTAATTTTTGTCACAGGTACATTTGGTGTAAGATATAATTTTGAGCTATTTTGAGCTGCGAAATTAGGCCATTACAAAAATTATGTTGATGAATGTTATATTCAAGGCTGCCTACACTAACTCAAAATCAGCTGTCGTAGTATGTATTTGGGGGATCTTGAGAATAACATTCCTGCAAGCGAGAGTCTTTGGGATCAAAAGAAACATAAGTGTCTCAGTGTTTATTATTTTGAAGTAATTTATGGGTTTTTAGATTTGTTGGCGGTTAAAGATGAGGTAGGGCTTACTAATGTGAAGCGAGCTACGCTTTTGACATCTTCTACTATGGGGCAAATTGTTCCCATGCTGCTTAAGCAAAAAAAAATGTTATATGTCAACGTGCGAACTTGCTCTATTAATGGAAAATACTAAGAAGGACATAGTTCAATTTTTGGTAGCTCTTGAGCGGATGGCAAAAGATGACATGGGGTTATGCTACCCTCCAATCTTTGAAAATGGGCAGAATTATGCTATCCCTTCCTATGATGATAACCTATTTTTTGGTGGCACGGGTGTGTTACTATGCGACATTGGAGTGAGCTGCAATAGGTACAGTTTAAATGTGGAAAAGTCTTTTTTGGTAGAGTCTAACGAAAAGGAGAAAAAGGCATACCGGGTTCTCTTTAAGGCCCATGATGCCGCAAATGCTTCATTGAAACCGGGGGGAATAAGGGTCGCAATGCCTATCTAGCTGCATTCTCTGTGGTTGAGAGGGACGGTCCTTAATTTGTAGATTACCCAAGTCTGTTTGCCGGAAGAGAGATAAGCCTCTAGTTTTATGAAGATGGGTTAACGTTGGATTTGGTAAACACCCTAGACTTAAAGGTCGGTCTGGTTTTTAGTGTCAGACTTGGGTTTGAGTACATTCCATCCCAACTTGAACATCCTTTGCCCCACATGTTTTATATGTTACTGGCTGACACTGTTATCGTCACAAAAAATCTTATGGAAGTTGTTACTAGTAGAAACTATAAAGCTCTTGAAGACATTAGCATTACAAGGCACGGTCGGCCTGTATCAGCAGCTGCACCATTTGTAATCGTATCCACTGGACATGCTGAATGCCTTGTGTGGAAAGAACCCAAAAAAAGAAAGAATTGACTTCTCTAATTGGTCTGTTCTAAAAGAGTAGTAAATGTTTACTTTTATTTTTCAATATCTGGTGAGGGTTTGTTCTTGTTGAGAACAAAAGCAATCTCATCTACACTAGCTAAGTTTGGTTCGCTACAAATATGATACAAATGCAAGCAATTTGCATTTCTAACCGCTTCCATGTGCTTGGTTCGATTTGCAATCACAATGTGTTGCCTAAAAAACCTTTTTTGAGAAAATATTTTTAGGAAAATAATCTTCTTACCAAATCGGTTAGCGAGTAGTGACTGTTGGGTTGCCCCTACATTCCCTTCCCTTGTATCCAGCCATGAAATTGCAAAGTGCGTAATTCAAATGTTGTTGTACCAGGAAAAATTGTTTATCACTGTAAATGGATAAAGGTTGTGCAAAAATATAGTTTGCAAGTTATACAGGGAAATTGTTAGGTTGCCCCTACTTTCCCTTCCCCTATATCCAACCATGAAACTACAAAGTGCCTAATTCAAATGTTGCTGCACCAGGTGTTTATCACTGCAAATGGATAAAGGTTGTACAAAAAAAATAGTTTGCAAGTCATATAGGAATCTACAGAGTATTTTCTGTGAAGTTATATTTTTCCAAAACTCATGTAAATGATTATACTCATCTAACTCATTTTGATAGGAACTATAGCGGAAGTTCTCTCTAACAATCACAATTAATCTAAAACTAAAACTCACTTTGACTAAATTACTCTTAATCGCATAAAATAAATGTCAAAAGACCTAGGGTTAAGGAGTTTTACCCCAAACTCTGTACTATTATCTGGATGAAAAACCAACACCTCTTAAGGAGATGATCGAGTCTAGTGTATACACACTATCTCCTTAAGACAGATTTTCCCCTGCCACAGTGCTTTACAGGAATATAGGCCCCTGTCTCCCAGGATACAACGATCAGTCGCAGAAAGAAGAAAGCACTTATATCTTTCTGCCAAACGAACTTTGATTGCGTCTGTTTTCTCTTTGTAACAAGACTCAAGAAAACTCTGAAAAACTGATGATAATAAATGAAAATGAAATTGGGTTATATAGAGCATAGGTGACTTTTCACTAAGAGCCACACCTTAAGTTAATGCATCTTCACCAAGAGTCATACCTCAAGTTAGTGCCTCTTCACCAAGAGTCACACCTTAAGGTGCGTCTGTTGGAGATACCCCAAACCCAAAAAATGACTAAGTGTTTAAAGGAATCCCCATGAGCCCATGGCCCAAGTCCCCAAGGCCCAATCATAGACTTATAATAATAAGCGGGTTTCCTAGGTAGAGCAAGCCCATGGGTATCCCATGCACCCAAGCTAGCTTGCATACATGGGCCGCACATGTCGCACATGCGCATGTGACCTACCAACTCTCACACTCATTACAACAAGATAAGTGTTTGATTTACTTATATAGGAGAGTTGTGATTCCTTCATATCCAATGTGGGACTAAAACCACTTAGTTCCACCATTCAAACTTAAAGGAAAAACAAATCATATTGTATTTTCCAACAATCCCCCATATTTGAATGGTAACAGACAAACTCAGACAAAACAGGGAAAATCAGGGAATGATCCTGCATCGAGAGAGGTGTCTTGTGGACCTGAACCTTCTCTAGTAAAAAACTATCGGATTTACGCTGATTAGTGAACATATGTCTTGAACTGTCAGCTTTGGTGTAAACCAAGATAATAGTCTTCACACAGTACTATTCTAAACGCAATCGGCTCTCACAGTTGTGTTCAATTCGGCCCTGAACAAATCCAGGATTCATAAGCACTATTAGAGAATTTTGCCCTATAAAATTCTCATAGAAGCGGCCCCACCTGACGCTCACATAGGTGATTGCCTATTAAGAGTACCCTGTCGTACCCCACTTGTAAATACAAGTCATAGGAATCATTAAAAGTTTAGAGAACTTACCCTGAAAAACCCGATAGGTTGCACTGTTCACATCATGGAATGGGCAGGAGTTAAAATCTCCACAGTGCTCATGTTGAGTAACTCACAACTAGTTGTCCTATTGAACCTAGATCATGGGATCTCCAATCAACTAGGTTAGGCTTCCGCTGAGGTTAACTCGTATTTAAAGGCTTTATGCCCATTCTCCTCGATGTGGAAAAAACTTGCATTTTTGCCAACCCTTTTGTAAATGGATCCGCTAGGTTGTCACTGGACTTCACAAAGTCAATGGATATAACTCCACTTGCAAGTAATTTCTTTACAGTATTATGTCTACGACGTATATGTCGTGACTTACCGTTATAGACATTATTTTTTGCCCTTGCAATCGCTGCTTGATTATCGCAATGGATACATAAGGCAGGTACTGGCTTTGACCACATAGGAATATCCTCTAAAAACTGTCGAAGCCACTTAGCTTCATCTCCCGCTAAATCTAGAGCAGCAAACTCTGATTCTATAGTTGATCGAGCTATGCATGTTTGTTTTGAGGATTTCCATGAGACAGCTCAACCACCAAGTATAAACACGTATCCACTTGTTGAGTATGACTCGTTAGAATCTGATATCCAGTTTGCATCACTGTATCCCTCAAGGACAGCTGGATATCTTGTGTAGTGCAACCCATAGTCTATTGTATGCTTTAAATACTGTAAAACCCTGATTAACGCTTCCCAATGGCTCAGTCCAGGGTTTATAGTATACCGACTCAGTTTGCTAACTGCATAAGCAATATCTGGTCTAGTACAGTTCATAATATACATTAGACTGCCTATGATGCGTGCATACTCTATTTGAGAAATAGGCTCACCTTTGTGTTTAATCAATTGACGCATATTATCGTATGGTGTCCGAACACCACGGCAGTCAAATTTATTAAACTTCTTAAGTACATTCTCTATATAATGTGATTGAGACAACACAAGTCCCTGTGGTACTCTGTTAATCTTTATGCCAAGAATAACATCTACAACACCTAAGTCCTTCATATCGAAATTTTTGGACAACATATTTTTTGTTGACATAATAATAACATTGATGTTAGTCCCCATGATGAGCATATCGGCTACGTAAAGACACACAATGACATGCTCACCATTAATGCTTTTAATATAGACACATCTATCACATTCATTAATTTTGAAGCCATCCTTAATCATGACTCCATCAATTTTGTCATACCATTGTAAAGGTGCCTGTTTCAATCCATAAAGAGATTTAACCAACCGACACACTTTATTTTCTTAGCCTTGGACAATGAACCCCTCAGGTTGGTTCATATATATTTCTTCATTTAATTCACCATTCAAGAATACTGTTTTAACATCCATTTGATGTATTTCAAGATTATGCACTGCTGCAATAGCTATCAACATACGAATGGAAGTTATTCTTGCCACTGGAGAATATGTATCAAAATAGTCTAAACCTTATTTTTGCCTATATCCTTTGGTAACAAGTCTGGCTTTGTACTTTTCAATTGAACTATCAGGTCTCAATTTTCGTTTAAAAATCCACTTGCAACCTATAGGTTTGTTGCCAGGTGGAAGATCTACTAATTCCCAAGTATGGTTGTGCATTATAGAGTCTATCTCACTCTGTACAGCCTCTTGCCAACTAGGAGCTTCAGGTGTAGCCATGGCTTCCTTGAAGGTTTGAGGCTCATTTTCCAACAAAAATGCTACAAAATCTTTGCCAAAAGACTTAGCAACTTTAAGTCGTTTCCCACGTCTTGGTTCTGCATTAAAATCAGAATTTGTAGGAGTGATACGTTGATCACTACTAGAAGCAACATCAGTTGTTCTTTTAAGAGGATTCACAGTATCACTCTTTTTATATGGAAATATATTTTTTAAAAATATAGCATCTCGTGATTCAATGATGGTATTCTCATGCACATCATTTATTAAAGATTTGTATACGAAAAATCTATATGCACTACTGTTATTGGCATTGCCAATAAAAATATAGTCAATAGTTTTAGGTCCTAACTTAGACCTTTTTGGCAATGGTATTTGTACCTTTGCAAGACACCCCCACACTTTTAAAAACTTATAGGAAGGCTATCTGCCTTTCCAGAGTTCATAAGGAGTCTTTTCAACCTTCTTGTGAGGTAACTTATTGAGAATGTAATTCGCAGAAAGTAACGTCTCTCCCCATAGGTTCTGCAGCAAACCAGAACTAATAAGCATAGCATTAAGCATATTCTTTAAAGTTCTATTTTTTCTCTCAGCAACTCCATTTTGCTGAGGAGTGTAAGGTGCAGTAGTTTGGTGAATAATACCAAACTTAGCACACAGTTCTCCAAATGTAATAGAGTCATATTCCCCACCTCTATCAGTTCGAAGAACTTTTATCTTTTTGTTGAGTTGAGTCACAACCTCATTTTTGAACATAATAAACACTTCCAGTGCTTCATCTTTGCTACTGAGCAAGTAGACATGACTATATCTTGTACAGTCATCTATGAAAGTAATAAAGTACTTTTTTCCGCCCGTGTTTGAATAAACTTCAAATCGCAGAGATCACTGTGAATCAAATCTAGCGGTTCAGTTTTGCGTTGTTCAATAGAATGGAATGGTTGTTTAGAAAATTTTGCTTCAACACACACTTCACATTTTTGTTTGCAATCAAGATTAAATTTAGGCAGCAACCCTAAATGGACTAATTTACGCAGCGAACCATAATTTACATGTCCTAATCGTTGATGCCAAACATTAAATGACTCAAGCAAGTAAATAGAATTCTCATTCTTATTGATAATTGAAACTGGTTTACACAAGACTGCTAGTTTGAACAGTCCATCACACTCATAACCTTTTCCTATGAATATACCATTCTTAGTCATGATACATTTGTTTGACTTAAACATTAACTTGAATCCATTCTTGATCAACAATGCTCCGGAAACAAGGTTCTTGTGGATATCAGGCACATGCAGCACTTCATTCAAAGTAACTTCTTTTTTAAATGTGAATTTCAGAACTACTTTCCCTTTTCCTTCGACCCTTGACGTCGAAACGTTGCCCATGAACACTTTCTCTTCATGTTCAGTCTTATTGTAGGTAGTAAATAAACTCCTGTCATAGCATATATGACGTGTGGCCCCTGCGTCCACAAACCATCCTCTGGAATTGCTTGCCAGGTTGATTTCGAAGATCACTGCACACAGGTTCTCCATCTCAGCAATGTTTGCTTGAGTGCCTTTGCCACTTTCTGGTCCGCTTTTACGCTTGCGACATTCCATTGACTTGTGCCCTGGTTTGCCACAAATATAACAACTCCCTGTGAACTTCTTAAAGTCCTTGCCCTTAGGGCCCAGGAAATTCTTCCCATTTTTCCCTTTCTTCCCATTTTTCTTATGGGGTTTAGGGTTTCCCTCGACCATGTTAGCCTTGGCATCGTAAGAATGAACAATATCCTTCTTTTCGTTGGATTTGTTATCTTCTTCGATCCTTAGCCTTACGATCAGTTCCTCCAACTTCATTTCTTTCCTCTTATGCTTAAGATAACTTTTGAAGTCCTTCCAGGATGAAGGCAACTTCTCAATTATCGCAGCAACCTGAAAAGATTCACTTAACCTCATACCTTCTGCATGAATATCATGTAGGATAATCTGCAGTTCCTGTACTTGACTGATTACAGTCTTGGAATCCACCATTTTATAATCCAGGAATCTGCCAACTACAAAAATTTTAGTCCGGCATCTTCCGTCTTATACTTATGGTCTAAGGGTTCCCACAGTTCCTTTACAGACTCCGTTAGACTGTACACATTATACAATGTATTGTCCAACCCATTCAGAATATAATTTCGACACAGAAAGTCAAAATGAATCCACGCCTCCACTGCTGCTACAGTTGTTAGGTCAGATTCTTCCTCCTTCAACTCTGGTTTGTCCTCCTTGAGGAATTTTTCTAAGTTCAGAGTTGTGAGAAAGAATAGCATCTTCTGCTGCCAACGCTTGAATTCAGTGTCATTGAACTTCTCAGGCTTCACCTTCAAAATGTGTGGGTTTCCCTTTTTACCCTCCTTCTCAGTGAGATTCACCATTGCTGCAGTTTTTGATCACACAGAAAAATTAGTTTGTCTTAAGCTTGTACTATTATCTGCATGAAAAACCAACACCTCTTAAGGAGATGATCGAGTCTAGTGTATACACACTATCTCCTTAAGACAGATTCGCCCCTACCACAGTGCTTTACAGGAATATAGGCCCTTGTCTCCCAGGATACAACGATCAGTCACAGAAAGAAGAAAGCACTTATATCTTTCTGCCAAACAAACTTTGATTGCGTCTATTTTCTCTTTGTAAAAAGACTCAAGAAAACTCTGAAAAACTGATGATAATAAATAAAAACGAAATTTAGTTATATAGAGCATAGGTGACTCTTCACCAAGAGTCACACCTCAAGTTAATGCCTTTTTACCAAGAGTCACACCTCAAGTTAGTGCCTCTTCACCAGGAGTTACACCTTAAGGTGCGTCTGTTGGAGACACCCCAAACCCAAAAAATGACTAAGTGCTTAAAGGAATCTCCATGAGCCCATGGCCCAAGGCCCCAAGGCCCAATCATAGACTTATAATAATAAGCGGGTTTCCTAGGTCGAGCAAGCCCATGGGTATCCCATGCACCCAAGCTAGCTTGCACACATGGGCAGCACATATCGCACATGCGCATGTGACCCACCAACTCTCACACTCATTACAACAAGGTAAGTGTTTGATTTACTTATATATGAGAGTTGTGATTCCCTCATATCCAATGTGGGACTAAAACCACTTAGTTCCACCATTCAAACTTAAAGGAAAAACAAATCATATTGTATTTTCCAACAAACTCTACATCACTTTCTCTAAGGCTAATCTTTTTCTCTCAAACTAACTCCACCCAAATAAACTAAGTTTAAGCTCTCTTTTATAAGAAAAGAGACCTAGCAAAAATAAAAGCCTTAGCTATACTCTAATTATGGGACTTTTCCTAATTATAATTCAATTAAAATAAAATAAATATAAATAACCAAAATAGATAGAATGGTCTTGAGAGGTGGAGAGACGATCGCCTTCGTGGGCAACGTAACAACTATGTGATCCATTACATTTGTTTACTTATATGCTTCCCATAACGTCTCTTTTGGCTTGAACTACCACCAAGAAAAGCAAGTATTATTATGCGGGTATCGTTCAGGGATTATAACATATTGTGAGTGTATACTCTCTTATAACATTGTTTTGTTTTTGTAATAATATCAACTTTCATTAATCGTGTTATGTTAATAAACGAAAGATATGCGAGATGGAGGCAAAATGTGGGGCATTAATTGGGAATCCCATGGTACTAGCGTCCAGTGGTGGAGGCAAGATTTATGGCCAGTAGAGACAAGAAAAAAACATATGGGGGTTCAGGGGTGGAGGCCCCAATTTTTTTTGGGTTGATCATAAAAGTTGAAGTAGTTTCTCTTCCAGCCTAATAATTAACGCAATAGAAATTTGTTTAAAAGATGTCCATCCTTCCATGAAAAAAAGATTATAACATTCGAATAAAATAATAAAAAAAGAAGAGTGGATTATTGTAAGCTCTTAACTTTGCAATTTTTCTCCTTCTGAACTCTTGTTTTAATAAACTCTTGGGTTTTCATAGATTTTTTGGATGAAAACATGGCCATAAAGTAAGGTGAGTACAGAAACAAAAGATATTGTTGCTAAGGTGGCATAATATCTTTCAAAATCTGGGCAAATCCTATATTTTCTCTCATACTTCAATTAAACACTATATACAAATATATTTTCCTGGAAAATTGAGAAGGGGCAACTGTGCCTACTCATTCCTTACTGGCTCCGCCACTGCTAGCGTCAACGGGATCCATGTTAATTCCATAAATTCTAATATATTTCTCACATTCGGAATGAATTTCGTAAGTCTTTTCAATTCAAAAGTCTCGGTTAATCCTTTACGTGACCAAACCTTTATATTATTTTCTTATATGGTAGCAAGCAGGTAGTAAAACAATGATTAAGAATGCATTTTTGCCGCTTTGTGTAGTTGATAATTTTTTCTTGCAATCAGGTTAAGCTTTAGAATGTTCGTTTGAATGCTAACGTTGTGCCTCTTACAAATTTAATAAGTAAGGATATTCGCGATTCCCCCCCCCCCCCCCATGTGCCAAATATTGTGGTCGACCCCCCAATAGCCGGTTAAACCAAGCTTTGACTCTGTTGACTCATTTTTACTTGAATTGACAAGAAGCTTATTTTGATAATGCCCAAAGTACCCTTGTTCCCAACACGTGTCAACCATCTACTGTTGGACTTGGACGGTTGTGATAAAATAGGAAACTGAGCGGGAAAGCTTCTTCTTCCCCCCATTACACCCACCCCATCTGCTTGAAGAAACCCAGTTGAAAAAGTTGCTTAAAGGAACTTGCTTGAAGAAACCAATTGCGTCTCTAACTCTCTCTACAACATTGTCATTACTAGAAGGATCCCAATTGCTCATCTCTTTCTCTCTCTCTGACTCTTTAGCCAAATGTGAGTACATAAACCCTTATTTCACCATTTTATATGCATTTGGGGAACACAATAGTGAGGAACACATTTGAAATAAAATTAAATTAGGGTTTAAAAGGTATTGTATGAGGTTTTCGTGACAATTTGGGGTTGTCTGGGGTAGTCTCACTTTTGGGTTTTTTCTTTTCTTTTCTTTTATCTACATTTTTGCACCATTATATTTTTTTTATCTGTATTTTTTTAATTTAGTGTTTGTATAAAATTAGTGTTTGTTTGTAATTATTTTATATTTTTACACCATTAAATGTTAGTGTTAATTTTCTAATTTGATCAGGGTAAGTGAGAAGAATATGATATTACATTGGGGTGGGGAGTGGCAGGATCCCTGGGAAGTAATTGGATACACCCATGACTTGAATTTAAATGGCATTTCCCATAGGTATGATCAGGTTGATGGTGACCAAATTTTAATTATAACTCTGATGGAGTATTTCTTTGAGACTTTGGGTAAGTTGTAGGAAGAGATTCTAGTAGGGAATATTGTTGATATTAATACCCTCTTTCAAGGTAAACACTACCCTGTGAAGACTGATACTTACTTGATATAAATGTGGGAGTACAGTAATATATAAAGGGTTGGTAATGTGCACTTTTACTTAAATAACCAAGGACATGATGAAGTATTGGATGAGAATAATAGAGTTGACGATGTAACCCATCACCATGTGTAAGTTGAGGTTGATCTGGAAAGGTTAACTAGTGATTCAGAGGATGATTCTGGTGATTCAGAGGAGGATTTTGGTGATTCTAGAAGTACTGATATGAGTAGACCAATAGATGATGATATGAATAATCCAGTTGAAAGTGAAAGTGGCAATATGACCTTGGATGATATTGTAGAGTTATGTAGGGTACCTGATATAAGTCTAGGATTTGGGGGTCCAGTCTATGAGGTATGTGGTTAATTTAATCCAGTTGTAGGCGACTTTGCTGAGCAACATGAAAATGGTGGGCCATCTAATCCAGTTGTTGTTGATTGTGGTGAACTAAGGCAAAGAAAAAAAGGCAGAAAAGACTAAGAAAAATAACAAAAAAGATACAAACAAACATGTTGGAAAAGAAAAGCAGCAATATAAAGTACAAAAAATTGGGGCTTCTGCAGGAGGAGAGAAAAAACAAAAAAAAAACAAAAGGAGAATGTACAAAAGAGAAAGGGTGAACAAGCTAAAATACCTAAGAAGAAGAGGTTAAGACCTAGTGATCTTCCTGAGGAGGAGTTAGATGAGTTGCCAACCATTTATGACAGTGATGGTGACATATTATCATCACATAAGAAGATAAGATGGACAAGACACCAGAAATTAAGATTACTTTTATAGTTGGTAACACTTCACAAGTGCCTAACAGTGTGGGGGCTAACCCAGAGATTGGCCCATATAACTTATAAGTTGAGGAAGGTTATTACAGTACTCACACTTCCCAAGATGGTGATGATGGACCCACACAATAGGACATAGATAGAGTAGATGAAGAGTTGATACATTTTGCAAGGGATACATAAAATATCTTTAGTGTTGAAGAAAGTGAAGTATTAAAGAAGGATCATGTTCAACAATATAATAAACTAAAGTTTGGGATGTTGTGGGTACATTTATGAGGCAAGGCAGTACGTAAGGAAATATGCCATTATAAATAAGTTTAAATTCTATCAGATCAAAAATGAAGACTATAGGTTGAGATACAAGTACAGTGGTGAAAATTGTGAGTGGCTATTATATGCTAGAAGGCTACCTAATGGTCACACATTTGAGTTAAAGAAAATAAGTAATCTGACACTTGCAGAGGCAAGGCTGAGAACTCCAACAAGTTAGCCAATGCATGGTGGGTTGCTAATGAGGTTGAACAACTAATTAGAATTGTCAGAACAACAAGGCCATTTGATGTTCAAGAGGCAATAAGGATTAAATTTGGTGTGTATATAAGCTATTACACAGCTTGGAATGCATGGTCTATCTGCATGGAGAGGATTGTAGGATCTTATGATGAGGCCTACACCATTACGCCAGAGTCAACTATTTAAGTCTTACTTGCAAACCCTAGTAGCATAGCTACTTGTAGTCTTGATCTTGCTACAAACTAATGGATAACCACTTGCATAGCATATAAGGGTTCTATTGAGGGATTTCTACAAGGATACAGACCAGTCTTAGGTTTAGATGAATGCTTCTTGAAGGGGAAGTATAGGGGTGTCTACCTATCAATTATTGGTTTGGATGGAAACAATGGTCTATTTCCAATTACTGTTTACTTCTGCAGGCCTGAGTGCTTTGACACTTGGAAGAAGTTTTTTGAGATATTGCAGCCCCATCTAAACTTATATAAGGTCAAGTTGACTTTCATCTCTGACAGACAAAAGGGGTTGATAGAGGTTGTTGGTAAAATATTTCCTAATGCAAATCACAGATATTGCTTTAGGCATATGTACAAAAACATAAAGAAGTATCACAAGGGTGCACACTTGGAGAGGTTAGTTTGGGGAGCTATAAAGTCATTCAAAGAGTTTGATAAGAAGAATTTTTTTGATGAGTTGTTATTGATAGATCCTGCTGCATATGAGTGGCTGCATAGAGAGCCATATGAGTATTGGGCAAGGTCATACTTTGATTTTAGTTCAAAGTGTGAACAAATTACCAACTATTTCTGTGAGTCCTTCAACAATTGGATCCTCAAGATTATAGATAATCCCCTGCACAAGGCTATTGAATGCTTGAACCTGATGCTTATGAAGTTGATGTAGATAGGAGGCTCAAAGCTGCAGAATGGGATCAACAAGGCAAAATTTTATTTGTTCATTTATAATTTTATAATCTATTTTTTAAATGATCACTTAATTAGTTGTTTATTTCTAGGTTTGTTACCAAGGGTAGTTAAACATATTACAAAAATGTGTAATCAGTATGGACAGTTTGAGATTGTGGGCAGAATTGATCAATTATATGTTACAATTACTCAAAATGGGCAAAGGTGGAATTTTAACCTTAATAGGCATGAATGTCAGTGCAAAGAGTGGCAAGTTGCAGGCTTGCCATGTGCATATGCAGTAAGCCAAATAAAAAAATGGGAAGACCTTGGATTTGAGTAAGCACTACTTTGATTAATTTGCATTTATTAGGTTTTTTATGTACATGAAATTGTGTTTGAATACTTACTTCTCTTTGTTTGGATTCTTACTTTCTCAGATTTTGTAGTAAATACCATAGAGTATCTTTTTATGTGGCTACCTACAATAAACTAAAGGCCATTGATGATTCATCTGACTTGAATGAGGTAAAGTTATATTTTTTATTTATTTTTCTTATCAAGGGTTTTGAAAAATAAGTGTTTATTCATTGCCATATATTTACGTATTTTATCAAGTATTTACTTTATGTTGTATCCATCATATGCAGTATTGCCCCCACCATTAGTCAGGGGTCCTGGAAGGCCAAGAAAGATGAGGATTAAAGGAGAAGATGGGACTAGTGGGGTGCATAGGAAATATGGAAAATGTAGGGATTTTGGACATAACAAAAAAACATACAAAGGTCTTCCAAAATGGTAAGACCTCCTGCTGAAACAAGAACAAGGAGTAGAGTTGATATTGAATTTAACAGGGCACAACACAGGTAAAATATTGGTATTCTACCAGTTATACCAACTGTTAGAGGTGGTAGAGGGAGGGGAAATGGTACACCAATTGGGAGAAATGCTAGAGGCAGGGAAACAACTTCAAATACTGGGAGGGGGACAACTGTAAATACTAGGAGGGGGAAAACTACAAATATTGGGAGGGGAAATGGTATAATTGAGAGAGATGTTAGAGGCAGGGAGACAACTATAAATACTGGGAGGGAGACAACTGCAAATGCTGGGAGGCCAGGGGACAATTGTAAATGCTGGAAGGGGAAATGGTACACCAATTGGGAGAAATACTATAAGCATGGGCCGGGGACTGGAATAGCTACTGTGAAGGGAGATGGAAGGGCTGAAACAACTGCTGTAAGGGGAGATAAAAGGACTGGAACAACTACTTTAAATGGAGATAGAGGGACTGGAACCACTACTGTGAGGGGAGATAGAGGAACAAGAAAGACTGTAACAACACCAAATGTTTCAACTCAAGGATCTCAGACAAGTGGGGTTACAAACCCTTACAAGAAGAACTACCAAGCTAGGACCTGCAAGCCTTGAGGCTTTGTATAGCCTAGAAGTCCATTTTACTGAGTTTTAAAACTAAGTACTTTCGTGTCTGTGTGATGCTTCCAGTTTTGTTTTTTTTTTTTTTGGTATAATGGCATAATTCCGTAAGCTCAAAGTGGCTTGGAATTAGCTCTTACACCAGTGTACCTGTGATAAAAATCTGATAGAAAGCAAGAAATGGAAAAATAAATATAAAAAAACCATGACCTCGACTTTAAGGTTTTTGTAATAGTGATTTTTATTGCTTGAGGCTGATATCTTATTACAAGTGATCTCTCGACTTTGAAATGCTTGATCTTGAGAATAAGAAGTTTAAAGTTAAAAAATTAAGAAAATATACTTTTCTTAGGAATTTCACATGTATTTTTTCTGGTCCCTGTCTATTCAAGAACTTTTCCTTTATATAGGCCCTTTCTGTAGTTTTTCATCGTGTTGAAGCACGTTCTCTGAACAATGTGGTTAGTGGCGGTTGACTGAGTAATTGTTGAGTTCATGAGAGACAGGTATCTTTGACTTGTTCAGGTATTTCTGTTTGAGCTCGACCCACATTTTTTATCAGTTCGTAGAGTAGGTGGCAATGCTGACTGTTGAAGTCATGTGGAGAATGATAAAGATATCCCCTGAGGATGTTTTGCAATCTTATGGGGTAAAAAAATATTTTTACAAGTGAAGGGGCATATTTCTTTGTGAGCTTGACTAGGCCTTGTTTCTTCGATTTGAACTCGACAAGTTAACCTTGGAATGATAATGTGATACGGGTGAAGGGTAATTGACTTCAGAAAGATGACGAAGAACCCATGTAACTTTTGTTTAGAACTGTAAAACAAAGTAAGTATAACAATATAATATATGAGATTGATATGTTGAAATTGTATGATGCTCTGCTGATGATAATGTATTATGAATGACATGTCCTAAATCTCAGGTGATGAGGAAAGAGTCATTATTGGATACAGTTGCGCAGGAAGGGATAGAGCTCGAGGCTATATTGGAAGAACTTGGCATTAGCAGGAAAAAATGTGTGAACAACCGATTCGAAAAAGTTCAAAAGGAACTGATGGGAAAAGGCGCTTGAACTTGGCCAAGGCCCCTAGAGTGGACTACACGGGGTTACCGGAGTTTACTACGTCGAGCAAACTAGCTCGAACGTTTCCCAAGAAGCAAATGTTTAAGCATCTTTCGACCTCTGGAACCACGAAAAGTGGTGAGGTCGCAGGAAAAGTGAAAAAGAGAAGGGTTGATCCTTCGGAAATGTTGGGGGTGAAGGTCATTGAAGATCGACCTGTTGTAGAAGACGATTTGAAAGAGGTTGAGAAAAAGGCTAGGTTGGCAGCTATCCACGGTGAAGAGGAGATGAGCAAAATGGTATGTCCATATACTCGAATAAGTGATGAATTATTGCATTACGATTCGAGCTAACAATAAGGTCAATTTTTTTATTTTGTAGGCTACTTGTTTGATGGAGGGGATATGTCTCAGGGTCGAGGAGGATAAAGCAGAGCTGAAGAAGAAGAAAGTCGAGCTTGAGAAGAACGTAGCTCGATTGAAAGTTGACTTGATTAAGGAGGTAAAGCGACTAGAGGCCCTGAAGGCTTCCCAAAGTGGTAGAAAACAACAATCTGACCACGGAAGTGAGAGTGAATCTGGAGGAGGTAGTAACTAAGTGGGATAGACTCGAGTGCCACCTTATATTAAAGGGGTAATCCAAAGATGAGGTGAATGCCATTATGGCGGACACCTATGTTGAAGAGGAGGAAGATGAAGAGATTGAAGATGTTGTTATTGGAGTTGTGGACGGGCTGGATGGTATCTCTCCCCAAATGGTGCGAGACAAGCAAGGAGATGATAATGAATGTCCAGAGGGGGACAATAAGAAGGTAGAGTAGAACAATGATTTTGTCATTGTATGAGTATTTTGGAATGTTGTAAATTAATGAGATATTGTGTGTTGGATAGAATTTTGTAGGCTAAGTTTTTTTTGTAAACCTTGTTGTAGGAACTTAAAGAAACGCGGCTCAAAATAAAATATTTAGAGACTAAGCTCGCTAAGGAGAGAGACGCCTCTGCGTCCCTATTGATTTCGTAAGTGGAGCTGCAGGTTAGAGCAGAGTAAGAAATATTTGACTTGTATACTTCATTAGTATAGATCTACCAAGTAAGAAAAGTAATATAGAGTGTAGAGACAGACCAAAAACTTATTATCAGTTTTAGGACAATGCTAGTCAATTGTGTATAGGAAATATCAACATACTGATAATTTAAAGAATAGGGAGTGTGCACCTTAGACTTGGAAGTATGTATTATTGATCATCCATTTGAGATTGTACTTTGACCTTAAGCTTAAAAGTAGTTTCAGACAGTAGATGTTAGAAATGAGGTATTTCGTTAAAAATAAGGTATATGTGGTAAAATGAGCGCTCTGAATCGAACTTGATATAATGTATTTATAATGCGCAACTAGAATTAGAGCCAGCTCGCTTGCACGAAGATGAGGCACGCCAATGTAACCAAGAATTTGCAGAGGAATTTGATAGGATGAGAGATACAAATGAAGATAGCGAAGATCAACATGTAAATGTGCACTTAAAGTTTGTTGAGGCAACCCAAACTGCTGTCAACCTCACTCGAAAAATTAAGGAGAAGGATGCCAAAATTAATAAAGGGCAAAAAGAGCTCGCGGAGTTAAAAGAACATGCAGCAAAGCTCAAAAGCCAGAATGATGCTTTGATGGCAAATAGTAGGGAGGCTGATATGACCCGTTACCATATACAGGCGCTAGAAAAATTAGAGGAAGGGTTAAATCGCTCTATGGCCAATTTGAAAGGTAAATTGATCAATAAAACGAATAATTGGGAGCAAATTCGAGCTGATCTAGTGAATGCTAGAAATGAGCTGGAGCAATTGAAGAAGAAATTGTTTGACAAAGATAGTGAGCTGAAGAATGCTCGGGATGATTTATTAGCTTCTGAAGTGACAGTTAAGCAGTTGTCTACAGCCTTACCTGCTAAGGATATGAAGTTTTGGATGGTACAATGGAAGTGTGATGAGTTGAATGAGAGGGTGGCATCACTGAAGACCTAATTGGTGCATGCCAATTTGCGTACCAGGAACGCCGAGGCTGGAGAGCGTTCGAGAAAGAATAAAAATGATGCCAATGTTTCCCTTGTTCAAGGGGATGTAGTCTGTCTGCCAGTTTAAATAAGAGAGCTTGAGGGGGATGTAGTTTGCATTCAAGGTCATGTACAGAAAGGAGTTGAGCGGTTGAGGGAGTGTCAAATTAAGTTGGACGCTGCTCTTACCAGAGAATAAGAGTTAGAGTGGGTTATCAGAGGGAAGGAGATTTTGATAAATAAGAAATACAAATTGTTAAAGAAAACTCTGACTGGGGAAGATTTGAACAGAAAGATTGAGGTACTTCATTCTCAGGTGGCTGATTTGAAGGTAATTAATCAGGCTGAATTAGCTAAAGCTGACAAGAAATCAAAAAAGAACATTACATACTCAGCTTGAGTTAATAGTGAAATGATAAGGCTAATAGGATGGTATACGAGGTTGGAAGATCGCCTTCAGCGAGCGAGAACAAACTTTTTTAAGGCAGTTATACCTCATGCAGCGCACTCATACTTGTTGAGGGCTGTGATTGCCTATTTTGTAGAGGATGTAAAAAGGCTTGAGTTAGAAAGAGATACCTTGTTCAGCAGTTTATAAGACAGGGATGTATTTGCAGAGCTAATATAGATCAAGAAGATTATATTACCTCCATGGAAATAGATTTAGGCTCTCAACCTACTAAATTGATAGAGCATGGCAAAATTATTGTGACTACGAATATGGCTGATCAACCTCCTGTTGCAGGAAGAAGCGTAGCTGACATCCCAACAACATAAAAGAATCCATTGTAGTGGCTGTATGTGAACCTGAAAAAAGTATTTGCTGCAAACATATTGATAGATGAAAGCTAGTTTAACATTTGTTTTATCTTATGTCTAGTAGAGTCTTTAATTGAAAATTAGTATTACCTTTATTTTAATCACAGAGATTTAGTAAATTCAGCCAAACCAAGTGTTATTCTTGATTTAACTGGTATGATGTCACAGCCATATTGAGGTAGATGAAGGCTAGTTTTACATTTACTTTATCTTATGTCTGGTAGAGTCTTTAATGTAAAACAAGTATTACCTTTGTTTTAATCGCAGAGAATTTAGTAGAGTCAGCCAAACCAAGTGTAATCATTGATTTAACTGGTATGATGTCGCAGCCATATTGAGGTAGATGAAAGCTAGTTTTACCTTTCTTTATCTTATGTTTAGTAGAGTCTTTGATGTAAAACAAGTATTACATTTGTTTTAATCGCAGAGAATTTAGTAGAGTCAGTCAAACCAAGTGTTATCCTTAATTTAACTGGTATGATATCGCAGCCAAATTGAGGTTGATGAAAGTTAGTTTTACCTTTACTTTATCTAATGTCTGGTAGAGTCTTTGATGTAAAATAAGTATTACCTTGTTTTAATCACAGAGAATTTAGTAGAGTCAGCCAAACCAAGTGTTAGCTTTGATTTAACTGGTATAGAGGTTGATTGAAAGCTGGTATTACCTATGCTTTAATCTATGTATTGGCTACTAAGTAGGGAGAAAAAACTCTGAAGTTTACATTGAATAGAAAAGGATGTACATTGGATGAAGATAAAAATCTTACTTTTGGAATAGAAAAAGTGAGAAATGGAAATGGAGTAGTGAGAGACTTAACGATAGTATCGTTTCAGCTGCCTAGTGTTCTAAGGATTTGAAATATGAACTTCCTATTTTGTTATGAGGTAATATGATCCCAGGTCTGAGAGACCTATGATAAGGAATGAACCCTCTCAATTATCTGCTAGTTTTCCAGCATGAGGCTCTTTAAGGTGTTGAGGGATTTCTCTGAGGAAAAGATCGTCGATCTAGAATGTATGGCTTCTGACTCGTTTGTTGTACAAACTGGCCAGCATATGGTAATATCGACCGAGGTTAGCGATGGTGCGTTCCCTGGTCTCATCGATCCAATTGAGGTTGCAGGCCAATTCGAACTCATTTTCTCGTCAGTTAGCTCGTGATCTTTGACTAGGTGGTGGCATTCGAAGGGAATGACAGCTTCGGTTCCATTGACAATAAGGAATGGAGTACAACATGTTGATTGACGTAGAGTAATACGATATGCCCATAAGACATGAGGTAGTTCGCGATCCCAATTCCTTTTTTTTTGTGAGTAAAGCCTTTTCTTGAGCCCATCTACGATAGTTTTATTAGTAATTTCGACTTGACCATTGCCTTGAGGGTAGTACGGATTGGATGGTGAGTGGATAATATTGTGTTGGTTGAGGAAAGCTACGACATTTTCTCCAACGAATTGGGGCCTGTTATCGATACGAATTAGGTGGGGGTACCCAAACCGAGTGATGATGTGTTCCTAGATAAAAGAAATGACCTATTCTTCTCTGGTTCGACAGAGTGGAACTGCTTATACCTATTTTGTAAAATAATCGGTTGTTACGAGTAGGTGTCGGCGGTTACCTGGAGAATTAGGAAATTTGCTGACAAGATCGAGTACCCATCTTTTCAATGGCCAAAACACCTTGCTTGCATGGAGTTCGAGCGCAAGGGTGCGTATCATTTGTCCATAGAAGGCATCACATTTGTGTGAGTACTCTTCTGCATGCTTGTGTATGCCAAGCCAGAATACTCCTTGTGTAATAGTTTTGTTTGCTAGTGATCGACCTGCAGCATGGGAGCCACAAGTCCCTTCATGTAAATCGGGAAGCATCTCGTCTGCTTTTTGCTTAGAGAGGCATTTGAGGTAAGGCCCAGTGACTGAACGACGGCATAAGATACCATTCTGATTTGTTTAGCGCTTTAAGTTGTCGATCAGCTGTCAGTGCTCCTTTGGATCTGCTGGACATGGTCCGTTGTATTTGTTGTCAATATCAAGATAGGCTAAAAAAGGCTTTTGCCAATCGTCGTCTTCCCCTTTATCTCCCCCAGTGTTGATCGTACATACAGAAATGTGATTAATGTTGGGGGTTAAAATTACTTCAATCTAGATATATCGAGATTCTGTTCCCAAGACCCCGGCTAGATATGCCAAGGAATTGGCGTGTTTATTTTTGCCTCAGGGAAGATAATCGAGAATTGCTTGCGCAAACTTTCTCATCCTATCTGCAATGAGGGATGCGTATTCGATCATCTTGACATTCTTCTTGTATTGCTCAGAGTAATGGTAGACGATGAGTAGTAAATCTGTGCAAACTGAGAGTTCTGGGATGCCGAACTCAAGTGTGAGATCGAGTCCATGAATGCGAGCTTCATATTCAGTGACATTGTTTGAGGCCTCAAAATCCAAGCGGATTGATTTCTCAATTCTGTCGTTGGAAGGGGTAATTAATACGATTCCAATCCCTGACCCTGCGGGTCTTGCTGATCCATCTATAAGAAATTTCCACCCTTTCCTTGTAATTCATTTAACTCGTTCGCCAAATGCTTTTAAGGGGTGGATTTTATGTAATTTGCTCTGCAAGGTCAGGATCGTGCTCCTCCCACTTGGGAGCTTCCACTGGAAAATTTGCAAGATAATCAGCAATGGCCTGACCCTTTTAGGAATGATGTTGTTCAAACTTGATATCATATTCTCCCAAACTGACTGACCATTGTTGTACTCTCCTTAATTTATTTTTTTTGGACAGAACTTCCTAAAGTGGGTAGATCATTATGAATTTGACTGAATGAGCTTGGAAGTAGTGCTTGAGTTTTTGAAAAGTATAAACAAGAGTGAGAAAAAGTTTCTCAATTTTAGAGTACCTCATTTTCGCTGGAATGAGGATTTTGCTGACGAAGTAGACAGGTTTCTCAATTTTCCCTTCAAGTTGAATGAGAACTGAGCTGAGTGAAGTATCTATGACTGCTAGGTAGATAATCAGTTCCTCATTATCTATTGGGGTGCTCATTATGGGAGACCTCCCCAAATAGGTTTTGAGATCTTAAAAAGCTGCTTCGCATTCTGATGCCCATTGGACCTCTGCATTTGGCTGAACTTTTCCTCCTTTGGTACAACTGCGGAGTAGTATGAACAACAAACGACAGCGGTTTGAAGATTTTGAAACGAATCGGTTGATAGCGACAATCTTGCCTGCACGTTTCTGAACATCTTTCGTCATTTTTGGAGATGGCATGTTGAGGAGAGCCCGAATCTGATCTAGATCGGCCACAATCCCTATCTTGTTGATAAGGTGGCCTAGAAATCGACCTAAATCTACTCCGAATGGACACTTATCAGGATTGAGACGCATCCTGTAAGAGCAAAGAATGTTGAATGTTGTGTTTAAATCTAAAATGTGGTTGGTGGACTGTATGCTCTTGCACAAAAGATTGTCAATATAGACTTCCACGACTTTCCCAAGATGTATTTTGAACATAGTAGTCATTAATCGTTGATAAGTTACTCTTGCATTTTGAGTCCGAAGGGCATGACTTTGTAGCAGTAAAGACCCATTTCAGTGATAAAAGTTGTTTTTTCTTGATCTTCTTCCAAGAGTGGAATCTAATTATATCTAGAAGCAATATCTATCATAGATAGGAGTTTGTGGCCTGCAATGGAGTCAAGGATTTAATGAATATTAGGAAGAGAGAAACTGTCATTTGGAGTATGTTTGTTGAGATCGGTGAAATCTATACAAACTCGGACTTTTCTATTCTTCTTTGGGACAGCGACGATGTTGAATATCTAATCTGAATATTTGGCTTCTCGAATGAATCCCACTTTGATCAATTTCTCGATCTCCATGTTAACTTCATCTCGAAGTTGATATCCAAGCTGGGAAACGTTCGAGCTCATTGCGCTTCCCTATTTCAGTGTTGAGATTCGCTCGTAGCTCTGCAAGTTGTTCAGGCTCAACTAAAAGATCGAGCAGGATTCTGGTTGTTGGTCGTCTAGAAGTGAACATGATTAAAATTTGTAGTAGAGTGAATGAATGCCTTAGGATATCGTGGAAATGATATTTTTTTCCACAGACGGCGCCACCTTATATTAAAGGGGTACTTCGAATATGAGGTGAATGCCATTATGGCGGACACCTATGTTAATGTGGCCTGTTTTTAACAATTGATGTAGCCATTATGGTGAATGTCATTTTGTCCATGTCTACTCCGAAGACAAGGACAAAATCAGAAGCTCCTTGTTTTTTCTATTTTTTCTTCTTCTTCTTATAAGGGTTTCCAAAGTTCTTGAAATTTCAAAACTTTTTAAATTCACTTTTTTCACAACGATCACAAACAGCATTCGCAACAATAGAGGATCGATTCAACTTTTATTCTCATTTCGTCTCTTTCAAATTATTCAAAATCATATCATTACATATATTCATATCACCCCTATTTACATTTACTTATTCCCCTCACATATAATTACATCTAAAACAGCCTTAATGCCCAGGGGAACCACATGCGATCAAATATCCTCCAGCAATCCTCACATCTTCCAATTCAATCTCATTTATAACAAGCGATCTTACTGCATCTTTTCGAACTGCAGGATCCACCACAATTTCTCGGAACATCTCTTCATAAAAATGACGCTCATACTCGCGTTCTCTCCCAATCCCATATAAACCTTCAACTTGAACCTCCCTCACAGGCAGTTCAGCATCATAATCCAAAAGTTTAAAACTCCGCTCCCGTACTTCAGCTATCTTTATCGCTAACCGCCCCTCAGCGGCATAACGAATCCTCTCAAATCGAGTCCATACCATTTTTATTCTTTTCCACCTGTTTGAAACTTATTCACCCCCCTTATTTATACATTTTTTGCTCCAAATTCCCCCAGCTCAGGATTTTATCCTATTATCTCGTAGCAGAAACTTAATATCTTGAGAAAAGTTATTTGAACATATCTCTCCCTATCGACCTCAATCATTCTATCCTATTCCAAATCGAGCTTATTTTTTCCAAATCTAGTATTTTATAACGACCTCTTAAGATTGATCCTTTATTCTAAAATTTATACAATTTTTTCTCCCCTAAATTTCCAGCCCCCAGGTCGAACATCGTATTGGCCACATATTTTCACATTACAAACATATTTCTAACAACTCGATTATTACAACAAGTGTACTTTCTAATCTCATACATTTTATTTCATCTAATAGTTGAAAGTCTTCGGAACATACAACTCGATTTATTGAGTTATTCTATTTTATATCAACACAGAGTTTGGATAATAAATTTTATTTATCTCGAATTAAATTATAGGTACTTTACAGATAACAAGTTTTTCAAGTACTTTTACATATAGTAAGTCTTTCAGGCACTTTAAAGCGTTAAATCCTTCAGTTAGTTCAACTTCAGTGATGTTTCACTCTGATGCAAAGCAGACATTAGAAACAATGAATGTCCTCCTTCCCATGAGTTTGGTCGAAGTCTAATCGAACTTCAAATGGAAACTATATAAGAGAAGAAATCCGCGCTTGAACCAACTCTTCAAACTGAAGGTCTTCTCAGCGCAAAGGAACGATAAAAGTGTAGAAGCAGACTTCCATTTTCCGTCTTCCTCCTCCACTACTATCGTCGCCTCTTCTATAACCACCGTCCTCACAGAGTTGGTAGAGATGAAGAGAACCCAACCTTAGAGTCCATTCAAGCACAAGACATCAATGCAACTGCCCTGCAGTTATGCCTATCCTTGCATTGTCTCTCCAACCTTGTCTTCCGTAAGGATGCGAAGACAAAACTAACGTTGCTCGCCTATTACGACAACATAATGAAATCTCCACATACAGTTAAAATTCTCTTCAGCTTCAGCCACTTCATCTTCCAACATACCTTGATACGTCGGAGGAACAGGAACGGGAGTAGGCATTCCCAAGGACTGATCACTGAAATACTTCAACTTCAGCCTCAACATTTCTGTAGCAATTCTCTCTTCAAGAACCATTCTTTGGGTCTTCACCATCTTTAAAATTTTTAGAGAATTTGACAACGAATAAGCGTACTTTGCCACAAACCTCGGTACAGGTACTATTTATATAACCCTACATTTATTGTGCAGGAACATTTCCACTAACGTTGTCATTCAATACGGACGAAACTCTTCAAACCCTAACCGTCGCATACATCAATATTCCCATCAACATTCAATGCATGTACGTCCCCCCATAACATGCACATTTTCCATGCAGTCAAAACCCATAATTACTTCCTTCATTATTCAAACTTCCAACCCGAATACCCATTTATCCAAAAATAAAATCTCAACCAAAGCCACTTATGACTTCGGTTGCAAGGGGCGATTGTAGGAGCCTACCCCTCGACCTTACCCATATCGAGCTATCTCCAGTTCGAACTACCTCCATATTAGACTCACGCATTTTCACATGACTTCAACAGTCAGCATTGCCACCTACTCCACGAACTGATGAAAAATATAGGTCGAGCTCAAACATAAATACCTGAACAAGTCAAAGACACCTGTTTCTCATGAACTCAACAGTTACTCAGTCAACCGCCACTAACCTATTGTTCAGAGAAAGTGCTTCAGCACGATGAAGAACTACGAAAAGAGCCTATATAAAAGAAAAGTTCTAGAAGAGACAGGGACCATAAAAAATACATGAGAAATCAATAAGAAAACTATATTTTCTAGATTCTCAAACTTCAAACTTCTTATTCACAAGATCAAGCATTTCAAAGTCGAGAGATCACTTGTAATAAGATATCAGCCTCAAGCAATAAAAATTACTATTATAAAAACCCTCAACTCGAGGTCATGGTTTTTTACCTATTCAAAGGTTTTCCACGCTAAATCACCTGTGTCATTTCTTACTTTCTATCAAATTTTTATCACAGGTACATTGGTGTAAGAGAAAATTCCAAGCCACTTCGAGCTTACAGAATTAGATCATTACAGGGGGGATTATGGTAGTGATATGTTGTGGTATATTTGTGCTAAAAGTGTTTATGTTAATGGTTAATGGTTGCGGTATATTTTTGGTAAAGTGTTTATGTTAATGGTTAATGGTTGTGGTATATTTATGTTTAAGTGTTTGTGTGCATATTTGTGTGGTTTGAAGTTGCAAGTTTTACTATCTATGAAATTTAAGGGTGGTAGTGATATATTGCAGGTTTTGCTATCTTTTTGCATCTTCTATAGTTGCAGGTTTTACTATCTTTGAAAATCCAGGTTATTAATGCTTGTTTTTATTTAGTATGGCTTTACAGTTACAGGTTTTGTGTGTTTTTTATATTTTATACAATCATTTGGCATGTTTAAACTAGATGGGGAAAATGCTTACGTTGAAGGTATTACAGGATTGACACTTGGCTGGTTTAAAGGAATGTTTTTAGACCAAATTTTATTAACATCAGACATTAGAAGAAATAGGGTAAGCCACTAGAGAAGTACACATATTAGAGACACAGTACACATATTACATTTATTACATTCATCCAAGTTTTGTTTTGCCTTTAAACTCTCTACAAAACTCACTTAGAGACATAGTCACCGAAACCTTCACATTTGGTTCATCAGCTTTAGCTTTAGCCTTCATGGCATCCCTAAGCCAATAGAAGTGCTTACACTCGATATTAATACATTTTAAAAAAATCCCTTTGGTTGCTTTAGTTCTAGAAATACATAGATTAATTGGGGCCCCGTAACCTTCTCTTTCACAATTTGTAGTTCTCCATGGGCTTTCTTTCCATCAATGTCCAAATGTCCCACATCCAAAGCATCCTCCTTTAAAAGAAGACTCTGGAACCTCCTCCTTTGAACATTTAGACTCATTCACTGCATCAAAAAGCTACTGGAACCCCTTATATTCACTATATTGACACCTTAGAAATTTTCTAATAGGGTTTGTGTTAGTATGTAAAGTCTTCAATTTCATTATCCCACTGCATCCAGGCTTCTTGCATGTACTATATATCTAAGGGCAACTGGAAGTTTGATGCAATTTTGAGCAAAAGTGACAATTTTGGACCTGTACAAATAAGATTTATATATTAGTTTTGGTCCACATATAGTTATCTGAACTTTGTCTTTACCCCCCAAACTTCAGTTTGAAGTTTTAATGGCAGAACTGAAAAAACCAGAAAAACTTAGTTTAAACTCATATAGAGATATTACCTTGTCAGAGGATCCCTCACCCATGTCTTCAGGTTTCAGATTGTTTAGTTGAGGCAAGATTTAAGAATGTATATATAGATAGAATAAGATATGGAATACAAGTGTGTGAGAGATGCCAACGGCTAGTTTTTCAAAATAAAAATTGGCCGTTATCCTAGTCAGTTTGAAAGGGTACTTGGGCATTATAAAAAAGTCAATTCTAGTCAAAATGAGTCAACAGAGTCAAAACTTAGTTCAACCGACTGTTAGGGGGCTACCATAATATTTGGCATATGGGGGGGGGGGGGGGGGGGGGGGGCAATCACGAATATCCTTACTTAAACGGGGGGTAAACACCAAAACACCCCAAATTTAACGCAAAGACAAGAAATCCATGTGGCTTACTTTTCTTCATCAGGCACAAAAATTCTTACTACAAGTAATGAGTGCATCAATGTATCATCAAGACATTTGACATTTCTCCAATGCAATCCTACAACTATGATTGCAAATGATCTGGTTGCACCTGCTTTTCATTTACCACTTACTACCTCGTGGGATCCTAAGGTTTAGATTAAATATACGTATCTGATTTATTGTAGTATTTGATATGACATTGTACATTGTATCTGTATATATGAATCTTGGGGTTCGAATTACATTGTATGTTGTATATATGTATGTACAAGTGGAAAAACATTTCTTATATAAGTTATAAAGCTCGGGGGGGGGGGGGGGGGGGGGGGGGGGGGGGTTGGTTTGATATTTGGTCTTGTTTTTGATAGATCGTGGACACACATCGAGAGGAGGTCGTAGGCCTTTATTTTTAATTTCTTTTTGGTGATATAAATAGAAGGTGAATCTCCTATTGGATATTAGTCATTTTCTTTATTTTTGTGAGTTTTAGGGGCAAACGCTGGAAACCCTAGTTTTGATTAATTAGTTTGTTGCTTCCACACTTTGTTTGTATAAGTTTTGTTAGAGTATTTGCCATTTTATGATCATAATATTTTGTCGATGTATAAGACGATATATCGCGGGGAGTTTAGGTGTCCTAGTTAGTTTTCGTTGGAGCTTACGAAATTTCTTTTGTGATTTTCTAACCCTGGAGGGTGTTTTTACCTTTTTGTTCTTTTTTTTTTATTGCATGTAGTGTAGTTTTATCCTTTTGGCTCTTGGTTTATTGTAATTGTTTCGTGTATATATTACATTTACCAAAAATGCACTTGAGAACTTTTTTTTCTTCTGGATCCCGCTGAAAACATCGTAGCCATTGGGGGGATCGACTATAGATACCATCTACATTTTCTTAACACCAAAAACCGTTCGTCACTAAAGTGTAGGTTTAGAAGCGACCGTGCTACATAAGCATTGTACCATACATGTCTTTTTCATCCTAACGATGATAACATGTTTGTTATTAGCCACAGGTAGACTTAATTGTGCTTTTAGTCTAAGTAAAAGTATATTGATGTGGTAGTGGGGAATGGTGAGAAAAGCATATGATGCCGCGAGGTTTGGTTTGATATTTGGTCTTCTGAGGTTATTTGTTTTTGATAGATCGTGGACGCACACCGAGGGAGGGTTGTAGGCCTTTATTTTTAGTTTTTTTTTGGGGAATCTTTTTGGTGATATAAATAGGAGGTGAATCTCCTATTGGAGATTAGTTATTTTCTTTAATTTTGTAAGTTTTAGGGGAAAACGCTAGAAACCCTAGTTTTGATTAATTAGTTTGTTGCTTCCACACTTTGTTTGTACAAGTTTTGTTAGAGTATTTTCCATTTTATGATCATAATATTTTGTCGATGTATATAATGATATATGGCAAGGAGTTTAAGTGTCCTAGTTGGTTTTTGTTTGAGCTTGCGAAATTTCTTTTGTGGTTATCTGAAAGATGTCACGCTTAGATGTCAATGATGTGTTTTTCTAACCCTAGAGGGTTTTTTTGCCTTTTTGTTCTTGAACTTCTTTTTATTATTGTATGTAGTGTTGTTTTATCCTCTTGGGATCTTGGTTTATTGTAATTGTTTCATGTATATATTACATTTATCAAAAATGTATTTCAGAACTTTTTTTTCTTCTGGATCCCGCTGGAAACATCGTAGCCATTAGTGGGATCGATTATAGATACCATCTACATTTTTTTTACACTAAAAACCGTTCGTCAGTAAGGTGCAGGTTTAGAAGCGACCGTACTGCATATGGATTCTACCATACATGTCTTTTTCATCCTAATGATGATAACATGTTTGCTATTAGCGACAGGTAGACTTAATTACATTTTTAGTCTAGGTAAAAGTATATTTTAAAATATAGTTCATTGTGTTTAAATGCCAAGACTCTCAAGAATTTAAAAGATAAATGACTGTGTGTTATTAACAACTAGGAATGCAACATTAGTACGACTTCTCACTTAGATCATTCGATCATAAACTCAGTTCCTGGATTAACTGATCAAGTCGATCGATGTAACTTGACGGAGGCTTGCGAGTTCGACTCATAGGTTTTTTATGATTATTTTACCGCTAAAAGAGATAGATGATTGAGCATCGTGATTACCTCATACCATACCCAACTCGGGATTGACAGAAAACTTAATCAAGCAATTTAGGATAATAATTAAGTCATTGTTATTACGATTACAACTTCCGGCTAGTGTGTGAGCTATGCACTTTTGCTCCCGTAACACTGATTAGAATTCGTCCCATAACAAATCATCAAATCTTTTCCCAAAACAACTAGTAACTGGGTCGGAACCCGGTGTCGCTCATCAACAAACATTTGGATGTTCCATACAGGTGCCAAACATATCACCACAACGAACAAACATGGGAATTCGAACTGAGAACCTGACATCTTCGTTCGTAAGTTTTTCGATTCCCTATTGGAGTTATAGCTATGTTGCTGAACACGCTAGGAGGATCCTTGGAGCTATGTTCGTTCTACAAGCTATGTTGCTCAACACGCTAGGAGGATCATTGGATTCATGTTCGTTCTACAAGCTATGTTGCTAAATCACATGGTGCTAGCAATCCATCACCTTATTTCGACTTCCTCCTTTTAAAGCCCAGCAAGAAACCCTTTTAATAGTTATCTAGCTCCCCAACATCGGCTTGGTATTATATGGGTTATGATTTGCATCTAACACTAGATATTTGAAGCCCACTAAAGGCATATATATATATATATATATATATTGTAGGGTAGATTGTCACTTTGATGAGACGATATTCTCAGCATTGGGGAGAAATATGACAGTCAATGTTTATGATGTTTCTAAGATTAGTTGGAAAACACCATCATTGTCTCATCTAGATCTCCTTACATAAGTTAAGTGACAATAAGGTTCAACGGATTAAAAACTTACAATAGGTCACAAATGAATTGCCAGACACATTCATAGACATTATTGAAGTATCGTAGATATATGTACCTGCAAGTAATGTACCTACACAGCTGAACATTCTAGGGGAATTAGTACCACAAACTAATATGAGGCTCGTACTTAGTGCGGAGCACCGTTGGAAGAAAGTATTATGAGCCGGAGAACAGCAGAATAAGGGACAAATATGACTAATGGTGGTTCATCGATGATAGAACCACCCATCAATAAGGCAATAGTAGCTACGCGATGAGTTGATATATTATAAGACAACCCCGGGGTATTATTTGCGTATGATAATAAAGAGATCTCGATCTATTAAAAGTCTTTAATAGAACAACGTATGATCGTTCAATAGAGATTTGTCGACAAGGTATTCACATTCGCTGTTGTGCTCGCCATCAAGGATAAAGATTCATAACCACTTAATATAAACGACTGTGTATTGTTGTACATTGGCCAAAGTGGGCGTCTGGAATCCAAGCAGAGCTCAGTTTGCAAGCATAATGTGAAGTGATATCATAGAGCCTGTCGGTTACAAATGGGAGAATGGTATAGAAATATGATTAATTTTGAGAAATAATTTGGTCATGGCAAGACTAGTTGCCCAAGAATTCTTTAAGAGACCTAGCATCGATTACAATGAGACATTATTCGGTTATGGACGCTATAACATTTCAGTACTGATTAGTCTGTCAAGTTGTCGAGGACAAGCTAGACATACGTAATTATCATGTATCTATATGGGAAACTAGATACAGATATCAACATGAAGCCACCCGGAGAGGTATAAGCTTCTGTAAGCAATTAAGCCGAATGCATACGAGGTGCGTACGTAATAAAACTAGAAAAGTTATTATTGACTTGAAGCAATCAGGGCCCATCTGACATAGTAAGTTGACTGAGTATTTAAAGGTCTGGGACTTTGCAAATATTTTTATATGTCAATATGTTCTTATTTAAAATACAAATATTGCCTTAAGTCATCATAATAATGATTTGGATATCATCGGAACTCCAGAGGAGATCGCGAGAGCTGCTAAATACCTTATGAAGGAATTTAAAATGAAAGACCTTAAAAAACTATGTACTTTCTCGATTTGTAGATCGAACATCTTGGTAGTGGCATACTCGTACACCAAACGATATATATCGATAGAGTTATCTAACACTTCGATATGGATGCAACACACGTACGGTGCTAAGTCGCTTAGTGTCATCCATCACTTGGATGTAAACAATGACATCTTCAACCATCCTAATGGGGGGGGGAGAAAACTCTTAGGGCCGTGACGCCATAACTAGGAAGTGTTTTACTATAGTTAGTTGGGTATACTAGACCCGGTGACTCATTCGCAATGAATTGTTTGGCTTACCATAGTTCTACTCCTACCTAAAGGCACTGGAATGAGATTAAGCATATTCTGAGGTATCTGATCGGCACGAAAGACTGGGGTCTAGTTAACCCAAAAATGGTAAACATAAAATTATAAGGTATGTCGATACAGAATACTTGTCAGACCCACATAGAGGCTATTGTCAGATGGACTGTATGTTTATGTACGTAGATACAATAAACTCTCAAAGATCGATGAAGCAGACGACGTTAGTTACATTTTTGAACCATGTGGAAATTCTTACACTTCATGAAGCTGGCAGAAAATAATGGTTATGCTCCAAGATACATCACATCAATTGAAGTTGTGCCATGTATTATCCAAGATAAAACATCAACTCTGTATGAAGACAACTCTGGCTTGTATCATTCAATTCAATGATAATTTTATCAATGACGACATAACGAAGCACATTTCACAAAAGTCTTTTCATACTTATGAATTATAAAAGGCGAATGAGATTGGCGTTATTCAAGACATTTCAGAAGATAACTTTGCAAACCTATTTACGAAGACCCTTATACCACTTACGTTCAAGCAGCTGATACACAGAATTGTCATGCAAAAGTTTTTATTCACCATTATCTTGGGGAGATACATCTCAGGGAGATCGACGTCAGATGGAGTAATCATGTCCTGACATGGACACATACGTGTTGTACTCTTTTTTTTTATAGTTCAATTTTTATCTTAGAAAGTTTTGATAAGGCAACGTATACACATCCACAATCCATATAGAGCATAGGATTATACTATTTTCTTGTACAACTTTTTCCCCAATGAGGTTTTGTGAGGCAGAGGTTTTGACGAGGCAAGTCGTCCTGATATGGAACACCCCAAGGGGGAGTGTTAGGAGTTGGGTCTGACCCAAGTTGGGAACCCAACTGGGTTGGGGTGTCCTCTTGGACTCCTAACAAGCCCATATAAACTAGGGTTTATGGGGAGAGTTTTATAGAGAGTATTTAACCCCTTTAAGGGTTCAGTATTTGTAACACATAACAACCTATCTATAATAAGCTCTATATTTTTTTCTCATATTTATGTGTGTGTGATTGCTTAGTAGAATAGTTTATTATCCAATAAATATGTCTTTGTTATCGAAATTACAAGATTTAAAGACAAATATCTCAAACATATTAATAGGTTGAGGATCCACGGATAGTAAACTTGGACAACTCGTAAAATGAAGAAACTAATTAGGGGAAAACGTTACACGATTGAGAGGTTCTCGTCACTTACATTTATTAATGAATAATATAAAACCTTTAAAGAGGTAATAAAGGAAATTATAAAGAAAAATCAATAATACTCGTGCTAACATAGGCACCATATCACCACTCAACCACCATGATTAAGGGGGTCTAATAGAAGAATTGAAATAGTGGATTTTATTTATAAGAAACATATAACCCCATTAGAATGTATTATATTACACTTTAATGGACATAAGCTCGTTTTAACATTCAGATTATATATACTTTTTAAATTTTCTTTTTAAGGCTAAATATAATATAAATATAATTTGTTTTGAGCCCTTTTTTTTATAAGAGTTTTGAGCCTTTTGTTTTATTATAATAGATATATGATATTTATCAAGTTATAACTTTATTTAATTATAATTATTTTAGAAAAATAAGTATGTTTTACGGGTGTGTGGAACGCGAAGTCGAGTATGGAAAGCTCACGAGTATCATACGTTTGACGAAGTGAGTAGACTTTTTTTATTTTCTACATCTTATAGATATTTTATTACGTTCATGGTATATGCATAAAACAATCTTTAAGTTCACTTAAACTTAGCTTCCCCCTTCTCGACCCACCGATTTTTAAGCAACATAGGCATACAACTTCAAGGTATTGTCATCTAAAGTAGTTTCAAGTGGGCCATACAGTCTTCCATTACTGGATAACTTGTTTGTTATCTGATTAAAGATATCAAGTTGCAAGGAGTATAATTGATATATTTCTAGTCATCAAGTTCACGTTTAGGCACAAGACTGCTACATCTCAACTATATCAAGATCTACTCCTGATCATTGTGCATGTTGGGTTACAACTCAAAAAGTAGTTTTTAGGTTTCTGTTCGAACAGGAGAGGCAGCTACTAGTATATTCGAATGGACTTATAGTTTATTCGAACAGAGTTGTCAGACAACTGGTGTATTCGAATAGACTATTTATCTGTTCGAATAGACACCGTAAATATATTTTTTTTGGTCGTTCGAAGCGCATCGTGATGCATACTTCGCTGATAACCTCTTTGAGAGTCTATAAAGCTAGGGCTTGGTCAGACTATGATACATGGAGTTTAAAGCCTCTGAAAGAAAAAAGATCTAGAGAGAGAAAATGGAAAATTTTAGGGTTTTACTTTTGAGAGATTTCATAGGTTTTCTTTCTAAGATTTCTTGTTGGGGACTATCTATAAGGGTAGATGTGAGGTTGAGTGATCTCTAGAACTTCTTGTAACCCTAATTTGATAATATATACGTCGTGCTTATCGGGGGTGGTTTTGATCATTTTGGGTTTCCACCTAAATTGAAATCTTGTATGTGCGTTTATTGCTTTGATTGCTCCGAGGTTAGAGTTAGATCTTCGGTTCTTGCTTAATCATATTGTGCTTCCGCGTTGCGACTTGCCCCTTAGTTTCCTAACAGTGTCAACCAGACAGAGTTCTTGATCCCAAAAATCTGGTTACTAAAGGAGTTCATATTTAATATTTATACGAATTTCCACAGCTAGGGATGGATCAACTGCATGTTTGGCGTCCAAAAGAACATGCTAACATCCTTGATTATGTGATTCAGCAATTACATGGAGAGCACAATCATTTTCCTTAAAGACTCTGGACTCTTTCGCAGTATGCTATGCTATCTCCAATGCTAAATCAACAGTAAAAAGTCCCTTAGACACAATAGGAACATGTCTTGGCGCAAGAGCGAACACGCCATATGATTATTCCCTTCCAAAAGATTATAATTTGTTCTGAAGCTGCTTATAAGGCCAAACCTCTCTTAGAGATCTAGATGCAAGTAATTCACTTACAAATGACTTAGTCTTCTTAGTAGCTGGAGTCTTCTTCACTTTTACAAAAAATGATGTGAACCTCATACGATGTTTCCATACCTTTGTCTGCAATCCTTTGCTCCTTAGAGCGCGCACATCAACTAAGAAGACTATTGGAGAAGTCCCCCCAGTAATCACTTTCGTTATGTTTATTCATCACACAAAATACACTAATTCATTTATTGCTGTTAAATTTATATTACTCATCAGTTGTACATGAAAGCATTTTATTATTTTTATTTTTTTGCAGTGGCTGTGAGAAAGTAACGACGTCTAATACCCAATTTTTATGGAAAAATATAGCTTCATTTCCACAAAACAAACACTAAAAACTTCATTTCTCACATCAACTTCCAATGGGAACCATAACCAACAAAACCAGAATCATTCCCTCCCAAACCCCTTGTACAAGAACTCACCAATTCGGTGCCCTAATTTTGATCGCTACAACCTTCTTCATCACCAGACTCATCTCAAACCAATCCTGCAACACTAACTCTTCCAATTTGGGGGTGAATCAGTTGCAATTGCGGCAGAATCATGTGTTCGTCAACAATGGTGGATCGATTTCTTGGCCTGATCGAGGGTATGGGTCTCAGCTTTCGTTGAAGATCTATGTTTATGATGAGGGTGAGATTGATGGGTTGAAAGAGTTGATGTATGGGAGAGATGGGAAGATCACGGCGGAGGCTTGTGTCAAAGGGCAATGGGGGACTCAGGTGAGATTTTGGTTTAGGGTTTTTGTTTGATTGGGTGAAATGGGATTGTGGGTGTTGGGTTTTAGGTGTAATTTTAGTGTTTGAGCTTAAATGGTAGTGAACAAAGTGTAGAGATATAAGGTTTGAAGTGATAGCACTCAACTGGTTGACAAAAAAGTGTAGGATTAGTACTGATGTATGTACTGGGTATCTCCAGTTATTGGGTTTTGGTAGGGCTTCAACGTCAATCGCATAGGCGTTGTAAACATCTGCACTGTTATAGCAACCCATTTAGGATTTAACAACTTGTTTATTATGCATTTCGGACAGTTTGCGGATATACACTATTCGGTGGAGATGCTCTAATGAGAATTCGATAGCATATCTAATGTAATGTAATTTGTGTGTGTGTGTGTTGGGGTGGGTGGGTGGGGGGGTGTCTCATATGAATCCAATACTATTGTGGTTTTAATGGTAGCTTTGATTAACTTTTAGGTTAAAATCCACAGACTGCTTTTGAAATCGATGTTTAGGACATTGAAGAAAGATGAGGCAGATCTATTCTTTGTTCCGGCATATGCTAAATGTGTTCGAATGATGGGTGGTCTAAATGACAAAGAGATCAACCAAACATATGTGAAGGTACTTATCAGTTTCTATGCGTTTTTCCTAGTCTAGCCAATATGTAAGTTTTTATCTTATGCAGCAATTAGTAAGGGTGATCTTGCACTGCTCTTAATAATAAGCATTCATCAGCTAAAAACTTAAAGTAAAACTTACTGTCCAGACACTTGTACAATAGTAAAAATTCTTCACTTTTATTCACGGCTTCTCCTTAGCATTGTACATTTGAAGACCTTTGTTTGTACAACTCAGTAACTTATTAATGGGAAATAAATCACTTGCAATCTTGAGTATTAAAGGCTGTTTATGACGAGGTCAATAAAATTGACTTACTGGAGGGAGAGCTTTCATCCAACAGTTGTAGCCGGCAAGCCGAAATGTTATCAAACTACTCAAATATAAGGTGAGTAGGTCAACCCTGTTTAGTTTGATGGTGAGTAGGCCAACCCTGTTTAGTTTGATGGTGAGTAGGCAATCTTCATGGAAGTACTGTTTAGTTATTCAGTTAAGTCTTGAGCGTTGGGCAATCTCTACTTCATCACAATCTATATTTTTGTACCCCCATTTCTTTATTGAAGGTTGAAACAAACTAGCAAATTCATAGAATATCACCGAATGTATATAAATTCAACAAACTGAGGTATTTAGAACCGGGTATCCTAAAATGATGAAAATAGGGATGTTTTCAAATGAATTCGAGGTAATTTTGTGTGATTCTATCCATGAACACTAATTGAGACTTCTATGATCGCTGTCTCTGGTAGATCTATCAACTTGAGAGAAAGAGAGGGACGGACGAACGCAGCTTTTCATTTGGTTTTTGCGAGGATTTTTTCTTTCTTTTCGGTTTAATATATGGAATCCCGAATTGCTACGGCTGAATGCAAGCGGTTGTAGCGAGTTTTGACTGGGAAGTAGGTGCATGAATTTTATTAAGGGAATTTGCATTTGGTGCAAAGGCTTGCAATGCACCACCATGCATCCAAATCAACCAATCATTTCCAAGTGCCAAACATATGCAAGCCCGTGTTTGCACCTGCTTGCAGTGAATCAAGCAAAGCCTGAGCACCCGTTGCGTCTCGCTCCTCTTCCCTATCCCCACGGCCTCGTCGGTTTTGTTTATCTCTGCAATATAGACACTTCCTCGATATTCAATTACTATTCTACTCCGTCAAACTTTCTTTTTAGCAACTCAACCTGGTAAGTGACTCAAATGATAGAAGTTGTTATTCGTACTAGAATACATAGGACAATTGATAACTGGAGCACTCCTCTCCAAGAAAATAAGGCACCAAAAGGAGGCAATTAATAAGTTTTGCAACCTACAAAGAGTGCCAATCCAATGATGGCATCTAACTCTGAACCAATCCCATCAATTAAAAGGTATGACCCATGTACGTAACCTTACAAAAAGCTAAGAGGTCTATTACACAAGCAAGCAAAATAAAAAGTATGATTGGTGCACCGGCACCTGAACATTTTTCCAGTCCCAGATCCATAATCCAATCCTAAGAAAAAGTTGTCACCACACTTGTTTCCAACGTATTTTTGTGACTGGGCCGACCTTAAACAAGCAAGAACTTTCAATATTGATTGAGATGTCAAAATTCCTAGAGAGAAAATTCAATCTGCTTCAAATGATGCAGGTGTACCATCATCCGACTAGAAATCAATGGATTACTTGCAATATTGTAAGGCGCCAGCCTTCCAAATATAGTCACAATATAAATGTAATGTTTCGCTGCGTTGTGATGTCTATCATTACTTCTGCTTTCTTCCACCCTATGATGAACAAAAAGTTGTTTCAATTTCCTTACGGTTTGATATCACAATTACAGGTTTTAAGACAGATGCTGTATTTCCGTAAATCAGGTGGCCGCGACCACATATTCATCTTTCCAAGGTAGACCATTTTATTTATTAATTCCTGATTATTGTTATATTGGTGTATCTGCAAATATTTTGTTGTTGCAATTTTGTCAATAAATTTTTCCTTGAGTCAAGTCAAACCAAGATAAACTGATTTAAGAACCATTATATTCCCACATTCTTCATTTATAGTTTTGCTACGGCGTATTATCAATGTGGTTCCATCAGAGTCGGCAACTAAATATTATAGCATAACTGACCACATGATCAGTTTCTTTCTGTTCTTGTTCAATGACCCACTTTGAACCATGCATGAGTAGGGTTTGGTAATTAGCAATTCCACCAACTTTTGATTGGGGCAGCACATCTAACCTTGTACTACCCCAAATTTGAGTAAACTGTTAAATGTCGTGCTAGGCTTATATTAGTGCTGAGTGCTGACATCACATATGAAAGACCATGGCTATAACTTCCAGGTTTATTCTTAGAAAGTGAGGGTTCTGTAGCCTTCAAATTCCTTTGTAATTGAGTCTTTAATTATGTTCCTAGTTTTCAAGTATTGATACTTGTTTATGTTATTTCACTACTATTAGTGGTGCTGGTGCTCACTTATTTCGTTCTTGGGCGACCTACTTGAACCGATCTATAATCCTTACTCCAGAGGTATTTATAAATATTTCTAAGTTTCTTTCTTACATACTTTAGGGAAGCGCATTTGTTTTGCAGTAAAATAGCTATTCCATTTATTTAATCATAAATACCAGTTAATGTCATTATGTGTAGCGTAGGGTGATCGCACAGATAAACGGGATACTAGCGCCTTCAACACATGGAAAGACATAATAATACCTGGTAATGTTGATGATGGTATGACAAAAATTGGAGATACACTAGTTAAACCTTTGCCCCTATCAAGAAGAAAGTATTTGGCGAGCTTTTTAGGTCGAGCCCAAGGAAAGGCTGGTCGTCTTCAGTTGGTGGAGCTTGCAAAGCAATTCCCAGATAAAGTTAGTATTTTCTTATAATTTACTTATGAGTTATGAAAAGTAAAATTATATTTTTTTTTATGATTCCATGACATTTTAGAGGGTGGCGTGTTTTCGCGCATGCACTTACTGATTGCCTGTGCTCACATACACTAACACACTTGCATACTTTCATTTGTTGGCCCTACATGGATATTACACCGGGTATTGCTGGTCTTCCTTCATATCACTAACATATATCTGTTTATATATTGAGAACTCTTCCTAGGCACATCACATATACACCCTAGACCTATTTCGTAGGAGGTAGATATGCCAAGTTTTGATTCCTCCCTAACAAATAAACTTCTCATAAATATAACTAGCATTAGTGAGAAAATCCCTTTCATGAAAAATAGAATCTGAAGGTCATATGATTGTAAGTTTGTAATATATGATTTCATGATTTACATAATGGGGCAAATGTGAATGATTTGAATATTTACAACAATAAGTCAGTTTCAACCACTTTTATCGACAAAAGTTAGAAATGAGGAAAAATAAAGAAAAAAACATACATTTGTGAAGAATTTAATTAGTGATAGACGTAAGCTTTGTAATAGCCATGGTCCATTCAGGAAAGGCTCCACCGAATAGTAATCTTTAAATCTCCAGCGAAGTAGTTAATGAAATTCGGCAACAGCTCTCAAAGCCTACCACCAGTTATTCAAACATGTCCTTAACCTGCTCATTGATATTCCTCCAACAAACATCGTCTACTCTAACAGTTTTATGGTAACTCTTTTACACGGAAACTCCCCTTTTGAAGCTCTTGAAATCTTCAAACAACAGATTTGTCTCCATGGGCCGAAGGCTGTTAATTAAGTTCTGGTCGTTGCTGCTCTTAAGGCTTGCCATGCGAAATTAAACTCCGAGTACCAAAATCATGTCTTTGCAATCTATTCTTGCTTCGATTCTTAGCTCAGAATGTCAAATTCTTTAACGAGTCTGTATTGCTAAGTACGTGGAATTTGATCGAACATTTGAAAACTTTGAAAAATTGGCGTATCCTGATATCTTTTCGTGGAATAGTGTTCTTTCTGGGTAGAAGATGCCGAAATTGCAGGAATGCGAACATGATTTTAAACAGAGAAGTATAGAAATGGCTGAGGATTCTAAAGGATTTTTAGAAACCATTATGCTATTCAAGAAAAAAGGGGAGAACGGTGGAAGTTCTTGGGATGAAACCTGAGAATAAATCCCATGGGATACACATCCTTTAAAGAAACTCTAAACCTTTTAATAAATAAGCAACAGTTTGTCGGAAAAATGGATAAGAACAGGAGAGGAAAACATTCACGAAGAAGTATGACTATTGGGGAAGAGATGCAACTGTTTGGTGGTTGGAGGTTGTTGGACTTTTGGTTATAGTTAAATGACTTATATATACCCATGTAGAATGAGTAAAAGGGAAAACAAAGGATACCCGAGGTCTTTCCCTTTTTATATAATAGAGATATTAGCATTTTAACCCGTGTGTTCCACAGGGTCGTATTAAAGTCATAGGTTTTATCCTAAGTAGCATGGTCACTCCGAATTTGGAAAAAAATCCGTATCCAAACATGTCAGACATTCAGACACTCGCTTGGGCACACCAATGGGCACTCCTTGTTGCTCAGATCACCAACTTTTTGACACGTATTTTAATTTTTATAGTTTTTTAGACATGTTACTCAAATAGTAACTTATATCGTTGTTTCTAGTATCATAAATGTAATAATGCATATTGCATATTGCATATTGCATTAGTTAATATGACAGAGTATAAAAAATTGGGGTGTGGGGGGGACTAAGTATAAAGCCGTGTCCGCTTTTGACCTATTTTGCAGTCGGCGTGTTTGAACCTCATTCCCGTGTCGGACATCGACACGCGTACCCGTTTCAATGTTATATAGGTTGGATTTTAAACTTGTGGTACATGGTTCATCATCTGATTGTCTTATACATCCATTTTAAACTTGTTGTCTTATACCTCCCTCTGAACAACTTCGGGCCATAAATCACAGCCCTCTAAAGGCCCCCCACTGCTATCCAAATAGGGTGGTTGCCCTTTCCTCGTCTTTGTTATCTTTTAGTACACGTGTTGTCCTGAAACTTTTATCTTTGTTGCAAGTAAACTGAAAACCATGCAACCCTAGTCCTCTTTTATTGAGTGTAATGTTATATGTCTTCCCTTAGCTTATGACAAAACCGTTCATCATCTTTACAAATTTGTTCCCTTGAAATCCAGAATCTAAAACTAAAATAGGGTGAAAAGATAAAGAAAAACAAATGAATAGGAAACATTGGAGGACAGAAATTAATCCCGGATAAGGTCAAAGATTTGATGAAGATTCATTGGTATTTAACTTTCAGGGTAGCAACAAGGTAAACACTTTAGGAGAGAAAATCAATTCAGCACTTCGACCATCATGTTTGGTCTTTGATTAGCATAGGTAATGCAACTTTTTTCATTAGTTTCCATAGAGAAAATCAACTTGTGGCTGATTGAGAGAGGTTTCTGCATTGAGGAAGAAACGGTTGAGAAATATCATTTGAAAAGTAACTCTGTGAGAGAAGACAATGGGAATAGGGAGGAGCAACGAGTGTAGGTCAACTCTTGGTGTTGATTGGATTCAACTGCTAAAGAGGCAGTTCTCAATTTAGGAGAAACTCTACCTTTTTTCCCAAATGTCCAGCCCCAAATGTTGGAGGGGACTGAGAAGCAACTTTGAGTTTAAAAGGAAAGGGAAAATCAAGGGAAAAGTTGCGACTTTTTGTAGAGTTGTAGTAGGGGTGTATATGTTACATTTGAAGTTGGAGTTGACAGAGGAGCAAAATCGGAAAAATCTAGAGCGCAACATGTCACTTTCGTGGATGTCGTGGGCACAGGCTTTGCCTTTATGATATTAGTATAGAAGTATAGATGATACAAATGAACTAGCGCGATGATACAAAATTGGAAGAATCTAGAGTGCAACATGTCACTTTCGTGGATGTCGTGGGCGCAGGCTTCGCCTATATGATATTAGTATAGAAGTATAGATGATACAAATGAACTTGCGCGGATTATGCTATATCCATAGTCATGCAATGAATATCCCAACCTTGTAGCATCCTTAAATCACTCGTTAATAGTGGATTTATATCATATGATGTTGTATAGGTTACTTTTCTATGGGCTGTAGCTAGAGTCTCATATCTGGGAATCCTATCTTTTCAATTATTCTAGCTTTCCTGCATTCAGTATTAGCAGCTTCCTTCAACAGTACCCGAATTAATTTTATGAACAGTTGGAATCTCCAGAGTTGAAGTTCAGTGGCCCAGACAAATTGGGAAGGGCAGACTATTTTCAACACCTGAGCAATGCCAAGTTCTGCCTGGCTCCCCGTGGCGAGTCATCATGGACTCTTCGTTTTTACGAGTCTTATTTTGTGGTACGTCTCTTTCTCACTCTTCGTTTTAGAGCCCCCCCTCTCTCTCTCACTTTCATTTGCACTTATCAGTTGGCCAATTCATATAGCTATTTTTTTGTTTCTTAACAGGAATGTGTTCCTGTCATTTTGTCAGATCAGGTAGAATTACCATTTCAAAACGTTATTGACTATACCCGAATATCAATCAAGTGGCCATCTACTCGGATCGGGCACCAACTCTTAGATTATCTACAGTCAATTTCAGGTTAGTATCGATTGCATATTTTCTAAGGGTTGGTTAGTTTTGACAGGATTAATCGCGTCAGAATGACTGGAGTTGAAATATTGAGAAAATTTTAACCTCCAGCATTGATTTAGGTCTCATGTATGCGTCTCTTTTGCTCTTGTTTACAACTCCAGTCCAGCTGACATATTTCAACCCTGGCAGCATTAGAAATCTGTTATATGCTTTTTATAGTTCTTTTTTAATTACTACACATTTTAGCTTTGTGCCTGTTTGCTTTCACCAGATAAAGAGATAGAAGGATTGCTAGCCCGTGGGAGGCAGGTCAGGTGCTTGTTTGTTTATGCTCCAGAAACAGAACCCTGTTCTGCAATGGTTGGTATTTTATGGGAACTCCAAAGAAAAGTGAGTCAATTCTATCAATCTGCAGAAACATTCTGGTTACACAACGGATCTGTTGTTAATAGAAACTTGGAACAGTTTCATAACTGGAAATTCCCCATGCCTCTGCCTTGATATCCCGGATTTTTGAGTTGGGTTTTCGCTTGGATTATTAAGTTGTTATTGGTCGGTAATGGGATTCTTATCCGAACGATAGCAATTGGGAAGCAGTAGGGAGGCTAGAGGTTATGAAGTCGGATACATATAACCTTGATATAAAGAAGAAAACTGTGTCGTGATATTTTGCTCGAGTAGTATTTTCTTATGTCAGAAACAGAAGTTTATGCTTAACGCGATTGGATTAGGGTAAGTGCTGAAATATGTTCAGAACGGATGAATTTGCAGATCCTAAGCCCTAGATCCCCTAAATTTGAGTAGATACCATGATTAGTAGGTTGTACCGTTGTAAAAATTATTTTACCATGACTCGGGAATACGTTGTACGATTCAGAGTTGTAGTCGATCTGACTTTGTCGGTTCACTTTGTGATGCTTTTCTGCATGTTATTGTCTTCTCATTTTATGTTACTAATAATGGCATTATAGTTTTTCCCTGTACAAATACTTTTATTGCATAAGTAGTTTCCTGAATATATGATACTTTGTGTTAAAAATTACGTTCGCGGAAGCTAAATTAATCTCAATTAAAACTAAGACCTCTCAATTGTATAAAATAAAAGGTTGAATACTAAGGTTTTTAGATTTACCCCAAACTTTACCTCTCTCTTAGTCTCTTTTAAGGCGTAAGCCTTTTTCTCACTCAAATCAACCTCCTAATAAATTAAGTTTCGGCTCTCTTTTATAAAAGAAGTGACCTAGCACAAAAAGAAACATTAATACCAATCTAATTAAGAAACTAGTCCTATTATTCAAGAAATTAAATTAATAGAAATAACTAAATAAAAAAGGTTCGCACGTGACGTGCTACTCGACCACGATTCCTATCACATATTCTCATGTAGACTTCTCAACTCTTTCATTTGTATATCTCTTTGCTTACAAGTATATCTATGTTTCATTCCAAGTTGCAAATCAGAGATCTTTAGGATGAAATTTGAGTGGCCAGGGAGGAAATTTAGGCCATGGTTTGGTGTAATTCGAGTGGCCACATGAAATTTGCATTTATATTTGTGGGTGCCAATGGTGACAGTGATTTGCCAGATACACCACCTGCATAATAGGTAGTTTCTCAGCCTCTTTATTTCTTTTCTCCTTTTACATGTTCTGTTCCCAGTACTTTCTTCATAATAGGTGATGATCTTGTTCATTTACTAAGAATATCATTTAAGATGTTAAACAAAGGTGACTCCGTGGAGGACAAGTTTGCTTGGTTGCGTTCACAGGTGATTGGAGGCGAAGTGGAGTTTCAAACACCATTTGGGCAGAGAGCTCTTACTTATGCTGATCACACTGCAACAGGAAGGTCCATTCATTACATAGAGAATTATATCATGAAAGATGTTCTACCTTTCTATGGTAAGTAAAGCTTTGCTTTTAATTTCATTTCATTTCATTTCCCTCTAAAGTTTTATTTAAATCAGTATCAGGTGGGTATCTGGTTCGGTTGGCAATCGTCCAAGCCGATCAAGATACTTGGCAGGCTCCCTTATGTTTAATTTCGAGAACCATAATATGTTAAGTTCATAATCTGGGGATCTTTTTCAAGATAAAATAATCATTATGCTTCAAGGCTTCGAGGGAAATCATATTTCCACTACCCTTGACCTAGAGGCTTCGACCAGACTCTCTTAAGAAGAAACCGGAGATTTTACTTTTATTTATTCGGATCTAATTACGAGTCAAGGTCTTAGATCCAGTATGGGCATCAAGTCAGAAAAGAGACCTTGTTAGGTATTCTAATGCAATAGCATTGAACAGAAGGCGACTAAAATGGTAAGCGAAGCGACCAAGTACATTAAGAAATGCTTAGGAGGGGGATCAAAAGATGCAATAGCATTCTGCGGGTCAGGTGCCACTGCTGCGGTAAAACGTCTCCAAGAAGTGATGGCGGTTTCGGTTCCTTCTACAATGCGAGATAGAATGTTGAAATGTTTACTTATAGAGGAACGATGGGTTGTTTTTGTGGGGCCATATGAGCACCATTCGAACCTTCTTTCGTGGCGCCAAAGCTTGGTTGAGGTTGGTCTGGATGAGCAAGGGTTAGTAGACATGGAAGACTTGAACTTGAGTCTTATAAGTTTTCAAATAGGCACTTGTTCGTCTCTTACATGAATATGGTGCATTCGCATGCTTTGACTTCGCGGCAAGGTAAGCGAGATATTTTCCTTTACATCTAAAATGAAATTGGTCTGTTTTTGATGAAATGTTATTAAAGTTGATATTATATATAGTGGTCTATATGTGGAGATTGGCATGCGATCAGGAGACATAGAAAGCTACGACGCTATTTTTCTTGTGCCTCATAAGTTCCTTGGTGGACCTGGATCATCCGGCATTCTTTTGATGAGCAAGGCCTTATATCAGTTGAAATCATGTCCCCCTTCAACGTGCGGTAGAGGAAGAGTTGATTATGTCAACGGGTTTAATGAGAAAGATACTTTGTATAACATTGATTTTGAAGAGCGAGAAGATGCGGGTACCCAATGATCATCCAGAAGATACGAGCAGCTATGGCTTTTTGGGTCAAGGAGTGTCTCACTTACACTGTGATCGAAGCACGAGAACAGTTCTACATCGAGACAGCGCTCAAGAGACTTTTACCAAATCCTAATCTTCACGTGTTAGGAAATACGAGTGTTAATAAGAGACAACCCATAATCTCGTTCCTAGTTTATTCAACTAGTACTACATCTGATCCTTCCTCAAAAGGGAAGCCATTACACGGTTCATTATCTGAGGATTCTCTTCAATATCAGGTGAATCAATTGGCTCTTGTACTAGACCAACTCGACCCTTCGAAGCACTCTCTTGGGTATCTCTTCATCTTGTAAGTCTCTCTTTTCCCCAACTATCTCTAATCTATGTTTGGGTTTGCCCCTTTTGATTTCGTTGTGTGGGATTGCTTGATATCTGAAGTTAATTGTGTTGTATGAGTTAATGTGAAGTGGGGTTTTGGAGATATACTCAAATGAAACTGATTGATACATAAATAAATATTTGGAGATACTCAAATGAAACCTCTGGCTCATCAAAACAAAACGAATGGTATTCAAGAAATCGAAGGTAGGGAGGTAGAAATTATCAAATAAACAACCAAATACACAAGTCGTATAAAGCTTTGACAAAAAAAAAAAAAAAGATTGTGAGAACACATTCAACTGCAAAAATGCACATTTTAGCTCAGAAGTTAAAGTCAAACAAATTCTAAGCTATTTGTAGAATAATTCTATTTTAATGATGAGGCCTTTTAATGATATGGAACATATTAGCCGCAACGTTTTCAACTAATGTAAAAACAAGTAGATGTAATTGAAACTCATTGAACTCTAAACTCTCTTTTATTTAACCCAAACAACACTGAAGAACAAAAGACCTAGGGATGACTTTTATAAAGAGAAGCCCTATACACACTTAGATTCGCCGTGTACGGTGCGCCCTTTCTTGGACATGGTGATTGTTGAAGTAAAACCGACCTTCCTTCTCCTCCAGTTTTAATTGGATTTTGGAGAATCAGATTAAAAAAAGACCTAAACCACAACTTTTTGGCATATGAGGCAGCACCGCAGCAGGTTGCTGGAAACTGCCCCGAGTGAGCAATTTTCCTCAAATTGATGAAAAACCAAAGTTTGAAGATCTTGGAGAGTTCTAAGAAAATGCCACTCATTGATATCTCAATATTGAGTTGAGGTTTACAATACGATACAACGAAAATAATAGCAGTAATAACATAAAACCAAACTAGCCTAATCGCTTAGGAGAAATATCTGGCCACAAACACCATAGTATTCTTCAAAGTGCTCGGGTTGTCTCTCTCAGACACATAACAACACGAAAACAACATTTCGAAAGTGGGCGAGTACCACATCAATTTCTTCTCCTTATTCATCGTTCCCCTTGTGTACTGTCTTGACTTCTATAGAGCTGCAAACTAAACTGATACAAGCTCAGTGTCATGTTTAACTAGTGTTCTCTTGATCCAACATAGGATGAAGCATGACAGGAAGGCCCTTAGCGGGAGAAGGCATAGGATCATGTATTAGTGGTTCGTCTGGGATCAAGGGTGTCCATCCATAATTTGTAACCAAGTGATGAATAATCAGTAACACATCTATACGTGCAAACTCGCTTCCAGGGCAAATACGAGATCCTGCTCCAAAGCTCAGATTTAATGTCAAGTTTTGGAGTTTGTTCTAGCTATTTTAGGATTGTTGTAGGGTAGAGGTTTGGTGGATGTTCTCTCTTATGGGCTTGGAGTAACTTAGCATGTGTGCATTTCCTTTCCATACTATTTTTATCCTTCTAAGCAGTGTAAGCTCTTGTCTTTGGTGGGCAACAATGTGTGTTGTATTTTAGGATTTGTCTTACTAGCTTTGTTTCATTTTATGGTGTTTAAAGATGAGATGGAATAGAAAACAGTGGTCTTGGATGTGGTGATTATGGTTCTTGGATTGGTTTTTGGAGTCACGGGTACTTGGTTATCTTTAATGGAGATCTTTGCTGTGAAGGTATATGTAGCTGATCTTTTTTCTTTTCATTCAATACTATTATCATCAAGTATACTGATATTGGTGTTATTTGTACACTTATCAATTTCAGTTGCTTCATCCCTTCCACAGCCTATCTAACCTCAAGTCAAATCGGACTACTACTACAACAACCGATATATCATCCGCAAGTCACATCTACTCGGCGATTTCGATTGCGAAAGAGAGGTTTGTAGTTTTCCATCACAACCCATCTCTATGTTTCTCTCTAGCTCTCTCTGTTTGACTCTATTTTTCTCTTTCTGTGAATATAGGAAGGGTTAGAATGAAGGTTTGCAAGAGGAGAAGTCGGATCAATGTGAAAATGAAGGCTTTGCAGAATCTCGTTCTCAATTCAAACAAGGTATTTTTTTGTTACTTTTGGTTTTTGTTTTAGTGATTGTTCAGTTTGAGTTCTTGAGAAATGGGGGGTTTGGTGTTCTGTTATCTTTTTATTGGTAGACAGATAAGGCGTCGATACTGGACAAGGCGATCGAGTACCTTAAATAGCTTCAGATTCAAGTTCAAGTGAGTCTTTTTGGCCATTTTTTCTTATGGTCTTATTGTGTTCTTCCCATGTTGTTGCATCTTCCTTCAGATATAATCATGTAGTGGAAAGATTTGGTTTTCAGTTTGGAGTTCAGACTTGTAATAGTTCTAAGGTCAAAATTGTTGTAGGTTCAATATTTGAATTCGTCTATAATAAACATGGAAGAGTTTGAAGAATTAATAAACCAGTAGTTGTTGAGAGCTTCAAGCAATTCTCTCCCCTCTAAATCACAAATCTTCATCCCTTTTATTGAATGTTTTATGATTTTCGATTTTGGGTGTTTGGTTTAGTTATTAGTTCTAGCACAATAACATTACTCTACATTCAAACTCATTTTTTTTATACTTTTGATAATTTTCAGGTAAGATATTATATTACTTGAGTTCCAACCGTATTATCCATCGTTATATGAAGCCGCAAAATGTTCTCACTGGGCTGGATGTATTCTTAAGGTAAAGGCTTGCTACTTTTGCAACTTTTCGTCTAATATGGTTTGTGCATGGTTTGCACTTGATTATGTCACCCAACAACGCATTTGCTAAGCATTTGCACTGAAACTGCTAAATAAATTTCTTGCTAAGGTTTTGTAAGTGCTTTAATTTGCGGAAGTAGGGGGTTCGATTAGATCATGTAGAGGGTGGTCTGGTCATATTTTAAATTATGAAATGTGTATAATCCAAATCAAGTGATTTATGAAATACAATGAAAAAGAGGTTACGGTTCAGTTTGACTCTCTCCTAAGTACATTGTCACATGTTTTAACTCCGGTTTGTATGGATGACCTATGTTCATCATGAGAAACAGTGGCGGATCCAGGAAATTTGTTTAGGGTGGGTAAGAAGGCTAAAATCAGGGGTTCGGGGGAGGGAACCCCCGAGTTTTTTTTCTTCTTCTAGGGAGATGGATAAATGGGGTGAGGTTGTGCTCCTATAGTTCAAAGTAAGCAAAACAATCTAAGGCTACAACTTCTTTGTGAAGATTGGATGTTGTATATATGTTAAGAGAGAAAGAGGGTGCTAAAGAGAGACAAATGAGTATTCAATGTTATGTTTAACTTTGTTGATTAGAATAGTTGGAGTGGTGTTTTACAAAATAATCTAAATTTGGGATGGCAAAGGGTATATAATATGTTATTACTGAATTCAGGGTAGGCAAAAGAATAATTTTACATGTACTTTTACAAATAGTATTAAATCTTACTAGCTGTTACCAAAGTTTTGAAATCTCAGGGTGAGCATTCTTCTAAGCTGGATCTTTGATTTTGTAATTGAATTTTGTATCCAACTCACACTAATCATTCTTACATTTACATTGATATCCAAACACATTGTTCCTGGATCACTCTTGCAAAAATATCTTGTCACTTTTATCTTATTTTTATATTTTGGTTTGTTTTACAACCTTGTGATTTCGGGTTGGCACGTGCAATGTCCGCAAATAGTGTCATTGCGATCTATAAAATGTTATAGCTTTGCTTTACTTTTTCCTTCAATGTTATTAAAGGCAATATATTATCTCAAAGCTATCACTGAACCCGGTGCATTTTCTTTCAGGTACTCCTTTGTACATGGCTACATGGTTCTAAAACTGGTACCCGAGCAACCTTACAATGGCTGATTTGTGGTCTCCTGGAGTTATTTCGTATGCACTGGACTTTTCCTTGATTTATTTTTCATTGTTATTGCTTTTCCCCGGAACACGAAATTAATGCTTAGTATTGTATCTAAAGTCATTAAGTCACCGAAAATTTGTTTAGAACCCCTTAACTTTCGCTTCTATTAAGTATACTTTTGGATCCTTTAAATTTATCTCCGTGGAATCTTACAAGACATGGTTTCTTATATACAAGGTCCAAGTATTGGTAATGCTCTCCCGCCAGCATGTACACTTTTGAGCATTGGACAGGTAAGTCCAACATTTCTTGGTATGTAGAATCATATTTTCGTTGAGTGCTATTCAGTTTTGAGATTTATCTCCTAATGGAAGTAACATATTTATTGGAATAAATTTTTGGATGACATTTGCTCTCCAAGACTGCCAGCTTATTTGGTAATCTGTCGCAATTGTAATATGTCTCTGTATATTCCATAAGGCTTTAAGTATGCACATGAATATGCTATAACATTGTACCTTCAAAGGAAATAAAATCATAATTATTTCTTCCCTCGTTTCCTCATATCCAGCCATATAAATATGAAAGTAGATTTTTCATAATTTCCCTAACTATTTTTTTCCCTTTATTTTCCACCAACCAAAAAGAACCTAATTGTGCATGTCTGAAACACTAAGAACATGTAATTACAAAAATCAACTAATGCATTTTTCTGGACCATTATAGTCCACGTAAGTAAGTAGGACTGAGTTTTTTTCTAACTGGTATTTGTTACGGCTCTTTATTATCCATGGTACAACCTTTGTTTGCAGGCTTTCGCTGGTACTCTAAATGTTTCAAGTTTGCAGAAGGATAAAGTATGGAGAGTAAATGTTCAGATTCAAGGTTGTGACCTTGACCATGGTTATCTTTGTGGTACAATGGAAGCCCCTAATGTTCCTATGGCAGACACATCTGTAAGCAACTTATTGACTTTCATTAAAATTTAAATTCGAACTGGTTCCAGTGTAAATAAATATTTTTCTTCAACTCCAATTTTCTCAAGTCTATTGGCTAAACCGGCTAAAAAGTTCTTTTGGTTACTTATTTTTCAGGTTATGACCTTTGGGGAGGGGAAAATTGTAGATACCAAGAATTATACATTCTTTACTGGCAAGTGGGAAGCAACGTATGGTCCTACTTCTTAGTATAACCTTGACGATTAGCCCTTAAAAGATCCGAGTGATCATAGTTTTTTTTTTTCATATTAAACCCGAAGATGACATAAGGCACTGGTCCAAGTTTCCATCCTTTTATGCTCTCCTGGTATTATTTCTCCATTTCTAAGAAAAGGATTTTATTTTCTGCTTTCGCAACCAAGAATTCAATTCTCATCAAATGCTCTTCTTTCTTTTCAGAGTCAAGTAGAGGTTGATGACGGTAAATTTTTGATCTCAGTAAGTATCCCAACACATTCATGGTATGCTACTTTAATCTATAAATTACAGAAATTCTGTATAAAAAATGAAATTAATTCTACTGCTTAAAAACCTGACTATTATTCTAAAAAGAATATTAAGTAGATGTAGTTTTAGGCATTGTGCATTTGATGGAAAATATTGTTGTCAGCGAAAAACAATATTTACATGTCATTTGAGTATCCTACCGTTCGACATGGCAAAACTTGAAAAACGGAATATGGAATATGTTCTTTGTCAATAATAGCATTAATCTAGTGTTTTCTCTTAAGAATCTATTTAAAGCAATGTTATGAAAATATCTTAACAGGGGAATCTCCTTTATTCTTATTTTGTGAGTGTTGAAGTTGACTGACTTAACCATCGCTGGATTTTATTATGTTTGCTTATCTTTCAGTAATGGTTCCATCAATGGCCTCTATTAAGACCCCAAAAGCGGGTACATAGTACTCTTTTGAACCTTATTTCTCGTGATATTTCTTAAAATTGTGAATGAGAAAATATTGCCCATAAACGGTGGAATCCAACCTCATGTACATGCCACTTTTCTACTATGTTCTTTTCCGTCACTCTCTTTTATTTCATTTTGTTTCGTGTTGCTATATTGTGCCTATCCACATAGTGCTGCCATCTTGAACTGATGAATCTATTATTAACTGAACCTGCAGCCCATTTTAGAAGCTTGAGCTGAATTCTACTAATGGAAGAAGGTTAGGTTGCAGCTTTTCGTCCTATTAGTTAGTAATTAAAAATCCCTTTTTATGGAAAGGCGGATGATTAAGTGGAAATGCTTCAACCATGTTTGTTTGCTCATATTTGAGGTTGTAGGCACCTTATGTAGCAACTAATTCTTTATGGAGAAAACTAGAAAGAACATGTACAAGAAAATTGGACAACATATTAATGTGGGCTGTGTTGTAACAATTGTTGTATACATAATTGATAAGTAAATTAGTATTTATGCTTATTATTTCTTATCATTTTTATTGCATACCAACTTTTATTGAAAATTTTCTGGCATGACGAGTTTATTTGAGGACGATTTACATTCCCAAGGGCTGGATTGTGAATCAAGTATCAAAACCAGTTACAAATGTAGAACATGAAAATTTGTAAGGATGATTTATCCCCGTTTCGACTATCGCCAGTTTAAAATATGTGCATTCAACATATTGTATAATGCACAAGTTAAGTGGAAAAAACACGTTTTGTAACAATAAGGTTAGATATCTCTCAAGACAAAAACATCTTGTTCTTCAACTTAAGGCCAAAACACATTATCGTAGAACTAGAATGAGGAGTATTTTTGATAAATCATGTGGTAATCATTGTTAACTACTAGTGGTTAGTGAAAGTGACGGAGCCATCCAACTCAAACCTAACCCTAAAAAGAGATAATTTTGTTGGATTTGGAATTGAAGTTGACCATTAATATTAAAAGACATTATCTCTTGGGCTTACACAAAAGTCATGGTAAAAATAAAATAAAATAAAATAAGGGAATCTCTAGTATAAAGAGGAACTGGGCATTATTTATGGCTTGAGTATCCCAACTAAAATAAAATAAAATAAAAGCAAGACAATCCCTAATGTGCAAATAATCCATAAACACGCATATTAGAAACAAATAATTAGTTTCATTCCTTCAAGTCTTAGACAAAGCTTTTCATGCAGTAGATAATGTGTTCAAGTACCATTATCAAACGACTTGTAAATGTTCCTCTAAGTATAACTAGAAGACTTATTCTTCCGATTTCTCAATATTGAAGAAAATAAATAATAATTCAAACCCGAACTTGCAACAAAAATGATGTTATGCATAATACCAAACTCGATTCTACCTTGAATTGAAGTTAATTAATGTTGAAAGTATTATCGATGTTTGAGATATTAGCTCTATTCTTAACATTTTTTATAACACCTAAAATATTAAACTATTTAAAAACATTGGTCGAGCTTTTACAAATACTGCTAGTATCCATTAAGAAAATCTTTTAAAACATTTTTATGTGTTTCTAATTAAAGAGCATATGGATGAATGTCCCAAAAGTAAATGTTTACAGATGCGTTCTCTCTAAATAATTATTAGACTATCCTTATCTTGATATTTTCATTAATAAAAGTTAACAATGTAATTTTGTTTATAACAGTAATGCCCTTTGCCAGTACACCGTTATAACATGTGTTTTTTTTAAACTAGGGTTGATTTATGAGGATACAACCATAACCATAAACACCATTTTTTGAAATACTATGTTTCCATTGGGGTTGTCAATGGGTAGGATTTGACCCGGTATCCGATCCGGTCCGATCCGTTAACAAAGGATCAGGATCGGAAAAAAATAGATCCTCTACGACCCGATCCGTTAGTGATCCGACCCTTTAGTTGGCGGATCGGGTTAGGATTCACCCTGACCCGATCCGTTAAGGTATTTAAAGTAATGTGAATGATAGATTATTAGATTATAGATGATAGATGATAGATTATTAGATGGATATTATAGATGATAGATTAACTTATATGTTTGCCAAAAATCAAAGCTTAACGGATCGGATCGGTCAGGTAAGGATCACTGAGATCGGGTCAGGATCGCAAAATTAGTGATCCTTTAGAATCACGGATCAGTCGGATCGTTGTATTCCTTAACGGATCGGGTCAGAATCGACCATTATCCTGGTCCGATCCGGTCCATTGACAACCCTAGTTCCCATACCACCTATCACAATTCCTCTCTTTTCAAGTTTTCAATTAACAATTGTTCTTCTCAACACTTCACCTACCTCACACATCTTACCTTACCTACCCTTAACGTCGTCAAACCTGACTCCCACCAACACCCAATCACCTAACTAACGCCTTCTCTTATAAATCTCTCACTCACTCACTCTCTCTCTCCTTCACCAATCTCTCAATAATGGATCTTCTCCTCTTAGAGAAAACCCTCTTATCACTCTTCATCGCCATAATCTTTGCAATAACAATATCCAAACTCCGCGGAAAAAAATTCAAACTCCCCCCAGGTCCAATCCCTGTACCAATCTTTGGCAATTGGCTTCAAGTAGGTGATGATTTAAACCACCGTAACCTCACAGATTACGCTCGAAAGTTTGGCGAAATCTTTCTGCTCCGTATGGGGCAACGTAACCTAGTCGTCGTCTCGTCCCCTGACCAAGCTAAAGAAGTACTCCACACCCAGGGTGTGGAGTTCGGGTCGCGTACCCGAAACGTTGTCTTTGACATCTTCACTGGGAAGGGTCAAGACATGGTGTTCACCGTTTATGGTGAACACTGGCGGAAAATGAGACGGATTATGACCGTCCCATTTTTCACCAATAAAGTTGTACAACAATATAGGCATGGGTGGGAGTTTGAAATATCACAAGTTGTTGAGGATGTGAGAAATAATAAGGACGCGGCGACGGTGGGGATTGTTTTGAGGAAAAGATTGCAACTTATGATGTATAATAACATGTATAGGATCATGTTTGATAGGAGATTTGAGAGCGAGGAGGATCCTTTGTTTCTTAAGTTGAAAGCTTTGAATGGGGAGAGGAGTAGATTAGCTCAAAGCTTTGAGTATAATTATGGGGATTTTATTCCTATTTTGAGGCCTTTCTTGAGGGGGTATTTGAAATTATGCAAAGAAGTTAAGGAGAAGAGGATTCAACTTTTCAAGGATTATTTTCTCGACGAAAGGAAGTAAGTTTTCTCTTTATTTTAAATTATCTCCTTTAGTTTACTTGCATATTAGTTTTACCTCCTTCACTGTTTAACTAGTATAATAATCATGATGAAAACCTTTAGATGGAGGATAGGAAATACAAATAAGTCTAGGGAGTCCTTTTAATATACATAGTAAATGAGGGTGGTTAATGTAGAATATTCCTATAAAACCATGTTTAGGTAGATTAAGGTAATGCAGATATGTAACTACTCTGATATTTCCAGTTGAACAAATGATGAGTTCAGTAGAAAGAGAGAATGGTTTGCTGATATATTGTCACTGTTTATTTCATTCCATTCTGTATGTACTGAAAGAAGTACTTTCAGTTATGGAGTAATCACTAATTGTTGTTTTTTGGTCTTGACTATGTTTAGGAAGCTAGCAAGTACAACAGCATTGGATAACAATGGGCTAAAATGCGCCATAGATCACATAATTGACGCTGAGAAGAATGGAGAGATCAACGAGGACAATATTCTGTACATCGTTGAAAACATAAACGTTGCCGGTAAGTGCTTTTTTTATGTTTTTAGTATGATAGTTTTGTCATTCAAGGATAAGTATTCACAAGGTCGCTATACATTGTTGTCATAATGTATACTAATTTTTCTTGTTGGACTTATCATCAATAGCCCGCCTTTCTTAGCTAGGGGTCTTACAAATGCCACATATTACTTATATATGAGCCACCATCATTTACTAGATATTCAAAACTGGTGAGATTGGTGGTTTTAGGAGTTCTACTTGGACTTTCAACAACCATACACATAATTGTATTGGAGATGGACACATACTAATATTAATGTCTAGCAAAAGATGTTGACACTAATAATTTTCTGAACTTTATAAAAAAAAAGTAATCTTTGATTACTATAGTTATTTTACGTACAATGAAGTAAGAATTGGCAGATAACTTATACTGGGAAAGTTCATCTTGCCTGCCGTTTAATAGAAATTCTTTCAGATAACATCTTAGTTTGAAAGATCTTAATCCAACAATAATTGTTGATCGTGCGGTACAAGTCCGGAAACGGTCCGGGTCGAATTCATCGAAGTCTAAGATGTGGATCTTATATGATAAGCATGTGATAGGGTCATAATCAAAGAGTCTCTACAGATTATGGATGGCTGGTTTAGGAGAGTAGATACAAAACGTATATGGAGGTTGTTGTTTGGGACTCACTACCAATCTTTCATCCTCAGCAAAGCCATCGCCCATCAGTACCTACCCCGTACATGGATAGTTGACCCCTGGAACTCCACAAAGTCCCCCTGTATAGTTTTATGACATTTAAATACAAGTTAAATTGGGATTATAACTAATGGTACCATGGTTTTCTGCAGCTATTGAAACAACATTATGGTCGATAGAATGGGGCATTGCAGAGCTTGTAAACCATCCCGAGATTCAGCAGAAGCTCAGACACGAGCTCGATACAATGGTTGGAGTAAATGTACCAATCACTGAGCCAGACACTTACAAATTGCCCTACCTCCAAGCAGTAGTCAAGGAGACACTTCGCCTCCGTATGGCTATCCCATTATTAGTGCCACACATGAACCTTCACGATGCTAAACTCAATGGGTTTGACATCCCTGCCGAAAGCAAGATCTTAGTGAATGCATGGTGGCTTGCGAATAACCCAGAGAACTGGAAGAACCCGGAAGAGTTCAGGCCTGAGAGGTTCTTGGAAGAGGAGTCAAAGGTTGAGGCTAACGGGAATGACTTCAGGTATCTTCCCTTTGGTGTTGGGAGGAGGAGTTGCCCTGGAATTATACTTGCGCTGCCAATTCTTGGTATCACCATAGGTCGCTTGGTGCAGAATTTTGAACTTTTACCACCTCCGGGGCAGAGCAAGGTTGATATGACTGAGAAGGGCGGGCAATTTAGCTTGTTCATTCGAAATCACTCCACCATTGTTGCAAAGCCCAGGGTCTTTTGAGCTCTCTACATCCTCTTGTGATCAGATCTTTTTGTGTACTTTGCTATTGTTATGTATTGCTGGTTCAAGGCGTTTGTTTTGTTGTAATAGGGATAATTGCTGTAAAAATATTTGTATTTGTATGCAACTTTGAGAATATTGGGAGATCAAACAATACAGTCCTTTGTTCTTGAATATTAATTTTCTTCCAAGAACGAACAATAGATCGTCGATGTTTAAATTCTTCAAGGATGTGGTGTCTGGATCTGGAGCAGGAATCAAAGATCCTCCTTACAACATCGGCCAACCTTACTCTTCTGCTTGGGGCTCATAGACTCACTCTCGCGGCACTTCCAAGGTATCAATCAAATCTCTATAATTCCACTCTGTTTTGGTGATTACAATGTGTAAGAACATTTACAATACCAAATTAAGCCATTATGTCTCACAAGAAAATAGTAGTGGGGTGTGTAGAATTGTTTTAATCACGCGCTATCTCTTATCATGCCATCCCTTTGCTTCATGCGTGGAATTGATTTTATTAAATTGGTTATGGTATTTGCAATTTAATCCAATTCATATATATATTTACTAGTCCAGTGATAATCACCATTTTACTTGCATTTCTTAGTTATTCCAACCGTTTGCATTTAGCTCTATAAATAGGGTATTTCTTTTCTCATTTATTTTGCGAGTATGGACTCATTATATCGATACTAATGAACTTACGTGTGAGAGTAGGAAAAAAACAACCCATAAGCAGAAGCTGCAGATCAAGGTTCGTGAATATCTAGAAATCAAGATTAGATGTGTTGATCTATTAAAATATTTTAAAAACAGTTTTCTTCAAAGGGGTATGGGAATGGTTGTAGAATCAAGCTTGAGAAGGATATACGAAATGGAGATTACCTTTTGCAGCACGTTACTCAAAATAGATAATAAAAAAGAAAACCGGCAAATATATTACACAGAGGTCAGAAGTGGATAGTGTAAGAGGGAAGATTTTGTTGAAGTATAGTTTAGAACTAGATGGTAAAAATATTACCACCTTAAAGGATGGATTATCAACTAGACTAAAATTCCTATTCTTGTTACATGCTTATTAGTTGGTACTAAATTCGCCGAGTTCATCCTTTATATACCAAACCATATTAATAAGCTTGAGATGTGTTGGTGGTCAAAGCTTAGAGCATGTTTGTTTTTATTAGAGGTAAAGCCTCTAACATCTAACTCTTCTCTAAGTCAACTTAGAGGTTAAGTCAGAGGGGAGTGTTTCTGTTCTAACTCAACCTCTAAGTCATGATAGTTTGATGATAATCTATTTGTTTTTTTAGAACAGTTGGAGCTAACTTAAAACCCCAAAATCATAGATTACTGAATTACTCCTCCCTAATAAAAGCTCAAATATTCATCCCCTCCATGTTTAAAGCACCACCTCCACACTACCCCATTCTCATTCCCACCGCCATAACCTCCACTTGCCTCTGCCATAGAAAAAATATAGCATCAAAAATAACAACACATACACCCTGGATATCATATCAAAAATATTACAACACATAACCTGGATATCATATCAAAAATATTACAACACATAACCTGGATAACATCAAAAATAACAACACATACACCCTGGATAACATCAAAAATAACAACACATACACCCTGGATATCATAAAAAAAATAACAAAACATAAACTGGATAACATCAAAAATAACAACACATACACCCTGGATATCATATCAAAAATAACAGCACATAACCTGGATAGCATCAAAAATAAAAACACATACACCCTGGATATCATATCAAAAATTTGAACATAACCTGGATAGCAATTGTACTTAAATCAAAATAGATCTACATCATCACCAAAAGAGAAGTTCACATAACAAAAAATAGTCTTTTACCACACAAGCTAAGAAAGAGTTCAAGGCCACATCTATAATACTCACCCAATAAGCATTTTCAGAAACCCAAGACAACGCCTTTCCTCTATTCTCAAAAAAGCAGTCATGTAGTTGAACTGGTCTGCTCCTCCCAACACCTTCACCACCAAGTAGTAAAAAGATTCCTCTCTCATTAGTATCCAACATTTTGTCCAAAATATTCATTACCTCAGACATTGTATTGCCATTGTTGCTAGAACTAAAACCTGGGCCATTGCTACTAATAGCTGATATCAGCTCAGTGATCAAACTGAATGGAGATGGTTCTACATTTGCAGCAACCCTCTTTCCTTTAGCAGATCCATTTCTAGATGCTGGTGTGTGTGGAGTAGTACTAGCAGGACTAGGCTGAGTTGTAGGACTGATAGGCACATCATCTATGGATATATTTATCCCATCCCGTGGGTTATCAATTCCACTAGCCCCAAAATCAACTGTGTCCATGGGGATGACACCATCAACTATGTGAACAAACTCACTAGTGGGTTGGGTAGTAGGGGCATACTCTGAACCTGTTGCATAGGCATAGTCTCCTGTAGCAATTGTACCCTCAAACATCCTTTCAACAACTCCCTATTTGTAAGTGAAGTTGTCATAAACTTTTTTGCTTTGGGATATGCATGTTCAAATGCAAGAATATATATATATTCTTTTTTGCTTTGGGATATACTCAGAATATAGATAAACCAAATTCACATAAGTAGAAAAGGCTGTGAAAAAAGAATTACCACCAAAATGTCAGCCCAATATTCCTTTGGCTAGTCAAACGTCCCTGAAGCCTCATTATACCCATGATCTGTCCTAGTGGTCAAGGACCTCTACAACATATAGCTCATCCTCAAGTAGTCCCATTGGTTCTTGAGGTCCTTTTGAGTGAAAGCCTGAAAAAATTATGTGTTGATCTCCTTTATCACTTCTTTCCAAGCAGCTGGACTCAAAGAAGTCCTTGCAATCGTTTCTTGTTTACCTGGTTTTGACATTTCTCTATAAAAGCCATCTTTATAATTGGATGCCCCCTGAACACTACTTTTGCCTTATTTTCGTTATCTTCTCCATCAACTTGTGGTGCTTTCTTTTGTCCCATAACTTCGCAACAAAAATAATTATAAACAACAAATATAGAGAATATATCACTAACTACACTTTAGAAACATTAGAAACAAGATAAATTATCAATAAATATGTCTAAGAAAAAATAGCAGTAAATATGGAAAATAACAATGAAAAGATACTTATTACAGTTTAGACATAACTACAATTTCTAGTTCATAACCAATCACATTTATCTAAAACATCTTAATCCTTCAAATTTAACTTCCCAATTTCTGTAAGAAAGCTTTCTAGCATTTCAGTCTTGGTCTTTGAAACAAGAAGGTCCATTTTGAGCTTGTTCTCCAACTCTCCAAAAGCTGTAAAGGTACTAGGGGTAGCACAAGTGGAAGATGATGCATCATCACCCTTAATATCATCAAACCAATTGATAAATCCACAACCTTTCTCATGTTTGAACTTTGATTGGGGGCAACAATAGAATCTTCTTTTGCTAATTAATGCAGTAATGAGTTTGCATGGACCAACACCACATGGACATATCATATACTCATCCAACCAACACCAAAAGCCACAGTCCCTAGGCGTGTTCTGTATCATAGTGTATATAGGTAATAGACATTTCAGATACTTTTATATATGTCTAAGCATTACTTAATTATTATAAAAAAATTAAATATTATACCACATAAAAACATTGACAATATGCCCGATTTGGATTCCTTGTGGTTTTGGAAATCTTTGTTACCCCATTTCCACATGCAAGTATAAATCACCATTTAACTGCAAAGTAGTTGTCCATAAAATATGTTTATAAATATACAAGTCTTGTGATCTCAATATCCCAAACTCAAAATTATAAAGCTTAATAAAACATGTCCTAACTAACAAAACAAATTAAAACAGGTCCTAACATAAGATTACTAATTAATTTGGAGCATTATTAGCATCTGGGGCATTATTAGCATTTTGGGCATTATGAGATAAAGCTAATTGGGCTGCAATCATGTTTCTCAAAACAATAGATGCTTCCTGCTCAGCTGCTCCAAATAAGATAGCATTTTCAAACTGACCTCCTTTGGTATCCAGAGGCTGCGTTGCCGTGCTCTCTATCATGCTCTCCGCTTCTCCACCCCTATTGAGGATCTGGGAAAGGTCAGTTTTTTTGCTGCTTCAGTCACATTATAATCACCACCACTTTGAGTGCCTCCATGGTATTCTTGGTCTAGTTGTAAAATCAGTGTTTCATATAATGCATTCACGATGTCTCTCCTATGGGGTATCATGTTAAATTAGGTTCTGAGCATACATACATGACGGTGACAACACAGAAGCTGGTGGAGCGGCTGCGGTCACGTGGTGGAAAATATATTGCTCTTCATTTGCGGTATGAAAAAGATATGCTGTCTTTCACTGGTTGTACCTATGGTCTGACTGATGCTGAAGCTGAAGAATTACGGATAATGAGGTAGACCCAATGAATACACAGTTCATTTTTGTGAATTTCATAAACCAATATATAGTTAAACTGGACAATATTTTTGTATTTTTTCATTATGTAAGTTGTAAATTACATTACCACTATATATCTACTAAAACCGTAATTATGATCTATTTGATGTCCCTATGTACTAACAATTTGTCATTTGTATAATTTTATCTAGTTGATATATCATGTCATTGACTAGTTTTGATATTGGACTAATATGTGGAACATTTGATCAGTATTTAGTTTCCTGGACCTATATCATCCAATCAAGTTCACTGGCACATGCTTTGCTCTCTATTTGCTTATTTATTTTCTAGGGAGAACATACATGCTTTGCTCAATATTTACTCTCTTTTTTTGTTTCTTAGGGAGAACACAAACCATTGAAAAATAAAGAAGATTGATTCGGTTGAACAGAGAATAGGAGGCTTAGTTGGAATCTTTCTTCGAGCTCTTGGTTATCCTCAATCCACTTTGATCTACATTGCTTCTGGGGAAATCTATGGTGGGAGTACCCACCTTTCGGAGTTCAAATCCCGCTTTCCTAACCTGGTTTTTAAGGGCAGTGTATGTTTTTATAGTTCCCTGAGAAAGATTGGAGAAATCCTCAACTACTACTAACTGAAGTACACCACAGGATATTATTGCCACTCCTGGAGAATTGAAAGGGCTTGCAAATCACGCATCTCAAACAGCGGCACTGGATTATATTATTCCCGTAGAGAGTGATGTATTTGTGTCATCATATTCAGGCAACATGGCAAGAGCTGTGGAAGGACATCGCAGATTCTTAGGCCACCGTAAGACAATCACTCCAGATAGGTATTTCTCTTCCTGCTTAATACTTAAATGAATTGAACTGAAAAGCTGATAGATGTCATAATTACTATGACTTACTTTCTCCATCGGTCAGCCTCTCTTTGAATGTTTCGGACATCGGTGATATTTTGAACCATGATATCTTGTCATGTTAGCTTCTTGCAGGTTGCATCAAAGCTAAAAATGGCTACTCCAAGGCAATGGATCTAGTCCAGGAACTTTAAGATAATAGTTTGCAAATGGATGATGTAATCTATGGGACACTTTTAGCTATCTGTGCCTCCAACAGTCGATGTGAAGAAACAGAGGCAGTTTTCCAGAAAATGAAGGAAGGAGGTTTTTCTCCTAACATATTCCATTACAGCTCTTTGCTTAATGCATATTCAGTAGCTGGAAACTATGCAAAGGCGGATGGTTTGGTTAACGATATGAAATCTGCAGGACTGGTGCTGAATAAGGTAAAGATGTTCTCTATTTCCATTTTCCCAAAAAAAATTGTGTTTAAGGTCTTTAGAGACGTGAATCACGTAATTTTTCATACCCTGCTATCTTCATGATACAATGTGGATTCTTGTATGCATATCTCAATGATACTCTAAAATCACTGACAAGACACCCGTTTTTCACGTCTCCACTAGCTTATAAATTCCCGAAGGAATCGAATAAGAATGTTGAAAAAAGAGTGACTCTTGTCCTGCATTTTGTTTCCTATTTCCACTAGGTTTGTCTTTTTCTTGAGAAGTTTTTCCCCCTCTTTTTGAGAAGGATTTACACCAGGTTGTACAAATTAAGAAATATATCATAATAATCCTGATATCCCTCAGTCCCGTGAACATCTTAGAAAAATAAGCCCTAGTAACATGTGCACTTTATTTTTAGTGTACACTAATTATGGTTATGCAGGTTATCTTGACTACTTTGCTGAAGGCGTATGTTAGAGGTGGTTTGTTTGAAAAATCTAGAGAACTGTTGGTCGAACTTGAAGAATCTGGCTATGCCCAAAATGAGGTACTATTAAGTTTTTTTTTTCTTTTACCTTACTGCTATGACAATCTTCTCTTTAATCAACATGGACCAATAATCTAGCTTTTTGGGACCGAATTGCCGCTCATGTATTACACAGGGTAGCCAATTTCTTTAATTCTTTACAGTTTTGGTGTACATTGTACATTGTTAGGATAGTTCTGATGGCTGGCTTTCGTTAGTGGTGGTTTCATCCCAGGACCCCTGCTTCATGGGGCATAGTCCCTAACCTTGGCGCTACTAAAACATTGAAGTTAACCTTTAGAAATAAACTCATGAGGCCTAAATGTGCTACTAAAAAGGGTAAGCAACTAATAGGGAAAAACTTTGGGAGCCTCCCGAGGATAAAATTTCTCATGATATTCTCTTCTCCTGCATCTGCCGCTTTGGTATGATCTTCTTTTTGGCACTTTACTTTGCTGTCCTGGAGAGAGTAAGGATATCGTTTTCAACTCAGTCCACTTCTAGTGCTAGGACTATCAAGCGACATTTGTGCTAGGGACTTCTCTTTAAGAGGAAACTGAGGTTTTAAAACTGTCTGGTCAAGTGATTCTTATCTGTGACCTCAAATTAGGCTCTAACTCCTGAATAACATCAAATTTTATACTAACACTGGGGTTGAGTGGAAGTAGTACTGGGGCTACAACTTTGGTCTGTATGTTTCCAGTTCTAGAAAAGTTACTCTCTTCAGAATCCATGTCTTTGGGATTGCTAAACCTGGCCGTGAACTTATACTTTGTTTTCCTTTCAGTGCTCTTCCATGCCATAACATTATTCCAAATTTGATCATCTCGTGTTTCTCAATCTTTGGGAAGTAATGATATTGTAGCCAAAGATCTTACCATTGTTACATGTTTGTGGCACCCATGCATACTGTGCTTTACATTGAAGCTTGACGGTCCTAGCCCCGTCATAGAGTATGTATGGGTATCATTTCATAAAGTTAAACATTAACTTCATAGAATATAGGTATCACTTTGAGAAGTGTAGCAATAACTTTAGTCTCTGCACACACTTGCAACTAACGTTCTAGACTTGTCTTCTTTCGCTTACTATAGAAAAAGAGAGTTCCCAATTGCAGTATCATTTCCTATAGCCCATAGGCTTTATGCATGTGATATTAATGTTTAAGGTTTGGGTGATAGTCAAGCACCATCACATGACTAATTTGAAACGAAGCCCGAAGTATTGAATGTTTGGTTGAACCTCAGATATTGAAAATGTGTACTTGCCAAAACACAAATTCAATCAAATTTCGAAATTGGGTTTGATCAAAATCTTCAACCAAAGTAAGTTGTATTATAATGTTTTCTTCTTTATTTTAATGAAGTGAAAACATGCTTGTAGATGCCATACTGTTTATTGATGGATGGGCTTGCAAAGGCTAGACAAATACTAGAAGCAAAATCAGTTTTTGATGAAATGGAGAAAAAATCTGTGAAATATGGTATGTATATAGCAATGCAAGTGTAGGATATTTTTATTCACCTAGACATTGATAATCTATTGCCAGATGTGAACGACTATGTAAAAGATCATTTAATAATCTCTTTGCTGCAACTATGTGGAAGTACGATCCATCGCTAACATTAAAGAAAGTGGAATAGAAGGAACAATCACAGAACACATGATGTTCTTAAAGTGGTTCACCCTAATGGAGACGTTCACAGACTTATGGCAGCAATTGAATTCCACTATTTTAAAGATTCAAAAAAGTACAGAGAAAACCTCCTACTCTCTCTTGTCTCGATCTTTAGCTGTTTCTCCCGAATTTTAGTACCTCCTCTTAGGGCTTTCTTTTTGTGAGGAACCTATAAAAAAATAGGTTTATTCCAATATTCATAAATTACTTAACTGTCATTGTAGCTTAAACCAAGATCTTTTTAACAGACTAACACTATTTCTCATGTACACAGATGGATATTCCCACAGCATCATGATTTCAGCTTTCTGTCGAAGTGGGCTCATGGAAGAGGCAAAAACGCTTGCAAGGGATTTTGAAGCTCGATACGACAAATATGACTTGGTTATGTTAAATACATTGCTTCGGGCTTACTGCAAAGCAGGTGAGATGGAAAGTGTAATGCAGATGATGAGAAAGATGGACGAGTTGCAAATTTCTCCTGATTGGAACACATTTCATATCCTGGTAAAATATTATTGCAAGGAGAGGTTATATCAACTTGCATATCGGACAATGGTTGACATGCATAGTAAAGGTCATCAACCTGACGAGATAACTTTACCTTTTCTACATCACTTTTGCATAGTAAATTTCTTACATTCATTACCCTGATTGAACTACCCATGGTACCTATTGGTAGACACGGTTTATTGTAAGGAACTAAGGGTATTCGAGCTCTGACCCCACTGTTATCTGGATAAGCTTGTCGTAGTATCCATTGTTGGGTATTTTGTGGATGCAAGACTTATTTCAATAATATATTGGGAGGAAAAGTCAATAGATCTCCATTTTTTCTTTTTTATTTGTTTTCTTTCTGTGGACATATTTCTAACTTTACATCAACAAGTGCCAGAATTTCTTACTTGAGTTCTTACTATTTGTAGGAACTTTGTTCCTCCTTAATATTACTACTGGGAAAAGTTGGTGCTTCTTCATAAGCATTTTCTGTTTATAATATATTGAGATATAGCAAGAGAACAATGGGCAAGGCTCTCCAAGGGAAGATTTTAAGCATATTAGTTTCAGGAGGGCTTCTTAAGGATGCATATGTAGTTGTTAAGGTACAGTAAGCATATTAGATTCTTAACAATGGTGGTACTTTGTAGTATGTATAATTGAAATCGCTTATTGATTACATAATAATTTCTGCTTTAAGAAAATATATTGCTAACTACGATTCTGTTTTAAACTGCGAGCTTAAGTTTATCATTTTCTCAGGATAGTGGAGGGCAGATATCTCGTGCTTCGGTAAAGAAGTTTGCCATTTCATTTATGAAATCAGGCAACATTAACTTGATAAATGATGTGGTGAAAGCTGTTCATAGTTCTGGCCATAAGATTGACCAGGTATGAGACCTTTTGTTCCAAGTCATTAAGTACAAATACTCAAATGATTGTTATTTTGTGGAGCATACCAATATACAGCTGCTTATGTCAATTGTTTTAGAACTTATTGAAACTCTTCAGTTTCAAAATGATATCTATCTTTAGAATGCCATAATTTCTCAATAAAACGATCTATTACTTTTGTTTGAACTGCACTATTTGTCGACATGAAAAAACACTCTCCTCAAGGCACCACCCTACGTCATACACAAAGTCTTTCTTATACCCATTCGTTCTTAGCCCTTCTGACAGTCAAAGAAATATACAGAAATCCCTTGTACAATATCTTATCTTGTGCAGTTTTCCACACTCGGCCTCTTTTGTCTGTCTCGTTGGCTCTTTGCAATTCTCCGCTGCGCATTGTTTATCCTTGTGTTCTCATTTCTCATGCAATTTGGTATGTGCATCACTCTCTTATTCCTTTTAATCCGTCCCCTCATTCGCTCCGAAACATGTTGTGTACAAATATCTGGTTAATGAACTCATGGTGGGAAAATCTATTGGTCCTTGCTATAACCAGAATTTTTATTGAAGCATACAAAACAGTCATGCGTATAATATCTCATTTTAATCAGTATTCTCTTTGATATCCCCACTTGGTATGCACCTGTGTACTGTCACAACTTAGGGCACAACTTAGTGCACATTTATTTGTTTCAGTAGCATTTAAGTTTCACATTCTCATGTAGTGTAAACTTATTTCAGGAGGTGTTTGACATGGCTATATCGTTATATCGGAGAACCTGAAAAAAAGGAACTACTCCTGCAATTGCTGCTTTGGATGACTGGCCATGGTTATGTGGTGGGTTCGTCATCAAGAAATCTACTCCTTAAAAACTCACACCTGTTTGGGCGCAATCGAATATCTGAGATCTTATCAAGACAGCATAAAATGTCAAAGGTATCGAGAACTCAAGTTGAGAATGAGAAATGAGCTCAGGAAAGTGAAATATTACATTAGATAAGCCAACAATCATTTTCTTCTTCTTCTGTAATGTCTTAGTTGCATTTGCCAATTGTATGATAACGCCTTTTGTCGTATTGTGTTTCATCTTGTAAATTACATTATATTTTCCCCATGCATGTACTGTTGGTACGGGAAATATTGACATGTTATGATGAAAGAGTTTTAGTCAAGTGCCCATCCACTGAATCGTGTAAATGAATAGTGTTGTATCATGCAAAATAATCACTTTTCCTAGATTTATTTTCCAAATCTACTCCTTATATATGGTTGATAAAGTAGTAAACTTCGTCAATTGTTTGTTGTCCATATTCATGAGATAAAGTACAGTATTTCTCATTTTGATGTTCAGGATACCCTTTTCCCACTAATTGCAGGCGGCAGGGCCTGCACCTGCCAGCTGCAGTACATCGAAGACGAAATAATATTTTTTGAAAACCTAAGTGAGACTTAAGAAGTTGTATTTAAGTTTATCTTATTTTATAGATTAAACATACTTATGAAAACCTAAGTGATTCTTAATTATTTGTTAGCACAAAATTAACCAAGAATTAGCATTTGGACATGTAAAATCCTGATGTAGATATAGTAGTCCAGCCGTAACCATTACAATCCGGTAATAATATTTCCCTGGAGTTTGGCAATCACATCACAATCCCTGTATGGTAGGAAATATTAGCTAATCCAATGGTCAGCATTTGCAGAACACTGGTTGTATAGTCAGAAGTCTATGTATTCTATAAAATATGGAGAGGTGATTGTGGTGTCGCAGATTACGTTAAGGTGTTTAAATGTCTGTTCGTTGAAGGTGTCTCGCAAAATTTTCACTGGAAAGTTCAGAACTTCTCGAGGTTAAGCCTGTACGAGGAAAAGAAGATAAATTTTACTCTATTCCTTTCACAGATGGAAATACCAAATGGTGAAAAACTAAACTTGGCAATCACTTTTAACTTTTTACACTCTGAGATCTCATGTTTCTTTTTTCTTCTAATTTATACGCTTAATGCAGGAGGCTTAAGGTTAACATATGCGGTGCACCACCTGATTGTCTTTTTCCATTTATTTTTTTCTTTCGTCACGATTCAGGAGAATCTGAGCATGCAATCTGCATCTTTAATGTTAAGGAATCAAATCAAGGGCAGAAACAGCGAGCTTTCAACAGGTATTAGACCTACATCAGGTTAATTAGAGTTGTTTGTATTGTGCTATTCTTAGGTCATTGGTTTCTGCTTAACTTGAGCTTGTCTAGTAGAAAGAAAATGATAGACAGTCATATGCCATAACTTAATCAGAAACTAACATGTTTGGAGAAAGAACCTCTCCAAATCTTTCTTTACTTTGAGACTTCTACTTTACACAAACACATATCGTAGTTTAACTGTTATTGATCCTGGAATCTCACCCTGCCTTACAAATTAAAAGCATTACCTCAAGAGATCTTGCGAATAAGTTATCAACCATGAGAAGCTCCAGATCTGACCACAGCCAATACCTGCAAAATTTTATCTCAGTATTGGTGCACCATGCAAGATGATAATACTAAAAAGCTTATCAAAGTCGGTTGTACAAAACATTATGAAAGGGTTCTCTTTATTGTTAAAAGGCCAGAAGAACTACGGCACATCATGTTGGCAATGTGTTTGATATTGGTAAGAGTGTACAACATCTCAGCTTGACATGGCTTATAAGCAGGTGGGCTACTTGAGTAGTTGAGTTACTTTATTTTACTTTTTTGCTAGGCATAGTAGAATTACTTTAACCCAAGTGTAAATCTCGCTTCTCGATTGCTATATGTCAAGCTGAAAGGTATTACGCCTATCCACAAAATTTTCCAAGAACATTGCCTTTTGTCTCCTTTCTAACAAATGGAATAAAGCACTAATCAAATTTCAGAACCATGTGAAATGACCAGATTATAATCGTGAATTCACGTTACATGGTAATACGAAACCTGTAATCTACTTCCTGTTCTTCCTCTCAGGATTAACAATATTAGGCTATTCTAGACATTCTTTCAGTCTAAACCCTCTATAATACTATTATGGCCAAAAATACAACCGGTCTGTCCTTTATCCTTTCTAGTATCGCTTAATACAAACAGGAACTCTCCCAAATTCCTCTGTTCTTTGATATTTTCTAGATGGAATATGGTGATATTGCAATTTGCAACTAACAGTTAGATCATCACACAGATTCCAACTTTAGCCTCTACTGACAAGGAAATAGGAATATCACCTCACTAATAGAAGCTTGATGCCCATATTCGTTCCTCAGGCATAGTAATGCGGTGGATACCATAAAAAAACCTCCTTAGCATCACCTGAAACTAGTAACCTAGGATCCATTACTTGCCTTAGAGAACCATTTTCTAGGAGAGGCAGTGCCTGTTTGACAAATACAATTCAATTATGGTTAAAGAGAGCAATGCATTATCAGTCATATCTGTACTTACAATTTCGATGTTTATTAAGGGGAGATATTTGCCATATGTAAGGCACAAAATGTTCTTGCAGCGGACAGTGACATACACTAAACAAAACCAAGTTGTGTTATCAAGGAGTAATGAGGACGATAAAACACAAGACATCTGGGCTTTCCAGTCTCTGAAAATGTTGAATCTCTTCCCAAATATTAAGGAACCAAGGTACCCTAAAGGCTCAAACGAACTCATAGATCAATTAACGGAACAAACTTACCCAGTCTACAAAAGTCGAGTCAAAAACCCTCTGTCCAGTTAAAGGCTCCAAAAGGAACAGTCCATAAGCATGGACATCAGGATAAAGTTGCCCATTTGCTTTCATAGGTTGACATCTTTCACTATCAACAGCGTTCGCAATTTTTTTTAGAAAAATGGAAGCTATCATAGTTTGAGATATATAGCTACTTACTCAATGGGCCCATCCATAGATAAATTACCATTGAAAGACCTGCAATCCTTCAGAGACTTTGCTGATGAGAATTCCGTAAGCTATCAATAACAAGGTTGAATCAACACTTTAGTCTGTGTAAAAAAAATGTGCTTTTGTGTGGTGGTGATGCGTTTCACTTAACAATATGGTCTTAATAAGAATAGCATTGTCTAAAATTTTGGAAGGCAATATGTTTTATTCAGACTTACAAATCATGCTTTAAGTTTATATGTGAATTTGGGCCATTAAAGTAGATTACTAAGAGACTCACCATAGGAGAGCTGCCATGAGAGAATACAATGTGGCAGGAACTGACAGATCGATGCAAAATGGGTCCATCAAGGCAATCCTCATGAAGATACCGCAAGCAGCTACGGATTGCAAGTGCTATATCCCATCTTGCATTCCATGAAAGGTTCTTAGCCAACTCATCACCTAAGAACTATCCCAACATCAATCCCATAAAATTTTCATTCTGACTAATATAACAATCATGATAAGTATAAGTACATATATTTTTTGTATAGAGAAAAGAATTCTTTTAAGAAAAGGCCATTTTTTTTCTTTCTTCCTTACAGCTTTGGAAGCATAAAGATACTATTGAAGTATCAGTGGTTCTTACATTGCAAATGTGAATCAAGCGAGCCACCAGATGGCTTGTCGAAGAGCAAGAACGTAGAAGTATCTATGTAGCAATACCCCACAAGATTTGAAATGTTACGGTGACGGACCCGTGAAAGGATCATGAGTTCTGACCAGAAGCATTTATCATTGGTAGAGAAACATTTCACAAGAACAGGATTGTCCACAATAATCCCTTCGAATATTTGCAAGTTCTCCTCAAAAACAATATTCTGACTGGCAAACCTATTAGTTATATCTTCGACTTCCCTATGTGTAAACTTCATAGGGAAATCTGTCCTTCATGATAACGGGTACCAACAAGGACTTGGAGGTTGAACAGACATGGCTTCTTGCAACCTTCGAAAAGTTTTATACTTGCCACGTCTTTATCTTTCATTGCTGCAACATTGCAGCCTCCATGCTAGTGTATAAACGCTTTTTCTTTTTTCATGTAGCTGATATAATAGAAGGAAAGCAAAAATAAACTTTTAAGGCTAGTCATACCCAAAGAAGAAAACAAATGTGAACTTTAATAGCAATATATATCATTAGCATCCAGTGATTTGATTACTGTTGAAGAGTATAATTCTCTCACCTGTCTAACACAGTTTTGTGCTTCTTCAATGGTTATCCTTTTAGGATTAAATCCCGAGCTTAACTTCCAACTTCACCTATAAGTTTGAAACACACATTCACAATCTTACAAATCTTACATTAAGAAGATTGATAAAATGAAGATAAAGAAAACTGCTAACCTCATTCTTCATGCATTTCCGGTACAATGGTTGATATTCGGCAAAAGAGGGTTTAATTCATAACAGAAAATGTTAGAAAAAGTCAGAACAAACAAGTGCATCGGATTCGGTAAAGAAAGAACACATAATGCTTACAAATAGCTGAGACGCCGGTACCCATATAAAATGGGAAACAATTAGAGCTCTTCTTCCCAAATTCATAAAGAATACCAAGAACAGCAACAGCGTCCGTGTTTGAGAGACTCCGTTAGGAAGCTCGAAGAAGTTGAGAGATTACTTGTAACCGATTTGATACAGTGGATTTGTAACGTGTTTTCCGGAAAGTATTTTAAGGTAAAATTCAAGGTAAAATTCAATCAGTTAGTAGTTATTACAGTTTTAGGGTGTGACAGTATAGCAAAGATGAATAATGATCAAGTTTCGAATCCGAACAATTTATTATTTGCCAGTATTTATAGTAGATACAATCAGTTTACAAAAAGAAAAACAGTTTCCTATTTCGGGGGTAATGGGCAAACTTTGCGAAAGCATCGCCGTCGAGAAAAAAAATTATAAAGCATAGTAGGGTATTTTAGTATCGCTTATATTATAACTCATGCCAAGTTAAAAAAAAAAAGTCTTAGAACAGAGTCCCCAATCTAAAAGTTAATTTTGAATCATATATAATGTTAGTAGGACTTGATCAGAAAATGAGGTTGTGGGGACTTGAACCATTGTTTAGGAAGTCAAAAGACTCAAAACCAACATACTTGTCCACTAGACCCCCCTAGCTTCGCACTTGCTTCATGTTGTCATTTCCGTGGTCAAAGTGAATTGAATTTGGTTACGTTGTACCCGAGGAACATTTAATGCGGATTGTAACTGGAAGTGGAGGTTATAAATAGAGATTGTGGAAGAAACGATTGTTTGGTGTTTGTTTGTAAAAATGTCGCCCTAAGTGTGGCGTAGTAAGTGGCCTAAGGTTGAAGACGGTTACCGTGACGACCAAACAGAGGTAAAGTGTTTTTACAAGTATTTGTTTTTTGATCCTGTACTTGATGTTATCATGGTGGGGGAGTTGGGGGAGGTGGAGTGAGAGAACAATTTCGCGTGAAATATCCGTTGGGGTTGATTTCAGTTGTTGTTACCGAAGGTATTGAAGTTCATCAAAGTTTAGGAGAAGGGGCTACTGGTCATATTGATGATGATTATGTGAAGGTTGGCTGGGCTTCCTGGGATCTTATCGAACCAAGGTACTTTCTTACAATTTTTTGCTGCCGTTCTTCTACAGGAGCAGCTCTTTTTAAAAGTTCCCTGACCTAAGATTCATTGAGTTTCTTAGGATATCGTTGGCCTTTTTGCCAGAGCTAATGTCAGATTCTGGTGAAAAAAAGTAATAATGTCAGATTCGGGTGAAAAGAAGCAGAAAGATAGTAGTCCTTTAGTCGAAAAACATAATGTAAGTTGTAGGTAATATAATCGAATGAGTGATTTGTCGAATGTAAAGCGTAACACATAGTTTATGAATAAAAAGTGTTCATTGTTGTTGTGTCTCTAGTAATCGAATTATTTTGGTGTCGATGTAGATTGTGTTGGAAGGAAAATAGCTTTGATTGTAATAGCTCTCGAAGGAGAGATTAATATGTGTGAGGCCAGGAACGGATTTCGAGGTTGACTGATTTGACTGTTGAAATTGTAAAGTTCCAATGATAAATAAATATGGATTGTGTTTGACTTGGACTTTGTTGGACTATAAGTACCCCGTGGACTCAGTGAAATGGAGATTTTGTGTTTGTTGAAATGATGAAGACTAGGGTACAAGTACGCAATGAAGTGTTCACCCGTGTCCAAGCGAAGTATTGGGAATTGTACAAGCGGTACTTCAAAAACCGGTGCGTTAATTATTTGATGGAAGAACCCGTTGAACTGAATTATGAAGGGATGAGCGAGGCAGAGGCGAAGGATGCTGAAGAGGAGTTTCAGTTTCACTGCCAACTTGAGTTTTGGAGTCCTCCAGAACGTGAGTTATATGTACACTCGCGCAAAAATGTTGATTAGGAAGGAAGATGCTGCTTCTATGAGGAGTATTTGAAATCTATTTATTGTTAAAGTAGTCAATGTAATGATCGAATATTTTTGTATGGTTAAAGAGAATAAATTTGATTGTCAGATGTAGTTGTCGATGTTTTGTTATGAGAAATGTTTGTCAAATATATTTTTAACTTGGAAAATCTTTGGAATGTAATAGGACAATGTTGTATGTTGGTATTTGTAACGTCGAATGAAATTTTGAATTTTGAATTAAGTGTTGAAGATTTTCCCGATATATAGGGGAATTGAAAATAAAGTAAAAATGTGTTGAGGTAATGATAGGATTAAACATGGCTAGGTGTGTTCCTGTAGGTGACATGTTAAAGTATAAGGAACTGGATGTACAACATCTTTGTGACAAGATAGGATGTGCTTTGTCGAGTATGAATATGTCAGAGGAAGTGATTCGAGATATGGAAGGGTTGGTGCAACAGTGTAGGGGTTTGTTGTCTTCGAGGATTCAGATCTAAAAGGCGAGGTTCCTGAGACTCCTGAAGACCATAGTGGGACAGACGTTGTCGATGATTTTGTGATGATAAATCCTGATGGTTAATTTGAATCCTGAAGAAATTTTGGACGTGCTTGCTCCTGATGGTTTATCGAAGGTCGATGATGTAGTGTCTCATCCTGCAGTTTAAATCAGTTTATTTAAACAATATTTTGTTTTGATGATAGATGTAAAAATGGTCAATGGGACCGAAATAATTTTTCAATATGTGCGTTCTTGAATGTTGGCAGTTTGTTATCGGTGAAGTTTTTGAATAGATCTGATGCATAGTTTGAAATTTATGCTAAGTGTTGATATTCGATAAGATGATATTGTGAAATGTGAGTGTAGATAGTAATGAATAAGTAAGGGACGCAAGTTTGCGTGATGAGTAAACGATGACCATGGAATGTCAATTAATGAGAATGAGTACCATATGTGAATCCTTAATGGGATATCTGGGTTGACTTTGTAAATGAACAAAACATGACCTTACTTGTTTGTTGAGTAATGATTGCGAATTAGAGTATCCTGTAATTGGATAGTATTCGCGAAGAATGGAATGTTAGTTTGGATGCATACTTTTCAAGTATGAATCGAGACTAAGTAAAAATAGTAATGATGATTGATAGTTTTGATGCATACTTACAAGTATGGATCGAGACTAAGTAAAGATAATAAAGATGATTGATAGTTTTGATGCATACTTATCAAGATAAGTATGGATCAAGACTAAGTTAAGATGATTGATAGTTTTGATACATACTTATCAAGTATCACTACAAGAAAAAACACCTATGATAGCGTTCAAAAATCGCTATTAAAACCCTACCATAACGTTTTTTTAATGCTCTATTATCCCATGCTATCCTTTTTACTATAGTATTTTCTGAACGCCATTAAATAATAGCATTTGATGAACGCTATCAATTTATCTTTAATGACGTTTAGAGAATGCCATAGTTGATTTTCTATAATATTTTTTCCCCGCTGTCTTTTGTTTTTAACATAGCAAGCCTATAATGTTATGTTTTGTGCCTACCATAGCATTCATTCAAAGTCTTTATTTACATAACATAACTGACAACAAATGCTATCTATTATCTTTTCCGTAACATTTGTGTAATGCTATCTATTATCATTTCCATAACATTTATCTAATGCTATCTATTATCTTTTTCATAACATTTGTCTAATGCTATCTATTATCTTTTCTATAGCATTTGTCTAATGTTATTTATTATCTTTTTCATAGCATTTGTCTAATGCTATTATTGGGTGTACCATAACATTTTATAGAAAGCTATCATTTCCTGAATGTTAACATAACATCTTCAAATGCTATCTTTGCTCAACAAATTAGCAGTAACAAAACAGTTACAATGTTCAATAAAAACTGCATTTTATCAAATGAAATTACAAAAATCATAGTTCTACTGCAAATAGAACTCTGATACAATAAAAGTTTGATCTTATAATCATCATATTCAGGTTCTTCAACAAAAAAAAAAAAGATAAAAACAAATCCCTTCTATGTACAATGGCCAAATACTATAGGAAGTCATTTTCAACTACGACTCCATCTCAACTGCATAAAAGATACGAAAAAGAGTGTAAGCAAATTAAATTATACATACTAAAACAATCATACCATATCTAATCCAAAAATGAACATCAATCATGAATCTTACTTTAATTTTTCCTATACAAAGATTAGCTAGGTCTACTAATGACAGCCAAAAAGTATGGGATCATTTCAGTGTTGTGTGGTATCCAAAACAACAAGGGAGATGGTTCATGCTAGCTGACTTGTAAGCAGCTTAGTTTCACTCCTTTGGCTGTTGAAGTGGATTGATCACAACTTTGGTTTTATAAGAAAGGAACAGTTTCTCCTAAAAAAAAAATATGGCATCAGGCTTTACTTATTTGGCTTTTGCTGATAGGGGACCTTTTGACCCATAAAAACTATAAAAACCCCTTGCTTACTTATTTAGCTTTTGCTTATGATCTGCTTGCCTATTTTAACAGTGATACTCTGTCTGCAATTACAATTAAGGACTGTCCTTGTCTCATCTGGTCATTACAGGGTTACTAGAGGGTGCATGCCTTTGACTCATCTGCTCTATGCAGATGATGTCCTTGTCTGCCTAAATGGGAGCAAAAGTTCTATAAAAGGTTTGATGATGTTTTTAGCCAAGTATGAATCTGTTTCAGGGCAACTGGTAAACAAAGGGAAAAGTGGGATATATCTGCATCACCGAACACCTACGGCAAGGAAAATGATCATACAAGCTGTTTGTGGTTGTCAGTTAAATAATTTCCCTCTCATCTACCCTAGAGCCCCAGTTTGTTATGGTAGAGTGCAGCATGCTCATTTTAATCCATTAATTGTGAGATTTAAAAAAAGTGCAGGGTTAGCAAGGAAAGTTGCTCTCAAATGGTGGTAAACTAGTTTTAATAAGGCATGTGCTTAACTCCATGCCCATACATCTACTCTCATGTTTACATATGCCAAAGTCCGATAAATACTCTAGAGAAATTTTTTGCTGATTTCTTCTAGGGATCTTATGAAGGGAGGCCTAAGAGACATTGGGTGGCATGTAAAAAGTTGTGCAAAGATAAAGAGGCAAGAGGTCTGGGGCAGATAACTCTAGAGCATGTTCAAAAATAGCTTTGTTATGAAGAAAACCTGGAATATCATGTATAGCAACTCTTTCTGGTCTGACTATATTCATAGTAAATACATGAGAAATACAGATGTTCCAACTGCAACCCAAGAAGACTCTAAGCTTTGGAAGAAGATGGCCAGTATGATGCCCATTATAAAAGAAAATATTGCATAGGTATTAGAAAAAGGCAAGACATATTTCTGGAATGATAATTGGTCAGGTGAAGGAGATTTCAAGGGCATTTTCTCAGTGATTACCAACCAATAGATAGCAATCAAGGAGGTGATTGATCACAATGGCGACTGGCAATGGAGTTTGCTTAGTCATGAGATACCAGTAGAATGGAGATACATATTGGCTACCAGGTTTCAGTTAACAGACAAGAGAGACAAGCCTTTTTGGAATCTCACCCAAAATGGAATCTTCTCCCTGAAGTCTGCATGACAACTATGGAAAGGAGAGGATGCAAAACAAGACATAATGGATTGGATATGGCATCAGGCCTTACCAAAAAAATTATAAGTTTTTGGGTGGAAGATGTGGAAAAATATTTTGCATGTTGATTCTTTGATTCAAAAATTCATACCCTTTGTGTCAAAATGCCTTTATTACAGCAGCAGTATGTTTGAATTACTTGACCATCTCTTTGTGTATAGTGACCTTGCTAAGAGAATATGGTGTCATTTCAGTACAGTTTGTGGTGTGGAAAACTATGCTGGAGGAACACTCTGGGCTAAGCAAGGTATATGGTTGTTGAATGTTAACCATAAGTCACATATGGGGATCATCAAAGCCTACTGCCCACTTTCATCTCATGGGAGATTTGGAGAGCAAGGTGTTGTTTGAAGTATGATGGAGTTAACATTAACCCAAATTATGTCATTCAGAAAGTGCTTAACTGGTGTCAGAACATAAATGATAAAATCAAGATAACAAAGGCTGCTTCCTTTTCTGACTGTATATCCTTGTAGGTTTTAAGACTGAAAGCCAAAACTGTCAAGCTCAAGCCTGTTATTCTGGTTAGATGGTGCAGGCCAAACTTTGGAGGTTTTAAGCTCAACTCTGATGGATCTGCCCTCAGTAATGGATTGTGTGGAGCTGGGGGTGTGATTAGAGACTGGGAAGCTGTGCAAAGAATATAATCTACTGCCTCTAGTAGTTGAAGTTGACTCCAAGGTGGTTGCAAACTGGTTCCACAGGAAAGATTTTATTTCTGCTAGGTATGTTGGGATCATAACTTATGTACTTATCTTCAATGTGTTTTAAACCACATTTTCAAGGAAGGAAATCAACTGGCTAATTTCTTTGCAATATTGGGAAGTGAACAGATTACTCAACTCTTTTGGATTTTTAGTAGCATTCCTTCCTCCTACAGCTAGAGCTATTTTGATCCTAGATAAAATGGGGCTGGTAACAATGAAAAGATGAGTTTATGATGAATTGTACTATTATGAGGCCAGGCTTTAGTCCTCCTCCACTTATGTAACTTATGTTTCCCATTATCAATAAAATCCAATATTTGGTCAAAACAAAAAAAAAGGTCTACTAATGTATAAGAATTGGATTATATAAGGATGTAGTGACGGAGAATAAATAGTTAAGTTATAAGGGTTTATTATACCTGAATCAATCGTCCTTCATAACCACGTATTTCTTGGGCCATGCAATAAAACTCTTTAAAGCACCACCAATTGTATTTGCATCATCAGTCACCCTCCATAACGGGAATAAAGGGATTACGGCATTCATAACAACAACTTTGCATACATTAGGCCCAAGAATTTGATTATGCAGCATGCATTCAGGATCATCTGACACCCACTGTGCATGAGCAACAACAACCTTAGAGCCCTTCCAACTTAATAATTTGCAATTGGTGTCTTTAGCCTTTCTTTTACGTTGTGCCTGGAAAGAAAAATCAAGATTATATTTGCAATTCTATATATATTACATGGTTATATAAACTTGAAAGTTTATTAACTTTTCTATCGCTTTTTAAAACCACACAAACTAATCAAATGAACAATAGAATGTCGTGTGTAAACAACTTTTACCAAATCTAAAACCACAAAGCCACGAAAAATTCACTAGTCATTATGGGCTCTAGTCCTCCTCTTTAATATTATTTTCAATTATCTAATAAAAAAAGCAAGCCCAAAAAGAAAAGGATTTACTTGGGGGGTAGACGTTTGTGTCTGTAATACTTACTTTATATAGGGTTAATTACTTACTTACTTACTTTATATAGAGTTAATTAACATTATCTAAACATGTTTATTGTAGGGTGTGAATTCGATACCTGTTATCAAGATGTACCCAAGATTTATCAATCATGATGATGGTACTTGCTTTAAGCCTGGAGAAACAAAGTTACGCATTTAGTTCAAGTTCGAAAAAAAAATCCAATAAGCATATACTTAAAGTTCGACTATGTTTTAGTTTGGAGAAGCTAGTTCAATTAGATTCCTTGTGTTTACTTTTAATGGAGAGATTTTATGTTCATAGAGTAGTTACAGACGCAAAAAAAGAGGCAAAGGCTGTTTTTTTAGTTGTCCAGCAAGATTTGGAGACCTCAAAAGCGAACTGTACCACCTCTTATCCTTGAAAGCAAAGCAAAGAAAGTCACCAGTGAGAGTGAGTCCAAAAGTTAGGAGCGATTCTTTCCACTATAGACCTCAGCTTGGTGAGTCGTAGTCATCCTAGCCTACTAGCTAAGGCCTAACCTACCAGAGCTGACAACGCCGAAACTAGGACTATAGTTGGTGGTTTTAAGTATAGCTGGTGGTTTTAAGTACCTTATCTTGTTTTAAGTAGTTTAGCGGCAAAAGTAACTAGAGTTTAAAAGAGTCAAAGCTATTCTTTCATAGCTAGCTCAATACCTTATCTTGTTTTAAACAGCTTCATACCTCTTTTCCTAAGCTAGAAAATTGATTTCCTAAGCTACAAAGGCTACCTTATCATTCGCCTTGCTTATTCCCCCCGCTTGGACTAGGCTATTCTTTTGCACCAACAAAACTGGAAGCACGACTAGTGCGTTCCCTCAAATGTTTGTAAGTCACCTCGCTCAGACTCTTTATATAATACACTAGGTCAACTCGCTAACTAACTACGTCGACGTTGTGATAATGTCTATAGGCTATAGAGGAATAGGAGTTCTTGCTCTGCCTAGCATAGGATCCTTCTAATTTCATCTAGCTTCTAGGAAACTGAAAGCGAGGAAGGAGATCTCATTCCAGAGAGGCATAAGAAACCTAGTACACTGTAAGAAACACATAGGTAAGGTTGGTCGTTGGAATCCGATGCGAGGCCTAAGGATCCTCCCAAGGACGAGTATAAGACTCAAAGTAAAGGGATTTTCCCCCAAGGCTTCAAGCAAGGTGAAAAAGGGGGCTCATGCTCTTTGTGTCGGTTCCTTCTCAGGATCCTTGCTGTAACCATTGGCCTCTTTTAGCAGCCAGTTTTTTAGGGGTTCTCTTTTGAACAGCTGCGCCACGATTATTTAGCTAACTAGAGGGAAGGGAGCTACTAGGGCTAGGTTGCTAGGAACGTTACCCAACTGCAAAAACTCTATGGCGTTTTTAAAAAAGTGCCATTGCCATGCTGTACCGAAAGCAAGAAGGTTCTTTTGGGAACTCTAGGCGGGTAGTGGTAATTTATCTTTTGTAACGTATTACGGCGGTATTTTTTTTTTGAAGGAAATCAATCAGGCACGCTAGTAGATCTAAGGGTTCTCTAACTACTTCGCTAAAAATACACCGGTAGATCAACGCTAGGATCCTTCTTCGTGGCGGGGACCTAACTCATCATCGGCCTAGTAGCCATACCTCTAGCTCAAAGGCTAGGAGTGGCAGCAGTTTCTTTTATTACAGGGCCAAATAGAAATAGAAAAAGAAGGCTATCTATCAGTTGGGTCTGGGAGCTACTGGCGTAAGAGCGATTAACGCTGAGCTATGTTTTAAAGAGCATGGGCCAGTCGCAGAGAGTCAACGTTCTGCGCTACGGAACGACCAAGTCATATGCTTCTTCCATGTCATTGGAATGAAGCCGGGGAGCTGGGAGAATGTGATGAAGCAAATCTCCAAAGTATTTTTTCTTTTGAGCGTGGTGCGTGTAAACGAAGGGTTTTAAAAAGAGTGCACTGTCTTTTCTAAGCTGCGAAGAAGAATGACACGCCGCTAACTATTGGCTACCACAAGAGGTATATCTTCTTGGCCAACGCTGCTTAGAGGCAAAAAGAAGTTGTGGCGTTTAGGTGTATCTCAGTTAGACTCTTTAGAGTCTCTCAGTTGATACATACTGGACACTGGACTATACCACAAGACGTCAAAACAGTCTTTAATTTCCTACAGGTGGAGCCAACTACTTTCAACTTAGAGATACATCCTGAGGATAAAGCTGTATGGAAGCCAATATTAAAGGCATTCTTTCTACTATTCTGCTTTTTCTTGGATTAGGCAGTAAAGGCCAAAAGTTTGGTGGCATTCATGGATATGGAAAACTCCTATCTTTCCAAAAATCGCAAATTTTGGGTGGAGGCTCCTAAATAACATATTACCCACTAAAGCAGATCTACACAAAAGGGGCATAGTGATGGTCTCTCATTGTTATATGTGTCTCTCTTCTGAAGAAAATACTGCCCAACTGTTCTGGGACTGTATTATTGCTACTGTCATAAGAAAGTGGTACTGTAATATTTTTAACTTGCAAGATTAGGGTACAACTGATCTCAGAACTCTGATGATATTGGGGAAAAATCTCAGTCCAATGCTGAATGAAATGTGATGTGGAAGGCTGTAATTTTAATTGCTGCATACCACATTTGGCTTACTAGAAATAAAATTATGTTTCACGACTTTCATGTTCACTTGCCATCTATTTAAAGTAAGATTCTACCAGATCTAAAGGATGGGGCTGTAAATTTTAAAGCTACAATGTTTAACACAAGCTCAGAGCTGCAGATTCTCCATAATCTATGGGAAATCAAATAGACAAGAAACTAAGGCTCGTAGAAACTGGTGCCTAGCCTGCTCTAAAGTATGTTAGAAGATGCTTTAGCTGTCCTCAAAATAGCTCATAACCCCCTTGGCATACCCCACCTATAGCTATAGTATAGACCTATTATTCATGCTATGTGCTGGACGAAGGAATTCCTGCCCTAGCGTGGGTCTTTATTGCATTTTGCTATATAGGTTCTTTTAAAGGCTCCTGCTCCAATGGTAGTTTAGCGCAGAGATCCTTCTTTAGAAAATTACTCCTTATCCAGACATTACCACTATGAAAGAAAAACGGTTTCATCCGCGACTATAGACATGACCTCTATGAACTCCTAGTCAAGCTATTTGATCCTAGCCAAGGATCCTAGCGACTATAGACATTACTACTACAACTCTTTTATCCTAGCCAAGGATCCTAACGATTGCTACTTCTATAGTTTCTCAATCCAAGCCCACTACGCTTTTTTCGGTCAGATGCAAATAGCCTAACATCTACTCATTACCACTATGAAACTGAAAGACTATGAAAGCGACACGCCAAGAACTCCCTGTTTTAACCCACAAACTCCCAAAAGAGTTAGCTCTTTATAAACTCCTTCTATTAAAGGCTAACTCCCCAATTTGGTAGCTTCAAGCGTCAGTGGTTTGAAAGGTGGCCTTCCCCTCTTCTATTTCTACCTCTAAACTACTTAGCCACAAGCTCAATCTTGCTTATTAAGGCTTCCTACCTCAACCTCTGTTAAAAAACTAGCAATTACCCGACGGCGAAACCCAGCAAGAAAAGAAGGATTGGGAAAGAAAGCGCCTCAGCAAATGATTTTACTATGTTATAGGCAACAATAAATATAAGGGTATCATGTGCAAAACCCAAATGAGGCTTAACAACCAATCAACAATGATAAACCCAACCTCATAGTGATTTTACTAGAGATATCAAATTATCAATAGCATATCATTCATCAATAATTAGCTTCTTCGATGATTACTATTCCACAATTGCACAACCCAAACAAAATATGAGATCAAATCATAAATTTGGAGAGAGAGGGGATGCATTACCAGCTTGATTCTGCAATTGGGTACGTTTGATTCTTCAATTGCTCAATCCAAACAAAACCCTAGCAAAAATTAAATCATAATTTGCTTGATTATGCGCAAACAATACCACAACCGAGAGAGAGAGAGAAAGAGAGAAAGACCTGCTTTTGAAGATGCAGAGGAAGTGATCGATCAGGGCCTTGGCCTGGTTTGGAGAAATTGGGGGAGGAAAGGTTAGGCTGAGAGAAGAAAGCAGAGTATCTGTGTTCTCAAGGGATTGGGATTAGCTGCCCTAATTCCTAACATAAATAACTATAATTTATAGTGTTAATGAATTATAAAAACGTGAATTCACATCAAGGAATCGTCATAAACAACTTAGAATTTTCTAGAGATTTTTTCTTTTTTCCAAAAAAGAGTGAAGAAGATTTCACTTTTTAATTTTTTATTTGTAGAGAGATGGAATAAGAGATTTCGTGGAGATTTCTTTTCCTCCAAATTATCATTAGTTTGGGTGAGAATAAAATTTTCATTAAATTATGAAACTAATTTTTAGTATTTAGATATTTCTCCTGGGGATAATCTAACCAAGGTTAACTAAATGAGTTAAAGAGGACACATGTTTAATGGAGAAGCGCTTAGGACGATTCTCGATCCTAAGCACTTAGGACCAAAGTTTTTCTCGTGAAATTTTAAAGCGGAAAAGCATTGATGTTGGATGGAAATAGTAGTGGTGAAAGCATCGGATAAAGTGGTGGCATTAGATTTCACAACAAAGAATTTCTAACAATAGTGATGGTCGCATTCAATTTGAAGTGAAATTGCATGTACGACTACTCTTTTCTGATGAAGATGTGGAGTACCCTGTATGCTTTAATCATATAAATTTGATTCGAAGGGATCATATGTATGAAAATAAAAGTTGTGAACTTATGATATCAGCTTCTATTTGATTATTTGCGTGTCTCCTCACTCAAATTTTTAAGTACAGTCTTTATTATAATTTGTTCCTTTAATCCATCAGTATAAGATGTTTCATAGTGATACAACAATTAATAGCTAAGTGCATGGTGTGGAGCTTAATGGTACTTATTTAAGAACATTGTCATTTGAAGCCTAAATGGCGTATTATATATTTGTTGTAGTACTGAAGATGTGTTGACATTTTTACCGTGCTAAGTGCATTGTGTGGAGCTTGATGGTACTCATTTAAGAACATTGTCATTTGAAGCCTGAATGGCGTATTATATATTTGTTGTAGTACTGAAGGTGCGTTGACGTTTTTACCGTGACTTGGTTACGAGTAGTACTAGTATAATATAATATAACTTTTTTTTAAGCAAAAGGGAGTGATATCATAACGCCATCGGGGCCGAAACATAAGTAATTATGTTTAGAAAAAGGGTAGCCGCTAACGGCTCCAAAAATGAAATCGCAGGGGGGTGTACTCCCCTTGCAGCGAGGGCATGAGCCTCATAATTACAAAGTCTACTAAAATGACAAAATCTAAAAGCTGAAAAACTGGAAGTAATGGCAATTATGTCCGGCGCCAGTCTGAGTGCCTCCTAGGAAAGGTCATTCGATCTTGTCTCAAAAACACTGACAAGTCATCTACAATCTATGAGCACCGTGACTCGCTCAAGGCCCAAACTACTCGCCGCCTCCATGCCTCTAATCACGGAGATCGCCTCAGCCTCTTTTGGGTTCGCTGCCCGAGAGGAGTCATAACCTGCGCCAATAATAGAGGAAGCATGAGTCTTAATCATAAAACCTGGGCCGCCCAGAGTCTCTATTTGACCATGCTCCATCCACTGTGACAATGTGCCATCCCTCTTCGACCGTAGCCGGAGGTAGAGGAATATGTTGTCTGGTCTGGGAGTGGTTTTGGATGGCAATGGAGCAATAATATGTCTTTTCCCTATTCACAGAAGCAAAGGTGTTAGTAACGACATTATTAAAAATAAGTTTATTTCTACTGGACCAGATAACATAAAAAAATTGAGCTAATTTTCCCTCATGAGGAGGTATCTGGTGCTGCCATCCCATGTTTAGCAAGCTTGTTGAAGTAGAGAGATTAGAGATTCAGTAAAGGGTCATAACTTGAAATCAATATAAGGGTAAAAAACATACCAGAAATCTCTAACGTTCTTACAGAAGAAGAGAGTATGCATGGTAGATTCTTCTTCTTCTCCGCATCTGGGACACGTAGTATCCCAAGCGGGATCTCCAAACCAAAGATTTCTCTTGGTAAGGATTCCATCTTGCAAAGTTTTCCATAAAAAGAATTGAATTTTGTAGGGTACTTTCATTTTCCAAAATGCCTCCCAACGGATGTCATTATTATCTCTCATAGTCATGTTAGAGTTATCTTGAAATGCAGACTGGTAGACAGACTTTACCGTGAGGATGCCATTCAGCTTTTTCCTTCATCGAAGCGTGTCTTTGGAAGGGAATTTGCTAAGAGGGATAAGGAGGATGGCCTCAGCAATATCTTTGTGGTAATGAGAGCGGATGAGAGCTTCCTTCCACTTACGTTGGGAAAGACAAATGAGGTCAGACACCTTGGTGATAGTTCGATGAAGCGGTGGAGATCTACAAGGTCTACCAAACGGAACATTCGAAATCCACGGTTCCAGTCAGCAGTCAATACTTTCCCCGTTGCCAATGTGCCAAATGAGGTCTGGCCAGATTCTATTTCTTGCGGCAATAATACCTTTCCAAATCTAGGAGTCAGTGAGTTTAGGAGAAGTGGTCAAAAGGGATTCGAGGGGGGAATAACAATTCTTTAGGTTGCGCGCCCAGATTTTCTCGGGTTCTTTGATGACCCTCCAGAATAGTTTAGCTTGCAGGGCTTGATTATGGGACAAGGCGGTTCTGATGCCCAGCCCTCCATATTTGGTGGGCCGGCAGATTTTCTTCCAGCTAATAAGAGAAGCCTTTTTGTTGCCATCAGCATTAGAACCCTAGAGAAATCTGGCATTTATGGAGTCTAGCTTCTTGTAGATCTTTATGGGGAAGGGGAAAATAGACATATGAAAGGGGGGGATTGTTGAGTGAACAACTTTAATAAGAGTAAGATGACCGGCTTAGGAGAGGTTTTTAGCCTTCCAACCCTCGATCCTACCAGAAACGTAGACGATAATCTCTTAGAAGTTCAGGCTTTTCTTTTGGTCAAACTCAAGCGGGGCTCTGAGGTATTTATCTCCACCCGTATCCTTTTTGATGTAAAGGATGCGCTGAATAAGCTTGAGATGTCTGTGGTGGCAATTATTGCTGAATAGAATGTAGGACTTTTTCAGGTTTATCTCTTGCCCAGACACGTTCTTAAAAGTGTTCAAAGCGTCTTTGAGGTTACCGGTGTCGGTCAAATTAGCTTTACAAAAAATAAAATAGTCATCGGCAAACAGAAGGTGGGAAATCGGGGGGCTCCCTCTAGCAGTCTTGATGCCGTGAAACTCACCCTTTGCCTCTGCTTGGAAGATGATACGAGAAAGGACTTCTGTACAAATGAGGAAGAGGAAGGGTGAGAGGGGATCTCCTTGTCTGAGGCCTCTCCCAGGCTTGTGGAAACCATACGGGGAGCCACTCAGATTGAAGGAGAGGGTTGTAGTGGAGATGCATTGGTGGATCCAAGTACACCACTTGTCACAGAAACCCATGGCTTTCATAGTGTCGATAAGAAAATCCCATTCAACTTTGTTGAAGGCTTTACTCAGATCTAGCTTGACAGCCATACACTCCTGGCCCTTTTTTTCTTTTTAAGAGATCTAAGAATCTCCTGGGCCATGATAATGTTGTCAAAATTTTGCCTACCAGGGACGAAAGCATTCTGGATCGGGGGATGATCTTGTTAAGGAGGGGTTTGAGTCTGCTAGTAATAATTTTTTTAATGATCTTAAATTTTACGTTGCAGAGGCTAATAGGTCGGTAGTGATCAGGGGTGGTCGGGTTTTTCTTTTTTGGGATAAGGGTAATATTGGTATGGTTGTATTCAGCTAGAAGGTGGCCCGATTGGAAGAAAGTGAGGGTGGCTTTGAACAAGTTGTCCTTGATAATCTCCTAAGATTTTTGGTAGAAGAGGGGTGTGAAACCATCTGGGCCAGGGGATTTGTTGGGGTTCATAGAGAAAAAAGCTTCTCTGACCTCTACCATCGTGAGTTTCAGAGTGAGGGTAGCGTTGTCCTCCGGGGTGATCAACATCTCCATAATGTTCAGCTTAGAGATCTTAGTCGTTGGTTCAGCCGAAGTAAAAAGGTTTTTGTAGAAAGCCAGAAAGGTATCACCGATGTCCTTCCTGCCTTGTGCCCATAAACCATCATGTTTACACACTTTGGAAATAGTATTGGTCCTTCTGCAGCAGATAGTGGACACATGGAAAAATCTGGTATTTCAGTCCCCTTTCTTGAGCCAGGTCTCTCTGGATTTATCTCTCCAGAGGGTCTCCTCATTCTGCAGTGTTTTCTCAAGCTTGTCTAGCAGAGTTCGCTCTAAGAGTGTATTCTGTTCATAAGGTACCTCCTTCTGGATCTGGCCAATCTGGTCACGGAGCAGCTGGATGGTGCCCGGTATGAAGTTGAACACTGTACGATTTTAGACGCTCAGCTCCTTCTTTGTGTGTCGTAGCTTCTTACAAAGACAAAAGGGTCGCGAGCCATCTTATTTGACTTTCTAGGAATTCTTGACAATGTCAGGGAAATCTTCATGTTTGGTCCAGATAGATTGGAAGTAAATTTGGGAGCTGGTGATGGACAACATCTGTGTTAAGAAGGATGGGGTCGTGGTCTGACCCAATAATAGGGAGGTTCAGAATTGAGGCGTCAGGGAAGTGGGTCCTCCAAGGGTCCGAGACCAAGGCACGGTCCAGCCTAAGCTTAGTCAAATCAGACCCCTTCCACTTGTTTGACCAGGTAAAGGGGACGCCAGAAAAACCTAAGTCGATCATGGAAGAATTAAAGATGAATCCGTCAGGGGATGGTAGTGGTGGTATCGAAAGGGATCCTACCAAATTTTTCATCTCCCAAAATGATACTATTGAGGTCACCAATAATGATCCAAGGAATATGGATTACGTTTGCCATTGTGGCAATGGACTCCCAGTAAGGGCCCCGATGTTGGTGTTCCGGCGGTCCGTAAGTGAGCGAGCACATCCAATGAACAGGCGTCGCGTCCGGGTTTGAGTTATCGCTCTAGGAGGAGATTAGGGTATCGATACTCCTCTGGGAAGATGACAGGATCGTGAGGTCAATGTCTTTGTGTCAAGCCTACCAGAGGCCTTCTCCATAGTTAGTAGTGGCTGTCACACAGTGAGAGTGGGTGTATCCCAGGGTGGAGAACTTTCGAAAGGAATTAGGTTCCGAGGACTTGGTTTCAGAGAGGAAGATAATATCTGGGTTGTGCTTCTTTTAGATATTGAGGAGTTCTCTTAAGGTGGAGGGCTTCCTACTCCCCCTACAGTTCCAGGAGAGATCAATCATTTCAAATTGAGGGTCGGTGTCGGGCCCGCTTCCGATGAGTAGATGCTGATGGGGTATGAACGCCTGATGGTGGCCTAGGAGTAGAGACACTTAAGGATACTGTAATTCTGGTGTGTTTGTTTTGTGTCGGTTTGAGACCCAACAGTGAGATGGACGAGGAAAGGGACCAAAAGTCAGGCCAGGGCGGGAGGAGTTTGCGGGCTAGATGAACAAAAGTTCTGCAGAAGCCGGGAGCCCCTGACCGACGCTCGCTCTCAGACTGGGTCTGAAGGAAAGTTGCTAAATTCTTTGTTTCCCAGACCCTTTTGATCCAGAGCCGTATGTTCGGTCTGGATGGAATGCTGTTTACGGTGTCCCGAAGCCCCTTATACCAGGAGTGAGAACCTCTGTGCCTGCCCCTAGGGGGTTTTCTTCTAAAATGCGGGGGGGGGGGGGGGGGGAGAATGATCCTAGCAGGTCAGGCCTAGAACAGGGATTGGGGTACGACTGTTTGGTCTTAATGCAAACTTTTTGGTAACCCGGTGGGCGGCCCCGATCAGGATGGAAGTGCCCTGACCTCTGGTAAGTGTTTCCCATGCCTGAGCCGATCGGGTAGATAAGTCAAATACGGTAAGATAGAAATTAAGCTGGAACATAAAATAAACTGTGGAAATCAAAAACACGTACATTTTCGGGGTGATCAGAGTCCCCCGTACCCTCCTCCTCAGAAAAAAGTCGTGAAGCTGCTGCGTTTCCTGGTTCCTCTACTCATCACGCTTTTGTCGGAATGGTCGTTATCTCTGTCCGTGCTGGAGCCGAAGAAATCAACTCGACGCGGGGTCACCCATGCCGAAAGCTCCGAGGAGGAGTGCCCAACCTCTAACGGCTCGGGTTTAATGGAGGAACCTCCCTTTTGAGGCTGATGGTCGATAAATGGAGGGAGAGGCCGGGTTGGTCAGGAATAGGATATGAGTCAGTGTCGACCTTTACTGTAAAGGAGGTCCTTTGGGTAGCTTTGCAACAGGCTGTAAATAGGGTTAGCCCAGAGAGGAGTAGAAAAATTTGAAAAATCCACCCGCTGTTGGCCCACTTCGAAACCCGAAATGAAGGTCGGACCCCGCCATGTGTTTTTTGAGCCCAAGCCCCCATTTAACAACAGTTGGTCCGATTTTTCGGGAGGCCTTTGAATAATATGATCCATGATGGATTTGTTAAAAAAAAAATTGTTTAGTAGGTAGGACCCTGCAATTGTTTAAGAACGCTAAACTAACTAGTTCAAACATGTGGGTGGGTCCTAAATGCTTTTATGAAATCATTACCCAACGGCCCCTAAGCTTAAAGCTGTAGCGTTCGTAGAGATACTCAAAAGGGTTGTGGCCCACCAAGGTTTTTCCTTTTCTATCCCCCGTCGACCTAAAAGGTGATGATTCGAAATCTTCTAGAAGCTGTTTTGCAGTCCCATCTCCGCCGAAACTCCCAACGGCTTGGTGAAGCTCTGGCCTTTCTATACGCTTTTCAAATTTTGATGGGATTAAACGGGAATTGTTTTGTTTTTTAAAGTGTTGCCCTTGCTGTGTAGGGGTTGGATGGGACAGTCCAGTTGTTCAATGATGATGTTGGTTCGGGTATGCTGTCCGAAAGTTCCACCCATCTGATCGGAGGTGTGAAAGTAACCACAGCAATATAACTCTATCTTATCAATGTCTCTCCAAGCAAAATAATGTTTAGTGTCGACTAAGGGAGGAAGATAATACTATTTTGTGGTCATAATACCGTCACTTGTTACGCCATGTCCCATCTGTTGTTTAATAAAAGATCACCACCACTCTTCTTTTTTTGGTATAAATAAGAAGCAGTCTCAGTCCCTCAGTGCATCATTCTCATAACTAAGTTCTCTATCTTTTTCTCTAACATTCTATCTCTAGAATGTCTAAATCTCCAGAGGGGGAACATCCCCAAAAGGCGTTCGGATGGGCAGCAAGAGACAAATCCGGAGTTCTTTCTCCTTTTAACTTCTCCATAAGGTATGCATATATCCTTTCGTCCTATCTCTTATTTGATCTATGTTTAATTCCCCGTGTTGTGTTTTGATACACCGGAAATGTATGTAATTGAAAATATTTATGGCTATTTAGACAATTGTTGACCATTTGATTAGCTAAGCTATCGTCTCATACATAAATCTAATGGTGATCAGACATTTCCAGTGTACCAGGTGGAGCCTAAAAGGATATGTACTCATGCATGTTCCTAAATAATACATTTCAAAGCAGATCTGGATGCCCTCCGCCAGGGTGTATACATATATATTATGCCTATGTGCCAAACAATTAGGTTCAGATAGTTAACTCCAACATAACACCATTTGGGATTTTAAGTTTTAAACATTTTCTGGTTTTAAATTAATTAAATATTATCTCTCTCTGAAGCATTGGGATTTGGGAGGAAGCATTGCCCCCCTAAACATAACCAAATTTAGCAAATAAATTTGATCATCTTTACTTTATGGGATATCAAGTGGGACTTTAAGAGACTAAACTATTTGATTAATAATCTTATTGATACCACTTATCAAAGACGAGTCAAAGGAATAATACAGCTAATTTTCTTGATGTTTCTTTCAGGGTTAATGGAGACAATGATATTACTATCAAGGTACTTTACTGTGGAATCTGCCACACAGATCTTCATCAAATCAAGAACGAATGGGGCAACTCTGTCTATCCTATGGTCCCTGGGTACAACTCCTATCTTGACCATCGTCTAACCTCTAGACCTTTTTGTCATCTCTTACTGGATTGAGGGATTGTGAGTAAATGCAAAAGGAGTTTATTAGAAATAGGGGAAAAAGGAAAGCATGGGGCACGCTCACGATTTTTCCTCGTGGAGTCCAGGAAGCAGTTACTATACCTTGAAGCATATAAGGGAAGCACATATCAATACTACAATACATATCCCTTAAGCTATGTACTTATTTTTCTTATCTTGCAGGCACGAGATTGTGGGCATGGTGACAGAAGTAGGAAAGAATGTGACAAAGGTGAAAGTGGGAGAGAAAGCGGGCGTGGGGTGCTTTGTTGGCTCCTGCGGCTCATGTCATAGCTGCGCTGATGATTTGGAGAATTATTGTACGAAACAGATACTCACCTACAACGCACGTTACCATGATGGGACGCCTACATATGGAGGATATTCAGATAACCTTGTTGTTGAAGAGCATTTTGTTATTCGTTTCCCTGAAAACCTCCCCTTAGACGCAGCTGCACCACCATTATTGTGTGCTGGGATTACAGTGTTCAGCCCAATGAAATATTATGGACTCTGTAAACCCGGTATGAGTTTTGGTGTGGTAGGACTTGGTGGGCTTGGTCATGTTGCCGTTAAGTTTGCTAAGGCTTTTGGAATGAAGGTAACCGTGATCAGCACCTCTCTTAGGAAGAAGAAGGAAGCAATTGAACATCTTGGTGCTGACTCATTTTTGATTAGCCGTGATCAAGAGGAGATGCAGGTAAAAATGTTAATTTGATTTGTTAAATCTCTTGTTTACAAAATATTAAATGATGTATCTATACTGCTAGAATCTTGACTTGATCTATAAGCTAATACTAATCGTTTAATTGATGACGCCTCAATAGTTAGGTGTCATTGTAAGCACCTATTTGAAATGAGGATTACTTTTAAGAATGGTTTACTCTTTCATCTATGAGACTATAACCAACTAAAAAACTTAAGATTTCAAGCCTTTTGAGCTTTGGCAACCAAGAAATCCTTAAGACCCCACCTAGTTTTTGTGGATTGAAGTTGAGTGGGATGATCACCATTTATTGATATAAAGGGCTATTCCGCATTTAGATCTTATACCTAGACGTGAAATTTTATCATGCTCATGTACGGTATACATTTTTTTGTAGGCTGCAATAGGCACAATGGATGGTATCATTGATACAGTATCTGCCTTTCATCCTCTTCTTCCACTTATCCTTCTGCTGAAAAATCACGGAAAGCTGGTCATGGTAGGTGCTCCAAATAAGCCCTTAGAGCTACCAGTTTCTCCTTTGCTCTTTGGTAAGAATATACACATTCTCTTTACTTCACTCTTATAATCTCTGATTCTGTATGAGTCTAATTATCAACGTTTTTGAACTAAACTAGCTTGTTAATCACAATTTATGTAGGGAGGAAGTGGCATGGGGGGAATTAAAGAGACACAGGAGATGATAGATTTCGCAGCGAAGCACAATATAACCGCAGATATAGAGGTTATCCCCATGGACTATGTGAACACAGCTATGGAGCGACTTACTAAAGGGGATGTTAAATATCGATTCGTCATTGACGTGGCAAATACGCTCACCCCTTAAGTTCAAGACTTTGGACTTTGAGGAGAAGTATCAGATGCCAGTTCTGAATAGGTAATGTACCTTGGTGGATCATTTGCAGGAAACGTTGTTTCGGTGCATCTTTTGCAGAGGGTTTAGTAAATTGTATTGGGTGTTTTGTCTAGTACTTACAAATTTAATGAGGCTTCCATTACACTCTTTATTTTTCATGCATATTCGTTCGTAATCCACATTACATCTAGTAAATACTACCCAAACATAGCCTGACAACTCCACAGTTTGGCAGCACAAGTTTCTATTTTCCGCTACGGCGCTATTGAACAAGCGTCTTCTATACTTTTCTACTGACCTGACGTTTTGTTATAAAAATTAAAACGATGAACTGTAAAAATAATAAGTCTTATGAACCTGTAAGTTTAGCTTTCCTTTGTTGAAGTTGTAACAGCAAGATGTTATAGAAGTAAGGTATTTCAGCAACAGTAAAACAAGTACTCCGGCAATGAACAACAGCAACTCAGATGTTAAACAGCGGCAAGGGACAACAGCAACTCAGTTGTAAACAGCGACAAGGGACAACCGCAACTTAGTTGTAAACAGGCAGTAGTAACTTGTTGTAACAACAGCGATAAACAACAACCTCAGGTCTGATTAAAGTAGTAGAATACAGCAGCAACAAACAGGCAGATTCCGGCAAACAACACTTATCAGAACTGGTTTATAAGAACAGCAGTTATCAGAACAGCGTTAACGTTAGCAGCAGGAAGAACTGATTACAACAACACCGGCAGTTTCAGGCAAGCAGTTGGATTAAAAAAACAACAACACCGGCAGTTTCAGGCCAGCAGTTGTAGTTTGAGGAGGGAACTCAGCGCATACAGCAACAGGAACAACACCGGCAGCGCAGTCAGGAGGTAGCAGCAGCGCAGTTTCTACTCCGACAAACAGCAGCAAGAATAACTCCGGTAACGGGTAATGAACAGCCGCCTGTTAACAAAGAGAGAGACAGCAGAACAGTGATTGCTCGAGGCGTGGGTCGCACTCTCTTTAAAGAGTATTTCGACCTACCTCGGGTAAGGTAACGAAGGTGATCTCTTTCCATGATACAACGAGCGTAACCTATACAGTAGCTTAAGTTATCCCGAAAGTCTACGTAAAGATGAGATAGAGAGAGTTTCCCCAACGGCTCTCTCTCTATTCAAACATGTGGGACGTGTCCCCCAAGGATTAGGTCTCCTCAAGAGGTGGAGAAAACAAAGTGAAGACCAAGACTAAGGAATAAACCAAGCCCAAACCCAATGAACTTTTTGTTAAAAAGATTATGGAGACCCAAGCCCAAAGGGCCCCCAAGGCCTCCAGAGCCAGAAGAGCCAATTGCCCAATCCCAATCCGGCCCGGCCTACCGGGCCGCCTGAGAGAGGTCCAAGTGTATATATGGTTTAAAATCCTTTCACACACTCACATAACTATACACTCTCTCTATGTCACATGTTACACACATGTCGCATGGGTACCATCTTATATGTTTAGTTCTTTTATTGTTTATAAACAATGTGGGACTAAACTTTAGGCTATAGTATATGAGTCACATAAAATAGATGACCAAGAGGTCATGGGTTCAAGGCTCAAAATGACGTACAAGTTTCTATTTACCGCTACGGCGCTATTGAACAAGCGTCTTCTATACTTCTCTACTGACCTGACGTTTTGTTATAAAAATTAAAACGCTGAACCTAATTATAGCTTCATTAAAACTAATATGAGGGAATGAGGGAAATATACTGCGGCTGGAACGTAAGAGATATGGTAGAACCGAGTAGTTGAACAGCAACAACAGTAATCTAGAAGTAACAACAACAAAGAACCAAGCCCGAGACGTGGGTCGTACACTTTTTAAGGAATAGTTCGACCTACCCCGAGTATTGGTAGTGAACTACCAAATCTCCTCCAAGGATACAATGAGCAACAAAACAGTGTACAGAAGTTCGTTGTACCGGCGGAATGACGTAAATAAACTTGCACTATTCGAAATCATTTGGAAAAAGAGAGAGCAGAGATTGATTTGTAAAACCAGGGCGGGGAAAAGAGAACAAAAGAAATTTGTTTTTGTTGTGGGTTTTTTAGTGAGGAGAACAATGAACTTTACTCGAACGGGGTGAGAAAGTTTCGCGGGAAAAAAATTTGATCTCTCTAAAGAGATCAAAAATTGATCTCTTCTAATCAAAACTTGCCATGTGGCATGAGAGAGAAATATTTAAAACTAACTTAACTTTACAAGATAAAAGCATCTCTAGCAGCGAGTGTGGGTTTGTGTGAGTTCTGACACCCTGGCCCACCAAACCCACAACTCACACCCGACCTCTCCCAACAGTCAGTGTAAGTTGCCAAAGTGGATTTTTTTTTAATTTTGAAGAGATTAAAACACCGCGCGGTGTTCCTTTTACCGCCGCTTCAACTGTTTGTAAAACTCACTCCCAACTCGACTATTTTCACATTTTTACATCTAGCTCTCTTTCAAAATCACTGGTAAAAAAATTATGATTCCAACAAAATCAAAATGCATATGCCAGAGGGAGAACCACCCCTAGTATTATGCATGGGTTTAGAGGAATAAGAGATCCACAGCGTGCCGTAACTCGCTCGAGATCCAGAAGAAAGAAAAAGCGAGTGGAATTTAAAGATGTTCAACTCCAATCTATACCAAACCCAACCCAAGAAAACTTCCCGCGGAGGTATATTACCCAACTCCCAGATGGAGTCAGTCACATTTATTACATGGGAAAGAAACTCACGGTAAGTTTTAGTGTAATTGTGAATTTGTTTTTTCCATAAATCAAGTGTTTGACAAAATTCCTCAATGAACAGAATCGGGATTCGATGCTTGTGCACGGCACATTCACTACGGTGTTCAAAGTGTGAAAGGATATTGCCAAAATTCTACCTGTAAGGGACGCCGTGGTGAATATTTTCAGGTAATTTATAGATATACGCTTGGGCAATTCAGATAATCGGCTAATTCAGGCGCTTGCATAGCGTTGATGGCCGACCACACACACATTTATGTTTTCTTATGCGGAGATAGGGGTCACTCCTCACGATTTCACTATGCTGACATCATTGTCAATCGACCGATATCCGACACAAGTGCCGTATGACGACACATGGCATATTTTATCCAATGCATGGCAATTGCTCCCCAACATTAATTTCAGCCATATAAAGAGTGGGAACGTTAGCATTGCACATTTGAGGATGGACTTTATCGTCGTAGCTGATCGGGAGGATGCTATTACTATTGCTCGTACTTTTATCCTCTTCATGATGGGACATTTGTAGTTCCAAACGGCTAACGACACCGTCCCGCATGGATATCTCGCGACCGTGGCCGATTTGGAGTTGGCTGCCCAATATGGCTGAGGTTCAGCTATTATTGCTTTCTTGTGCTATGGTTTGGATACCGCAGTCACGACCGGGGGTGCCATCACTAAATTTGTCCAACTTCTTATGGTACATTAACACTTTTTCCTTTTACAAATTAAATATCTTCCAATAAACGTCTTAAATATCAATTCTTATTATTTTTTATATTATTCCGAAATGCAGTATTGGTTCTACGAATATTGTGGGGTTGGTCACCTTATAGTCAAGGAAGAGGTAAAGTTATTGGCCTATCGCGCCTCAGAGCATGAGAGAGAGGGAATAGAAGGAAAACAAATGACCAGGCAACCAATCTATTTATTCAAGGCAGATACCACATTGACCACCGCACGATTGAGACGATCACCTAGAAACCTTGGTTAGAGTCTGAGGTGTCTGAGATAGAGGACGTACTGATTATAAAACTTCTATCCCGTAAGAGGATGCCACTTCAAGTACCAAACGGAAACTGCGAATATTACTTGGGGGATAGATGTTGGAGGTAGTTGGAAGGCGAGGCGCGTATTCCTTTGGATCCTCCGCTTATCATGTCGCCACATATTAGTCCAGCGGCTTTACATGAGATGAGACAGGCCGACGACGAAAAGTTAAAAGCGACCGGAGAGTTCCGGGGATTTCCCGGCATCTTAGGAAGCCTTAATTGCATGCATTGGATATGGAAAAATTATCCCAAAGCTTGGCACAGTCAATTTACTGGTCATTACCCCAAGGTGACACTAATTTTTGAAGCAGCAGTTTTACACGACCTTTGGATTTTGCATGCTTTTTTTGGGTTACTAGGGTCTAACAATGATATTAATGTCTTGCAACAATCACATCTTTTCACCGACCACGCCGATGGTATCGCCTCACCTTGCAATTATATAATTGCCGAAAAAGCTTATGATATGGGGTATTATTACCTAGCGGAAGGCATATACCCCAAATGGGGAACACTTGTCCAAACCATATCCAATTCGGTTACAGTGAAACAAATTTTTTTTGCTCAACAACAAGAAAGTTGCTGAAAAGACGTAGAATGGGCATTTGGGGCTTTACAATCTAGGTTCAATGTTGTAAAAAATCCGTTTAAATTGTGGGACCCTCAGGTTTTGAGCAATGTCATGAAGGCGTGCGTGATAATGCACAATATGATCGTCGAAGAGGAACGAGGTGCATTCCCATCATACTTAGACTACAATCTGGCCGAGCCCTCAACTATCGAAGACGAACGATTCGATATTGTACGCGAATACGAAACAATAGAATCTCTTATATCGAAAATAAACCAGATTCGAAGTCGAGAACTTCACTTTGATCTAAAGGATGATTTAATCGAGCATTTGTGGGCCATGAAGGGAAATCTTCAAACTAAGTACTCCATTTCTTGTATTATCTGCGTGTTCTTGATATAATTTAATGCTTCTGTTAGTCGTACAAGTTTATTAAACATATTTTTTTAACGCAATATTGATCTTGTATTTGTTTTAACGTAATATTATTGGAAATAAATATTTCAAAAACACACTGTAGAATTTCAAGTAGTACATTATTCAAACATTTACATTATTGGTTATTAAACTACATTTTTGGATAAAAAAAAACTTCCATATACAGCAAAGTTAAATTATATTTTATCAGCACTTCATGTACTTGGTCCGCCCCTCTTGGCCAGGCGTTTCATGATCTCAGCTTGCCTTTACAGATAGTATTGCAATTGATGTCCAGAAAGAGTACTCAAGTCTTTCTCCATAATTTTGTGATCTTCTTTTGCTTGCTCAAAATTCATTTTGGCTTGCCAGTGTTGCATTGCTTCTGTTCTTCTTCTTTCTTTTTCTTCTTTCACTTGTATCTTCTCCAACCGTAGTTCATCCAGCATTGTTTGGATACCGCTACCAGATGCAGCAACACCCTCCATTAATTACCTTTTGTGACGCAAGGTTCTTTCGATAGGGTTTTTGGCCGATGGGCCTGCTTCCACCCTCATACAATAAACCATCTAAGTCAAATTTTGGGCTTACGGATTGAGGTGTAGGTGGGCCGTCGGGGTTCTTCGATAGATTGTTTGATCCGACCAAGTTCCCCGGAGAAGAATTGTCCGATGTTCTCCTGGCTACATTTCTTGGTATATTCACCGCATGGTTCAACCCATCATCTTTTAGGTTGGCCCATCGCGATTCTCGCGCCAAAATCTTATACGCTTCACGGTGTTTGAAGTCATTGCCGCCATTCAAGCCTCGATAGATTTTGTGTGCATCGTTTTCCTATAATTCACAAATTTACCCAATACAAATAAATAACATGTATATCCGCGATAAATAAATGAAATTAAGTTAAAGGAAATCAAAACGTACCTGATCTTCTTCTGTTTTTCCGTTGCTATTCTTAAATCGTTCTTGAGCAACTATCCCCTTCTACGCCACACATTATGCATTAAGGGCATACCACTGAGATTTGGTCGACCCGCATGATCGTCGTGTGGGGCACTCGAGGTCTCTATTAAATGCAATGTTGACCTTTTGATAGAAAGTGAAACCATTTGTGCAACCATCTGTTTGGACAGAAGTTGTTACCCACGCCCTTGCGAGACACGTAAAGTCTGCTTCTGTCCAATGCATTCCAGCATCATCCGCCTCGTCCAAAAACTCAACATCTTCTGGCACTTGCACGTTTTGTCTTTGTTTTGCGGGTGCTCTTTTCTTTTTTCTTTTTCCTGTTTCTTTCTGGGGAGCCGCCGCTTCAACAGGTATTGACACATTTGTGTCACTTTGACTGTGCTGAGTAGATTCACCATGGAATAGATAATTCTGAAAGTAATTTGGAGGTTAAAAACCTTGAGGTTGAGTGAAGGGATAGGGTTGATAGTACGGGCTAAACGCCTGAGGTTGCGGTTGAGAAAGTGTAAATGAACTTTAATATTGTCCATAACTGGGATCCCTTTGCGACATGGTAAACGGAGGTGGGGACTGTGATTGGAATTGAGGTTGCAATTGCGATAGGTTTTGGTAGAGGTATGGAGTGAATTGTGATGATGGGTGAGCAAATGGTGTTGAAGGTGGGTTATGGGAGGATAAGGTCGACAGTGTAGAGTTATTACTATTGGTGCCGGAGTTCACCATTTGGGGAGAGCGTAGAGGCTCTCATTTATCTCTGCAATTGGTTTTGGGGAAGAAGAAGTAGCCAGAGAGTGTTGATCAAAATAATTGAGATTGGAGGAGTTTAGATTACCGCGCGCTAATCTAAACACCGTCAAACTTAAATTTTTTGAGTGTGAGCTCCTCGCACTCGGTTGAGTTACTGTAGCGCCGATCACCCAACTCATACTTGAATAAACGTTGTTGGGAGACTCTAAAGTGTAGGTTTGAGTGTGGGTTGCAAACCCAACTCAACCCACACCCTGCTGCTTTTGCTCTAACACAGTTTGGGATCCCTTTTAACTCCTCTTTTTTTTATTAATTAATTAATTTAAATGTTAGGTTTTAGGTGTTGGATGTTATTATGAGACCAACAAGTGAAGATGTGTTCAAGGAACTCATTTTTAAAGCATCACTCATACAGGTCTTTGTATGTGTGTAAGCAATAACTTCTCTATGCTGAAGCTCTTGTTCTTGCTCTGGAAACAAACTTGAAATCATCCAAAAAAACAAAGCTCAAACTACAATGCTCTCCTGCTGTTGAAAATACTTGCTTACTGAAAACATCTCCATTCCCAGAGGGCACACAGACTAGAGATGGTTACCATGCCATACTCAAGTCCTGCTAGGTTAGAGCATCTCCACAGGGCAGAGGAGGATAGAGGGATTAACTTCTTCAATCTCCCTAGGATAAACTGGTGTGCTATTTCTAATGTTAGTAAACACTAGTCAAGCAAGCTAATAAGAGACTGTACTCTCCTAACCTTGACAATCTGGACTTTAGTCTCATGTTTAACCATAAGATACCATTCTTTTACAGTTTATCTCAAGGACCATATACTTCTGTATGAGAGTCTTAATGTTTGAGTGAATATTTGTCTAGTTTTGGCTGATGTTTGCAGAAAGACCTTGGTCTGGGATTGTTAGGTTTAATTTTACAAGTCCGTATTATCATTTTTATCTCTGAAGGTTTCTTATGGAGTGAGACTGATGAACCCTGTATATATTATTTGGGCAAGATTTATGATTTCTGTTCCAGCGATATCTGATATTGGAGTTGTATTGGTAGTAGCTATGACTGTGCTCGCGTGAAAACTTTATTTTCATTTTCATATCAGAATATAGACGTCTTGCTGGAACTTTTGCTGTGTTCTTTTTAGCAGCAACTATCTCGTAAATTGCACTTCTCAACAAAAAAAAAATCTGAAGTGCATACTTGGGACTCTGAAAGAACATCTCTGATGGTATACTGAAAATAGTGAAAGGAATTGAAAACCGACCAGGTTATTTCTCCGTGTTGGAGAACATTCTTTCCAAGAAATTACCCCTAAGGACTACGAATGGATGTTCCCGAGTAAGGTTCTAGTTGCTATGCCTTTAATTTTCACAGCATATGCACGGAAGGAATTGAGAACATTAGATTGTTCAGGTGAAAAAAAATCTCTAGTGATGGTTTATTATTGCATATAAGAAATGATTATAAGGGGTTGAAAGAGGCGGTTCTCTCCCAAAAGTTGGATGAGGGTCAACGGTAAATTAACCAGATACTGTTCAGGCATTCACTCTGTTGAGACCTATAGTTCGAAAATGATAATAAGAAACACATGCATATCCGATTTCCCAAGCTAAAAAAGTTCATAATTAAAATGGCAAGGAATAAATATGTATATTCTGACATTGGTTTGGAGTTATCATCTGGATGAGGATAGAAGGTATCTTTTATTTCCCAACATCAGTGTTCTCCAACATTTAATTCTTTTTCTTTTTCTGGATAACAACAATATTCTATAAAATCACCTTCCTTGTTAACCTTTCGTCCATGTACTTATCAATAAAACTTCTTCCAAGGCAATCTGCCCATGGCCTAAGGTTATCGAGTAAGTTGGCAAATATTGGCCTCTCTATGAATGTGTTGGACCTTCTCCTGTTGAGTTCTGCTTAGATCATATTGATTGTTGAAGTAGTTGCATTGTACATGAACTCCCCATTCCTGAAAGAACGTTATCATCTTAGTGTCTTGAGTGTGAACACGGCATTTGTGAGAACATGTATGTGCAGAATCTGGATAATATTCTCTAGCGCCAATATGATTCCAAGACTTAAAAGCGCTCAGTTATTAGGACATTCTTGCACATTCTATGTCCATCAACTGCTTGTCATGCTACTGCCCAACCGATTTATCTACATTGTCTTTGTTAATCAGAACTTGCTGATACTTTTGAAAGTTTCCAGTGTGCATGTGCTACAACAGTCTTTGTGGTCGAGCCTGGTGGTTTATGTTCATATCCTTATAACATGAAACCAAGACCTCGCCATCACACTAGTTCTCTGAAATGTTTCCAGGTTTGCTATACTAGTTTAGGTGTTGGATGTTATTAAGACAAGCAAAATTTCGCATTTACAGAGAAGCTACAACTCACAATCAACTTGGAGGAGAAGAAAGGTTCCCTGTGATATGTTGCTAGAGATGATCTAATTAACAAAGCTCTATATGATATATCTTCAAGCATTTGGGATCGTACTAGGGTTAAAGAGAGAAAGATAACGCCTATTTTATATTAAAAAAAAAAAAAAGGAGTTAGGTATTTTACATTTTAATAAAAAAAAAGGAGTTAAAAAAAATCCCAAACGGTGGGGTTAACCTGTGGAGTTAAGTTAGTTTTCAATATTTCTCTCTCATGCCACATGACAAGTTTTGATTAGAAGAGATCAAAAAAAAATTTCGTACCTGACCTCGTTTCATAAGTCATCGTTACAGTGTATGTGTTGAGAGAGAGGAATAGATGTCCCAAAGTCGAGGTTTTTCTACAAAAATAATAGGCAGAGCCTAGCCCAAGCCCAAAGGCCAATTGCCCAAACTCAAACCCGAACCCGAGCCGCCGGGCCACCCGAGAAAGGTCCAACTAATTTGGAACTTGCTTTAGACCGTATAAGGTATCACAAAGACTTTAGGCTGATCCATATATAATTCCTCCTTAAGCTCTCCATTTAAAAACGTGGTTTTTACATTCATTTGGTGAATAATCAAATTGTGCATGGCAGCAACGGCCAATAGAACTCTAATGGTTGCCACACGAGTACTAAGGAATATGTGTCGAAGAAATCAATGTTTTTCTTTTGCGCATATCACTTTGCTACAAGTCTTGCCTTATACTTATCTACAGTACCATCTGGTTTAAGTTTTTTCGTTAAAATCCATTTACACCCTATAGATTGACTGTCATGAGGTAAGTTAACCAGTTCCCAACTTTCATATGCAGTAAGAAAATCCATCTCATCATCAATGGCTTCTTGCCATAAATCAACGTCACTCAAGGTCAATGCATCCCTGATAGTTTTAAGGTCAGATTCAAAGGTGTGGACAACATAATCATTTCCAAAATCTTTAGCAATCTTTGGACGTTTTCCTCTACGAAGTTCTGGGTTTGTGTCATGAAAGTCAACAGCTCTAGAAACTTCTACTTGAGGTACATTAGGGGTTGAAGATATGGATGGTTGAGAGCCCTTACTACTACCCTACTATCCCTCAGTAAATAAGAAAATTTGCATGTCTTCATAAAGTCAATATCAAGTGATTTAATATAACATTATTATAAATATCAAGAAATTTGTGAGCCTTATTGTAATAACTTAACCATAAAAATGCATTCTAAGGCTCTAATAGCTAGTTTAGTTCATTTAGGATCAGGTTTACGAACATAGGCTAGACAACCCCAAACTTTAAAATAGCTACATTAGGTTTTCTATTTCTCCAAATTTCTTAAGGTAACAAATCAGAGGTGATATTACGGTTTAACACATGGCAAACAAATAATAATGCTTCACCTCATAAAGATTTAGGTGATCCATAATTAAGTAATATAGCAATTATCAACTCATTGAAAGTTTAATTTGTGAGTTCAGCTTTACCGTTAGATTCTGGAGAATAAGGGGCAACAGTTTCATGTATAATCCTCAAGGATTCATACAAGTTTTGAAATTCATGTGAATCACATACTTCATGCTTCTATCACTACAAACTTTATGCCTCTATCAAACTAATTTTTAACATTTGTTATATATATCCTAAACATATCTATTACTTCACTTTTATGACGCATTAAGTAAACATCCCTAGGAGTGTGCATCATATTCTTCAGAGTAACAGTCTTTCCAGAGGTAAATACCAGTTCAACATCTCCAGTGTCCATCACTTTAGTGCTATGAGAATCCACAAGTAACACCTTCTGGTCTTCAGTCTCCTTTTAGGTCTTGAATTAATTGTGTTCATAGCATACATGCCTATAAGCGCACGAGTCAGCCCACCGCCCGTCGGTTCTACTGACCATATTAATTTTTGTGATCATAGCCACTAAGGGCTCTTCGATAATGTTAGCCTGAGCAACAGGTTTGCGGTTCCGGCAGTTTTTAGATATGTGTCCATGATTCTTATAAGCGAAGCACACAATAGGAGTTATTCCATTGTTTGGTGGGGCATGTTGATTCATTCACTGATTATGATCCGGGAGGATCTACCCTCTAAAAGGCACCAAGTCATTCGTTCGGACGAACCACATGGTTCAAAGCTCAACTTAGGGCATCAAAGTTTCCCTTACTGCGATTCGCATCCATCACCACAATGGCACTCTCTCCAGTAGGCAAAAGCCTGAACCCCATATTGTCTTTCTATGTGAATGTTCTGACAATAATTTCACAATCAGAAAGAACCTTTAAGAGAACTCTAGGGTTTGGAGGATCTTTCATAGCTCTATCAGTCATTAAACAAGAAAAAAAAATGGTTAAAGATTTAATCTTTCGTTGCTTCTTAAGCCCAAAAACTTTTTTAAAAGTGTTCCCGGTTTTTTTTTTTGAATTTTTGTTGTATTTGGACCTGGATCTAAACCAATTACAATGAAAATATTGATATTTAGGACAGTGTAATTACATTTTAAGCTCAGGTGTTTGGTGAAAACGAGTCGATTATGACTCCAACAAAACTTTCTCATCTCTAAAGCTCCCTAAATTCCAAAATAACATTTCTTTTACAAATTCAGTGCATTTATGAGTTACAATTCTATTGTTTAGGTCTATAATTCTCAAATAAGAAAATAAAATATATGTATCTCAAGGGGATGGAGGGACAATTATTGAAGATGTAAATTAATTATAACAAAAGAATTAGAATACAAATGGGAAAAGGTATTTGTTCAAACGTTTAGTTACACAAGTTAGTCACGGGAGAACTGTGGCGGAGCAGCTTTAAATCTGATACAACAGTCATTTTATCATTTTGTTTATAGGATTTCTTTCGGGCTTATTTGTCCTACCCCCATATAATTTTCTATCCCACGACAGCCCTTGCGTCCGTATACTGTCGCCAACTCAAAACTCGCTTGTTAAGGACCAGCTAAATATCCATGTACGAATTCTGATAGAAAAGATATCAATTTTTGTCACTGCTATCCTTGATTAAATGAAGCTCTCAAACTTTCGTCTGGCAAAGTCCAAGATACCAAGTGCCCACCAGAATCCCCACTCAATAACGTTTTTAGCCTTTTAGGTTACTTGTAATGTGAAGTGAATAACTGGATGCTTATGAAACTTCAGTACCTTGTGAAGTAATAATCTATATTCTGGCACTTTCCCACTGAACCAAGGCCAGTTATGATACTACTTGAATTGTTCGACCACTAACCTCCTCCTTGGAGCAATGTGCCATGTTCCAACCTTGACAGCCCCGCTCTGATGACTGTCACATACCAGTTTGTGTCCTTCCAATCCGAGAAAGTTGCACTTGTTACAGAGAGAATGAAATCAGACGGAAGTTGAGAAATGTTAACCATAGCAAGGCAATCACATTAACGCTCCAACAGCAAGGAGAATTCCAGCAGCAGTGACATCTCTCCGGTAAGATCGTTCACATAAATCGCCGAGATCGGCGCGGAAACTCTGGAAGCTGTTTTATGAAAACCAAACTACTTAAATCCCTAAGATGACAGAGCAATCTTCTGACCCACTGACAATAGAGTGTAAGGCGGCTAATGTACAGGCATGTGATTTTCTCTGTATGAGCACAAGGGAGCGTTCCAACTGCAACGTTGTAAACTTCGAAGTTTATCTTTGCTGATTTGCCAACAGAAATTACTCCATCATCACCCCCAGTAACTAGAATTTGACCATCATGGCTCACGCTGGCACATCGGATCTGATTTCCACCGTGGAGACTCTCATAAGTTCACCAAAATCTGCTTGATCATAGCTCATAAATCTCAAACTGCGGTCTGGGAAACCCCACGCTACATATTTATTGTATGTTCGGGGTTTAAGAAAGTTGTTTGTACCAGCAACAAGAATCTTCTCATAGAAGGTGACAATTTGAGTAATTGGAGACGAAGTTTTACGGATTTCGTGAGGGACCAGATGGTTACAATGCCGTAATGGATGAGGGGGGAATTTTCTGTCAGACCGCCGCTTTACGTGAGATTTGAGGAATAGTTGTTTGGGTGTCTGTCCAAAATGATTAATTTGTGCAAGAATCGAGGCTTTCATAGCAGGATCTGTAACGGCGTCTACGTCCACAATCCCTTCATACGTGTAATGGTAGAAGACATTCACAGCTTCTTCGGCTGCCTGGTTAATGCATGTTGCAACAAGTAGCAAAAATGAGGAGGAAGAAATTTATATAACTACACTTGACTCTTAATATCTCCCCACGACACACCAGACGAAGACGAAATAAAAGAAAAAAATAGGAGACCCTAAACTATCATAAAGACAGAGTAGACTAACAAGATGGATCACTACAAATACATGAGTATATCACGTGTTTCTTACTCATTACGTACTTAGTTAATTACCACGGGGTTTTTCGGTTCCCATTTGAAATCATGGAGTGGACCTAACATGTGAAGAACGCTCTACTACTCCGAAGATGCCCAAAGTAAAAAATGTAAAATGTTAATATACAATCACCCACTCACCTTTTCTCTCTGTTTACATCCAAAGACAAGATCTATCCAATGATGCAGATTTTCAGAAACATAGTCCGATTCCAATGCTTCACAGTGCTTTTTTGCCGTACTCTCTAGTCCGATTCCAAGGAGGCAAAACAACATCGCCCACCTAAAACAATAGTAATATGTGATTCCCAAATATTTCTAATACCCAATGAAGAACAGCGAATTCTCAAAAGAAAATGCAGACCTTCTCTCCTGATTGTT